>OX344803.1:17783023-18490523 GCA_947034925.1 Eudemis profundana
TCGCGTAATGATGAACTCTAATCTAAAGCAATAAATCAATTTGAATTTATTTATATAAATATATACTGTTTTTAGACCAGTCGCTCAACCTATAAGCATTCGGGAAAAGATTTATAGACACCGAAGCGTCTACTTGCCCCAAAAGCTAAAGATTGGCTAAAGCCTAACTACAAATATTTAACTAAGCTACTTGGCCTGTAGGCTACGGCGAGCCCTCGAAACAGTTTATGTTGACACCGTAAGGTTTCCACTGTTTCGGTACCTAGGCTAAAAGAATAAAAGTTCTTACAAAAATCCACGATCTTCAGCAGACTTCCAACCAGCGAGCACTTCAGAACTTCTTCTAGCGATGCACTCCACTACGCCGTCCGTAGGATTTCTTCAACAGTCTTCCAAGCGTTGAGAATTTTTCTTCAGGGTCCTGTTGAAACTTCTGACTTCTTGATGTGTTCTTCGCGGCGGCTCCAGGGATAATCCATCCGACCTCGTTTTGTACTGCTTATATACCCCGAAACAAATGCGAATCGAAATTAATCGAACACATTTCAAATTATAACGGTTTTATTTTTCCGTTAAAAATACCTGCCAGTTTGATTCTTAATGTCAAGTCAACAAAAAGGTTTTATCTTAAAATTAATTTTATGGCTACTGAATTTACACATTGCTTAAGAATTAATTAAAATAACATGATTTTATAATTTGCGTCCTCTAAATTAAAATTTGAAATAAAATTATTCAATCCTTTTGTAGGCCAAAAGGAATGAATATTTCTTCGTCTTGGTTCTGTCAACACTCGTTCGTAACAGATCTAATCTTATTCAAGACATATTTTTAAACGACTAAATGCCTATATTCTAAACTGTCAATTTTTCTATTTAACATAACCTTTAAGTTTCATATTCGCGATTTTTTATTTCGGAATTAACTTTTGTTAAATCCTCCAATTTATCTACGCCAAACCTTTGGATATTTAGTAAATGTATGATAGCCGGATAACGGATAGAGCAAGAACGCAAATTTCACATATTAAAATCATGACACCCTTCATTATTATTACCAATGCAGATCTCAGGTAAGCTTGTCATTTTTACGTCTTTAAACAACAATTTCTCTTAAAATAAACATATCTTAACTAAATTCCGATTTCAAAACACCATTCCTGTATTCCAATATCATCCCGTGGTTGATAATTTAAGCCTTCCAAAATCTCAATTCAATACATAATAAAGTCCTATTCTAGTTAATAAAATTAACAGTTTCAGTGGAAATCACATAGTTAGATCCAAAGATCCATTTTATCTATAACTTTGACGAGACTGTGTCTAATATTCTTTCCAGAAAATCAACAATTACTGCGGTTCGTTACTTCAAGAAAGTCGCTGCATATGTTCCTGCTAACAGAGAGTATTATTAATAAACAACATAAATTAATCATTAAAACCACATTTGGCTTTCAATAAAATACCAGCGACAAACAATGAGTGAATGAATATATGCATATATTATTTTTGGTAAGCATTAATGTTTTAAATCATTTCCCCCTAGTCAGTGAGTACCGGCAATTACCCTATTTACCCGATAAAGAAATATCATGTTTCTTTCATGTTATAAATATAACATCTATAATTGTTCTTCTCCGCTTACGTCACTAAAATCAAACCAATTTGAACTAGTTATGATTATTCTTTATTTATATAAAGAATTACAAACATCTTAATAGTAAGATAACTATTTCAACTATACTGAAGAGACAATTATTTGAAAATAACACGGGGCACCTGCCCTTGGCGTCACAATCCCCCCCCTGTTTGTTCAAAGCTTCCAAAACGTAGAACAAACATAACCTTCTTTAACCTTCTGGGCGCCAACTCAAAACAAATTCCTAATATGAAAGTCAAAACTGAAGTATTTCAATATTCTTACTTTATAAATAAAGCTATAAACATTATTATACCCTCTCAAAGATCAAATAACATAGATCAGCAAACGCTGATTCAAATTTACAGTCAATAACCATCCAAAAGAACTCTACCGACTATGGCGGTCAAAAGGTTAAACCTAACCCAGTCCGTCTTATATTTTCACCTTGCAATGTAAGTGTGGTGTGTATTTCAACAATTACTCAACAGGAAACAGCCTCGCCTTATTAACCAAAGTGTCTCACCACTCATCAAAATGAGAATAGACTGTCCACGGCCACAGCATTCTGCCCCAACAGTCGTAAGGTTTTTACACCTCAGACCCCTGTGGATCCAGCCTGTGCCATACCTTTTGAATACTAGACCCTTCTGTTCATCTAGATTCTCAGTCGTAACCTTACAGATTTAGCACCTGCCCCTCCTATCAAGACAGAATAACTGCTTTGAAATAACCGCAAACGTTAAATTCCCAATCGTCAAAGCTAGCCTCAAAGATTAAACCACCAAAACTGCCCCTTGAATTTCTTTGTGCTTGTCCTCCTAACATCCAAACAAATGATTCAATCAAATCAACCAAGATTCTATCTTGTGGTTTATTAATAAATAAATTTTGCGACCCCCCCCCAGGGACGAGCTCTTACAACCTGCGTTCCACAAGTACGTAGCACAGCTCTTTTGAATGAATCACATGCTGAACAGGCGGGTGTGTATTTAGTTCGGGTTCCTAGCTTCTTGTGGAGTGTAGCACCATTTACTGACGCGCCAGTCAACAGCAAAAATTAAATCACCTAGCCTCACACCAACAGTCTGTAAATGGCACCATATTGTATTAGTTCGCAAGGCTAAATACAACCAGACTGGTGATCGCATACCGAGTCCAATTCAACCAAGGGAATCCTGCACACTCTAACAATCCATCATCATCTAAACATCCCTTTCAAGCATGCTTTTCCTTCCATACATCATCTAATAAACAAAAACACTCTACCTTGCATCCTTTTTTATTTCTTCCAGCCCTCACAATTGCTTCCATACCATACTCTCTCATCTGACCCCGTTCAGTCGAATCAAACCCTTTCGATACACGATCAAATTAAAACGAAACATCCCCATGTCAGTCTCTTCAGCTTAAAGAGGTTAAAAAAAAAAAAAAGACAAATATACATACATTTAAAACTAAAATTAAAATTAATAAACTAAATTTAAGAACTAAATCCTATAATAAAACAAAAGAAACCATTATGAACTAAGATTTGCCCCCCCCCCCCCCCCCCATAATCTAATTGATGAAGATGATAAAGAAGTTATCGATGGCGATGAAAGCGATGATTTGTTAAAGAAGTTGATGATGATGATAGTGTAATTGAAGATAATGATAATGAAATTGATGATAATGATAATGAAATTGATGATGATGATATAACTAAAAATAAAAAATGATAATGATGAACAAGTTAAAATGAAAATAAGTTATACAATAACAACAATTCTAGGGAGCAAAACACAAATATAATGGAGGGAATCACACAATTGCTGCTAAGCATACAAGAAGAAATGAAACAGCTAAAAGCAGAAAACAGGGATATGGAAACCAGAATTACATCCACTTTAATAAAAAATCTAGACAGCAAATTCGAAATATTGGAAGAAAAACACAAAATTATAGAAGAGAAAATCGAAAACCAAGAACTACGTTTAAAACAAGTTGAAAGAGAAATAAGGAAGAAAAAAATCGTATTTTTCGGAGTTGCCGAAACGACTTCAAGTTACGCAAAGCTAGAAAATAATGTACTTCAAATAATAAATAAAACTATGAAAGTACCATTAACGAGACAAGAAATAGAAGCAGTTACCAGAAGAGGCAAAAAAGAAGAAAATAAAGTTAGGCCAATCGTTTTAACCCTCACGACGCTAGGTAAAAAGATTAAAATACTGAAAAAGGAAAAGCCTTAGACACCTCTCCCTACTACATAAAAGAGGATTCCCCCCCCCCCCCCCCGAAATTTTAGAAAAACGCAAACAATTGTCAGAGGAAGTGAAGAAATTAAGAGACGAAGGGAAAAATGCGGTTTTGAAGTACAACCAAATCGTCATCCTGAAAAACAAACTGGGCGCAAACACATACAACAAAAACCAAAACAATCAAAAACGCAACCTGTCTACGTCTCCGGAGACACCAACATACACACTAGCTAATAATGACGCTACCAATAGAGCAAGCAAGAAAAATAAAACCGGTCTGAATAGCACTCTTACTTCCTACTGGCCCCTCAAGGTCGCACCACCCCAAGGATCCAATTCAAATCTCGACAGTCAAGCGTTAGAATCGGAAAACAAATAGCAATTAAAATCACGGCCTCTCTCTAACCATCTTCCAACCCGGCTGGTCACCGTGGAAGAATACGACCACAACCCTCCATCAAACATATCAAAGATCACGAAAGTAGATAAAAATGAATCATTAAAAATAGCAACATACAACGTCAGATCACCCTCTACCACTGAAAAGTACCTAGAACTAATGCACGCTATCCAAAATATCAACCTAGACATTCTTGGCTCTTATAACAGGAAAAATACCAGAACAGTGGCACAAGTCTGATATTGTACTGCTATACAAAAAGGAGACCCACTAGACATCGCCAACTACCGATAACCATCACAAATTACAGAATATGATACAACAACTCAACATAGAAGCAAAAAGGTCGGCCTGTACATGAACCTAAGCAAAACAAAAGTGATGACAAATTGCAAACAGGAAAAAAAAAATCTTTTTAGACGATGTAGAGCTGGAGTATGAATATAAGTCTCATTCTCTAAAAAAAAATCAACGAAGACGAAATCAACAGACGTATAACATCCAGCTAGAACAAATATTGGGCTCACAAAGATATACTCAAAGGTAATTACGATCTGGACATAAAAAAAAAACTGTGATGGATACTTGCATTCTGCCTTGCTTAGCTTACGGCTCCCAAACTTGGACGTATACAAATAAAGTTAAAAATAAAATAACAACTTGTCAGCGAGCAATGGAGAGGAGCATCTTAAGTCTGAAAAAAAAAAACACAAAGTGAGAAGTCAAGACATAAGAACTTAAGAAGTAAGACGAAACTTACAGATGCACTCGGCCAAGCGTTAAAACTAAAATGAAACTGAGCCGGACATGTGGCAAGATGCACCGACCAGCGCTGGACCCTCGCAACTACTAAATGGACTGGCCCACAAGGGAAAAGAAACGTAGGGTGACCACAAAAACGGTGGGTCGATGATATATAAAAAAAACTGGCAGGGAACAATTGGCTTGAAGTCGCACAAGAAAGGCAGAACTGGAAAAAAAAATGGAGGAGGTCTATACCCTACAAAATGGGGTTCCTATAATATAAAACTTGGATATAGAAATTTATTATTATGTAAAATTTGTTATGGGAAAATAAAAGGCTTTATTATTATTAACAATTCTAACTACTAATTAAGTTTTCCTTCCGAAGACGCAGTCTCTCAGCTTCTTTTCAGTTCCAAAAGATGTCGACTCTCGATGTACAATGTAGGGTCCTAACCACTAGACGATCACGGCCGCTGACTACTTTCCGATCGGTGTAGACGAGTCTTCCTCCTCTCCTCTCCTTTGATTCTCCACAGCTGGTAGTCGGTGAAACTTCAGAAGTCACCACAAACAATTATCACAACACTCACTAAACACTTGAACACTTTCCGTTACTATTCTCAATTAACTAATTAAATTGAACTGAATTCCACACTATAATTCACTGCACTACACTTTAAAAAAAAAACACTTCACTCGTTATAACAAATAAACGCTTACGCAAATGGTTAAAACACCACTTTATTGTGTTTTTAAAACCCGTAACACAAACATATTTTTAAAATTGCCGCCACACCGAACGTTCACCCTAAATCTGGTTATACACTCGCGTTTAGAATACCACAACTTATTTTTTTAAAAGCTGTACACACTTGCTACGAAATTAATCGACAACTCGCGACGTATGACGTACTATACACTAAAACCGATAACAAACATTACAATTTAAACCGCACAAAATTACATTCGCATATCGTCGTGTCACGCCACTAGCGCCACCAGTGGAAGACTCGTGAACTATTGTGACAACTTAGTTAACGCATTGCTGCGCTTTTAATGTTTGCTATCCTTATAAACTAACTGACAGGTTAGGCAACGTCATGCAAAGAACTTGAGTGTTATCTGCACGAGGGCGGCAACATTATGATTAGGTTGGTACCGAGGTCGCCGAAGGAATCAGAAGAAATAAACAATTTGATTTAACATAAATGTTCTTCTTCAGTCAACATATCTCAACAGCTAGGATTCTGTAGTTTCGACAATCACACAACTCGAAATATATCATATAATTATAATTTTAAAATTTTGTGTAAATACTCCTTTATTGAAAAATAGGTATATCAACCAAACAAAAACAAGATAAATTCAAACTTCCTAAGACAAATAAATCTCAAAACTAAATTAAACTACCTAATATACAAAAAAAATAATTGTTATAATTATCAATATTTTTAGAATAATTGATTTATAGACAAATCATCCAACTACACCATCTGACTTAACCGTGTACGAAAAACGTCTCACAATGATTACTCGAACGCGTCAAACTTAAACGTCAAATTTGAAATTTGAGTTGTCTTGTCAAAAAATGACAGCGACTTTTCATCAACGATAATTTTGCCGCGTTCCATAAGCAAGTCTGTTTTGGAGAATTAAAATGTGTTGAAATCAAAACGAAATGTGAATAATTCACAATAAATATGTCTTAAAACAGGTAAGCTAACTACAATATACATCAAAAGTTACTATAAGCTATGATTGTCAATGTAAATCCTCGCAAGGGTGAATAACCTTTTCTCAAATATTCTTTACAGATTTCACGAGCTCACTACAACATTTCTTCATGGGAGCAAAGTTAAATAGTTAACTAATATCATAAGGATACTCAAAATATTTTTCGGAAGGACCTATTTCGTTAAATTTTGCTGGGAAAACAAAAGATTCCACAAGTAAGTTCTGACATTTTTTCGTACTTATCCAATAAACTCCGTTAAAAAGTAAACTGGCGTATACGGTATTTGAAAATTCTAGAAAGCATAACTTTGTACGTAAACTTCTGGCCATTAAATGTTGATTTCTTTACAAACAAAGTGTTTGTGACGTCCGCAAAATGAACTTGAATCTGTTCTAAGTGTATAAGTGTGAAGTACCTCTTCACCAAGTTCTATTTTAAACAATTATTTTAATGTTAAAACCAATTTTTATTTTAAGTGTTAATAGGATAGCCCTTTATGACAAAGTACTTATCTTATAAAGTTTGAGATCCCCGGTACTATTTCATATCTTAAAATACTAACAATTTAGAATGTCTCTGGCTCTATTTAACCCTTTCCTTATTTTAATTTTACTTTACTTAAACTTTTCAGTGAGAATGACTATCGGAGAATGCTGAAAATGGAATATGCTGAGGTTACTGTTTCAACATGGCATCTTAAATAGGAATATCTACAGTGAAAGAAAATACAGCGGAAGTCGGACACGAGCATTTATGGATCAAACTAATCAATGATTTATGGCGAAATTACACCAGGAACTCAAAATGGTGGCCGATAAGAGAACGGGATGGTAGCCATTTCTCTAACAAG
The DNA here is from genome assembly GCA_947034925.1 of Eudemis profundana. NCBI lineage: Eukaryota > Metazoa > Arthropoda > Insecta > Lepidoptera > Tortricidae > Eudemis > Eudemis profundana. Next base: position 17,790,637 of record OX344803.1, read on the forward strand.
AGCAAATTTCTCAATTTTTATATTGGGGACTATGATAACATCATTAAAGAATTATTTGGTAACAGGGAAATGAAAATACCTAAGATTCTAAGCTGCGTTAAATTATAGCATTATCTACTCTATGAGTGATAATTGCGGAAGTCGAGAACAATATTACACTATAATATTCCAGAATGAAAAGGCTACTGTTTTAGAATGAATCTCCTAATTTGTAAGTATGAATAATTATTTTTATAAAAAGCAAGCATACCTACATATGTGTCACTAAGCACATAAAATAATTTGGCACTGACAATAAATGCTGTAATCTGTATATAACGAACTATTAACAAATTATTTACTAAATAGTAAATACATTCCTATAGTGATGTTAAAATGTTTTTTTTTTTTTTTATTTATAGCATAGGCTGTGAGTCTAGGCTTTGGAGTTGCAAGTTAAGCTAACACTAAGAGCTAGACTGTTTACTTTTGTCTACAAAATTTGTCTATAGTGCTCAGTAATATCTATGTGTAGGACTTCATTACTATTAACTATTTTAAATATGCCCTACCCGGCCACAAAGTGGTCCCCTGCGCATACTGCGCGTACGGAAAAAGCCAACTCCCGACCAACTGTAAAAATAAAATGATATACACAACACGAGATGCAACAAAGAAAGCCCTCGATCGCATATTTATGTCCCTCGCTTGCAGCTCGGGCCGCAAACTTCTGTGATGTTGAACCCTCCCCGCATTTCTACCCTAGTTGATTAATGAACTATTTTTGTCTTCCACTCACTTTTATTATTTTGTGTTTGAAGTGTGCGAATTGACAATAGCTAGACTACAATTTTTTCTTTAGTCCTTATATATATATATTTTTTTTAATTTAAACTACTTATACCTTTTTCAGAGTAAGAAGATTGCTGAATTTACTGAGAGCAGAGCAAGGAACAGAACACCTACCAACTATCCGGCTAGAACATGTCTCTTACTTTACAAAACAATGCCTGAAACTGTTTTTCTTATATTTTGATACTATCAAAGAAAGGATTTTCTATTTGTAAGTATGCATAAATCTTTTTGGTCATACTATGGATACTTTTTTGTGTTTAGTACAAACGCTAACATATTTTTTTCACCGTTTTAAATGTATAGACTTTGTTTAACGCAAGAAAAAAACCATGCAAGTTAAACTGCAGTTAAATACTAGGCTACCTATCAAAGTTCAATGCTATTTTATAACTCAGAAGATACTTCAAGATAGATAACTTCAAGAAATGTATTGTGGCACACTGGAAATGTGAAAGTTGCAAATTTTTAAATTGTAACTTTATTAGAAATCTTAAATTTTTGTTTTCTACCGCTATTATAATTAAATATTCCTAAATATATAAGGATTAGTTCACTTAAATAAGGAAATCTACAAAAATATACTTGTATCTGTCACTGAGAAAATGGAACTTGTCCTGGCTTCAACTTTCATATTTTATTGTTAATAATATTCTTTTCTTTTTTCTAGTGGGGAAGGAGCTGTTGGTTTCAAGCAACTAAAACTCCTGTCTCAACCTCCTCATCAAGTTACTTCATCTAGTTCCAAGAAGATTTATCTCTAGCTCCGAGCTCCGTGTAACAAGAAAAAGCTAACTTTATGTTCATGAGAAATCAGCAATGAAACATTTCTCATCCCACGCGAAGAAACTAGAAGTTTTTTAGACAGAATGAATTGACAGTCTTCTATAAGTTTATACTTGTTCTATAATGCTTCATCCATTATTAATTATGACTTCCAGTTGTTTACCAACTTTTATTCAAATCCAAAATGAAACAGGACCCTGTCAATTCCTCTGCCAATCAACTTCCAGTACCAATTAAGTTTATAATTAAAATAAGGCTTTAAATAAGATATTTTACTGTTAGGCTACCTAAAACAAAGATATTATGTAATGTCTGTTTGCAATCATCCATTTAAAATATCCTAGGCTATCTCGAGCAAGTAGTGTTTTGTAATTATCTAGATGTTCCCTATTTGCATTCCTATGTATAGGTCTGTATCTACGTAAAATAACTATGAAACAGCTCTCCATTCAACTCTTACCAGAGCAATAAGTGAACTCTAACTGATGCTTACTTCACATATTAATATATTAAACATTGACCGCCCTCAAAACACTATCTCTATCTTAATTTCAAAACCATTGATTCTATAGTACTGCTAGAACACAACCCTTGTTTGTAAAATGGCTTCGAATCACAACAAATTGCATTTCGTGGACTGTCTTATCAGTTCTAAACCATTCTAGTGTTTAATAGTAATTTTTCTTACAAGGGGGTACCTCATTGCTATTAATCGCATGAAGGCATAAATAATTTTCGCATATTACTTGGTTGTCTTTTTACTTTGTTCCAAGTATATACTACTGTTTCTTATCTCTAATAGAATTAAAAGAAAGCTGCTCACAGTCAAGTTACAACTATCCTGGCAGTAAGGGCCACTACCAACCTATGCTGAAACGACTTTTATTTACCTAATCCCAATTCCCGACTTATCCGTAAAAATCTCTAAAGGTAAGATGCAACAGTATTATTTTCAGAGTCGTTAAAATTCTATCAGAGTATTAAAATAAAACTAGTTCCATCTACCATCAGTAGACCCATTACATTGGACATTATTTTCTAAAATTTTTAAATCTGATTAAAATTTAAATCTCCTTAACCCTTCAATGATATGTACACTATAATGAACAAATTAAAATTGTAACTATTTTAGCGCAAGTGCACATCTCTGTTAAAATCATAAATACTCAAGAATCTATTAAAACCCGTCCCAACGAACCTCCCCCCCCTGCTTTTTTGTCCATGCCGCTATCTTGAATTTTCCAAACCCGCCTAACTACGCTAGTGTGCATCGAGATTTTTTTTCTGGTCGTAAATGTACACTAACGCAACGTTCCTGGCTTACTATCCATGTTTTTATTAGAATAGAAATCCAACCTACTTGACTACTAAATTAAAAGATATAGATAGTTTTATTTGCATTCAGCTTGTCAAAGTAATCACAAAATTGTGTAATTAAGAAACGTAAAGATTGTGCAAGTGATAACCGTATAAATTGAGTAATTGGTGACTTTACAAATTCCCAATATGTTGCTGAAGTTGTCTGTTCACTCTTTGTGAAACCTATCTCAAAATAATTGTGCATTATATTGAACAAATTCTGTCTTAAACATTCTTGACATACACAGGGTTAAGTCACAGATAAACAAATGACAAAACCGATGCTTCTCAAAATGGCGTCTTATGTAATCAACTCGTAAATTATTTATTATGAAAATTAATCAGAACAATGAAATAAATTAAGTAAAACCCGTGTTTTAAAGTGGTAAATGACTACAAATATGTGCTGCATATAGGTTAGCGGTTCTGAACTGAAATGAACGGATTTCGTGTGCTAAGTGTAACCGTCTGTTCCTGTCGAAATAGTATTCGTATTATCAACAGGTTATTCATAAAATTAAAGAATTTACGCTTCCTCTGCTTTGTGTGTGAGATTAAAGACAAGAAGAAGATATTGTCAAGAACACCGAATGCTCGGCAATAAACTAAAGAAATTAACCTAACCTATACTGTAAACAAAACAGTTTTGATTACTCCAGATTCAAGAAGTGCCTATCTACCAGAGTTCAAAGAGTGTATAGTGAATCTATCCAGAAATCTATGAGAAAAGTGAAATAGTCCTACATTATAATCTATATTCTTATGAAGAATCCTACTTCATAACAAATGCTACTTGAATAACTTGAAACTGTTTAAGAAATTTACTATAATACCGACCAGCGCTGCATCCACCCTAAAATGATCTCATTAACTGAACTGCAAGACAATAAACTACATAAAGTGATTACTTGCTAAAGCAATCTAGTGAACTGAATTAAATCAAGTTCTGTGAAAAACTGGTTTTAAAGGTTTACAACAAAACTCTACTAGTATGCTCCTGAGTAATTTAAACACAAGATAATTAATCAAGATTATAACATCTTGTCTTCCGAGAAGAAACCTTACTTCAAAAACATGATTCCAAAAGGAACGGAGAATCTATGAAAATGCAACAGAGGTTAGTATTAAATGAGATAAACCCTTATCCTATGTTATCCTGTCTATCCTAAATTTACCTATTATTATTAAAATAATACATTACTACATATCCTGTAAATTCTTAAGCAGGGTACCTAAAACATATTAACTGTGAATGAACTAAAAATACTTTTTTTTCTTTTCAGCTGTGACAAACAGGCAAGCTGCCTATTTCCCACAGCAAGAAGATAAAATGAATCTTCTACTGGCTTCACAAGTAACCGCCAAGTTCAACAAGAAGCCCGCACAAGACATTGAGAATGTTTCCTATACCAAGCTCTCACAATTAATCTATCGTTTTCACAACAACAATTCTGGCCTGCAAATACAGACCTAATTCAAAGCAAACTACCACAAGTATTGAAAACCTAAATTTTGCATATCACTAGCCGCAATCTAAATGGGGAAAAGTGGTTCAAAGTGCAAAATATCCTGTTCACGGTACCCACCAATTCTGTAACGTTCGAGGTCTATATTATATTTAATAATAGTCCACGACTCAAAGCCCTCCCCAAATTAATTATAAAATGATAAGATTTTATTATACAAATATATTTTATTGCACTTCAAAACCACATAGTAAGAAATTACAAATGCTTAAAAGCTATAACATAATAGTTTGCTTTGAATACAACTTATGGCCAATCTGTGATCTATAGAGTCAGGACAATCCGTTCTACGCTGTGTAATAATTACTAGTAACCCTGGATCTTTTCGATTAAGTGAGAGCATGGTATCAGAATCCCTCCCAAACTTTAAGATGCAATAAATGATGGCTTAGCAAGTGATGAAGATATTTTATTTAAAGGTCTAATTTCTAGGATAAATGTATAAAACCACAAAGGATTCTAGACTGATATGGGATCACAAATTAGTGTAAAAAATGCAAAGTATGGTAATAACAAGTAAGTTTAGCATAATCATAAAGGTATGAAGTCAGGTTTTCTTCTACAGGCTGTGTAAGTTTAACGGTCATATCTGTCAGGGTCTGTCTGAATCTACCTAAATAAAATTAATGAACTCTAGAGTTTTCCGGGCCATTGGACGCCGTCACACTCCCCGGCGACGTCGACGGAATTTCGGCCTGATGCTTGGGTATTCCCTATCGCCCAGCCTAGAAGAGGCTATTAGAGTCCATTAATGACTAGCTCAAAAACTAGTCTTTCCTTGAGAGGAGATTTCGCAAAAGGGGTAACAACTTTGTAGCACCGTTCTGACAACACACTCCTGTACTTCAGGAAGACAGGGTATCCATCAAACCAGGCTATATTATGAGACAGCTAAAACAAAATATACTCTAGATGCGAGGTGCTAATATATAGCCCCTTTTCCTCACATAATATAATTTACCACTGCATTCAAACCATGGGCAATATAGACAGAAAAATGCAGCTAAATATCTGTCCACCGGAAGGCATTACTTTCGTATTGTCATGTCAAAACGTCTGTGTCTGAAAGTTGGATGAAATCCTCCTTTCTGAATACCTTGGAAAAAGATCATAAATCATTCCCTTAGCATGTTAACTCTCACGAGATGTTTTCACCGAGAAAGGCTCTTTCAAAATCTAATCAATTAGAAAACTAGTGAGATCCCGACAAGATCTGAATTCTTGATTCAATCTTACGTAAACCAGACTCTTGAGCCAGAGATACGTATCGGAAATCTTACTAAAAGTGAGTCCTTGGACCCGTGTATCTTCTGGCTAATTGGTCCAAATGCAGGGAACTAGCCTTGGCTATTGTACCCTCTGACGTATCAGGCAAGATCAAATCACCACAAGACACACGAACTTTTCAATTTTAGAGAAATAGAATTAAGCCATCTCAGATTAAACACCCAAAAGAAATAATTAAATTATAACTATCCACAGTCTTTTATCAACTGTCAATGTCAATCTCTGTTCTATACATGAGTCCAAATTCATTTAACTAAAGTTAAGTTTCAAAACTTATTATGCAATTTTGTCTCTTAAGACAACTACGTAAGAATCAAATTAGATGTACTTTGTCAAACAATTTGAAGTTTATCAATAAAAGTTACAACTCTGAAAAGAATATTAGAATGTCGAACAGAATGTTGCCAAGATAATGTTACTAATACATTTAATGCATGTTTTAATTCCCAACCCCAGAAATTACAGAAATATTTATTTAATCCAAATTCAATACAAAAGTGTCAATAAACGACTAAGTTCCGTTCTATATAAATTTTACAGAGCAATCTATCAATACACTCATTATTTGCCATCGTAAAGAAAATACTCACACATAAAAACAGAAATGAAATAAAACTCTGATCTTACCAACTCCATAAGTAAAACCTAGGATAAATAGAATTAGTATACACATTAACCAAGGAATCAGTCCTCCGTACGCGAATACAGAATGCTTCATTATATTCGCGTAATGATGAACTCTAATCTAAAGCAATAAATCAATTTGAATTTATTTATATAAATATATACTGTTTTTAGACCAGTCGCTCAACCTATAAGCATTCGGGAAAAGATTTATAGACACCGAAGCGTCTACTTGCCCCAAAAGCTAAAGATTGGCTAAAGCCTAACTACAAATATTTAACTAAGCTACTTGGCCTGTAGGCTACGGCGAGCCCTCGAAACAGTTTATGTTGACACCGTAAGGTTTCCACTGTTTCGGTACCTAGGCTAAAAGAATAAAAGTTCTTACAAAAATCCACGATCTTCAGCAGACTTCCAACCAGCGAGCACTTCAGAACTTCTTCTAGCGATGCACTCCACTACGCCGTCCGTAGGATTTCTTCAACAGTCTTCCAAGCGTTGAGAATTTTTCTTCAGGGTCCTGTTGAAACTTCTGACTTCTTGATGTGTTCTTCGCGGCGGCTCCAGGGATAATCCATCCGACCTCGTTTTGTACTGCTTATATACCCCGAAACAAATGCGAATCGAAATTAATCGAACACATTTCAAATTATAACGGTTTTATTTTTCCGTTAAAAATACCTGCCAGTTTGATTCTTAATGTCAAGTCAACAAAAAGGTTTTATCTTAAAATTAATTTTATGGCTACTGAATTTACACATTGCTTAAGAATTAATTAAAATAACATGATTTTATAATTTGCGTCCTCTAAATTAAAATTTGAAATAAAATTATTCAATCCTTTTGTAGGCCAAAAGGAATGAATATTTCTTCGTCTTGGTTCTGTCAACACTCGTTCGTAACAGATCTAATCTTATTCAAGACATATTTTTAAACGACTAAATGCCTATATTCTAAACTGTCAATTTTTCTATTTAACATAACCTTTAAGTTTCATATTCGCGATTTTTTATTTCGGAATTAACTTTTGTTAAATCCTCCAATTTATCTACGCCAAACCTTTGGATATTTAGTAAATGTATGATAGCCGGATAACGGATAGAGCAAGAACGCAAATTTCACATATTAAAATCATGACACCCTTCATTATTATTACCAATGCAGATCTCAGGTAAGCTTGTCATTTTTACGTCTTTAAACAACAATTTCTCTTAAAATAAACATATCTTAACTAAATTCCGATTTCAAAACACCATTCCTGTATTCCAATATCATCCCGTGGTTGATAATTTAAGCCTTCCAAAATCTCAATTCAATACATAATAAAGTCCTATTCTAGTTAATAAAATTAACAGTTTCAGTGGAAATCACATAGTTAGATCCAAAGATCCATTTTATCTATAACTTTGACGAGACTGTGTCTAATATTCTTTCCAGAAAATCAACAATTACTGCGGTTCGTTACTTCAAGAAAGTCGCTGCATATGTTCCTGCTAACAGAGAGTATTATTAATAAACAACATAAATTAATCATTAAAACCACATTTGGCTTTCAATAAAATACCAGCGACAAACAATGAGTGAATGAATATATGCATATATTATTTTTGGTAAGCATTAATGTTTTAAATCATTTCCCCCTAGTCAGTGAGTACCGGCAATTACCCTATTTACCCGATAAAGAAATATCATGTTTCTTTCATGTTATAAATATAACATCTATAATTGTTCTTCTCCGCTTACGTCACTAAAATCAAACCAATTTGAACTAGTTATGATTATTCTTTATTTATATAAAGAATTACAAACATCTTAATAGTAAGATAACTATTTCAACTATACTGAAGAGACAATTATTTGAAAATAACACGGGGCACCTGCCCTTGGCGTCACAAGTTAACCAATCAAAGTGCTAGACATCTCCACTCCACGTTCGCGGAAACAGTGTGATTGGTCAACTAACGATCCGTTGCGCTCCGCTTTTTTACGCACCCCAACAATTGATTACATAACGGACTGAAAATCACGACAGCCCCTGCTACGTTTCCAACGTTAATACCAAGTTAAACTACTGCTTTTCTCCCAGCCTTAACTGCGACGAAAACTCACACTAGTCACACTGCAACGTCACTTGTAACAAAAGGCCATAAGTTACCTGTAGTTGTAAAACACATATGTCTTTATATATTAAAGGTGGCAGTATAATAACGGCGAAGAAAACGCCGGCGGCTCTATCACAATTTCCCACTAATCCCATTACGACATCGGCCCACATGTGAGACAATGAACACGCAACGACGTACTACGGGCAGTACATTAGAACATGTTATTTACCAATGAGGGCATTGGTATGTAACATGATTTAATGGCCCACCATTTTTACTAGACGAGACGAGCTGCCTGATGGAAAGCAGTCATCGTCGCCGATGAAATAAATAACTAATAATAATAATAAAGATCGGGGGACAATCTTACACAAATCGAGCTAGTCCCAAACTAAACAATGCTTGTGCTATGGGTACTAGACGACGAATATCTACAATACCAGAGGTGTTGCTTATACTTTGCCCGTCACGGTGCGGTGGCGTTCTTTGGAAATATGTCCAACAGTGGACTTCTTTCACACACATCATCATCAGCCTAATTACGTCCCACTGCTGGGCACAGGCTTGCTCTCATAGACGAAAGTGAATGGGCTGTAGCCCACTGCGGATTGGGGACTTTACATACACCTTTGAATTTCTTCGCGGATGTATGCAGGTTTCCTCACGACCATTTTCGTTCACCGAAAAGTTAATGGTAAATATCTAATAATATTTCGTACATAAGTTCCGAAAATCTCAGTGGTACGAGCCAGTATTCGAATCCGCGACCTCTGCTTGAAAGGTGCATGTCCGAACCACTCAGCTACTATAGCTTACCATTGCTTGCTTGTGAACGTCTTTGATGATGCAAAACATATGCAAAATAATTACTTCGGTCGACCTCACCCCAATTCCTGTGTGGACTTACTGGTCCCCTTATTGTCTGTGCCTCGTTGGCACGTACATAAAGAATCGCACGTCATCGTGACTCAGTCACATCTGTTAGTGCCCGACTTTGGGATGCCATTGTATGCAAATGCGCGAATTCGAATTCAGGCTGACGAACCTATAATGAGATTTTAATTGAGCTGCACAACAATTTCATATTGTTCTTCTAAACTTAGGCTCTGCTGTCTACAGTCAACTATTCGTAATATTAATCCTTGAATAATATTTTAATAATTTACTTAATTTTAATAATAATAATTTACCAGTGAGCGAAGCGTTCCCGTTTTAGATTGGGTAAAAAACTTTCTCAACCGATTCTCATGAAATGTTGTAAGCAGGTTCGAGAATTATATAGACTTTTTTGTCGACGCAGTTTTCTGAAATATTTCAAAATGGCGGAGCCATGGGGGTTGACAGACTAATGAGGTCTACAGCTCACAGAGCGAACTAGTTACTAGAAAACAATGGATTTGTATAAGATGAGACTATAGGCGTACAACATTACCGGGACCCGGGGTATGCATGAGGTGCAGGGGTGAAGTACGACAAAGCTCGAATAGTTAACGTTGCCCGCATACCCTGGGTCACAATTAAGTTGTACGGCTATACAGAAGCTATGGGATTGTGTGAGTGTTTGAGTGAGCGGAGGCCTAGCCCTCCACACCCTTAGAGCCCCTTTGTAGCCCCTTTACAAAAGGGCTACAGGCTGCTAGCGCAATCAAACAAGCTCCACTCCCTCACCGTACCCCGGGTCACAATAATGTTGTACACCTATCTACAAGCAAATCTATGTTTTCCTTCTTCTTCTTCCTCTAGTGCCATCTCCATCCCGGAGGTCAGCGACCCGAGCGATTTGTCCATATGTCTATCTATCTTTCTTTAGTCACGCGAATTCGTTTTTCCGTGCTCTCATCAGCCTCCAACCAGTCCTTGACATTCTTGGTCTATGATGTTCTTCTTCTGCCCCGGCCTCTTTTCCTTCTATTTTACGCATAATTATTAGTTTTAACAAATCATATTTATCGGCCCATTTAATTTTGATCATTCTTCGATAAATCGAGAGTTTGGTTGACGTTTCAAATGCTTTTAGTTTGTCAATCTGATTCTGCTAAAGAGTCCAGCTTTCGGAACCGTACATTAAAATTGGTAGAACGTAGCAGTACGCCATTCGCCACCTCAGACGTTGCCATGTTTTTCTGCACATTGTGATTGCATGCATCGATTTGCGGATGCATACGTGTGGTAAACATCATTAGTCCACAATTGGTCACGTTCATACAAACTTGTATGAACGTGACGTAGTGGAAAAAAAAAATCATACAAATTTTCGGACACGTTTTTTTGGAAAACGCCCTTTGTATGTCTGCGAATACTTCGTTTATATGACTCTGGGGACGGTCAACTGTAGTCGACTGAACTTATAATACCGAACTGTTGACCATAGATACCTTTAATTGTGTTAAGGATAATGATTTTTAGGCCAATTAAACCTACGGTCGACAATTTACATGTCGTCGCCCAAGGTCAACGAGTAGTCAAACCGAAAATACCCCGATATCTAGTTTTACGCTATGAAAATTCATATCCCAAAGTGACGCATTATCCTCTACATATATGGTTATTCTTACGTAGTCCTATTACCAATTGTTCTCGTTTTTATGCTAGGGTTTCTTAGCATTGAATGTGGGCGGGAAGGTCAGTGGCTTCGTAGAATTTCAATTAGAATTCCCACGTGGATTTTAAACAATCGCTATTTATTTTGATGCATCATATAATAAAATATTGCTTATTTGAGTTTTGATACCTAGAGTATGTTTATCGGAAGTAACCCAAAAGCAAGTATTCTCAACTCAACTCCATGTAAATATTAAGAATTTTACACTAACTGTATATACGATAATTCTAAAACAACATATCCGACTGCTAACAGTAAATCACTACGACGTCAGCAAATGCACAAGATATTATGAAACTACTGAAATTGTTATACAAGTGCTAATAATACTTGAGGAGTTCCAAGGCGGCGCAGGACCGGTCGTGGTGGCGTTCTTTGGGGGTAGTAAATGTCCAGACCGTAGATTGCCAAACGCGACCAAAATTAATCATCACCCTTTACTTCCCACTACTGGGCACAGGACTACTTTCATAGAGTTAATAGGCTGTAGCTGTAGCCCCCATGTTGGTCAATGGGTTGGGGGTTGGGGCATTCAGGCCATTAGGGCACATACCCTACACACCTTTGAATTTCTTCGCGGATGGATGCAGGTCACGATGTTTTTCCTTCGCCGAAAAGCTAATGGTAAATATCAAATCATATTTCGTAACAGACCCCCGTCAGGTGGACTGACAACTTGAAGACAGTGGCGGGAAACGGTCGGATGCGAAGAGCTAAGGACCGAGTATCGTGGCGCGAACTAGGGAAGGCCTGCGTCCAGCAGTGGACAACTACGGGCTGATGATGATGATAATGATTTCGTAACAAAGTCATTATTACTATCCATTCTCTCTTATATTGGTTTTAAATTTTGCCATTTTTTTATCAAGGCTGATGTCCGATAAGTGACAACCGATTCTACGCAGAGGTCGGGCCGTAATGCGTTTTAAATAGGCTTCGAGGGCCGCATGCGAAACGAGCCTAGTTTGCCGCATTTTGTTATGTTCCAGTTGAAAACGACACGACACGTTTAGCTAAGTGGGAGTGACACCGCTTAAGGTACACAGCTAGAGGTCCCGGGTTCAAATCCTGGTAAGGGCAAATATTTGTGTGATGAGCACGATTATTTGAAGGGTACACACGAAAATGAAAATGACACCTTTTTTGAAAAATGAGATTTCAATTTAAAAATGTAGAACTCGCAAAGTACTATAACTTACCATTTGATTAAATTAAATATGAATATCTGAAAATATTATAATATTTTTTTCACTTTTAAAGAAATGGTTAAACCTTACCCAGTTTGAAGTGAGCTCTTCTACTTGAGACTACAATACCATTGAGTGGTTAACTACAAATTATAAGAATGAGCTTGTAGTAAAAGAAGATAATAAACGCCTTGGAAGGTTAATATAGTTTTTCTACTTTATTTTTTTGGACAATAGACTACAAAATACACTAACCACTCACTTGCTTTGGGATTTTAAAAATGGCAGCCTAAATTGTTTCGCCTTTTATGACAAATGCCGGCGCGATGTCGAGTTTAATTCAAAAATTCATAATTTGGCTTCTACTGAACCATTTGGTAAGATTTTTTTACACTAAAAAGCCAAAGAAACAAAGAATTTAATTTTGTTACTCATTATATGAGTTATTATAGTAAAAATAATTATAAAAAATGCGTAAAGTTGACGCATTGATAAAGTTGACGACTTCGAGGAGAATTGTATTTTTGATAAAAAATCTAAAGCGATAACCCTGTTTGTTTTTAAATACATTAAAAAGTAGATTAAATTACCTTTCTTTTGATACCAAATACTGTACACGTGTTCGTATAAAATTCTATGGTAAACATCACTTCATTTAAAATAGACACGCAAGAAAAACGGAAATACGGAACGAAACCGTTCGCCAGGTTTAGTATTTATTTATGGATAATTTAGAAGCGTAATAACTAAAATATTGTCCTAGTTAGAACAAACAACTAATAATCTTAAATTCAGATTGTACTTATTTGGCAACTAGCATGTTAATTGCGGTTATAAAGTCAAAACAACAACAAACACAATGTACGTACCTCGCGAACTTTCGTTGGGCCGATCAAAAACATGATAGAAATAACTTAAAATCACGTCATCACCTTAAATTAACACATTATAAATCACAGTTTGTAACCACAACACAACATTACACAATTAGAAACCTTAAATACACATAATTACACAGATTTTATGATAAATAAACACGCCGGTATACATTTTTCGCAACACGTGACTGGTTCGCGCTCGTACTGACAAACAAAACAAAACAAAGATGGCTGCTACATCGGCAGCCCAGCCGTTAAGGTCGCGGCACAGTGCGCGCAACACAGAATTTACCTATGCAGTACTTTAAAAATTGAGCATACGTTATTTTCAGTAATAACTTCTATAAATAATTGTTTGGTGAATAAAACTTTGTAAAAGCAAAAGTTTTGTCTACTTTTGATTAAATTTACTTTTCTGTTTGTACTTGCTAGACATTATTAAATTTATTTTTAAGTAAATGTAGAACTAAAAGGTAATTCAATTACTATATTGTGAGATTGGTGCTTTTTGATTGTTGTGTATGGTGCTGGCTACTAGGTAATTATAAGATACGATTGAACGTGGTCTGTTTTGAATTGTTTCTAAATGGTAAAAAAATAACATACAACGCAGTGTGAATGCTGACGTGAATGTAAAAACGTGTTATAAATGATTTAATAAAAACATTTGTTATGACGAATTTTTTTCAACGTCAACCCAGTCCGAGAGGAACATTTAAAGATATGTTCGTGATTTTGACTTGAGAAAAAAGTATGAATCCAACAATAAATACATATATGTACATACGTTGTTTGTAAAATAATTGTATACTGCGTAATAAGTGCATAATTTTTGACCGACTACGCAATTTTTTTTGTATTATGTAATTTTTAGACAGGCATATATTGATTGTGCAATAAGGTCAAATAAAATCTTCCTAGTGTATCTATCTATTCTAAGCAGGTTGAAAAAATTAAATGTAACTTGAAGGGCAACTTCAACCACGTTACACATTTTAGGTAATTGCCCTTCATTTGACGTGCGTTTCTTCAAAGTTCCATGGAATGTTAGTATCAGATTAATTGAGAACTAGATCTTAGCGCAGCGCCGTCGCGCCACCGTAACAAATTGCGGATTGTTTTCTCGCTCGCACCCGTAGCCCGCCCGCATTTGTTCACTCAGTCGCGTCGAGTATTTAGGCGGCGTCGTCGTTTTTATCGACTTCAATTGATGTTTATAACGCAAGTGAAAGATATACATAACAACTATAAACAATCTTCCACGACACACATACACAATTTGAGGTGCGAAATTGAAAAAAAACAATTACGGTGGTTTATGTCCTCCGTTCGTTTATTAGAATAAAATACAGGTTATCTTGGTATAAAAATGTGGTTTTCTGCATTTCCTCTTACAAATCAGGCTAAAATAAAAATATTAAGATCCAAAGCCACGCCGCTGCCGCGAAATTTGCCGTCAGCGCTCATATCTATTGAGAACTAGGGTTTAAATTGATGGGCGTGAGGTGAGAGTGATATTTAAACCTGTCTAGTTATTGCTGTTCTTCGCCCCTCATGCATCCCTTGACCTCCACTCTAGGTATTGGCTGTGAATATAAAGTTGTAACATGTGACAGCTCGTCATAAAAAAAGTGTGGTGTAGAATAAAACAGCAATGGACATAATTCAAAAAGTTTATTAATGTCGGCCATAATGAGCACCAAATTGATCAATACTAAATAATAAGATAATATAAATAAAGTGTTGACAGCGCTTTTGTTCCAGCATACACAATGATTTGGCTAGTTTTTACCAAGAAACCATTCTTTTATATTATTGTAGTACATTACTCAACTAAAGTGGTAATAGTATATTATGCCACACCTGGCCATAGAATGGCTTTTTCTGCACGCTGCGCGCACGAAAAAAGCCGCTTTCTGGCCAAGTGGAGACATAAAATGATGTACACAACACGGGAGGTAATAAAGAAAGCCCTCGATCGCATATTTACGCCCCTCGCTTGCAGCTCGGGCCGCAAACTTCTGCGATCTCAGCCTATCTTTGTATTACCACCCTAGTTGTGTAATGTACTATTACACAACTAGGGTGGTAATACAAAGAAACTCCGAGATTGCAAAAGTTTTGTAAATATGCGATGCGATCGAGGGCTTTCTTTATTACCTCCCGTGTTGTGTACATAATTTTATTGGCTAGAAAGTGGCTTTTTCCGTACGCGTAGTGTGCGGTAAGAGCTACGTTTTGGCCAGGTGTGGCATAAATATACCTTACAATGAAATAACTTAACATGCCTTCGTTGCAGACTCTATACTTTTTTTTACAATCGCATACTGCGCACTGCGCGTCAAAACGAATCAAATGAGCCCGAGCATGGCGGATTTATTTTGCGTAATGTGGATTATTCTATCTATGGCTGTCATATTATTTCATCAGCAGATCAGCTTCGTGTCATATCGCATTGTCTGATTTACATGTCCTTGGAAAGTTTGCTTCAGTTTAATGAAAACCGGGAAGTGGTCAAATTTAACTTGCAAGATTTGATTACACAAAGGCAGACAGACACCGAGGCAGGTGAAACTAAACAAAAGTTGGTTAAAACATTAAGTAGCGTATAACATAAAAAAAGATAAGTTCGTTGAACCAAGGTTGAGGTGATCGGTCTATTTTCCATACAAACCAAAAGAGGGTGATTGTTTATTTTATTTCTACGGCATTAATTATATTTCAAATGTATGGTATTTTATTTTATGGTTTAATACATGTGGGGGCACGGTAGTGCCCCCGCCAAGTCGAGCAAAACAAAGGCACGGCCGTATATAATCCTTTTCTGGAAGCCATTCAAGCCATTTTCAACCTCCTGTAATTTCGTGCTGGCTAAAGCTAGAACCCCGAATTTTCAGGTATATATAGGGCACAATAAGACTTAAGTATATCCTCAAAAACATTCCATTTGAACGTGTAGTTTAAGAACTATTGCACGTCAAAGTTCCTTAGTTTTGTCACTGACTTACTGACTGACTGACTAATGATCATCGTAATTCTAAGGAACTTCTAGCAGACTTACAAGCTCCAAATTTTAAACATAGTGAGGTTTTAGCCAATCAAGTCCTATAAAACCTAAAAATATTGCAATTTCAGTTACAACTGCACACGTAAGTTTGTAATCCTATACAAATACATGTGATTACAAAGATAGTTTTGTAGTTCAAATCGGAAATAGAATGGATTGAAATGAAATAAATAAAGATAGACCACTTACAAACAGAAATAAGATCCCATCAAAAACATTACATGTAAAAAGATGCGAGTCTCGCAACGCAGTTCTTCTACAACAAAAAAGTTTTGAGCTGTAATGTTAAGCCAAGTCAGTACTGGGGGGGGGTGTCCACAGAACTCAATTTTCACCGACTTGCCTATTTACTTAAACTGAGAGAGCAACTCATTTTCCAAGAATCCTCCTCGGGTAAATAATAGGCAAGTCTGTGGAAATTGAGTTCAGTGGACACGGACTGACTTGGTTTAACATTACATCTCAAAACTTTTCTGTTGTAGGAGAACTGAGTTGCGAGAGTTGCATCTTTTTACGTGTAAAGTTTTTGATGGGTTTTATTTTCTAAGCTGAAATATCTGAAGCTGATACATATAATTTCAACAAAAAAACTTAGTTAAAATGGTGCTGATAAATGGCGCTGACCTTGAGGGGCCAATTGCATGTTAATTATGGTTTTTAGAGATTTTTTATGTCATTTCGCACGTACAATACAAATTATATGAATCTGCGAAATCTATAAAATAAAACTTACTTTAAAAATAATTAATGGGTTCAGTTCAAGAGGTCAACGTTTTATTTTGCCATGGTATGCAAAGTTTTACTTTTATAAAGACTTACTTAGCAAAATGCCTAGGTCGTGAAATGTACAAGTAGGCAGAATGACTTATTTGCATAAGGTTTTAAATGTATAAGGGCTATCTTAGCAAAAGGTTTTGATTGTCAAAATGTCTTAGTTACAAAATGCCCAAATCTGTAAAACGTCAGGTTTAAAACGACTAGGTTATACGGATAGTGTATGCAATATATCCACAATAGATGGATTTAAAAATATGAACTCGTTAACTATCTAATTTGTCAAATAATCTATTGTTGGAAGTAAGGATAAGGATTTTATGCCACACCTGGCCATAAAGTGGCTTTTAAAGCCGCTGTAATGATGTACACAACACGGGAGGTAATAAAGAAAGCCCTCGATTGCATGTTTACTTTTGAATAATAGCGACCTTTACATACAAAATAGCCCCGCCGATGCCGAAAGTACTAATATTTCGTATGGTACTCCTCGAAACATACATCTAAGCAAAGTGATACTTTACATAGCTTGCAAATATATTTCGAGCGAGACTGCTTACACCATACGCATCGACTATTCTTCGACGCTCATTGGCCGACGAAATGATTGTCCTGGAGTATCGCTTCAACATAATTTGTTTTTCCTCGTCATATGGTCTACTGAAAAAAAAAACAAAAATGAAAAGGATTTTTTACAAACAATAACATACGATCACCAGTTGAATTGAATAAGTAACCTGGAACTAGGACCCGGAACAGGAGATGGGGGATGTTCAGGTGGAGCTTGTTTCTCTTGAGGAAAGGAGTTCCCTTGGTTCAACTTTTCCTCTTCCTCGCCCTCGTCCTTGCCCTCGTCCACGACCGCGTCCACGACTGCGTCCGGTTTCTTTGTTTTTTGATTTTGCTGGTCTGCTCAAACAATGTAAAATATCCTACATAAGCGTAAAATTAATGCACAAATAAAAACACATCATACATACAGATGTATGGAACTGTGGAGGGAACAGTCCCTCAGCCAAAATATTTTTTAAATTAAGAAGTATACAAATCGTAGATGAAGACGCATTCCATTAAGTTTTGCTATTTTATTCAGACAGAATTGGTAGTAAACGAGTATATAACCATATTTGAAGACGTTAGTTAGATTTTAGTGTGTATTTTTGTAATATTAAAAGTTATCAACTAAGTAGCCCAAGATGCAATTTCATTCAACTTACGTTATTGTATAGTTTCTTATTATTTATAAAATGTATTTTATGAAGTGTTAAAAAGTAAAAGTATTTCAATCAAAAGTATTTTCTATCTACCAAATATGTATTTATCAAATACAAAGCCACCAGTTAACTAAAAACAAAAAAGTTTCTCCTCTTATCTTTCCAAAATATACTCATTGAACATTCGGAATGGATACACACATACAATAAAATATCTATTAAAATAACCGAAACACCAAAATTAATGATAGATAACATTGTTCAAATATCAGTAAGTACAAAAAAACAAATATCTCAAACGCGCTCACAGCGCGTCTGGTGTGCCGCATGCCTTACAAGTCTTACAACCTTGAAGCGATATGTATGAATGAATTGTTTCGCTGGTGGCTAGCGCTACCACACCCGTACTTACAATTTACTGTCACTTGTTTCTTTCGCTAATCCTGTGTAATAAGTCTTGTATTGATTGATTTTATGGTTTAAGTAAAAAACTTAATACTCAAGCTATTTAATTACTATAAGTTAGAAAAGAATTATTCGAAAGTCTTTAAAATATGAGCCATTTAATTCACAAGTTACTGGAAAAAAATCTGTTAAATTACTTTCAAGTGAAGATGTGATTCATAATTATGAGTTTGGCACTAAAATATTGTTACAATCTGCTAGATGGATAAACACTGAATCGTTTGATATATAACTTTAATAATAAAATAGTAATTTGAGTACTTACGGCATTTTCTAAACACTCCGCACTTTCACAAAATCTGACTTGAACTTCACTTTGACAACACCTTGTAAAGTAACACTGTTTAAAAATATTTTCAGTCTACTATGTTGGCTGCCCTTTTTTTTCTGTGTTGCCATGTTATTTCTCTATGATTTGAACAGAGTTTGAACGTCGTCTAAAGCACGCTTTACAGATTAAAAATAAAATATTGTACCAACGTCGCCTGGTAGCTCCGGCTACCAAAATCAAATCGTAGGTGCGCAAAGTTGGCAGCTCTAGCTACCGAAAGCAAGTGAGTGGCTAACAGAATAATGGCGATCATAACATTTGTTGCATTTAATTTCCATTTGAAACCTACCCGACAAGAAATAAGGTTGAAAATTCGATATATATACAGTGTACTTCTAACTTTTTTTTTTGTAAGTATTTGGTTGGCGATTCGAGAACAAAAGTAGATAATAGCATTGTATAGATACAATGCTATTGTAAGTACAGGTAAGTGGATGAGGTCACTTCAAACTGGGTAAGGTATACCATAGTATTACAAACCGCTAGAACTCAAAAAGTAGCTTCAGTGAGTAGACATGTTCTTCCCGTGTACCCTTCATTTGTTCCTGAGTCATGGAGGTTTTCTATCTCTTTAAGTATATTTTTATCTATATAAGTATGTATATCGTCGTCTACTACCTACAAGCATTGCTTAGTTTGGGATTAGCTCGATTTATGTAAGAATGTCCCTCGATATTTAGTTATTATAAAACGTTTAGGGCCTGGAAACGTATAAGTACTGTTTAGTACATAATTAAAAATATAAGGCTGAGCCAACATAAGAAAATTAAATCAATTGATTCGCAAATAAGCAAAGCTTGTATTGGTTCATAGTGACTGGTTGTATGTATGCGATGTGACCGATTGAATTTGTTTCAAATTCATAAAAGTCAAACAGATTGATCGTTTATTACAGTGACAAGCAACGGATACGTCATATAATATATGATAAGTATACATCATAATATTCAGAATATGTGACGTGTTTAGATAAATATATCAGTGGCGTGGCATCCATAGAACTCGATTCCCATCGGCTTGCCTAATATTAGGCAGTTCAGCACTTAATTCTAGTGTTCTTATAGAAAATTGAAGCTAAAGCCGCTCCGGCTTGCCCAAAGATTTCTTCAACCCCACGCCACTGATATATATACTAAAGTATTTAGTTGAATTATTACAGCAGTAGGCATATCATGGACCTTATTGACAATTGGTAAAATGGTGTCTTTTACATGTTATGAGACATTATTTCCATCAGAATGGCTAAAGTAAACACTAATAATACTACTAATATGTATAGAGATAGCAGTAGCGTGGCGTCCAAAGAACTCGATTCCTACCGGCTTGCCTAATATCAGGCATTTGAGCACCTTATTCTACAGCTCTTAAGGAAAACGTACGCCAAATCTGCACCGGCTTGCCCGATGATATCTTTTACGCCACGCCACTGAGAGATAGTATTATATGCCAGCATAATGTAAAACAATATCCTGAAATTTTGCCCTTCAGATAAGTCGTTATCGTTCCAAATTAGCACTTGAATAAGCAAAGGGCGAAGCCAAAGCGAAGCGCTTGTAAAAGGTAACCACAATATAAGTATTACGATCAGTATATTCTCTATACTTCCATTTGAACATAAATGTGAAAAACTTTGATGACGCAAAAAATGATACCTACATAAGTCTAAGTACGCGGGGTAATTGAAATCAATAATGCTCGCCATGCTGAACGGTTAATTCAGTGCGAATCATAGGTGATAAAGCGCAATTTGATTTATTTTTTATTTTATTTTATTTTTTATAGAAATTACAATACAAATAGTTTAAAATTGCGGACTTCATGCATTAAGAATTCTCTTAACCAATATGTTGAACAGAATAACATCTTTACGGTGTATGGTGGACGAGCTGAATTTGATTTAGTGTTTTGATCATTGTTCTAACTTCTGACCCACGGGAGGCGACTTAGGGGATATTTGTACATATAGTTTAGGTCCCGATAAGTTAAGCTAGGTTATTTAGCTAGTAAGGTGTAAATAACGTGTTGTTTATATATATTTTATGTGTATGTTGTTTAAATAAAGAATCATTGTTTTGACAAATTACGTCTGTTTTCATGCATCAAACAACTGCGTCATTAGTTATACTGTGCCTCGGTCCTAAACTGCGCCATAGCGCACGTAGTAGGGATCACTTATGAAATTCCTCCGCGATTGCCTCCTGGAGGAACCGAGCCGAAAAACTTAACTGCTGGATAAAATCGCCTGCTGGTTCGGAAATGCTTCATAACTTTGTTATGACGCAACCATTATTATGGAGTTTGAGGAAATAATCAGGCTCTGGTGCGTTGTAACTAATTGAATCATTCCGGGACTGGGTAATCAACGTGACGAAAAGTTCAATGGTTGGAGATTCGAGACAGGCGGTCCGTATAGACGTTTTGACCCCTGCACATTCCAACCGTTGAACATTTTGTCACGTTGACTACCCAGTCCCGCAATGGATTTCTTTCAAATTCTGCAGAAGAGCTTTTTAAGTCTTATCAAATTATATCAAACAGAGCCTTACGAAAAAAAATTTTTTTGATCACTTTACTGATGATCATGACGTCCCTTTCGAGGGACGTAAATATGCGATCGAGGGCTTTCTTTATTACCTCCCGTGTGGTGTACATCATTTTATGTCTACACTAGGCCAGAAAGCAGCATTTTCCGTACGCAAAGCGTGCGGAAAAAGCCACTGTATGGCCAGGTGTGGCATAAAATCAATAACCGAGTCATATTCCCTTTAACTTTATAAAAGAAAACAAACCACAGTAAAGCTGAGCTGGGTTACGAGGGCAGCGCAGATGTGCTTTACTATTGTTTTATAGCCTGCATACTTGCGGGATTTATTGTAACATACGGCCGGATTGTGAGCTCTGCACTGCCAGCACAAGAAAATGATTACCATATCTGGGTAATTCTTGGAGGACATCATTTGCCTCGCCACAAATATTCAGAAGATTCCGCCTTTTTAGAACGGCATTTTTGGTTAATTTGTAGAGTAACATAGACTACGCTAAGTGTGCAGAGGTCGAAAAAAGGTTTTATTAAAAAAAATATATGGCAACATGAAGAAACTACAGCAAGAGGATTATTTAATCTTGGTACTTGGTAATATTTTTTCCCTTTATTACAAAATGTGTCTACATACCTACTGAATTATAATAGGGTCAGTCTTGCACACATCCATCTAGTTCCAACCAAACTAAGTGATTTGTTTCAAGGTATTGGATAATTTCTATATATTTAAGTATTATATTTAAATATGTACATGTATACAAGCATTGCTTAGTTTGGTTGGGACTAGATCGATTTGTGCAAGACGGTCCTGAATATTTATTTCAGTAGGTTTGTAGACACATTATATACTTATTAAAGGGAAAGATATTTGCCAAGTATCAAGACTAATCAATCCTCTTTCTTGTGATGAGCCCCATTCATTTTTTTATTAAAACCTTTTTTTTACCTCTGCAAACTTAGCGTAGTCGCACTATATTAGAGAGGCGGGATGTTCTGAATATTCACCAATATCTATGCATAGGGGAATGGAAGAATGGGGAAGATTTTCCGTTATTCAGGCATTTCATTTTTTTTCATCAATAATTTTGCCTAACAAGTGAATGAATACAATACAAATAATATGTATAATTAATAAAACAAGTAAACTTCTTAATTTAAACTCAACGCCAACCAAAACGCAATGCTACATAAAACGCGGTACTCAATAATAGTAAAAAAATGTTAGAGAAAAAATAGGAAGCGCGTAAAATTTTATGCCCTTGTATCGAGACGTCTCAAACGCGCTCTTTGTATGACTACGACAGGGCTGGCAACCACAAGTAGTTTTACATATTTATATAGACGTGACAGTGGACAGAGCGTTATTCAGAATTATTAGATTTTAGGCTCTCAGTCTCAGCGCATTGAAAGTATGACAAAAATACGGGATCTTGAAAAGTTACGCACTGATCCAGGATCCATTTTCTCCATACAAAAATGCCGGTATTTTTTCGTTCTTTGGTTTATTATTTCATTTTTTAATCGGACAATCCAATAATACGAAGTTATTACTTAAATACATTATTGAGCCCTACGTAAAAAGCAAAAAATAATTCAAAATATTGGGCTATTTCGGGGTTTTTGCAAAATACCGGTTCCGAGCCCTGCATTGATCAATTTTCAACTTGTAGATAAGTCTACCCAATTTAGTATCCCAGTATGTTAATTTATTTATGCCACACCTGGCCATAAAGTGCCAGAAAAAAAGCATAAAGCGCTTTCTGGCCAAACGTAGACATGAAATGATGTACACAACACGGGAGGTAATAAAGAAAGCCTTCGATCGCATATTTACGTCCCTCGCTTGCAACTCGGGCCGCACACTTCTGCGATCTCGGCCTTTCTTTGTTTTACCACCCTAGTTGTGTAATGTACTATTAAGTTCTTTATTCGCATATACGTGCCAACAACTACTATTTTCCCAGCATATTATTTTCCAAATTTCAAACAGCCTTATATAATTCTCTAATTCTTTCATATAACACGAAATTGGAGAACATTAGGTTACTTTTAACCAGTAGTTGCAAAATAATTCCTTGTCAGGTGGCTGTAGTATTCGGGACAACCCTAGAGTGGCATTTGGATGGAATTCCCTTTTTATACCAGAACAATTTGTAAGTTCGGGACGTGTTTCACGTTTATTAGACTCTCTCGTCCTTTACTTTATTTTATTATAGGTTTTGTTAAATTATTATGAATACTGAGTATCTATTTACTTTCTTTCGATTCGGTTTTGCATTGCAGTTTCACTTTACGCAGATTTTTCCGAAAAATTATGGTTATTTTCTGAGTTGTTATAGCTGCCTGAGCAATTTGTCGATAATACTATACGCTTAATTATAGTTCGTTTCATGTTACACAAAAATATACACGCAAGAAATTACATATCAAGTGAATTGTGGAACATTGTTGTACTTATTCGCAAGAAACTTCTAGATGGAGCAGCTATGAGACAGACCAAAACTGAAAAATAAAAAATGATACATTAAATTATTATTTAACGTGACCTCGATTCACGACCATCTTTGGTACAATTACCGGCTTTAATTACATGAGGTATGGAAAAATGTAAGACGCCACTCTATTTCTGTAGTAAGTATAAGCACAGAATAAATAAGTAATAGTACTACGAACAGTAGTTTCTCCTTCTAACAAAACCGACGTTTGGATCCGACCGTCTCTCTCTATCGCATAACGCGTGCTCTTTCTGGTCGCTGGCTAAGCCGCTCCGGGGAGGGGCAAGATTTGGTTCTAGCTGCGAGCCCGAATCGCGGAGTCAGCCACTCTTGGCTCTGTCCAGCTCCACTTAAATGGAAATGCACCCTAAGCCCGCAACACAGCACAGCTGCGTCCCACCATCTCGTATTTTCCTCTTAAGGCTAGCTCATTATGCTTAATTCGGCTCACCTTAAAAAACGTCATTAACGCGTCTGTCTCATAAATTTGCAAGAAAGCCCGACCGGGTAATTAAGTTACTGTGTGCGTACAAAACTGCTGGATTAAGGAAACGGGAATGAAACTGGAGTCGGAGTTATCACGGACAAGATTGGGTTTTTTATTATATTATTAAGATTTTATTTTATAATTTTTAACCAGGGGACGTCTACTGATCATATATATAGGTCTCCTCCAAAGACTTCCATTATCCATAACGAACGGTTGTAAACATTTTACCTCCATCGATTTCCAGGCGTCAGAACATCATGTGGAGGGCCGACCCACCACGCTGCGTCTTCCGGTACGTGGCCTCCATTCGAAAAACTTTCCGCCCCACCGGTTCTTAGAGCTATATTATAATGCGCTAGTTGTGCATTATAATATAGCTCTAAGAACCGGTGGAGCGAAAACTGTAGAAGTGCAGCAGCTTTTGTTAAAAAAAAATAAACAACTTTATTTTTTTGGTTAGCCCTACAATTAATGCAATATCGTCAGATCGTCATAGTTCATGGTCATAGGGTTGGTACATTTAGATTGTGTTCTTTCTGTTAAGTATATATACAAACGAAGCCACTGTTAACTGACCACCCCATTATACTTTAATAGGTTGCAATAAAGTTTACAAAGTACAGTTGATAGTGTATTCGATTGTACTGTATCCTTTTATGAGAGGTCAGTCAAACTTCTTCAAAGGTATTAATTTTTGTCAGAATATGAGTATTTCGAAAGCATTCTTTCCGAAATTTCATAATTCCGAACGATATTTTCGATGGAACGGTGATTTTGTCGTAGACGGTGAAATAGGAAGTATAATTAGGTTAGGGTGGGTGGATTTTCGTCCGCGACATTTGTATGCCGAACTAAATGTATGGCATACAAATTTGTATGGCGAAAATCCACCCGTATCCTAAATAAATAAAGAATCGTTCAGCGCATCAGCATGCTTTTAGAATTTTGACCCTATATTATGCTAACATAATTCATAAATGGGTAGTTCTACTAGCGTTTCAAACGCTTTTACAATTCGGGCCGCATTTTTTACTATTTCCTTGTAAGCGTGGATTACCATTTTCTGTTATTTTCTAGAGGTACCCACTGGCATTCTATAAAATAACCGAAATAAACAAAATGTGACCAGGGGAGTGAGAGCGGATGAAACTCTGGTAGAACTAGTCAAACACATGTGCCTTGGCGGGTACTAGGTTATCAACTTATTAATTACACATTTTCCTAAATTTGTTAGAATATTGCGATGAAGAAGTTAAAGCATTAAAGCAATCCCATATCGGGTCGTAATCGCAAACTCATATTAACTTCCACCATAAATTTGATACGAAATAAGCCATTAAATGCCAAAGTTTATCGATAATTTCAATAATACAAACAATTCGTTAAAATATTGGTCTTTATAATTTCAAAGTTAACAGCCGAAGTTAGACGGAGCTTCACGAAATCTGAATAATTTAATTAAGCTGAAATTAATTAGTCTTGCTAATTCAGATTTTATAAATAAAAAGTTGCTTTTCAGTCAGAATAGGAATAGGAAAGTACATAATAATTAATGTAACTACATAACGAGGGCTCCGACGGCGGGTTTTGGTTTCGAACCCAAATTACGAGTAAGTATTCTTTTTGAAAACATATTTATAAGTTATATTGATTTAAAATTTCATGATTTTTACTCATTATTATAACAAAACTTAATCGCGTAAAAACATGCAATGCCCGGCTCGCCAGTCCCTTCACGACGGCACGTCCGAAACGTCGAGGTAATTGCATGTTTTTACGCTATTAGCTATCTACATTGATTTATATCATATTAGTAGCAGTAATATTTTTTCTGCTACTAATACGATACGATACATCACGCCGCTTGCATGTGAAATCAAACTTTTAGGAATGCGTAGCAATGCTCCAGTCGGGATAGCACCGTCGCCGCGTTAGCTTGCCCCCGCGAATTGTAAACGTGTAATATATCTCCAGTGTGTTCCGATGAGAAAAAAACCGACAAACGGCAGCCCTGCGCCTCGACCGTAAATAGATATGGCGTACTCCCAAAGGGCCGCAGTGTGACTACTTTTGTTTCTTTATATTCATACTTTGTCGGGGGTGAGTTTCGTCTAAGTCGACCTGAAGAGTGAACCAACATACGTCACCTCTGAACTGTTGAATTCCTAGTTCACAGGTCAAAAATTGCGAATTGAAATTGTGAGATACCCTACTGTTTCTGATTTGAGTTCACTCACACATCCACACGTATGTGTTTCACACACGTCATCGGCCATTTCCCGGGCCCATAAAAACAACGGCTCAATAATGCACCGGCATTAGCACTAATGGGCTTATGCTGTCCCTTCCTTCCGCTCCTATGCCGGCTTAAGGTTCCGTGCGTCTATCAGTATACTACACTACAGACGCGTTTTTACGCCATTTTATTTCTCTCTCTCTTTTTAAGAACTTTGCTCTTGCCGATGGAGTAGGGCTTCAAATACCACTACGTTTTGGACGGGTAATTTTAGAATCCCGGTATTAGCTATACACGTTATACCGGTATAAGAAGCTACGGTGAAGAAGCGGGAAGTAATTACCAGATTATATCCTTGGGTATCTCTATAATTTCCTGGTACGACATAGGAGCATCCCATGAAAACATCTACTTTTTGTCCCTTACGAAACGCTATGGTAGCTACTCTAATAAACTTATTAGCTGCTAAGAAACACTACCTACCTACACTACCTTAAAGCCAAGTTATAGGTTAACGCGGGCTTATTTTCCGCAACTCGACGCCAAACATGCGCCTATTTTGCGTGACGGGTTGATGACACTACTCTTGCCAACCCAACTCTACCAGAAAGCCTAGCAGACCCTTGACGTTGCCGACAACTTCTGGGAGTGACCGAGGTGGTGTGCCCGGTAGGTATCGGTAGGTTTTTTGACACTATATTTTCGTTATCCTAATTTGTGGTTTACCTCTCAATGGCATTGTATTCGTTAACAGCATTAGCCCAGTTGAACGGACAATTACTATAAAGCCAAGTTATAATATTACTATACCGACATTCAGCTTCCTAATTGTACATGTCAAAAGTATTAAAAAGGTAGTGTCCCTTACGAAACATTTTCGCTGAATGCCTTTTCCTTTATTTGCTCAAAGTAATTTCTTCTTCTCTGCAGTTGGCTAGCGAGGGGACTACAGCCCATTCACTCTCATCCATGAAAGTAGGCCCGTGCCCAGCAGTGGGACGTCTCAACAGACGCAAAAAAAAAAATTCACCATCAGCCAATGCTGATGGTGAACTTTTTCTTGGTCCATCTCTACTCTCTTTCCTTCAATCTTACATTATATTATGTTCTTCAGAAAAGGATCAGGCTGCAGTTGCATCAAATCCATCTTATACAGAACCTCCTAAATTTATTCAACCTCTATATTTGTAGTGAGAGCCGTTGTCTACACGTTCCAAACAGGTTAAGACAATGCACTGCAATGTCACACTGATGGCTCCATTAGCACCGTCTAATAGACCTGTGTATAATCTATCGCTGTCGTGCATGGCACAATGTTGAATTAGTACTGAGCTAACTAATATTACATGGTACATGTTAAAATCGCGTAGGCCCTCGACATTGGGTACCTGGGCAACTTACTAATTAATCGATTATTAGAAGTCTAAAGTATCATTATTTTTAAGTTACTTAGATGTTAAATAAAACTGAGTTCGTTGATTCGATCTATTAGGTACGACCTATTTGTAAAACACTTAAGTACGTTTGCGATTTCTTGCGATCTAAAAGTATTTCTAAACTTTATTAATATATCCCTATCAACCATTTAACTTTCGTCAATCCCCTCAGCCCACTATTAATTTGCCTCAAACACGTTTATTACTCCTATGACGTCAACCAATAGCACTCCTATTAAATGTAATATACTTCCCTTGTCACTCCTCAACCGCAAAGAAATAAGGTTTATATTCGTTTGAATTGTATTCGTATTAATACGCACCTTAAAAATAGAAGGACATTAAAGTACTAAGCGAACT
This sequence comes from Eudemis profundana, assembly GCA_947034925.1. NCBI lineage: Eukaryota > Metazoa > Arthropoda > Insecta > Lepidoptera > Tortricidae > Eudemis > Eudemis profundana. Next base: position 17,819,232 of record OX344803.1, read on the forward strand.
ATTTCCATTTGAGACTCTACGACAAATGAGTTAAGATTAAAATTGCAGTGTGCAATGTGGGGATGGTTGACCAGGTCAGTGCGTGAGGTCGCGCCCTCGTCTAGGGCTTCCTTATCTAACACTGCACTTTGTTACTGTCGCTAATCTGCAGCTACCTTTAATTCATAAAATCCTGTTACGATGAATCTAATAGTTGGGTATTGTTATTTAAAAATAAAAACCGGTCAAGTGCGAGTCGGACTCGCGCACCGAGGGTTCCGTAAAAACTCATATTATTATGTAGACCAACCATATGACAAACAGCAACGCAACCCTGCCTTAAACCCACCTTAGTCCTATTAAACCAGGAAAAATCTTAACAGCGCGATGCAGCGTATGCTACAGCGACATCTATTGATACTAAATAGCGCGTAAATTTTAGTTGTAATTTAAACGTTTTATTATTTCAATCAGCCATTATCAAACAATAATTGTTTGTCAACTAATTTAGTTCTCATGTACCTATCATTTTTCATGAAGGAATCATGTTTTGAAGCACACTTTTGTGTATTAAATTAATATTGCTGCCACAAGCTACCTTATTTTAGATTTGTGTCCCTAGATGGCGCTAGTGGTATTTTATTTTTATGGTATTTACTAATGTCAGATTTCCTAACAAACTCCTATTATAGAGTTTTTAATAATTATTGTTACTTTATGTTTTTTCCCGATTCCTGATGAGTGATCATTGTATTTAATAGACGTTTTTTATGTAATCTGAAAAAATAGGCCATCGCTTAGTTTTGCTACTCTCCGCTAGATGGCTTTAGTAGGGAGGGTAGAAGTAAAATAATATTTTAAGAAATTTGTAAATTTCTAAAAAAATATTCAAGTTAGGAAGAGAAAATATAACGGTCTTCCTAATAATAATAATAATCCTAATAGATACATGAATAGTTCAAGAAAAACTGTATGGCGATTAGTTTAGTAGGAGCAAATAAGTATGTGTTATAATTTTTGCAAATTTCTCAAAAAGCGTGCAAGTTAGGAAAACCGTTATATTTTTCCTGTAATATTTAGGACAACATTATTAATTGGTAATTTTTATAGATTTTTCTGTTCAGTAACTTCGAAGATAATAGGGGGGGAATGGTATTTTTTTTAACATTTTACGCCATAAATCAAAAACTACTAATTTAAAAAAAAAAATACAAAAATACTGTTTTAATCTACGAATCAAGCCCTTTTATTTGATACCCCACTTGATATATTAGCCCTACTTTCAATTCTCAAAATCCCATTACGGAGCCCTTTAAAAAAAAAGTAAAAAAGGTATAAGATTTTTTTTATGTCCAGTAAGCTCGGGTTAGCTACTTTTAAGACTATTCCAAATTTCAAATCGATAGCAGCAGTAGTTCCTGAGATATCTGGCTGTGACAGACGGACAGACAGACAGACAGACAGACAGACAGACAGACAGACAGACAGAGTCACACCATAAGGGTTCCTTTTTTACCATTTTGGTACGGAACCCTAAAAAGATCTATATCTCTAGTGTCTCAGATCTAGCTGCAGTATTTGCCATCTTTTCAGCCTCGACGCTTCAATGTTTGTATTAACCAGGTCCCTGGCAAGTTGGTTTGTGTGGTTCTGTAGCCGTACGGTTAATATAAGCAGTATTTACTTAAGTTATATTTAAATAACGTCTAACCTATCAACTTTGAGACGAAACATATGCCGTAAAATATTAACACGTTCCTTGTCCCGTGACCCCATATATGGGTCACGGCAAGCCTTATTACAAAGCCGTAAGGTTTACAATTTAAATTGGTACTGTGAACGTGTTAATCATCAATTTTGTGACAGCTACTAATTAAGTAGTAGTTGAAGGTTGAGAGAACTGAAATACGCGTGTAAGAATTTAATTTTCAACATAAATTAATTTAGAAGAATGCTATTATAATCATCTCTTTTCACAATAGGCTTGTGCACTTAATTTTGTTTCTGTAAATCGACTCTACTATGTACTTCTGAGGAACAAATAAATATATATATATAGGTACCTATGACTACTTCACTTAGATTACTATAACAGCCACCAATTGCAATCAAAAGTACAAAACGGACGCACCCTGTGACGTCATCTTGTGTCCTCCCTCACTGTACTAAGTCTGTATGAAAAAATAGCATTTTGCCATTTAAAGCACGAAAAAGTTCGTTGAAGCACTTAGTTGCTGTACATTTATTTTTTCAGTGTTATTTAAGCATTCCGAAATTAACTTTAATTTTTCTTTAAAACGATAAAAAAAAAAACAAATTTTGTGGTCTCATAACTGTATAACTTTTATATATTTTTTGTTTATTTATTCTGTGTTATGATAATTTAGTATTTTCCAATCCAAGCGACTATATTATATTGTAAAATTCAGCATTAGTCACCATCCCATTCTCATACAATGGAAGCAAACCGAAGATAATATTTTCCCTTAGCGTACTGTCTCCAATTTCCGCTGGTCCACAATATTATTGTAACCCCAGCTTGCAAGCTCGAAATTGAGCACATACAATTTCTGCTTCACCGTTAGAAACTACTCTACCTTGGAAACAATACGCAAATTACCTTCATCTGGTTGGAATATCCAATTGTTTATGCTGTACGTGATGGTTTCGTGTAAGGTATAAAGTAATACGAATACCTATTGAGTTACTGTGGGAGTGTGGGTAGTGCCATTGTGAACTACATTTATATGTCAGATATATGGATACGTTATTGGTTATAGTATAGGAAATATTGGAGAAAGAGGAAATAAATAAAAAAGAAACATTTAATACCTAAGTCATACATAACATAACGTAACAAACAACATTTATAAAACAAAGTCGTAGTTTTACCAGCATGCCTAGAGTATTCATGTATAGTGAAACTCTGCTAAGTCTTTTATTACAAAATGGGAGTTAAATTAAGTTATATTACATTAGGTCAAAGTCAGATAAAGACGTACTTTCAGCACAGCAATTTTTTAATATAACGCAAATATACGAACGATACGTACGTACGAGTATAACCAATTCCGAGCGTACCTATATCTTAGCGATGGGCGAGTCGAGTTGTCTGATTCGAATAAGTCGAATCAGACTCTAAGCGAGTTGATTCGAATCGAGTTCATTCGCAACTCGAATCAACTCGCATACCTAACTCTAGCTAGAATTCACACGGACCGGATAACGAATGCCAGTTATGCGAGTGCACGCGAGTCAGCGATTCGCCAGCTCGAAACTCAACTCGACGAATATTCATTTTGTTACGAATACGCTGAACTCGACTCGACTCACCGATCCGTTTGGCTGCTGCCGCGAAGCGGATCCCATCCGGTTGATGCGAGTCGAGTCAACTCGAATCCCGATTCGAGTTGGCGGGCGAGTCAACTCGAGTTATCCGAGTTGGAATAAAATCAACTCGTAACATCGCTACTATATCTTACAAATTAAGCGGCGAAGGTTCAAAGTCTGAATATAAAGTAACACCTATCTGTCCCGAGGCTGACACTCCAGATACCGAATTAGCACGTCTTCGAGTGAGTTACTTATTTCACCGGATTAAGGCTGGATTATCCCAATTCGCCCCGCTTTGAAGGGCAATGGCTTGAACAGAGAGTTACGTTAGGCTGATTTTTAATTTTCGTTGGTATTAATTATTTAATTGGGTTGGGATCATAACGACTACATCGTCAAAACGACCAAATCATCATAAGGTCCAGATCTCTAAAGGACCATGTCTTTAGAAAGCCCATATCTCCGAATGACTAGGTATCAAAACGACTACTTCTTAAAAAGACCACTTCGTTAATAGACCACATATCACAAAGACCAGGGAGCAAAACGACTAGTTCGTGAAAAGACTATTTCGTTAATAGACGACATCTCAATAAGACGAGGTAGCAAAACGACTAGATAGCAAAATGTTGGTATAATCATGATCATTTTATGTATTTACATTTTCTTATTTCATTTAATTGTGGTCATTTTGGACATTGTAGAATTAAACATCATGCCTATTACATTACATATTGTAATGTACCTAACTATTTATTTATTTTTAATAGTTTTATAATATACTTTTAACTAACAGATTCTAGTTTTTAGATAACATTTCCTCTATAAAATATGATTTAAAGTTCTTAATGATAAACCAACGCAAAACTTTGTGTTTATTTTAATTTTTGTTTGTATATTAGTTATTATGTGGGTCATAACGGTTACCCATTTACGTTAAACTAAGAATATATAGGTATAAATGAATTTACCTGTAAGTTTATATTAATGAATACATAAAGTCTATTCTATTTTACTGTTTTTGTGCGTTTTTATGTTATGAATAAAAAATATGCAATAAACTGTACTTGCACTGACACAAATTCAGTAAGTCGTTTTGCTACCTCGTCTTATTGAGATGTTGTCTATTAACGAAATAGTCTTTGCACGAACTAGTCGTTTTGCTCTCTGGTCTTTGTGATATGTGGTCTATTAACGAAGTGGTCTTTTCAAGAAGTAGTCGTTTTGATACCTAGTCATTCGGAGTTATGGGCTTTCTAAAGACATGGTCCTTTAGAGATCTGGACCTTATGATGATTTGGTCGTTTTGACGATGTAGTCGTTATGATCCCAACCCATTTAATTGAATCTAAAACCTTCCCCAGTATAACATAAATTCTGTCTATATAGTCTAACATCTCTGAATAGTAGTAGTCGAGTTACCGAATATTGGGTAAACCTTTCTATATCACGACTCGAGTGAGTTTATTTTACCGGATTAAGGTTGGATTATCCCAATTCACCTTGCTTTGAAGGGCAATGGCACGAACAAGATGCTAAACGTTAGCTGGATTTTATTTTATTTTGAATGACGTTCTTTATTAGAATCAAAACCCCTACAAATAGAACACTATAGGTATAGGAGTCGAGTCACCGAATATTCAATAGTAATCGGTAAAAAATGGTGGTAGGAACGATAGCCTTATTTTTTGTACAGAATATAATTTGTTTATATCGTCGCCTCCGTGCTAAACTAACATAACTGTAAAAAACAGATTTTAGAGGGGAGCGATTTGAAGTTGGAAAAAAAACATTTGTTTTTTTTTTTAGTAATAGTTGCGCTTGTATTGATAAAGTATACACATAGTGGTTTCAAAATATATGTATTAAATGATCGATTTGTCAGATATGTATTATTTTATCGGAATTGGAAATTACATCTCCATAGATAGAAAAAAACGTTAGGTTTTTCACCATAGTTTACTAACGAAAGTACCACATTCGCAAATTAAAAGTGCTTTTGATATATTTGAACCGAGGTAAAGTTACGAAAATGACAGTTTCGTGTGTTTACTATGTTCATTAATATGAATGAGATTTAACTGTCACCATAGTAAAATAACGAATATGTCAGATTCCCACATTTGCTATGTGCTAATTTGAATCGATTAGTAATAATTGCCGCCATAGAAAATTAACGAAAATGGCAGATTCGTTAATTATTTAAGGGATAATCACGTTTTCTGCCAAGGCAAAATACCATATCTACACTTCGCAAGTTTTCCATGGGGTAAATAATTATAATTTCAGATTCGTGAAAATGTAACTTTGAAAGCTTAAAAGATAGAAGTCTGAAAATTGGTGACATTATGAACTATCGAATTTGGTACCGTATGTAAATACCTACATCAAAAACTCATTTTTGTCAAAATTACAGTTATGTTAGTTTAGCATGGGGGCGACGATATGATACAAGGTGCCCACGAGCAATTCGAAAATTTTTAACCACGCATTTCTAAGGTCATTAGGAGTAAAAAATTCGGCAAAATCATTTTTTGTTACGATTTTTTTTATTGATTTTTGTACGTAAAAAAGGAATTACTCCCGCTTTTAAATGAAGCTATCTCTTTACGTGAACTGGTAAAGATTTTATTTTCAGTACTAGGCAGAGCAGTGATTGACGTCTGTCAATAACCACGCCTAGCTTTAGCAACATCATGATCAGAAGTGCTTTTTGCTCTGAGTTATCAGTTTATCGCATAGTTTACATAAAGAATGACAATATCTTCAAAATTAAGCCTAAGGGACTAAGTTTCATATGACCTCAGAAATGCGTGATTTAAATTTGACGAATTCAACGGCACCTTGTATTTAGCGTTAGAGAACTTACTTGTACATACACATCTCCGCCGCATTGTTCTTATTTCGTGAAATGAAATATATAGGTTTTTACGTACCTGAAAGTAAAAAAAATATAATTATAAGAAAGCGATTCGTGAAAGGAAAAGCATTGTTTACGTATTGTAATTCACCACAATTTCGGATATTACGTGTAGTAGTTCAGCAGTGGATTCCGGGTTGAAATGATGATGATGAACTATCGTAAAGCATGAAAGCGCATCGTGAGCGTAGAAACCTGTTAATAATTTAACAGCTGAGGTAAATCGAACTGTATGTACTTAAAATAGGTAGGTAGAGAATTAGTCACCTTGAATATTAAGTCATTATACCGGGTGGAATGGAATGAGGGACTTTCCTGAAAGTATAGTGTGATATATTTCATGTAGAATCATCCCAAACCTGCAACCAACCTGCAGTATTTAAATGCTTGTAACAATGAAGAAAAACAAAACTATCAAAATAATATTTTTTAATATTTCTTCAACCCTATTGTTTCGCCGCCACGCCGCCGTGTCTTACTATACGCGCTTCTACGCGTGCCCGCGTATGACTTCTAAATAGGGTTGAAACATGCAGTTTTTTGTATGAAAGTTTAACAAGCTATAACTTGAAAACGGTGATAGATATTAACATAGTCCATTTGGAGAAAATAGCGTCATCATCATCATCATCATTTCAGCCAAAGGATGTCCACTGCTGGACATAGGCCTCTCCCATAGATTTCCAATTAGTTCGGTTGGAAGCAACCTGCATCCACCGTGAGCCAGCAGCCTTAACTAATAAATAATGTACTTAGGCTAAACAATGCCACATTTGCAGGAAAGTCCTTTTTACCGTTCCACCCGGTATATCGACATGAGTCAAATATTAGCGTGTCAAACACTAGGTCGTTACATAAACGTAGAAAGGCATCCGGAAACTTCTTTAAACAACTCGTCACCACACCGTATTTCAGGTCAATCACAGTAAATGATTGAGTAAAACTGCGCTAATTGATATATGGCTAAGCCCGACCTTTCCTCGCGCCACTAAATTGATGTAAATGGACGGCGGCGGTGATTTTCTGACCGTTACTTAACCCCTCATTGAAACAAATCTCCTGAGGACTACTTTGCCCTTTAGTCAGTAAATTAGGACGGCATGTCATCGGTGATCTTTTGGATGTGATTAAGACAGGTTTAATTGCCGACCATTTCCCTAAGAATTGGTAAAAAAGCTTGAGAAAATTTATTTTGCATAATACTAAAATTATCGGTTACGTCAATTGTTGAACATAGATCTCCTCCAAAGGTCTCCACAACGAACGATTGCACGCTTTTTGTCTCTATTGGCTCCTCAGACTATGTTGTGCGAGCCGGCCCACGCTGTATCTTTTTTTTTATTTCCCTGTGTCTCGTTTGGTAAAAAAATTGGCCACTTCGGACAATCAAGAGTTGTGCCTCTCTCCGAAGGAGAGAGATACGGTAACGCCGCGTCTTCTGGTTCGTGGATTTCCTATACAGTAGGCTAATGATACTATGCTTTATCGCGCGATAGATAAGTGATATAGCATCCGTCACTCTTACATACTGTTTGTCAGAACGTGACGGATGCTTTATTATTTTTTATTTATCGCGCGACAAAGCGTAACATCATACGCCTACTGATACAGTGTTTTGTCATGACACGGCAGATCGGTTCTTCGAGCTATATGCCCAGCTCATGATATCGTCGCCCCCATGCTAAACTTACATATCTGTAATTTTGGTGAACTTTGATTTTAGACCTAAACGTGTATAGGTTTAGGTCTAAAATCCAAGTTCACCAAAATTACAGATATGTAAGTTTAGCATGGGGGCGACGATATTATGTACATATCAATATCAAAAACAATGATAGGATAACTGCAAATGAATTTTGTAGGTACTTTAGATATTTATTTTAGCAATAGCTTTTAGGAAAGAACATTAGTTAGTGATTGATGAGAAAGGGGAGTAAAAGAGATTCAAAGTTTAAACGAAAGATGATTTAGGTATCCTTCTGCCATAAGGCATATAGGGAGCCAATACGCTTGGCTGTGCGAAGGTTTAGCATGTGCTAATTTATGTAATCATGTCTTGATTCAAGCAATTGACCTTACTCGTAATTTGAGAACCGCACTCATACTTGATTGATTTCGATCGATTTATCGAGGTAATGGTGGCAAATTGATGTGTTCGTTGAATCAAGGCGGCATGGCACGACCAAATTGCCGAATTTCTGCCTTCAACAATACATTATTTACGAAAAAACGAATCATGTCAGACGCGATTAGTTCATATGAAATTGATAATAAACTTCAACTCGTAAATTTTGAAACTAATCTCCGTCGTAACCCAATATACCCAATATTTATTTCAGTTTGTTGGTTCGTCTTTCTTTCATTCAATCTAACCTAAGCTTTCAGTATTTCTCGTAGGTCGTCATAGCCCTCACCCTATCTCGTAGGTTATCTTATCATATCTAACAATAACGATTACCTACGATTTGTCATCGCTGAGATGCTGCTTAGCTGCGATGGAGAGAAAGGGTCAGGCGATGTATCGGTGAGCCCTGAAAACGTCCTTTTAACGGCTTCAGTCATGTAGGTACTACTCCCTCCTAGTTATTTTCAGCCACAGCGACAACTTCAACTCCGCGATGGCACTCGTCTGCTTTTATGTAGTTTATAGCTTCGATTTTGTTACATAAGACTCTTGATGTAAATAGGTAATAACGAAAGCTACGATATACGGGTGTGGCCTGTAATACGAGCAAAAAATTAAACCGTAGATTCTATTCCTCAAATAATAAAACTTTTGTTCAACCACTTTTTAAAAATATGTAGTCCTTAGATTGTCTCTTTTTCATACAAAGTAATTAGTATTTTCAATGTACATCAAAATCCGTCTAATTGACATTGCTTGTCAATCTTGTTGTTGTTGTTGTGTTGTGTCTTGTGTTGTTGAGACGTAATCAATTTCGCAATACATTGCGTGTTCGGATAAACCTTAAAGTGTGCTAAAAATCAAACCACAAGTTATTTTTAAAAGTCGCTGAATAAAAGTTGTCTAGTTAGTTTGAGAAGTAGAGCCTACGGTTTAATTTTTTGCTCGTATTACAGGCCACACCCGGTAGATAGACAATGTAGTTATTTGTCGCAGAAGTTCGACCACCCTAACTATTATAACGCGTTAAATTAGCTTTAAAACATACTACAAAACACATTTACTAGACTAATTAGACATAACACCGCGGGACACTATTGTTACACTGCATGAATATACAATTTAATGCCTTGATAATCACTTAGAGACCTAATTTCCAAGGCATTAAGAGCTAATTTGCAACAGCAGACGTGACATTCACAGAGTACCTGTAATATTAATGTTAAACAAGTTTTCCGTGTTAGTTTAGGCTGTGACCCACGCTGCAATAAACGAATAACCGCTACCAAAGGATACAAAAAAGTTTATTTACATTCACCCTAGAAGATTCCATAGTAAGACGGTATATAGTTTTCATTATCTTATTGTGATACGCGTCATTTTATAGAACTAATCTAGTCATAGTATCTATCTATGAGCCTCTGACGTCCATTGCTGGACATAGGCCTCCCCCATAGCTCGCCACTAAGTGCGGTTTTTAGCAGACCGCATCCACAGGCCCATCCACTATTCTGCACCTGGCATCCTTACATATACGTATCTTAATCCGTGAAGATACTTAACTGAACGACTGAATGCTTCTGGCCTTTTCTTTTTCTTAGTCGTATACTCTTGGCAGAGTAGTTGTAGTCATGAGGGTCGTAGTTCACTTGATCAATCCATCGCAAAGGAGAGCGTCCTCTGGATCTTGAGCCATTAACTGTACCCTGAACAAGAAGTCTCTCCATAGCGTCACCTTCCACACGCATAACGGCCTTTTGCTTGACACTAATTTGTAATATACCCAAGATAACGGATACAAGGGCTGTCTGAAAATCGGGACATTTAGCATCCCGATCAAGAGTTAATTGGAATGTGTCCACAACGCTCATATCGGGCGGTCAATTCTACGTACAACGAAAAAATCTTTTTTTATCTGTCAAACGATAGTAAGCAATTTTTACTTCCAATTATTGAGCGCCAGGAATCTGCCTCATGACTAGCCATCACACCTTCCTCAAAACGGGATATGAAGACTCGAATTCTTGAAACTAATACCAAGCAATCGTGTATCAAGTTGCGAAATTGTTTACCTTTCCGAAGCGATATTTAGCACCGCCGGGGCAACGGCGTATTTGCATTCCTGAACAATGTGCAAGCGCACAGCAACACTCGCGTGAAGCGATGCAATGATCTCGTATTGATTGACGAAAAGCAAAACGGGTACCCGAAATACCTGTGGTTGGTTACACTTTCGGCGTTGGGTTAAACGTATATTGCACGACCATTTTAATGTACTCTTAGCCATAGCGCTTGAGACCTATCTATCACACACCACATGAATATACAATTCAATGCCTTGATAATCACCTAGAGACCTAATTTTCAAGGAATTAAGAGCTAATTTGCAACAGCAGACATGACTTTCACAAAGTACCTGTAATATTAATGTTAAACAAGTTTTCCGTGTTAGTTTAGGCTGTGACCCACGCTGCAATAAAGGAATAACCGCTACCAAAGGATACACAAAAGTCCTGTTTTGGGGCAGTGGTGTAAAAAAGTTATAGATAACTTCAGACATTTTAGCTGAAGAAATTGAGTATTTGTATGCAAGTGTTTCGGAACGGCAGGACGGCTATTAGGACTTCCAATATCGGTATTTTTAGTATGAGCACAGAATAAGTAATAGTACTACGTACAGACGTTTCTCTTTTTAACAAACAAACGCGGGCGAAGGCGCGAGTTAATGCTAATCATTCATAACGACTACTGCTTCTAATTTTATTTATCGGACAAATTTATGAAAAGAAAATATATATTTTGCTACGATTGAAATTGCCGTTTTTACCCGCGCAAGCAGCGTGAAAAAAGTTAACGATTTTAGCAAGAGAAATCGAGTTTCAAAACATGTTATTTGGTTAGCGGCACTCCCCGCCCCGGTGCATAAGCGCTCGTACAGTTTTTTTTCTTGTTTTTTAATTAATTTTTCAGAATGGTCATAACTAAAATGGGTGTGGAAATGACTTGTATTTTCTAAGACGGATCCAGCCAATGCGATATTTTGTAAGCCCTAATTAATATATTGCTATAGGAAAAAAACATATTGCTACAATAAAAGCCTGTATTGTTTCAAAGTTATCATACTTTGGTTGTTTTCTTATCTACCGATCCAATTAATTAAGCGGTTTCTTGGCTCACATTACCGTCGCCTAACAAAAACCGGCTAATTACCGTCTAGCGTGCGTCTGCTCTCGCTTTCCACCCATTTCCTTCGTCACTTAGTCAACGAGTTTGAAAGTTTATATACTTTTTCTACTCATGTCATTTAGAATTAGAACCTGTGCTTTAGGCTGATGGCCCAGTTTGTCTGTTACGTTTAAGTTACTTGTAAGCATTCCGTAATGTTGGCGTTGTACCTAATAGAAAATAAGAAACGACCTCACCTGAATGTTACGCCTTCCTTTATTCAGGAAGAGGCACACCACGGGCGGTAAAATAAAGAAAGTCCACAGATCGCATACAGCCCAGATCCATATAGAGATTCGTAGATAGATAGCAGGAACTGGGACAATTTTTATTTTACTGCCTTGGGTGTGTAATTAATTATGCTGTTATTACTTCAAGGTGCGCTTCTTCCCACCGAACGTCATATTTACCGAAGATGGTAAAGGCTTACCTACATACAGCGTGTAAGTCTTATACGGGCGAATATTGAAACGGTGGTCAGCATAGAACCTAAGAAGCATATTTAGATAACTATTGCTTAAAACCACAATGAAAATATTTACCATAAAAAATAATTCGGGCCGCAATGTAACGCAACACATTCAAGTTGACTAACACGCTAGTTGACAGTTACTTTAAAAAAGCTCGTCTCTCGCAATGCCATACATAACAAGCATAGTATGCGGTACATTGCTGCTCGGTAAATTTTCAAAAATTAATTACGAGGTCACTATTAAGTGTAATTTAAAAAATTATATTAATTAATGATAACACTACTAAACGCTATATCTGGTTTAATTGTTCGCCCGTATAAGACTTACACGCTGTATATGTCTACCTCTACGTTCTCATTAACACACATCAAGAAAATTACAAATTAAATTAAAAACTAAACATTAAACTAAAACCCTAAAGTAGAAACAATATACACCTAAAATAAAAACCTAAAGTAAACATTCAATATACAATATTTCAGGTAATTTTTAAGTTTTTAATTACTCACTGTACCCCCACTTCGATTGTAACGGTTAAAGTTATAATAAAACCATTTTTCAGTGACCTTAGATGTTTAAAACGCAGCGTGTAGCAGGGGAGCAGGGGCGTGGCGATCACAGAACCCGATTCCCACCGGCTTGCCTATTTTAAGGCATATGACCGGAGTACCTACTACTCCTGAAGAAAACGTAATCCAAATCTGCTCCGGCTTTACTAAGAATATATTTGTCCTTATTGAGCCTTATTGAGCTTACTATGGGGCTAGTTCGATTTGTGTAAGATTGTCCCCTAATATTTATTTATTTATTTATTTATATATATTGTAGGAAAATCTTACACAAATCGACCTAGTCCCAAACTACGCAATGCTTGTATTATGGGTACTAGACGACGATATATATAGCTATATACTTAAATAGATAGAAAACATCCAAGACTCAGCAGCAAATACTCGTGCTCATCACACAAATATTTGCCCTAACCAGGATTTGAACCTCTAGCTTCTTCTTTATATTAAATAACTCCCCTGCTAAACAAATATGTATGGAAGGCGGGTATTTATTTCGTTAGCTGACTGTATTATACATTAGCAATAGTTGAATGTCCATTCCCAGACTTGTTTATAATAAATACCAAAAGGAGGACATTTGCATGTCACGCTCGAATAGCCTGAAAAATAATAGGGTAGTCCATTGCAATCTGGATACTTATATCTGCATAATTACTTATTTATGCAAATTCACTGCTTGCAGTAAAGTAGCTTTAATAGTTTGCTCATGGAAATAATTACAAGTTATTTGCTCGCAATAAGTTAATAAGGTAAAAAACATATAAAGGTGGTAAGCGGCTGTAGAAGTATACAACAATTTTGAATAAAAATAAAATTCAGTTGCCAGCTATAATACTGAATGAGCTTTACGTTTTTCATTAATATTATATTTTTGTAATGTTACATTCCGAAGCGACGCTGTAAGCGCTCTACACTACAGCATATAAGTTTTAAACGTTGGTTTCGTAAAGTAAAAAAACGATTTCAACCATATCAATTTAGCATAAGGTCAACTAGGGTAATTGCGTATATTAACTGTGTCTTTTAAAGATTAAATCCGAACTCTTTAAAACTACCCCTACCCTACCTGCCTGTAAAGCACAGCGTATAGAGTCTGTGCGGAAAGAGAATAGGAATTAGATTTGGGGGCGCTGTAGTTTTCTACCGTATTTGCCATACTGGTTAGGTTAGTTCCGTTTTTCGCCACGCCTATTCTCTTTCCGCACAGACTATTATAGGCTGGAAGAGCAGGGGTAGTTTTAAAGAGTTCAGATTTCATGGAGTATTTAAAAGACGCATTTGCCCCCATAGTCGCAATTACCCTGGTTGACCTCCGTTAAATTTTATTATTCGATATCTAAATCAAAACATTTATTTACCTAATTTCAGGGAAACATATTTCTTCTCCTTCTTAAAATTATGCTAATTTACCAGCCAATCTAAGTTCCAATCATTCTCTTTTATAAAATCTTCCACAAATACCTTTTTTTGTCAGCAATTCTCAATCGGATTCATCGCAAGTATAATGAATGAATGAATTAAAAGAAAAGAACGATTGAACGATTTCGCCACTCATCTGTAACATTCCAGAGTGCTGATTAAATTGCCACTTTCATTCGCAAGTGTCTCTTCAAGCATTTTCGACGTCATGCAACCTATAATCTTCACTAAATCACCTAGATTTCACTGAGCTTATACACTACACGAATAGCTATTAATCGACCGACGACTTTTGTTTTATACATAGTGTTAGCCGCATTTCTGAACGCGGCCTAAGTTGGAGAGGGCGCTGCCAACCTAGCGCACTGTCACTGTCAAGCCTCCTAGCGTGGGTTCGCGCCGGAATGAATGGCGTCTCGATAGATTAATCAATTACTGGATCGATTGTGTTTTATTATAAATATATGGTTTCCAAGTAACTAGTGCTTTTCCTGTTAATAATAGAGTTTATTATCTGGGGCAATGTGGCGAAATCACGGAAATATATCGAGATAAAAGGAATGAGTGCATGTACCTCGCTTGCTAAAAGAAGGGCCTGGGACCTTCTTTGCTCGCCGTCAACTTCAGTCGCCGTTAACATTATTATCAGATTTGAAAGATCTGTATGTATGGTTTCCATCACTAAATTACACTTTGACGTCTAAAGAGGTCAAGAGACACAAACCGACGAACTATTTCCTTATATTTATGTATATTATTACCATCAAAAACATTACATGTAAAAAGATGCAAGTCTCGCAACGCAGTTCTCCTACAACAAAAAAGTTTTGAGATGTAAAGTTAAACCAAGTCAGTACCGGGGGGGTATCAACAGAACTCGATTACTGGAGGCTGAAAATGGCCTGAATGGCTTCGAGAAAAGGATGGTACGGCCGTGCCTTTGTTTTGCTCGACTTGGCGGGGGCACTGCCGTGCCCCCAGATTAGTATATTTTAGCGATAAGACCGCCTGTTGCCTACCTTATAAATTGTTTTAATTATGTAATGTACTTTTGTAATATGTTTTTCTGGTGTGCAATTTATAAAGAATATTTGTACTGTATTGTATATTTCTGTGGGCGAAATCCTAGATTTTACATAGTACACGGAACAATCCGTTTCATCGTAGTAACCTCTTGTATTTTTTTTATAAAAAGAACGTTGGCAGAAGCCATTTGATGTGGAATCGTGAGGTGTCTACAAAAAGATGAAAATGTATTTATTAGGTACCTCTTTATGTCATAAGTGGCAAGCGAGCAGAGGAGCCGCTTGATGAAAAAGTGGTCATAGCCGTCCATGGATATACATAATTATATACAGCCTGTAAATCTAATACGGGCGAATATTGAAACGGTGGTCAGCATAGGACCTAAGAAGCATATTTAGATAACTATTGCTTAAAACCACAATGAAAATATTTACCATACAAAATAATTCGGGCCGCAATGTAACGCAACACATTCAAGTTGACAAACACGCTAGTTGACAGTTACTTTAAAAAAGCTCGTATCTCGCAATGTCATAACAAGCATGTATGCGGTACATTGCTGCTCGGTAAATTTTCAAAAATTAATTACGAGGTCACTATTAAGTGTAATTTAAAAAATCATATTAATTCATGATAACACTAATAAACGCTATATCTGGTTTAATTGTTCGCCCGTATTAGACTTACACGCTGTATACGCATAAAGTACAACATCTAAGACAAATCCAACTCGCACTGCCCCATTTAAAAGAAACATCATAATTAATTATTCAAAATTCGTTTCAGTGTAAGCCGTTATTCACACATTTAGGTAGAAAGGTTTAAGGAATATACCTGGTGACAAAATTATCCGCTAAGTTTCTTTCGGCGATATTTCCTAAGCATTAAAAATGCAAGATGGACAGATGATCTGGTTGAGGCTGCTGGCTCACGGTGGATGCAGGTTGCTTCCAACCGAATTAAGTGGAAATCTATGAGGGAGGCCTATGTCCAGCAGTGGACGTCCTATGGCTGAAATGATGATGATGATGATTAAAAATCGATTAGTATTCTCCCCGGAGCGTCCTAAGCCGAGGGCCTGAAAGAATCTTCAGGTCTATACGAAAACTTTTTGTTTCAGAACTTCTTAAGTCGATAGGTTCTTCCTATTAAACTTTCTCAGTCTAGAACTAAAAGAATCACTTATTTATTGTGGACACTGTTTTTACCCGACTGCGGCGAAGCCCAAAGGAGGGTTATGTGTTTGACCTGTATGTAAGTATGGAAGTATGTAAGTATGTATGTCCGTTCCTGTGTCCGCTCGTAACTACTCAACGGCACATCCGATTTTGATAAATGATACATCATTAGATTCGTCTTGATGGTGAAAGTGTCACTGGGTATGAAGTTCGTTAAAATAAACAAAATGGCGGGTTTTATGCAGTTTCAAAGTGCGCCGCCGCGGTTGGGTTTTTTTTAGTAATTCAATTTGGAGCTTGCTGAATTTTAACTACGTTATTATGATGTCCAGAAATAAGATCATGGGCTAAATGTGTTAATACTTTACATAAATCGTCTAAGTCTTTATTTTGCTTTTTCAAACAATGAATAAACTCTTATAATAATATACCTACTAATTGGACGCACTTCTGCAAACGGGAACCAACCAACACAAAAAGTCGTTGAAATTTCGAAAGTAGAAATTTAGCTTTAATGATTCCTATCCAGCCGATGATTTCTTTTTTGTGGGTTGGTCCTGTTTGCAAAATGATGTACAATCGAAGACACTGCTAACTGACCACTTGTCACCCTTATTACAATGTATTAAGGTCTACTGATGGTCACTTAACAGTGTCTTCGTTTGTACAATTGACCTACTGGCGAAATTTTGAGGCCTTAGGCGATTTTGATATGGATTGATACTAATATGGCTATTATTTTTTTTATTATTGCTTTTATTAAATAATTATACAATCAATTTTATTTTAAGGCAGGAGGAAGTAGCGATGAGCAAGTAAGAAATAGGTTTCAATGTTTGATACTTCGTGTCACGTGTGCCAATGCATACGAGTATGTTGTTAACCCTATCTTAGCTGAGATAGCGGTTTGAAGAAGCAATTCTGCTATTCTCGAATAAATCTTCATTAGATATGAGATTACAAGAGCTACGTATAATCTAGCACAAGGTTAAATATAATTTAGTAGTTCCAGTAATAGCAGGTGTTGCGTACCAATTAGCAAGTATCTCGATTTGGTAATTCACCGAGACCAACAGATATTAGCACACATAATTTAATTTAGCTTTTGGGTTATTCATAAAACATGTCAGTCCCCTGTCTGTTGTGTGCTAGATTATGAACTTTATCATATTATTATGCTGCTGCGGATGGTTAGCTTAGGCTTAGGCCATTGGGCTTTATTTGAAATCAAGAGCAATCCCATATAATAAATAACTGGCCAAGAGCATGTCGGACCATGCTCAGTGTAGGGTTCCATAGCCGTAACTATAAGGTAAAAAATACGATGTAAAAAAAGTACAACAACAAAAGAGCGTATCTTCATAGCAATTACGTCCTTTTGTTGAGAAGCGCAGTTTATCGGCAATAACTCAAAAACGGTTAATCCGATCTTGTTGAAAATAATTTTCGTTGAAAGTATTAATTAAGCGTTATCTTTGTAATTTTTTTTATATTTTTCGGACACACGGTTTAGAAGATAGAGGGGGGGGGGACACAATTTTCACCACTTTCGGAGCGATTATTTCCAAAGGTATTCACTTAATCAAAAACATTACTTAAGAACCTTAAAATGTTTTCAAAAGAGCTGTCGAACTATGTACCACACGTTGACATTTTGTGAAAAAAATTTTTTTTAGCTTCTGTTACATGTATGGAGTGCCCCCCCTAGATTTTTTTATTTTTATTATTTAACTACCAAACTTAGTTGCGGCATCTACAAGACATCTATATTCCAAATTTCATCAGTATAGGTCTTGTAGTTTTTGAGTAAAATGCCTGTGACATACGGACGGACGGACGGACGGACGGACATGACGAAACTATAAGGGTTCCTTTTTAGCCATTTTGGCTACGGAACCCTAAAAAAGGGTATCATTTAATCGATCAGCAAAATATTCATATTTTGGTCAGCAGAAATATGTATTTGGTCAGCCAAAATAGCTAGTTGGTAAGCAACTTATGGTTAGCAAACATTTACAAATCAGGCTGCAATTAATGATACACTGAACTGCTCTAAATTATTTTGGTCAGCAAATTAAATATTTGCTGAACAAGAGTTGCCGCCCGATTTTAATTTATTGCCAACCAAATCTTTGTATGCTGCCCAAATGATTGAACTGCTTATTTTTTTTGCGGATCAATTTTAATAACGGCTGACCAAAAAATTACTTTCCATAAAAAAAATATAACAATATGATCAATCAAAATTCGAGTTATTACCTATGTTTTATTGTGTCCTTATTTGCGTAAATTAAGTTAATAGTGTGAGTAATGTGACAATAGAACGGAAGTGTCGATCGGCGCCGGTGACTAAACTGGATTATGTCTAGACGCCGTATTTATAAACGCCGACCGCTTAAATACGAGTAATGTGGCATATTGCGGCTAGTGCTGGTTATCTTTGCATTTATGAATTTTAAATTATACAGTTACCACGGTAATGGTGTCTACAGTTACCATTACAGAAATATATCGGGATAGAAAGAATTGGTCGATTTTTATGAGAACTCAGCGTGTAACGTTTTTCGCTTAGCATTTGACGCCAAAAGTGTAATTTAGTGATGGAAAACATCAATTTTCCATTTCATTTGGTGGTATTTGAATAATTAATCATACCAGATCAGATTTTCAATCTGATAATAATATTAACGGAAACTGAAGTTGACGACGTGCAAAGTAGGGTGTCACCACTTTTTTTAGCACGTGACGCGACGTACATGGGTGGATTTTCGCCATACAAATTGGTGTGCCATACATTTAGTTTGGCATACAAATGTCGCGGACGAAAATCACACCCACATACACTTTTTCCTTGTACCTCAATTTACCTATTTCTGTGGTTAGATACCGTTACCAGGAATGGCTCACTCCGCGATTTCGCCGCGCGGCTAGAGTTCGTCTAATGAAAGCTGAACCTGAAAAAAGCGGCAAATTCAAAAATCTTCATAGTAGTTTATTAGATACGGGCCTTACTAGTGTGAAAAAGTACCTACGCGTTTCTTCTCCCTTAGTGCCACCAAAATAAGAAAAGTATCAAAATCGTTTATTCTTACTTTGATCAGTAAAGTAAAACTATGTGAAGGTTTTTGAATTTGCCGCTTTTTTCAGGTTCAGCTTTCATTAGACAAACTATACTAGTAATAAATTTTGCCCCCGCGAAAGAGCACGAGTTATGCGATAGAGAGAGATGGTCGGATTCGGTGCATTCCGTCCGGTGGTCGGACCCGAACGTCATGTTACAAAGAGTGATTTCTGTACGCAGTACTATTACTTATGCTGTGACATCACATGTAGGTTGGTTTCGAAACGCTTATTACCTGTAACAAAAAAGAAAACCCAAATTAGTGATGCTACCACTAAATGTTTACTTATGTGATATTACATTGCATTAAAGTTTCTTAACGGCTTTTTCGTTAACGATACGTAAATATTACTTCAGTTGTACATTTATCAAGTGCTAAACCGATTCAGAATCGGTGCCTAACTGCGAAACAACAAATCCTTTAAGTCAGTTCAGGCCGTAAAGGGTCTAAAGCTAGTATATTTGTAAAGGCACTTTACGCCTATTGGACCTATCGGTGTAACTATATTTGGATCTATATCGGGATCCCTAAATATTTTTAACCTATTTTTGCATTCCCTAATACTGTTTGTCATAATGATCATTTGTCCTAACACTCACATGCCCTAATATTTGATTCCCTCACATCATATTGATGAAGGCAAACCAAACCTAACCTACTTTTCTGGTACCAGTTCGGTTTTTTAAGGATCACAGTTCAAACCTAACCTAACCTGCTTTTCTGGTAGCAGTTCGGCTTAAGGAAAAACCTTATTATGACAACTGATCGTTAGGCCAAATACCCATTAGGACAAAACAGTTAGGGCAAGTGATTTTAGGACAAACGATGTTAGGGATCTCGAGGGACACCCACTATATTTATCCGTCAGCGAGTTAATAAAAACGCCAATGGTGACTAGGGCGTTATGTGCAGTGTCTAGACGAGTGTATAAATAAGCTGTTTAAAAACAACTAATGTAATGTGTCATTTTACGGCCCCGCTGAATCACAGCGGCTATAAACAGGGAAACTCGATTAGAGAATCTTAAAACTTTGACTCAACCTACCGGGGTAGTGCGCATGATTTTAGTTTAAATTTTTTAATCATAGTGTTTTTGTTTTTATTAATTAATAATGTTTATGGACAATTTTAGTTGATAAGAGACGCATGTCTCTCTTGGTATTGTCATATATTTTTTTATAATAACCTACGCGTTTAATTAATTCCCTAATAAATATTTAGAAACGAGGTTCCCGCGCCCGTGTATTCTTTCCTTCCTCAATTCTTGAAGTTATTACAATAATAAATAAATAAATAATAAATAAATAAATATTAGGGGACAATCTTACACAAATCGAACTAGCCCCATAGTAAGCTCAATAAGGCTTGTGTTATGGATACTAGACGACGATATATTTAATAGATACAAATACTTAAATACATAGAAAACATCCATGACTCAGGAACAAATATTCGTGCTCATCACACAAATAAATGCCCTTACCGGGATTCGAACCCAGGACCTCTTGCTTCGTAGGCAGGGTCACTACCAACTAAGCTAAACCGGTCGTCGCCTGTATAATTTACTTTTCCCAAACATGCAATAAAATGATGACATTACGTGCCTTATAACTTATAATAGACCGCAAAGTACCTCGTTTCCAGAGCGGCTAGACGAGAGGCCTTTAATGGAATTTCATACAACATTGCCGGCCTAGCCCTGCAAGATTTTTTTTTATTTCTATTCCACATTTATTTGTGACACAGCATCATGGCGTTCAATCATTCAAAAAAACAATAAACGATGTTTGCTATATTTTGAAGTTTTATTTATATAAAATTGGCATGAACACAGCAAGTAACACATTACAAACAATTTCCAATAATTTTAAATTGCAATTTTAACTACACTAATACACATTTAAAATATTTCATCTAAGTAAATATTCGAGGTAAAAATGTGTACTGATACAGTTTATGGAAAGAAAATTTTTCATTCTGTACTAAAATGTTTTGTCTATTTTACTTTTAGTGTCTCTAGAAAACAAAGTTTGATTTTTTTGAGTGTTTTTTAAATCGATATCATTTTATATTCGAGAAAAGCACTATACATACCTCGGCGTGAAAAGGGTGTGCTAGCCTCGTAACTAACGCTCGGCCATATCTATATGTACTCGGCGGGCAACCCCTTACTTCCCGGCCTTTGCAGTAATGTACTAATGTTAAATAACTTACGGCACATAATTATCGAAACATAACCAGCCAAGAGTACAAACTTAATTACACCAAATCCGAATTAACAAAACCAACTCTACGCGCTACAAATAGCGGCCATTACCCCGGCGCCGAAAACAATCCAAAATTAATTAAATTACATTGAAATAAATGTTCCGTCCTAATTAAACATTATGGTTATTATTACTGCGCTCGGATGGCTTTCGATTTGTTCCGATTCTAATTCGATTCTGCTCGAGTGCTCCGCTAATCGATTTATTTATGGAATGAAAGCGAAATTAACAATTGTAGCTGTCGTCTTCACTTTGCTAGTTGAACGTTTTTCAAAAAAAGTACCTATACATTTCAACGGTACTTAGGTAAACACTGTCTAAGTAATTTTCCGTTGTCACGAAAATGGATCGATTTTACAATAACTTTCGTTACGTTACAGAAAATAACTGGTGAAAAATCGGGCAGTGTAATTGATATAAGAACAGAAATTAGTTTCCGTAATCAATCGCTTTAACTGCGAGACATAAACGTTGTGAAGACAGGTGATATTCATACTTAGTATGTTAAATATCTTTTATTTATAGGTACATTCCTATAGACGCTAGAAACTTTCGCAAATCAAACATACAATATAACATAATAATCTAATCCCGTCAAGTTTTCTTTCGCCCGAAATCCAGAATGATCCGTCTTAATTCTTCATAGGAGCATTAGCAATAATGGCGGCGGCACGGGAGGCTCACACGTTTTTCTGCCACACAATGCTACGCTACAATGGATTAGGGTTGATAAAAAGGGAAAGTGAGGTGCAGGGTTCCGCTAAGGTGGATATGAGCGATGGCGGCCTTGACGTTACATTTTGTTTAATATCTGGCAAACGGAACACGTTTAAAAAAATGTACCCCTTTTTGCTGGCCGACTACGGAGCCAGCAGCTCACTCGCAGCACTCATAGTCCCAGGTGACCCCGTCAGGGCCCTGGGCAGTAGTTGTATAGTTAATGTCTACTATGCCTCTCTCCGCGGAGAGAGTCACAACTCTCGATAGCCCAAAGTGGCCAATTTTTGACCAAGAGGACTGGGCACAGACAAATAAAATAAAAAATAACGTTTAAAATCCTATTGGCTAAGCCATTCAAAGAAGCAATGCTGTCAGCCTCTTAGGCACCACTTCAACCGATGATGACCTGGCTTTGACTCGGGGAACATCGTTTATTTATAAGCTAATTTTAGTTTTAGTTTAATTTGATTTTATTGATACAAAGCTTGTCTAATAAATAATTACACTGAAAAACTAGTATGTAATAACTTAAACTCTTGTATGTAATAAATTTGAATTATTTACTTGGCTTTATAAAAGCATATATGGAGGAATTGCAAACTTACTTTTTGTGGTTTATATTTTTATTCGTAATGTTTTACTATTTTTTACTATAAGAAAATCATCAGTAAACGCTAATGACGCAGTGTATGGCATTGTTTTGATCTGTTCATACACACGAACGACAAACCACCTTCACGCTCCAGGAATGTCCTGCACTGATATCTGAATGAGGTGTCTGGTTTAATCCGGATTGTTAAAAAAAACCTAAGTACATTATTTTATTAGCATCCACTAACATGACGCTCGAAGTGGTTGAAAATGGCTAAGGTTTTCTCGCTTTTTTGTTAATTTCATTTACATCTGATAAGCAATTTTACTATCCATCATAAAACTTGTGAACCAGGTACTCTCTCTTTTCAGCATTTATTATAACAACCTAATGCTGGAGACTGCTATCCAGAGGCGAACTAGTAGTGATGGCTGCTCTTGGTACAATATTATATCGTAATAAATTGGGTAAATACGTATTGGACCCTAAAACACCAGGATTGTCTATGTAATTACGCACACCTAGCTGTCACGGATACCGCATGGATTACCATTACATTACATTTCGCGGTAAAGGCTGAGCGAAGAGGCAGGTAATATTACTTCAGATATTAGTTTCCTTATTTCGTACAAGTTGCGAGAGCAATGAGTTATATACTAGTATCCGAATTAATCTTACACATAGTATAATAAAGTATGATTGCACGTTTATCGTCGTGTATATTATATTAAAATAGGTAGATGTAAATTATACTTATCAAAAACAATACATGTAAAAAAATGCAACCTCGCAACGCAGTTCTTCTACAACAAAAAAGTTTTGAGATGTAAAGTTAAACCAAGTAAGTACTGGAGGATTCTTTATTTGGGAACTATAAAATGTGTTCCTCCCGGGTTTTCTAGGACTTGGTAGGCTTAAAATTAACTATGTTTAAAATTTGGAGCTTATAGGTCTGCTATAAGTACCTTAGAATCAGTCAGTCAGTGACAAAACTAAGGAACTTTGACGTGCAATAAATAGTTCTTAAACTACACGTTCAAATTGAGTGTTATTGAGAATATACTTAAGTCTTATTGTGGCCTATATATCCCTGAAAATTCAGGGTTCTAGCTTTAGCCAGCACAAAATTACAGGAGGTTGAAAATGGCCTGAATGGCTTCGAGAAAAGTACGGTCGTGCCTTTGTTTTGCTCGACTTGGCGGGGGCACTGCCA
The DNA here is from genome assembly GCA_947034925.1 of Eudemis profundana. Lineage (NCBI taxonomy): Eukaryota > Metazoa > Arthropoda > Insecta > Lepidoptera > Tortricidae > Eudemis > Eudemis profundana. The sequence goes on from OX344803.1 coordinate 17,843,396, forward strand.
TGCCCCCAGATCTATGAGCAGTAATGCAAAAAAAGGACATTAAGTTGTGGAAAATTAGTGTGTGCAAATTTAGAACGATTGAAATTATGCAAGGAATATTGATCGAAAATAGAATCAGATCGTAAAAATAGTCGATCCTGATAATAACTTCCAGCACGTAAATGCGAGTATGTAACATTAAACGGCCTAAAAATCAAAAGATCAAACTACTGCTTAATTAATGTAGAGCTTAAATGACAATAAATTACTTAACGTAACATTATTATTAATGAAAAAAAAAGCATATCGTGGTATAAACATAGGCTTTTCATCCCTAGATTGAGATCATTCAAAGTTACAAAGATTCTTCTTCTTTTTAGTATATGATAGTCCACTGCTGAACATATGCCTTAAGCATGGATTTCAATTTGCATATTTCTTATTGCAGCGTTACCAAGATTGACTGTAAAGTACAAGTGACTCAAACAACGCCATATTCGGGGCACCCATGTGTGCCCAAGGGCAAATCTCTGCGCAAAAAACTGTTTTGATGAACCATTCATTATGTTTTTGCACAACATGTGCAGATGAATAGTGGTTGTGGAATTAATTGCATACGTTAGTATTATTTATGACACAGAAATGATATAGCATGAGTTAAATATATGATATTAGAAAGTAGGGATGTAACGATACCGATACCGATACCGATATATCGGCCGATATATCGGTATCGCCGATATATCGGTATCGCCGATATTATACAACCGATATTTGAAGAATTTGCTGTATGAAAAAAAATCTGCAAAAAATAATCTCAATTTCTGACTTAATTTATGTACTGGTCTATTCTATTACCTTGTGCAATAATAATTACTATGTTAATTAAATCTTTGGTTCTTAATAAAAAAAAATGAATTTTGAGTTGACAATTTATTATTTTTACTTTACACTTTCAAGGTTGACTCTCTGGTAAATATAGCCAGTAGTCATTGCCATTAGTTATAATAAGGACATAAAAATATCTGAGGTTCATACTTCATTATTAAGCTAAGATATCGGTATCGGTATCGGTATCGCCGATATTAACTACTATATATCGGTATCGGTATCGTATCGGCAAAACTGTGTATCGTTACATCCCTATTAGAAAGTAAGGTTAGGTATTTAAAGTTTGGTTATAAATAATGTTGACTTTTAAATATTACTTATGTCTTTCCCGTACACGAGACAATAGTGCCCTTACACAATACACAATACAACAACAATAGTGCAATAGTGTCCTGGCCCTTTGGGAGGCGTGCGCGGAGCCGAAGCCAACACGTAGAGGCCCTTTCGACAATTTAATGAAAGGCAACGTGTACACCACAGATGTAAGAATATAAGTAGTATTCTATGCTCTGAGGTGTACACCCAGCGGATGCTGTCCCTGCCCGTGTCACGGGACGCACGCAGAGACAGCCCCCGCCAGATTCAAGGACTATTGTTGATTGATGAAATCTAAATTTACTGGGTTATGGTGGTGGAATTATGGACTAGATACTGGGCTATAGATTGAGACATGACGGCGCCTGTCAGGAAAAGTGTCTCATGGCTTTCGCGGCACTGACAGACCGTGACTTGCCCTCCGCTGATGGGCCCCTGTTAAATAGCGACATTATGAGCAATGGCCCAGGGGCAACACCGCTGCCGAGGGCTGCAGGGTGTCGAGAGGTGTGCTGCGCTTTCTCCGAGGGTACTCGCGGCGTTATGCCTTTTATCACTTCCACGCCTGGAGCATATAGCTCTCGCGACTCCACTCTGGACGGCCGGTTAAGGCAAGCCAGAGGCGGAGGTCCTTTCACTAAACTTTATTATTATTATTTAAATATTATGTGATTCGTCACTGCCTGTGGTAACTATTAGATAATCTGTGGTGGTAATTCCTATAATATGTTTTAATCACATCAACGTTTCAGACGTATTAATGATTATAATATTTCAGTTAAGATTTGCTATGCTAAATGCTCTTTATACTTTCTTAGTAAGTATAGTATGTTTTTATGACTATTTCATTCCACAATTGTCCTGTTTCTACTAGACTGCAGTATTTAACTTCTAATTGCTTATAATAATGAAATTGAAATGGATTATATCGCGTATTATTATTAATTTTAACATTCACTCATTTCTTAGCCTTTTACAGCATTTAAAACATGAATGAGTGACCATCACGGACACCAAAACATTTCCCATTGCTTGCAAAAGAAAACTTACTCGTTTTTATTACTTAAGGTACTCGTTTTTATTAGTTAAGTACTTTCCGATTGTTATCGTGTGGCGTGGCGTGGCGTAAATGATATCCTTGGGCAAGCCGGTGCACATTTGGCGAACATTTTCCTTAAGAGCTGTAAAATAAGGTGCTCAAATGCCTGATATTAGGCAAGTCGGTAGGAATCGAGTTCTTTGGACGCCACGCTTATCTACGTTATCTAGGTGAGAGTGATCACAGTCATAGCTCACTGGGTAAGATAATGAACAACCGAGGCCGCGGATACGACGGTTAGATCAGTATTATTTATCTGCTTACAATATTATAAGTATTGGCAAATTGTCTCTGTCATTTCCGTTATTTTCCAAATACAAATACTCGTTGTTATACTGTTTTATGTCATAATACTACAGGTTTTTTGGCGCATGTCATGTAGTCGAGAAATATTTAATATATGTCTTCCTAGAAAGATATTGCGTGGATGGAACATCACTCCAAATTGCCATAATTCAGCCTAAAATTGTGTTTTTTCATTCATATTCCACAATATATAATAAATCCAAATATTACTCCACAATATACCTATAATAAAACGTGTACATGACGTATATAGGCTGATGTTGATGATGATACAATAAAACCACATATACAATAAAACCAAAACTTTTATATACTTTAACCAGTTCTCTCAAAGTAAATAAAATATTTTTGTCATAATCTGTATTGAAAACCTAAAAAAATTACTAAGGCCTATCCATACTCAGTCTAACTTCTCGCGTGTTCAGACATCGTCAAAAGAAGCCTATCGTCTTCGAACCTTATCACTCTCACTTACTTGATCATTGAAACCGTCTTGTATTGTTGCGTTACTGCGACAGAGTGCTAAAATGGCCGTCCATTGCCGACTCCAGTATAGCCAGTAATAGAGCAAGGGCACCGCTAACGAGGGACGTCCGATATTAATACCATTCAAATTGTTGAGTGACCGTGTCATTGCGCAGGTATTATGGCCTTGATCTATTATTTTAGTGGAGATAATCGCTTGACCACAGTTAACAATATGTCCTTTTTAAGTCATGTGATATTTAGAGCTCCTACCTGAGATGTTCCCGCTGCGCTATGACATGGGGTTCTTCAGAAAGCGAGCATGCAATTACGGGGTTCTTAAAGGCCAGTAACATATATGCAGCGCCTCTGGCGTTGCATATCGACAGTGGAAATTTGAAATGTCGTAAGGGACAGAGGTCTAATTTTCAGGAGAGCCAAAAAACTAAATTCCATAAAAAAAATTATTTTTTTTTCACGATAGGTAAGCATTTGACTTTGATCTCCTGTTGGTAAGTTGGTAAATTCTTAACCGATTAGGACGATTCTTAGATTTATAATTTTCAAATAACTTCATCTACACCTGACTAATTATTGGAAATCTGTAAACTCAATAGTCGCCTTACGCCAGTACATTTCAGAAGAAAATGTCCGTTACGACTCTGAAAAAAACTCAGTTTTTAAATCTTTTTGTCGAAACTACCGAAACAGTATTGTACATTACAATTTTCTGTGTATTAAAGAAATAAAAATTATCAGATTGTCGTAACTACCAATAGAGTTTTGGCACATAGCGAATTTCTGTTGTAAAGTCATATTTATAGTTTCTCGGTTAATGAAGTAAGTAACCATAAAATATATGAAAATATAGATTTGTATACTAAATTGGACCATACAACATAGTGACCGTATGGAATAATGCTGTATGGGTCAATTTGAAAATTTAGGAAGTTACGACAATTTTTTAATCAACTCCTAACTTTTTTATTTGAAAGCTTATCAAAATTTCAATAGAACAGATCGATAGAAAAAAAAATACTGATTTCAATGGTATATTTAGTGTCCTTACGACATTTGTAATTTCCACTGTGTCGCTATATCCATGAGCGGCGATGACCACTTTCGATCATGTGGTTGACGATTGTCACTTCATAAAAAAATGGAACTCTGCTGAAAGTTTGTATGTATTCTATATGTATATTACAGGTGGTTTCTACACTCACTAAAATCTATAAAACATTATAATAGAAAGATAGATCTCAACGAGAGCATTGTAATTTTCAGCTGTTATTGGCCGCTATTTGCTGTAATATATTATTGCTTATTATTCGGACTTTAAAAAATTGGAATAATATAATACTTTCGGAAAAATAACACTTTAGTTGTGTCCGCAGTTCGCGTTGTGGCGACATAATCAATGAAGAAAATTTTAATATGTTCTATATCGCGTTATTGTAGTTTTCTAACTCGGTTGCATAAGTACAACTTCTGTCCAACTCTCATTGAACTTCGATGCTCAGGCACAACGCCCGCCTGGAGAGAGACCTCTCTATTTGTCCTCTCTTTTCCCACACCATTTTTGCCAACAGAAACTGCAATCCAAATTGAATTAATACCGTGTTTAACTACACTCACCAAGGATTCGTGTTGTTGACGGCCAAAACGGCATATCTAGGTGAAGGTTAGCGTTAATCGCCTCAAAGCCCACGAAGCCGGTCCGAATAATTTAATGGAAGCAGTTAACACTAGCACGGATAGCCACAAGGCGCTGCGTCATAACGTGCAATCAACGTCAACGTGCAGTATGCGCGGACAGTGGGAACTTATCAAGCCTGAATAAATATCAGGTTATATATGTCAAGTATAGGAAGTCGTAGTCACTAACGTTTATCGTCTATCATCGCGATATTAACTGGGTTTCCCGTTAATGTGGCTCCAGCATGATAGAGTAAGAGATACGATACGATTGATAGAGTAAGATTCGGATTGGCGGCACCAGATAGCAGCACCTTCGTTGTGTACGTTCCCTATAAAAGACGTGACTAAGAAATGAGTATTTTTTAGTGGTCTGTGATTTGAAATAAACCCCCTAAACTAAAGGGTTAAACGGGGAATGCCAGTGTGTATGAAAAAGTCGGAAATTCATGCGGACGAAGTCGCTGGCCGGCATCAAGTCTACCTATTCAGAGCCTCTAGTAAAAAAGAGAATAAGTCAGATTTGAACCAAAAGCAGAGAGGCGTAGGTCCTGCTTTGAGACTTGTGACCTTTTGTACCTCGTTTGAATCTGATTTAATTCCCTTTCTTACTAGAGGCACTGTCTATGTCAGGATGTCCACTACTGAAAATAGGCCTCCCGATAGATCGCCACAGAGTGCGTACGGTCCTATGCAGACCGCATTCACTGATTCCCAAGTAGAGATGGGCCGTTCCCGGGAATATTCCCGGGAATGGCACATCGCTACTCCCAAGTTGGGACGACGACCTCGTGAGAGTAGTTGGATGATCCAACTACTCTCACGAGGTCGTCTATAGCCGAGATTCCACTTCTACCATTCTACGGCATAAATGAATATTTGCAGTAGCAGTTAAACTTACTAATTCCTCTTAGTAAGTCGGTCTTTACAATGAAATTGACCTTTGACAGAGACGTATGATTAATCTGTCGTGCTGTGAGTCGCGAAAACCGGTAAGTTTGGAAAGTCGGTGTATCATTCCCGACTGACCGGTAATTACGGAGGAATCGCAATGATGCAACAGATGCAGCTGTAGAAAGTGATGTTGCAGTTACTGTACGAAGTACTCATATTTTATGCAAATGCCTACAAGAAACACAGTTGGTCACGTTTGCGGTGTCAGTTAAACAGTAGTTCGCAGCCGTACAGTGACCTCATGACTCCGATAGCTTGAGTACTGTTTTTCCTCCTTCCAAAATTTAGAGGAGGCCGACTTTTGTCGATTTGGTGCTGCCACCTATAGTTCCTACACGTTCCCCATAGGATAGGACAAACCTTCAAGAAAAGAGCGTACTCCCACCTGAAAGGCCGGCACCGCACCTGTGATTCTTTTGGGTCTATGGGCGACGGTGATTGCTTACCATCAGGCGACCCGTCTGCTCGTTTGCCCCCTATTTCATAAAAAAAAAAATGTGTTTCAAATTTCCTCCCGCTCTATCTGCTGAGGTTTAGGCTGCACGTTGTCTATCAGTAACTTCGTCACGGAACTATTTTATTTGTATACAATAGAAGTTTATTTGGTTTACAGTTTAACGTCACGACTCTGATTCCTTACTATAAAGATAGCAAGGGTGATAAAAGTAAATATTTAAGCAGTGTTTGTTAAACATAAATATCAAAATGACAACGTGTAAATTTTTTTACAGTGCACCTGCATAGTGTATATGAATATGCGTTGCAAACTAATTAATAATAAAACCAACAATGATTTGACTACCGTACACACACCGTGAAACCTAAATCAGTGGATTTCGAAGCATGAAATTTTATATTATAGCTCTTTCTTTATTGTACATAAACACTAAGATTACTTGGGCCAAGCGGCTGAACATTGTGAGTACGGGGACTACGGGGTGATGTGTACTAAAATCCCATCAACCACAAGATTAGTAGAAAAAATAAACGACTCACGCTATTATAACTCAGAACAATACCGTCCTCTATAATAATATGGACATCTCGTATAAGTAATAATATCCCCACAGTATCGAATAGGTCAACACAGCCGCAATAAATGCGAGATGAAAAGCAATATCGCCTAGATCACGTCTCGCTCCGTTTTTGCTTGTCCACTCTTCATCATATTAATTTTTCTTCCACGCATCGCTATGCGAGAGCTAGAGAGCCTCGAGCGTGGTTTCTGAACGAATGTCAAGGTTGAATTACTAAAGAAACGTAGCCTTGTGTCGAGGAATGCTAACTATTACGACGTAGCACTCATAACTCCTTATTTATTCGTAGCATACATGGATAAATGTGCCGATATCTAACGTATTATTGCTATATACAGTACAGACTCAGGGTAAGTGAATTTATCCATAAGTAGTTAGTGGTATCAGTCTCTAGTTTTCTCTAATTATTTACACAACACCTAAAATTTTTTGGTCGTAGAGATCATAGATTGTCTACTTTTTATTTTGCTATGGATTTTAGGTCGCCGTGGTTGATGTAGTTGTGTTATAATGGAAATAAAAAACTACACTAAAGTAGAAACTTAAACCTATTTACCTATACTTAACTATGTTTTATTTGGGTACAAAGCATAGCAAAACATCCGAACCCTTAAAATATTCAAAAACATAAACAAGACAAAAAGCTAATCAGTTTAACAACCTTCCCCAAAACTTCCGACAACCTTTGAACTCCTTAAAGCCAAAGGCGAATCTTCTAAAACCGCTAACACACTCTGTAAGTAAAGTTTGAACTCTGAGTGAAACAAAGGCTTAAGTGACTAAAACGCCATGTGAGATAAGGTTTTGTTGAATCAGAGGTATGTTAAAGTAACAAAGCGAGTTAGTAAAACAAACAGTCAATCGCGGATCGGTCAGGCATTCGCAGCCTCGGCACGTATGCCCCAGCAAGTGGGCCCATGTAACAACATTGGGGCACCCGGTTAGACGTCGTACTTACAGACTAAAAGGACATTCAACTTTTCGGAATTCCTGAATAGTATATTCCGTTCAAAGGGCTAATACTTGATGGTTGGAGTCTACTATGAGCAATCTTTTGCAGTAAGGGTCCAGAAGAGTAAAAATAGGTGGAGATGGCGTGAAATCATAAGGTGTACTACATTCCCAACCTGATCTATTCTCTAATGATGGCCACGAACGCCAGGAGTATAATGAATAAGAAGACAACAAGCTCAAGTTTGTGGATTTAGTGGGTGAAATGGATTGAAGAACTTTTTTTTTATGAATTATGAGTTTTTGTTTGATCTTGGTCTCACCTGATGGGAAGTGAAGACAAGGTCTAAGATGGAGCTTACTCAGAAGATGCCTTTTCACTTTTTGCCTTAAAGACATCCAGACTTAAGTAAAATCCTCGAGTTATACTCAACTATTCGACGCTAATCGAGAGTTTTCTGCTGTTTCCACTTCAGGCGAAAGCAGAGCATTTTCGAGCCAGCTACAAGCCCTTTTACAGATCATCCCAATGCGTTGCTAAAGCTTGCTTTGTTACTTTTGTAATGGACAAGAACTTTTTTGAACCATACTTTAGTGGGCCTTCAGTCTAAACAGACAACATCGCAGAGACAACGTTTTAACATACCTGGTTATGGTTACCCTCATCTATTCTTCTAAGCAAGATGAACCAGTTTCTCTCAAACAAGCACCTTACGTCTTCAATTTGGTCACAGATGATCAAGTCGCTAATTTCATCACGCTCTTGAACTTGCCACTTGCAACAAAGCAAGTATACAAACAGTAGAGTAATAGTATATGGGCCTGTCATTCGCAACCAGCGCACGTACCTACAGTTTAACAAGGCCGTGTTCGGGCACCAGGTTACGCATTTACTATTGCTTAGGGTATTCACCCTTAGAGAGGGTCACAATGAAGAGTAGTGATCTCCGCTTCTAGTGAAAATTTGTTAAATTGTAAATTTTAGAAGAAAATGAGAAGAAATTCTAGAAGAAACGGTGAAGGAAAGAGAACATTTATGCGTGGATTAAAAATTCAACTAACATTAAATCCATCACATTAACAATATATCTACGACTAGCATTTACCCGCGCTTTCACCCGCGCTGTTCCCGTTACTGTCGCAAGTGAACCATTTACCGGGTTCTAAAGTATCCTATGTTTCAATCCAGGACTTGGTCTATTTGCATGCCAAATTTCAGCTCAATCGATCCAGTTGTTACCCCATTATTTAGTAACAAACATCCAAATATCATCACAAACTTTCACATTTATAATATTAGTGTGATTCTGAGCAGAAAGAGGAGTCCAGTCCACTCAGCATGGTCTTAAGTCACGAAAGGTGGTGGTTTATTCATCACATAAGTATTTGATAATCCGCAAACCTACATGTTAAAGCTGGCGAAGAAGAACGAGAAGTAGAATTACTTGAAACTCGTAAATTCGCTTCACCAAACTGCGGTATGTAGTGAACGCCACCCCGCCAGTATTTTTCTATTTCTCTTACAGCGCCAGATAAATGAGAAGTGACAGATGCGCTCGGGGACCGCTGAATACGGAACACGCTGCTAAATATTCAATAACGTACCGCTACTCCAGGTTAAATAACACATTTTAAGTTTGCTAGTTGGCGCAGTGTCTAGAAACAATCTAATATATATGTACATCCCACTATAATATTATAAATGCGAAAGTTTGTGAAGATGTTTGGATGTTTGGATATTTGGATGTTTGGATGTTTGGATGTTTGTTACCTTATAACGGGGTAACAACTGGATGGATCAAGCTGAAATTTGGCATGCAATTAGACCAAGTCCTGGATTGAAACATAGGATACATTATATCCCGGTAAAGAGTTCCTTTGGGACAATAACGGGAACAACGCGGGCGAAGCCGCGGGAAAATGCTAGTATAAAATATTTCAGGGAATTGGACACAGTCGGACACTACCGTTACCGCTACAGTACTACAGATACCGGGTTATAATTTGAAATACATGTACTTCAGGGGATGTAGATTTATAGAGCACTGTGACAGGTTTTTCCGAAATTCAACCCCTTAAGGGTTGAAACGGGGGATGACAGTTTGTATGAAAAAGTAGACAATAATACCTACGGACGAAGTTGTAGAGCAACATCTAGCATGACAAGGGTTGAGAGGTATGAAGACTTTTTGTGACTTGGATTCTAATTCCTTATTAATCGATTTCTTTTTCTAAACAGTGTTTTTGACGGATCATTTTGGGCAGTTAATCATTCAGGGGGGCAGGCATATTTCGCCTTCACACTACCTTCTTCTTCCCAAAAAGAAAAAAAACGAAAGCAAAGTACGTAAAAACAGGCCGAGATAAACTAAATCTCATTACAAATAAAAAATAAAAGCATTCGTACAGAAAAACGCAATCTAAATTGCAATAAGTTTCAAGCGTCGACTTGTTGAATTAAACTGAAACATACGCTCGCGTCGCTTCAAAGGAGTTTTTCCTTTAATTCAAACTTACTTTCCAAGATCCAGATAATCCTTGGCACACTTTACAAAGAACTTTCAGTGGAACAATGAACCTACACACATTTAGCGAGCAAGGACGCCCTTTATGCCCTGACATTTTCAAATGGCGGTATAAAATAAAGCAGACGTGATAAGATTTGGAAACTAGCGCGTATTATAAGGGTGGTGGTTTAGTATGCGCTCCAGCGAAGCGTTTAGCGGGGCGGATGGTGCAGGGCATTTTTCCAGAAATATGTCTGCGGTCACCTCATTCATCTGGCCCTTTTTCATACTAAATGTATGGAGACAGATGAATGAGTCGCAGACATATTTCTGGAGAAATGCCCTGCAGCATTTACGTTAAGGAGTTATTTCACGCTCGATTGCAAATAAATACTATCTTTAATCGTAATATCAAAGGGATCGATTCCAGGCGTTTTTCCATTATTATTTTATTTCATTAGTGTTACTCGATTTTTACCGGGAAGGACTATCGACTGACTACAACTTGTAATTAAATCATGTGTAGCCTCGATACCGTCTATCATTAATAATAAAAGTTTACTGTGATCACCACCGGTCGGCGCTATATTTGCTGAAACACGAATGAAAAACCACCGCGGTCGTTGAGAACAGTTGTGATCTGCACTTTCCATGTGAACATGGACGATAGTCAACTGTCTGAACTTGCGCACTAACTTTTTGTATAATTATCGCTTATTTTCAACTAAACGCTCATTGTTTTAAGTCAATGAAGAGTTTAAAATGACACTTCATCGTACTTGTGATCTTAAGAAAGGTATAGGTTATGAGGAAGATTTGCGTCATATCAGATGATAATTGAATGTACATGTACATATTGCAAGGCGATTTAGTGTCAACTGTCAAACAATAGATTATTGTTCATTACATATAGGATGCCTTTGATTCAAGTTCGCCTCGCGCAGAATGATTGCAAATAATGCTTTCTGAAGCAGCAATGAAGCGGACAGGGTGACAAAGCGACAGCGATTTCTTTACTGTCGTGCAAATAAAGTATGTTGCAGATTTTTAACTTATCTTTAAATTAATAACTTTTCAAATTTCTTCGACACCGGCAACGCATTGGCAATGCATCTAGTGTTGCCAATGTTTATAGGTGGCGGTGACCCAGACCACTTTCCATCAGGTGTGCCGTCTGCCTGTTTGCCAGTCTAAGGCAATAAAAAAAAACTTAATTATTTGATGCTAATTATGTAGAGTTTGAGTCATTAAAGTATATTGTTTTTTTTTTCAATGTGCTCAAACTAAAACAAGATACATTTTGCAATAAAACAAGAAAGTTGGTAGATAAATAAAACTTGTCGATTTTGTCCCTTAAACGTGTTATTTTCTCGCAAAATCGAAGTAAGTCTCTAACCATACGTATACAAGGTTTTATTTTCAGTGTGCAACCTTCAGTACTATCATTTTTCTCCATAACAGCGAATTGACGGGGCAATAATATTTTTATTATGATGAGTCCGCGCTCGCACCTGCTCTCACGCACAAGTGATTTCATGAGGAAGGAATCTTACACTTTTCAGGGTCCCATAACAGTTCAATTATTCATAAACTACATAAAGACTGTGATTTTTACCACCCGGTATCTGCACCGTGTATCTATTTCGATACAACGATAATGGTTGCCCTAAAGTCCGTGAATTCAATTAGATACACTTTGGTTAATGAATTTTCTCTTTGTACAGTGGATCAGGAAAAAGTTAAATATCTATTAGTATTTAGTATACACAGAGAACCCATTTGGAACAAACAATATTCAGCTTAACTGTCTTCAGTCTTTAAGCTCCTAGCGTAGCTGCTTTTATTCAGCGTTCTTCGCTTTTATTAAAATACTTGTCAGTGTAGAAGCGTTTACTATTGTTATATTCAGTGCTCTAAAAATGAAAAACGCTAAGTTCAGAGCAGCTGTCCGAGAATTTTTAAGCTCGAATGTTAGACAAATTTTTGACTGAGCGAATGAAATTATTCACTCAGTCTGACAAGACAAGTGTTTAAGTGACGTTTAGGATGCTCTTATACCTAGTAGTTTATGCAACTGTTAGAGGTACATAATGAGAAAGCTATGGTAGGTAGCTGAGTGGTTCGGTAGACGCCTTTCAAGCAGAGATAGTGGGTTGAATTCTGGCTCGTACCAATGAGTTTTTGGAACTTGTGTACGAAATATTATTAGGTGTTTACCATTAGCATTTCGGTGAAGGCAAACATCGTGAGGAAACCTGCTGCTTTATGATATGTGTGTAGATGAAATAGGGCTTCCGATGGTAGGAAAAGTGGGGAAAAAAGACAACGCGGACGATTTCCCATTCGATGGAAGGACCGAGTGAGAACTATAACTGGTCTTCCCAGCCAGTGGTGATCAAGGCAGTCCTTGAGAAAAGCCGAAGACAGGAACGGATGGCGAAAGATAGTGAAGACCTCAGTGAAGGTCTTTCAAACTGGACACGACCTTCAGTAATTCAGGATTTTGAGTTTGGCGTATGACACTGATTTTAGTATTTTAAAACAGCTGTCAAAGGGTTCATATTCAAATTAAATTATTCATTGCAAATACAGTTAATTAATTCAACAGAGAAGTAGTCTAGCTAAAGACGCGTCGACTTTTATCTATCACCGTTGATCGATAAAAGTCGACTTATAATTAGGTAAAAGTTCCAATGCTGGACACGCTAATGCCAAATAGTCGACACCCCGCTGTCACCTCTATTGCTAATCACTTAACGTTCAAAATAGCGGCTACTGGGGCAGTGTCGAGCACTCGGACTTCTACTTTAAACCTGTACATTTTTAATTTAACGCCTAGACTTTCACTGACTGATCAAAACACGACATTGAAAACAAAAAGAAGTTGCGAATAAAACGAGTGTGCAAATGGATCTCCTATCACTTATTCAGTGGACATCTCAAGGTTTAGAACCTTTTGAATAAAATATGCAAACTGATGTTAAAGTGAAAATTGGATAACAGAAGATACATTAGGGTTGAGGCAGTTGTAAGTCAGCCTGCCCTTGCTTTAAGAGGGTCAGAAAAGGCGTTGAATGGAGGTATAGAGTTTTTATTCAAAGAAATTAAGTACATTATTCGAGGTAACTACTTAGTATATAATATATTTAATGTTTAAAAGCAGTGGATATTTTCCGAATTTTGATATTGAAATAATAAATAAAATAACTGCAGAAAGACTAACACATTCAGAGATAAGCGCCGCATTATCGGGTTGATTTTGTATGAAAAATTGGGAGCTTGGCACTGAAAGTGTTAATTAACACTTTGAAAATTTGGGAACTTGGCACTGAAAGTGTTAATAAACACTTTGAAAATTTGGGAGCGTGGCACTGAAAGTGTTAATAAACTCTTTGAAAATTTGGGAGCTTGACACTGAAAGTGTTAATAAACACTTTGAAAATTTGGGAGCTTGGCACTAAAAGTGTTAATTAACACTTTGAAAATTTGGGAGCTGGGCACTGAAAGTGCCAATTAACACTTTCCGCAACCAAACAGTTCGTAACGCTGCACTCGTAACCGATAACATGGCGGAACCCGTACGTAGCTCGTAGCTACTAAGAGCCTAGCGCCCGCGGAGCGGGTTCCCGGTGTTGAAATTGTTAAATAAAGGTCTCCGTGAAAAAAAAATGTTCATCTCGGGATTGTTAAATCGAACTGTTACAATTCTCTCCTAAACAGTGAATAGTAAAACCACATGGTTTTATACAGTTATTTTCTAAGAACCAAAATGAACCATACATAGATTAGATACAATATGATTATACTAATATAGATAGATGATATGTGGTGTACCTAATTTACCTGCATTAAAAACTAATAAAGAAACATCATGTTTCTTTCATATATAGTAAAAACGAAGTATATTTATTTCTAACTATTGTTTAAACTATTACTATTTATTTCTAACTGTTACTATTATTTATATCTAACTAAAACACTTAAGTTTTCCTTTAAAAGGGGCTCTTTTCCTAACAGCCGCTCCTCCCGCTGAGAGCGAAACCATGTTTTGCCATCGTGTTGCTACATATCCGTTATGTCCAAGGAAATTGACATCGGTAATTTTTCCACCGGAAAAACACGTCCGGGACAGACAACGTAAGTACCGTAATTACTAGATAGTAACACTGGTTGTTGTGGTCTTGACCTAGCAGTAACAGTACTTTGTCTTGGAGCTTTTCAAGAAAGTATGCTGACGACACAAGTAGGTATTAATGGGCAAGAACCAATTATGGTCATTTTTCGTAAATTACCACATTTTAAGTAAGTAACGGACCATTTTTAAACTATCAACACTATTTTCAGATAACTGATGGTCATAACTGGTAAAGTCCATGAATTGTCGGCTAGAAGCCATTAAATCTTACTACTGTGCTTAACATATCCACGATTGGCGTCACCCTAGGTACTTTTTATCGCTTACGTAACGCGATACTATCCTAGGAAATTTATTCAGCATTTTGAACTGTAATGGAAAATTTGACATAAGATAAACGTTCTAGTTGTTACACACACTGCTGTCTGTCTATTGCTAATGACTTAATATTCAAGATGGCAACAACTGAGACGGAACAGTGTCAAGCGCTCGGTCGTCTACCTTATAATCATCAATATTTAAAATGGTATAAATAAAATAAAATAATTTATTTCTGCAAGTAGGCCCCTCAAGGGCTCTTTTACATGTCTTACATTATTTTGTCTTCTTTTCTTTTCTTTTGGCGCTTCGGGTAATGACCTTCTGGTGAGAAGAAGCGCCGGGAGAAACTCACCAGTTTCTCTTTTTATCCTTTGATGAATATACATGAGATTTCATTAACACCTTACATTAACTAAAAAACTACATTTATAGAGATGTAAAGGGTCTCTCTATACGTCCAAACAAGACAAATAAAAAATAGAAAATAAATTAATACTAAAATTAATGGAGATGTAAAGAGTCTCCGTTGTCAAAATATTATGTTTTGGAGGTGTAAAGGATCCCCAAACGTCAAAATACAAATTGAGAATACTTATTTACTAAATATCTTACAGAAATGTAAAAAAAAATATTTAAGTAATTCGTGAGCATCAGTAAATCTTATCACAACATGTCTATAAATTTGGAGAACGTAAGTAGGTATACCTAATTGGAGAAAGATATTGTAACTAACGTACCTAGCAGTAGCGTGGCGTCCAAAGAACTCGATTCCTACCGGCTTGCCTAATATCAGGCATTTGAGCACCTTATTCTACAGCTCTTAAGGAAAATGTACGCCAAATCTGCACCGGCTTGCCCAAGGATATTTTTTACGCCACGCCACTGGTACCTAGGTACATTTCTTTTATCAAATACTCCACTAGCGTTGCCCGCATGCAAAGTTTAATACTCGTACTTAAATAAACACAATCAACACAAATTGTAGAAAGACACAACGAAACCAAAAGAAACACTATCACGCCTTTATTGCTACTACTCTCTCAACTCACCATCGATTCCCATTATAGCCCTTAATTTTAGTGCCATAACGGTTATTATTGCTTGTCTGGTAGCCAACTAAACGTGACTAAAAGGCGAGACCAATTCATTTGAAAACGATCATAAACGCAAAGAGACGCACAAAAGGGTACGCCTCAAAGCTTCCAAAACGTAATGGTCTCTTCACGGCTAATATAAACGAAATGAGTTGCAGGCAGCCGTCGACAACCTTTAGGCAACATATCCTATCCTACTAACTATATCCCACTATCCCACTAATATTATAAATGCGAAAGTTTGTGAAGATGTTTGGATATTTGGATGTTTGGATGTTTGTTACCTCATAAGGGGGTAACAACTGGATGGATCAAGCTGAAATTTGGCATGCAAGTAGACCAAGTCCTGGATTGAAACATAGGATACATTATATCCCGGTAAAGAGTTCCTTTGGGACAATAACGGGAACAACGCGAGCGAAGCCGCGGGAAAATGCTAGTGCTAGTCCTACTAATATTATAAATGCGAAAGTTTGTGAAGATGTTTGGATGTTTGGATGTTTGTTACTCAATAACTCAGTAACTATTGGATAGATTTAATTGAAATTTAGCATGCAGAAAGACCAAACCCTGGATTGAAACATAGGATACTTTTTATCCCGGAAATTGGTTCCCTTGGGATAAAGTTTGACTTTAAAGACATTTTCTAAACTATTTTGAGGATTTGATATATTTACAGGGGTAATGGATAGGTACATCCATATACATTTTGTTATATACATATACAGGATGTCACTGTGATATATACAGGTTATCACTACACAGGGGTCAGGGGGTCAGGTTATACAGGGGTACTATATTAGTTGTCGCATGGTGCGCGGGGCGCAGGCGCCACGCGTGCAGTAAGCGAGGTTGTACTTTACATCATAGAAGGGGTAGCGGTAGGGGAATGCGTGGGAGGGGGGAGCGAGTGAGGTGCTCAAGTTGCAAAATTTGCTGTGGGAAGGGAAAGGAAGCAAGGCGTGGGTGAACGATCTGTATGCAAAAAATTTTGCTTGCGAAAGAAAGCCAGAGTGATTGTCTGGGTGAGCTCGCCGGACGGTCCTGTGGCCCAGGGGTCAGGGGGTTATGTATATCACTTTTCGTTCATTTCTGTAACTGTAGCACAATATCATTGTCCAACAATAATTGTCTGACTCGAGTAAGCAAGCTGAAGTGGCTGGCCACATCTGCCACAGAACTGACAATCGCTGCAGCAAGAGAGTTCTGCAGTGGAGACCGCGTATCGGTAAACGCAGTGTGGGACGCCCCCCGGCTAGATGGAGCGACGATCTGCGCAGGGCGGCTAGCAGCAACTGGATGAGTATAGCTGATGATTGAGCAAAGTGGCGCGTCTTGGGAGAGGCCTACATCCAGCAGTGGACTGCCGCAGGCTGATGATGATGATGATGAAGTGTCTGTCGCTTCTATTGATTAGGTATATCAATATAATAATTAATAATGGAGCGAAATCTGTCGGGAGACTTTATTATAAGTACTCAACACACTATTCTATTATCTGTGGTTTTATGAATAAAATGTCAGTCTATTCCAAACGTGAAAACGGTCGTTTCATTTAACAATTTCAAATACTGTTATCGATCGATTCACTAGCGGCACTAATAAGCACCAGTTGGCGACGCACGCGCACGCGCCACTCGGCCGCGATAATATGCATCTGCGCGTGCTCAGGGAAAGTGCAATCACTAAAGCTTGTACGCCGATTTGTGTAAGATTCTCCCGCAATATTCATACATCACGATTTTGCAACTACATACCGGTTGTTTTAAATATTTTGTCATCATGTCTAATTTTTCATTATCGTTAATATCGGAACGATTGTTAATTGAAAAAAAAAAACATTAAACAGGCTATCAATCTATACAAATATTAATAGCAATTTTTTTGACACCGAGTGTATTTAGTTCTATTATACTATAATCCAACTCTGTCCGATCGTACCCATATTATTTGGATAAAAAACTTGTATTACCTAATTCTGAAACATTCCCAAACAACCACATAAATCAGTCCATATACAGTCTAGGACAAAAAACAACTAATTGACTAATTAGTCCTTAGGGTAATTCACAAATTAACCAATAATTTCGTCACTAATATAATTTAACACATGAACTAGTAATAATTGTTCGTAATCGGGTGTCAAAACTCACTCCAGCGTTGTCGGGCTCCGCTAAGTTTCTTGTCGGAGTCTTCTTAACTGGGCTAGTAGCGAACCAGCAACTAAAACTCCCAGTAGCTCGATCTACATAAGGGCAGGTTGAGCCTTTTAGCCTCTCCCGCTGGTCCGTTTTGCTCACTTTGACCAATCAGCAAAATTTCTTGGTGATCGGTGCTAGCGTCCTGGTTTGATCCCAGGAACGTAAGCCCCCACTTGGGTAGATTCCTACCCAAGAGCCAGCTAGCCAGCCACTAAGGACTCGTAGGCATTGTCAGGCGTAAAAAGGGGTCAATATTTGCTGGCCCGCTCGTCGCTTCGAGTTTGAGGACCACAACAATGTGATTACCAACTGTTATTATTAGTTGATGGATCAAATATATTACAGACGAGTTTGGCGGCAAAGTTTTGAATTAGCCTACAGGCTACAGCGAGCCTTTGTAGTTGGTAATTAGTCGTATCGTGCTATCGGTCGTTATAGACCAACGGACGATAACTTTATCTACAAGGACAGACTGGACGTAATTTCTTAACGTTTAGATATACATTTACCTAAATAACAAGTACCTATGGTAATATAGTAAGTAATAGTACTCTACGTACAGAAGTCTCTCTCTCTCTCTAACAAAACTGACGCAACATGACACAAATCATATCCATAGCAAAGCATGATATCTGTTCGACACGAAATACTAAGTGGATTACACAGTACACACTGTATTATGTTTTCATTTGTTTTTTTTTTTTTTTCAGTTTCCTATAGTTCCGGACTTAAATTCTTTGGCCACGTCTCAAGGCGGATAAGCGACTCCATTGAATGCCTGGTGGTTCAGGGCAAAGTAGAAGGCACTAGACCGCGTGTCAGGTCGCCCATGCGATGGACTGACCAAATAAAATCTGCTCTGGGTAATCATAGCATGAGTGTACCAAAAGTGCCACGTATCGGACGAAAATGCGAGATATCGTAACGCAAGCAACTACAGTCCCAATCCCAACCCTCCCTCATGATGACCACGACCGCTCTGCCAAGGGCAAAACGAAAATGAAGAGAAGACAGATTGTTACGGACAAAAAATCATTACTGACTAAATTTGATTTCTATGAGTCGACAAGAGGCTTGTGTCGAAGTTCTGCTTGTTTGTTCGACGATAAATCGAATACTGTTTGTCCGATCATCTTGAAATTTAGTAGAAGGATATAATTTAAAATTTCTGTTGGTTCATCTACCCTTTTATCAAATTTCAGAAGAAAGAAAAGCTATGTAAGTGGTCATCCATTACGTCACACGCATGGGGGGTCTAGTAAATGTAACAGACAGCCATTGTTAAAAAGATGAAATATGTTAGGAAAAAGTGTGACATGGGGCTTCCCCCATGGTCTATAAATCATGGGGGTCTATAATTCTGCAAAATCGCGTGACGTGCCTTGTAGATGACCACTAAGTAATTCAGTTATCAGAGCCACGAGGTCACTGTTCGCAAACTACTAGTTATACAGATAAAAACGACAACGTGGAATAGCTACAAAAGTTCTATATCGATACCTGTAGACTCAAAGGGCGTAAACGCCGTAGGTGCTAATGGCATTTACGCCCTTTGAGTCTAAAGGTATCGATATAGGTACACAGTCGCTAAAAAACTATAAGTATCTACACTTAACGAACTGAATGTATAGGTAGAAGCGAGTTAGGCGGCCGTTCACCCGCCAGAGCCGGAGTTATAATATAATATACTAATACGTAATGTGATGTAGATATGGCGGCGGCGATAACAATTGGGCGAGGTGATTACTCCCGCACGAGGCGGTCTCAGAAGCAGTAAGGGTCTGGTACTTATGGATGTGGTATGATGCCGATGGTGATGAATATGATGAAATATGTACTCAATAGTAAGACACCTAACTTCGAAAATGAAGACGAAATAGACCAACTGACAGGATGACGAGCTCCGAGTGACGTCCTGCGAAACTGACCAAGTGACCTCCGAAAATTAATTGATCCTAAAATAGACCTGCTGAGAAAGTGACAATATACGATACCTCTCTCACCAAAAGATGCTTTTGTTCTCTGGCTGGCGAAATAAGCAGCTATGTTGATCGTGTTTTTGAATCACTTTACAGGTAATTGGATTAACATCGATTTGCGAGGTTTAATTTAACCTATTAATAGTATATATTCAAACTTGTACAAACTGTTAGTTTAAATGAAAAGTCCCTGAGCGACATTGAAATAATGATTAGGTACTGAAGTGACTTAGTGCTCTAAATACATCTATATAAATAGTATACATATTATGTATAATGAAATTGACAACGAAATAATCAACAGTACGTCAACATTTATAAGAAATCTATTGATGCATAACGTCACAAATTTGAGGAAAAACTTGTAACGCGGCAAACCTCCTTGGCGCAGCCGCAGTACTGGCCGGTTAGAAACTTTTACGAAAACGTACAGCATTTACGATCGTCTTTTTTTTTCACGGAGACATTTTCGGTCGCTTTTCACATTGCCGTGATATCTTGTTATTTGCTAAACAGACTGACATATTATGATATTTTAAACTGCTTAAATATTAATTACTGTGTAGATATATAAATACTCGTAAGGGCTGCCGCTTCGCAGGTACTTTTGTTTTTATATATTTTACTATGTTCTTTTTGTAACTTTCAAACTCAATCCAAGTCTTATTAATTAAATGTTCACTGGTCTTGGCAAAGAATAAATGAGACTTGGATCGGTTTGAGACAAACGCTAACGGGAGGATTGTTCCAGCCCTTTTTACTGGATTGAAGTTGTGTGAAGTCGCTTCCGTTTATCGTATCGACTGATGCAGAATAGCGCTTCTGAACTGGTCTGGAGCTGGCTTCGAACTAGGAACTGAAAACCTATACCTACCTATCCTGAAGTCCCGACTCTTCACCGCCATCCAGTCTCCCAGCACCGTTAAGGCCAGTGACCTTCCTTTGTACATACCTACTGCGTACTGACGGAATGCCGTTTCACCTTAATTTTATTGTATATAGTTTTATTATTTAATTTTATTACATTTTTTTATAACCACGGCTCGAGTTTTACTCCCGACTCTAGCCGGGCCACATTGGCGCCCAAGGGTTCATTCAGTCAGTACGTGGGTCTTAAAGACTTGGATTGAGTTATGTACATACTTGTAAATAACATAAGTGGTTGTACATAGCTTGGATGTAATTTTTGTTATTATATTTTGTGTTAGAGTTCTTTTGTGCATAGTTTTAAATGGTTGATTCTATGATTGGACTTATTTAGGACTGATTAGATACGCAACTTGCATTCGGTGTAGTACCCATATAAGTATTAATAACATAACAGTTGCGTGTTTGTGTGTGTTTTCAAAATAGTTTGTGTATATATTGTCTTTTCCTGCTTGTTTAAAGTACGTAATTTTTCGTAATAAGCATGGAGTTCTCGCAGGTAAATGTAAATATGCTAAATAAAAATGAACTTACGTACGAAGTAAGTATTAGGCATGAAAAACCGCGCGACACAGTTATAGAGTTGCGACAGCAGTTGTCTGACTTGTTGGGTAAATATGTGGCTGAGGATTTACCTACTACTTTTGCAGTTGCTGAAGACTTGAAAGGCACTGAACAGTCTATTTCTTTTATCGAGGATAAAATCACCCTCTATGAAAGTTCCTCTGATTTGAAACTTGTAAATAAAATAAGGTCATTTCTTGTACATATATACTTACGCCTTCAACGTATAGACGTCTCGGAGGTAGAGGAGCACCGTGATACGTATAAGAGTCTTGTATCCAAATATAGTGCCTTGAAAATGCGTTTTGATTTAAAGAACAGCAGCGCTAATAGTGACTCCGCGTCGTCATTTGTTACTGCGAACAGTGACAAATGTGCAGATAGTAAAATTATTGTACACTGTGACCGCGGCGTGACAAGCGAGTTCCGCAAATTTTCATACGCGGGTAAAGGCTGCCCGCGTAGTTTTGTGCAAAAGGTGGAAGAGTTTGCGCTGTCTAGGAATTTGCCTACTAGCACATTATTAACTCATTCTTATGAAATGTTCACGGACGCAGCGCTACACTGGTTTCGTGCCTACAAGGACAATTTCACTTCTTGGGAAAGTTTGAAAGTAAAACTGTTTGATGATTTTGGTATTGTAGATTACGATTACAAGCTATTGCGTGAAATACAGGACCGCACTCAAGGCAGGGAAGAGTCGGTCGTAGCGTACATTGCCATAATGTCTGGATTATTTGCCAAGCTGAGCTACAGTATGTCTGAGGCTAATAAACTTGAAATTTTGCTAAGGAATATTCGTCCTGAGTACGACATCATGTTAGCTCAGGCTGACATTCAGTCTATTGATAACTTAAAGGCTGTGTGTAAAAAGTTTGAAGCTTGCCTTGACCGCTCGAGGAACTTTAAGGAACCTCCTACGAATAGCCCATCATCTTTGACTGATGATTTTGTATATATGCCTGTAAATAGTAAGTCTGTAAATATAGTTAGTTCTATTAAGCAATTTTGTGTTCGTTGTCTAGTGAACGGTCACTCTTTGCGTATGTGCAAGGAACCACGCACCCTTGTGTGTTTTAAATGCGGTATGGCTGGTTACCGTAGCACGGATTGTCCTCAGTGCCGTAAATCTGTCGGTAAAAATGAGTCTTTGCCAAAAAACGGATAAGTGAGGGTCAAAGACTTATTACACGCAATGACTCTAAATATTCGCGTGATGAATGGGAGGAATGGCTCTCAGTAGTTCGTCTTTTTATGCTATCATCAAAAACGTCTTTGATCCTCTTTGACGATCAGAATGATAATGAGCGACATGAGCGTCCTTTTGTAAATATTAATGTAAATAATTTGACTTTATGCGGCTTACTCGACAGTGGCAGCTCAATTACCATTCTTGGTAATAACTCTCATAAGGCTCTACTAGATCAGGGATTTGTACTGAACTCCTCTTACAAGATCTCTGTGCGAGCTGCTAACGGACAGCCCGTTTACTCCGTCGGTTACATGGAGTTACCTGTGAAGTTCAACGGTAAATATTTACGTATTGCTGCGCACGTAATACCCGACATTTCTTCACACTTAATATTGGGTATAGACTTTTGGAAAGGCTTTAATCTTTTGCCTCATTGCCTAACTAACGTCGAACTGAAAAAGCCCTCTAATTGTACTTCTCTAACTGTATATAACGGTTCTAAGCAAGTTCTTCCATTTGAAGACTTGTCCGGGGAACAACAGACTCGGGCAAATATTATTATATCGCAGTTTCGCGAGGCTTCCACGGAATCTAGTCCGCTTGGCCGTACACACTTGATTGAACATCGCATTGATACCGGAGATCATGCACCTATTAGACAAAGATGTTATAGACTTTCTCCCGAGAAACAAAAAGTGCTAGTGGAAGAGGTAGATAAAATGCTTGCTTTAGATATCATAGAGCCGTGTGAGAGCCCGTGGTTGAGTCCTGTTCTTGTGACTCCTAAAAAAGATGGTACTTGGAGGTTTTGTTTAGACAGTAGGAAACTTAATTCTGTCACTAAGAAAGACGCGTATAAACTGCCTTATATAAATGAGATTCTTGATAATTTGCGCGATGCTAAGTTCTTATCTAGTATTGACATCGCTAAGGCATTTTGGGAATTACCATTATACGAAGGGGATAGAGATAAAACAGCTTTTTACGTCCCTGGGCGGGGCATGTATAGATTCAAAGTTGTTCCGTTTGGATTGACGAATGCACCGGCGTCCCAGCAGCGTTTAATGGACCTTTTGTTTACGCCTGAGTTTGAAAACCGCGTTTTCTGGTATTTAGATGATATTATTGTGATATCTAATACCTTTGAAGAGCACATTTCTCTGTTATCGCAGGTATTAGAAAAACTTACATACGCGCGGCTTACCGTTAACTTTGAGAAGTCTGCATTCTTTCGTCGCGAACTGAAATATCTTGGTTATATTGTAGACCACAAAGGATTGCACACAGACCCTGAAAAAGTGCAAGCGATACTCGACATACCTGTTCCTACTACTAGACGTGAATTGAAAAAGTTCCTAGGTACAGCCAGTTGGTACAGGCGGTTTGTGCCAAACTTTAGCACATTGGCTGCACCACTGAATTTGCTTACTTCTACTGGAAAGAAAGCTCCTCCTTTCAAGTGGAATGAGGATGCTAATGCTGCATTTAATAAAATAAAAAAAGCTCTTGTATCTACTCATGTACTAACTTGTCCTGATTTTACTAAGACTTTCTCTGTGCATTGTGATGCATCCAATTTTGGAATTGGAGCTATGTTGACGCAAGAGGAAGACGGCATCGAAAAGCCTATTGCTTACTTTAGCCGTTCTTTATCTAAGCAACAGCAAAATTATTCAATCACCGAACGTGAATTACTAAGCGTTATTACTTCCTTAGAACATTGGCAATGTTATTTAGATAATGGTCAAAAATTCATAGTCTATACTGACCACGCAGCCTTAAAATGGTTCTTAAACTTAGACAACCCTTCAGGACGATTGGCTCGTTGGAGCGTTCGTTTGTCTGCGTTTAATTTTGAAATAAGGCATAAAAAAGGTAAAGATCACGTCGTTCCTGACATTTTATCACGTTCGGTGCCAGTTGACCTGATTTATGTAGATTCTAACGATGAATGGTTTAACAATATATTAAACGGTTGTCGGGACAATCCTGATTCTTTTCCTGACTACAAAATTGTAAATAATAATCTGTACACACTTAAAAGGACTAGTTCTTTGCTCACTTCCGAGTATGACTGGAAACTAGTAATTCCGAAGGAAATGAGAGATGATATTATACATGAAAATCATTCTCAGCCTACAGCCGGCCATTTCGGCATTTTCAAAACTCATAAGCGAATCGCTTTACGTTATTTCTGGCCGGGGATGTATAGAGACGTTTGTAAATATATTGCCGATTGCGAGACTTGTTTGGCCTACAAATACCAGAATCATCAGACACTGGGAATAATGGGTAAACCTAAAGAATGTTGCAGGCCATTTCAATGCCTTTCAATCGATCTTGTTGGCACTTTACCTATGACTCGTAAGCAGAACCGTTACATATTAGTTGTCAACTGCTGCTTTTCGAAATATTGCATGATATTTCCTATAAAAAAGGCGACTTCTAATATAATATGTAAGATTCTAGAAGACTTTATATTCTTGGTACACGGTTTTCCTCGTACTATCATAATGGATAATGGTACTCAGTTTATCAGTAATGAATTACAGGAACTTTTTACTAAATATCAGATTCCTCAGGTGCATTTTACTCCTAAATATTGCCCTCAGGTAAATTCTGTTGAACGCTACAACCGTACTATCATGACAGCAATTAGTTCTTTTGTGGAGGAGGATCATAGAAACTGGGATGTCAATATTCCTAAGATCCAATTTGCTATGAATACCAGTGTTAATGAAGTAACAGGATTCAGCCCTGCCTTCCTGGTTTTCGGCAGAGAGTTAGTGCCATGCGGGTCTTTCTATGGTGCCGCAGACTCTAATGACGTCGATTATGACGATCTCATTTTTGCACCTCGTGACATTTATGCTGAGAATTTAGGTCACTTGTCGCCTATCTTAGATAAAGTGCAGACAGCAATTTGGGAAGCTCATGTAAAAAATTGTAAATACTACAACTTGAGGCGTAAACAGGCCGAATTTAATGAAGGTGATGTTGTATGGCGCCGTAACTACCAATTAAGTGACGCTGGTAAATATTTTACCGCAAAATTGGCTCCCAAATATGTTAAGTGTACAGTATTGAAAAAGTTGTCACCTCTTGTGTATGAATTGGCTGACAATAATGGACGTGCGATAGGTAAATGGCACATTAAAGATTTAAAATTGTAAATATTGTGTAGTTGTATATTTTCTGTTATTTTCTGCCTGGAATTTTCCTGTGTTATCCAACTTGGAAAATTCTCCTGGGCGCGCGGGGTACTGTAACGCGGCAAACCTCCTTGGCGCAGTACTGGCCGGTTAGAAACTTTTACGAACGTACAGCATTTACGATCGTCTTTTTTTTTCACGGAGACATTTTCGGTCGCTTTTCACATTGCCGTGATATCTTGTTATTTGCTAAACAGACTGACATATTATGATATTTTAAACTGCTTAAATATTAATTACTGTGTAGATATATAAATACTCGTAAGGGCTGCCGCTTCGCAGGTACTTTTGTTTTTATATATTTTACTATGTTCTTTTTGTAACTTTCAAACTCAATCCAAGTCTTATTAATTAAATGTTCACTGGTCTTGGCAAAGAATAAATGAGACTTGGATTGGTTTGAGACAAACGCTAACGGGAGGATTGTTCCAGCCCTTTTTACTGGATTGAAGTTGTGTGAAGTCGCTTCCGTTTATCGTATCGACTGATGCAGAATAGCGCTTCTGAACTGGTCTGGAGCTGGCTTCGAACTAGGAACTGAAAACCTATACCTACCTATCCTGAAGTCCCGACTCTTCACCGCCATCCAGTCTCCCAGCATCGTTAAGGCCAGTGACCTTCCTTTGTACATACCTACTGCGTACTGACGGAATGCCGTTTCACCTTAATTTTATTGTATATAGTTTTATTATTTAATTTTATTACATTTTTTTATAACCACGACTCGAGTTTTACTCCTGACTCTAGCCGGGCTACAAACTATGAGACTTTAACCTAACCTAAAAATAACACTGAAATCTCACCAAGTAAGACGCCATCTTTAGTACTTTTGTGGCTACAAAACACACTCATAGGCTCATAGGTATTCATTTATAATTATAATGTTATAGAATATTACAATACAATGTCTATATTTTGTAGTGATAAATTTACAATTATTATTTTGTTGAGTTACAAATTAGATTCACTGTCATTCTATGAGTGTAGGCCTGTGCCCAGCATCGGGCGGTCTATAGGCTGACGATGACAAATTAGATTCTTACCTAAGTTAAGAGAATAAATAAATAAAAAGTAAATATCGGGGAACAATCTTACACAAATCGAGCTAGTCCCAAACCGAGCAATGCTTGTACTGTGGGTACTAGACGACGATATGCATACTTAAACAGATAGAAAACATCACTCAGGACCAAATAATCGAGCTCATCACACAAATATTTGCTCTTACCAAGATTTGAACCCGGGACCGTAGAATAGATCACTACCTATAGTAAACATAACTGGAGCTCATGCAGAATATCGTCGTCCGTTAGTTCGATTGGCGTAAGGGACATTTATTCGCCGGTCCCTTACGATCTGTTCTTGTTTGTGACCTTTGAGAAGGTTCTTAAAACTGCCGCCTCCGTGTACAGTAGCACCTATTTGTGGGGCCGCCATCTGGCCCGTGGCATTGGAACACCGTGACGAAAGTGATAATCGCATCCAGCTCGCATTGTGATCACGATTTGTTACTCATATTGACACTCGCATTTCGTTCTCGAACCGAACTTTTGATTTCATCCATAAATTTGGAGATACAAATAAATAAATAAAAATGAAATAAAATAATTAGGGGACAATCTTATACAAATCAAACTAGTCCCATAGTAAGCTCAATAAGGCTACACACAGAAATATATCAAGAATCAAGATAGAAGTGTAGTGTATTTATAAATATCGGTGCATGTGGGTAGGTTGAAGGAATAATAAAGCAGTCTATATCAAGCCATCATTGTGTTTACTTCATGGTGACAGCGGTGCTAAGGATTAATTAATTAATTACAAGTTAAAGTGTTGTGAGTTAAGTTATAGTAAAGTACGTGTATTTAGTATATCCGTGTTCACTAAATTAATAAGCTATGGATCATGCGCGCCCTCCTGTTGAACTAAGCCTAGAAGGCGGCCCAGCGAACCGCGCTGACTCATGGCGCAAATGGTTGAAACAATTTCAAGTGTTTTTAAAAGCGTCGGGAGTTTACAAGGAATCTGCCGATATTCAAGCCAGTTTGTTGATAAATCTAATTGGGTCCGACGGGTATGACGTGTATACAACATTTAAGTTCGATAAAGAGGAGGACCGTGATGATATAACTAAGTTGATTGAAAAATTTAACCTCCATTTTGGTACTAAAACAAATGTTATCATGGTTCGGTTTAAATTTTTTACTCGGTGCCAAGAAGCGGGCGAGAGTATCGATGAGTACGTGACCGCCTTGAGGATTTTAAGTCAACAGTGCGAGTTCGATAAACTCGAGGATGGCTTGCTACGCGATCGCATCGTTTGCGGGATTAAGGATAGCGTAGTACGAGATAGACTCCTACGCACAGACGATCTTACGCTCGAAAAGGCAATACGAATATGTCAGTCGAGCGAAGTTACATGTGAAGAGAGCCGACAGATCGAGGGTGTAAAGAGCGAGTCGATGAAAAATATGTCCGTCGATGCACTAAGGAATCGTGGTTCGTGGCGTGGAGCGCCGCGTCGCGGCGGCCTGGGCCGCAGGGACGGCGGCGTGCGTGCGCTCGGCGGCGGCGCGCCGGGGCCGAGCGGCGCGGGACCCGTGCGGTCGGCGGCGGCGGCGCCGGCGGCCTGGGGCGGTCGAGAGCGATTGTGTGCGTCGTGTGCGGAAAGTTATTGTGATGGCGGTAATCGCTGTGCGGCGAAAAGTGTAAAGTGTTTTTTGTGCGGCTCCAGAGGCCACTATAAAAAAGTATGTCCGGGGCGTAAGTCTAACAAAATTTATCAGTTAGAAGAAAACGACGACGAGTTGTACTATTTGGACACTATTCAGAAAATTGATAACATTGAGGACTCTAAATGGTATGAAACGTTACAATTACTTTGTTTGGGCCAATTGGTTACACATAAGTTTAAACTTGATACTGGTTCTGATTTGAATGTTTTATCAAAAAGTAATTTTTTAAGGTTGGGATTTTCTCTTTCCGATGTCAATCCAGATAATGTTAAAGCCCAATCATTTTGTGGTAATTTGGTACCTGTTGTGGGATCATTTACTATTATGTGTGTATTTAAAGACAGAGAGTTTTTGTTAAAATTTATTATATCGGGTAATGAGTGTCAAAGTATTCTCGGGAAAGACGCCCTGGAACAATTTGGTCTGGTGAAGCGCGTTTATTCACTAAATGTTGAGGAGTTTGAAGACTTGTTTAGCGGCCTAGGTAAACTTCCTGGTCAATATAAAATACCTGTTCAAAGTGACGCGTGTCCGTGTATCTGTCCTGTGCGTAAGATTCCATTGGGTGTCAGGGACCAGCTTTTGACGGAGTTGACTCGGATGGAGAATTTAGGCGTTATACGGAAAGTCACACACCCTACCGAGTGGGTGAACGCGATAGTGATGGCCGCGAAGAAAGATGGTAGTTTTCGGGTATGTCTTGACCCACGACCTTTGAACCGCGTAATTCGTCGTCAGCATTATCCGTTGCCCACGGTTACCGAAATTGCGGCCAAGCTAAAAGGAGCGCGCTACTTCAGCAAGTTGGATGCCAGGTCCGGGTTCTGGATGGTCCAGCTCGACGATGACAGTGCAGATCTATGTACCTTTGGCACTCCTTTTGGGAGATACCAGTTCCTCCGTTTACCATACGGGATTAATTCAGCTTCAGAGGTTTTCCACTGCAAGGTCAGGCAGCTGTTGGAGGACCTCGATGGCGTCGACTCATTCGTCGATGACGTCATCGTCTGGGGGGCAACCAAGGATGAACACGACCGCCGGCTAAAAACCTTGCTCGAACGGGCTAGACAAGTAGGTATAAAATTTAATAGAGAGAAATGCGAGTTTTGCGTGATGGAGGTGACATACTTGGGTCACACATTTAACTCCGAGGGGGTTAAAATCGATGACAATAAGTTGAAGGCGATCAAGGAAATGCCGAGCCCCGGAGACAGGCAGTCTTTGGAGCGTTTTTTGGGTATGGTGAATTACGTTGCTAAATTTCTGCCTAATTACTCAGAACAGGTGGCTCCACTGAGAAATCTACTGAAAAAAGATAGCGAATGGTGTTGGGGTGAGTGTGAGGAGCGCGTGGTACACGTGCTAAAGCAGGCGTTGTGCGCTGCGCCGGTGCTGGCGCTGTTCGCGCCGAAAGAGCCCTGTGTGCTCTCCGTGGATGCCAGCAGCCGTGCGCTGGGCGCTGTCTTGCTGCAGGGCGGCCGACCCATCGAGTTCGCATCCGTCACGCTCACTGACACACAGCAACGCTATGCACAGATTGAGAAGGAGATGCTGGCCATCGTGTTCGCTCTCGAGAGGTTTCATCAATACATTTTCGGAAAAACGGATGTTACAGTCGAAACGGATCACCGCCCACTGGAAGCGCTTTTTAAAAAGTCATTGGACTCTGTGCCGGCTAGGTTGCAACGCATGATGCTACGTGTTCAGAGGTATGACTTTTCAGTGGTATACAAACCAGGTAAATATATGTTCGTTGCAGATACATTATCGCGGGCACCGCTCACCGAACTCATGAGCGACAAGGTGTCGCGCGAGGTTGACGATCAAACGTGTTTTTTGTTACGAACGGTGCAAGTGAGTGACAACAAAATGGAGTTAATAAGACAATCCACGCGCAACGACAAGGTATGTCGAGTACTCATAAATTACATAAAAAATGGATGGCCAAAATCAAAACATGAGTCGGATGAATCCGTGCGAACGCTGTGGGACAGCAGGGAATGTTTCGAGCACACAGATGGAGTAATTTTCAAAAATAATCTGGTATACATTCCGACTGATCTTCGCCCGGAAATGGTTTCGCGGGTACACGAAGGTCACCTCGGTATAGACCGGTGTAAGCGCCGAGCACGCGAGGTGATGTTTTGGCCGGGCATGTCTTGCGACATAGAACGCGCCGTGCGACGCTGTCGCGCCTGCGCGGAGCGCGCGCCCGCGCCGCAGCGGGAGCCGTTAGTGCCACACCACATACCGGGCTTGCCTTGGGCGAAAATCGGTTCGGATATTTTTGAATATAAAAATAAGTACTATTTATTAATAGTAGATTATTTCTCCAATTTCGTCGAGGTATGTCCCTTACGGTCAATAAACTCCAGCTGTGTAGTACTAGCGATGAAAGATCAATTCGCTCGACACGGAATTCCGGTAGAACTGATCTCTGACAATGGGCCAGCCTATTCTTCAAACGAGTTTAAAAAATTTGCAGAATTGTGGGATTTCAAACATTCGACATCGTCCCCGGGATACCCCCAGTCCAATGGGCGTAGCGAACGGGCAGTGAGAACGATTAAAATGATTTTAAAAAAGGCTTTAGACACCGGTACTGATTTTTATTTGGGTTTACTGAATTACAGGACTAGTCCACGGGATGGTATCACTAGCCCGGCACAATTACTGATGGGTAGGCGGCTAAACACCCGTCTTCCGGTTCACGAAGATAAGTTGATGCCGGATAGGGACAACGCCGCCGACTACGCAAATATATTGCGTAATCAGGCAAAGAATAAAGAGTGGCATGACGGGCGCGCCCGAGCACTACCCGAGTTGCAGCCGGGCGATCACGTCATCGCGATGGACGGCAGTGGTGGCCGGAGGCGCGCGGCGCGCGTCACGGGCCGGGCTCCACAGCCGCGGTCATACTTCATTACGGATGCAACTGGCAGACGTTACAGACGGAACAGGCGACATCTTATCAAGTTAGAACAAGAGGCCGCATCTCCGTCATCATCTCATCGTGAGATAGTGAATGAAGATGATGCAGGCTGTTCTAGCGACGGCAGCGTCTACGCCGACGTGGGTGAGTCAGAGGACGCGGGCCTCGACACGACAAGTGCGGAGCCTTGTCCGCAAGTTGGTCAGCAGGCCATTGTTCCAGGGCCAACCGATAATACTAATCAGCGCCCTATGACGAGGGCTGCTGCAATCCAAGCCAAAGCTAAATTAAAACAATGTACCTACCTAACTAAATAATAAAAACATTGTATACTATTTTAAGTTTGGAGGCATTAC
Organism: Eudemis profundana; assembly: GCA_947034925.1. NCBI lineage: Eukaryota > Metazoa > Arthropoda > Insecta > Lepidoptera > Tortricidae > Eudemis > Eudemis profundana. Next base: position 17,875,243 of record OX344803.1, read on the forward strand.
ATTAATAGCAGATATTTTCTTTATCATTTATATGCATGCCTGTTTATATAGTATTAAAGAATAACCTAGTAAATAATAAGTATAGTGTCAACAGTGTATTTTAACTTAACGTAATCGAGGCGAGCCGTATTACAAATAAAAATAATCCATGTATGCAAAAACAGTAGGGTATTTGCCTGTAGTTAATATAAATTGCTAAACGCTAGCCATTAAATCAGCTTTCGAAAATTTGCAAAAATGAACTAAACATCACCTATTTTATTAGCATTTCAACGATTTTAAAAAAATAAAGACCTACAAATAAGAATATAATTTGATGTTTGAGTAAAATGACGTCATTTCACTTCTATTCCATACAAACATCATACTATCTGAGGGTTTTGATACTTCATAAAGAGTAACTGATTGATATGTCAGGAAAATAGCCTATTACCTAATAATACCTAGTAATAATAAATAATTACCACCAAATGTAGCACAATATTGATTTTGCATGAAAAGAGGGATATGATGTCATTATGATTCTTAATAGGAGAACTATGTTGTATAAACTAGGTATTGTATGTATATACTACCTTTATTTTAATAAGTATCTTATCTTCGTATATTTCTAGAATCATTTCCATAAAGAGAGAGATGTAGTGTATTTATAAATATCGGTGCATGTGGGTAGGTTGAAGGAATAATAAAGCAGTCTATATCAAGCCATCATTGTGTTTACTTCAAGAAGGAAATAGTCCGTCGATTTGTATGGCAACCAAGCGTTTAACGTTTTTCGCTTGGCATAAGACGCCAAAAGTGTAATTTAGTGATGGAAAATATAAATTTTCTACTTCATTTGGTTATACTTTTATCAGATTTTCAAATCTGATAAAAATATTGACGGAAACTGAAGTTGACGGCTTCCAAAGTAGATCATCGTCACTTCTTTTTAGTACGCGAGGTAGGTACCTCGCCTACCTAAAAGTGTACCTATATAGGTACATAGGTACACTTTTTCCTTCTACCTCGATATATTTCTGTGGAGATACACTTATTAGGTACCTCAAATCATCAATAGTTGATAATTGTATCAATAAAAAAAATATAATACAAAACTTTTTCTACTCCTGTACTGTTATCTGTCTTTTACTTGGTCACAAACACTAATAAATAAAAATAAATAAATAAATAAATATTAGGGGACAATCTTACACAAATCGAACTAGCCCCATAGTAAGCTCAATAAGGCTTGTATTATGGATACTAGACGACGATATATTTAATAAGAACATACATAATATGAGTTCAGAGAAGTCTATACTCTATTCCCCATAACAGCACTAGTGTCGTTATAGTCACTTTACGTTATTGCTAGCATCCACAGACTTCTAAATCTAGGTTAAACTTAGGTCAAAGATTATGCGCTCAATTCAACTTCACGATAAAAATTCACAACTACCAACTTAACAAACAATTAAATTCCTACGATTCATAAGAAAAACAAGACTTTCCGAATTAAATTAATTGATGCCAACATAAAAAAAAAGTATTTTAATTATCGTCACATCGTGTCACCAGCCATATCAAAAAAAAGTTTACCATAGACACAACTGTCATGCCGGCTGTACACACTCGGAGAGACCGGACGAGACACGCGTGACGTCCATGTATTTTATATTTTAACCTAGTCGTAGAAAAAGTATTGTATGCAACGTTGTATAATTAAGTCAAAAAATTGCGTCTCTATTTGCGATACTCGCCGCATTCGCGGCTCGTATCGCAACTCACGAAATTCGCATTTTTTGAACCTTCTTATACAACTGTTGCATAAAATACTATTAAAAACACTGAGGAACGAAAATTAAATTAATTATAATTACATCTCTGTATGTGTCTCGTCCAGCAACAGCTAACGTACTCAAATCTCTACATCTCGAAAGCCATAGGACGTACCTGTAACAAAAAATACAACTTGTTAGACGAGGTAGGTGCCAGGAGTGGATACGCTTCATATATGTATAATGGAGGAGAACCTACTTATACGTAAGTTTAGTTGTAGTAGTAATCATCATTATCAGCCCATATCGATACCTTTAGACTCAAAGGTCGTAAACACCGTAGGTACTAATGGCCTTTACGCCCTTTGAGTCTAAAGGTATCGATATACGTCCTACTGTTGGGCACGGGCCTACTCTCATAGATTGGCCTCTTGGGTATTCTTCAATCGTTCTTATAAAAATCGAAGTGCACTTAAACGTTAAAAATACGTGCGTCATACTTTGTGCCATATACAGAAAGGGGGTTATGACATAATTCATTTGGACTGATAGGTATAAGTATAGCTAGTTAAGTTTGGCGATCGATCAAACTGACGCTGGATTGGATTGGTTTGACGTCATTGTTGCAAAAACGGACAGTGACTGTATCGTTAAGATTCATATAAGGCCGACAGAAACTTACAGATTGTTTTCAATGACTGACACGATTATAAACGATGAAAATATCGCTTAATAAACAAAAGAGCAAGTTGGACGTATTTAGTTATATGTATGGGAATTGAATTTATATATATTTTTTTATTTCTATATATATATACAGGGTGTCCCTAAAACCAACTTTTATACGATCAGGGCTGATAGACCAGCTCATAAGAACCTAGATTAAGCAAATTTGACCTCAATAAAAATCTCTTAGTTTTCGAGATATTGACGTTTTTGTAAAACTCGTGCTAAGTGATACCCTGACTCGGTGTTTTGAGTGTCATTGCTAAAATATCAAGTATTTTACAAATCTGTATTTTGCTATGTGTGGCCAAATAACTATGCTATTGAACGTATTTTCTATTTTTGCTAATTTATTCATGCTGTGGACACAGTACAATAACAAAAAAAAATTATTCGATTTTTTTCAAATTTAACCTCTGACTTCGAACTAGCGTGGTGAAAAAAAAATGTACCAACATAACCAGGCACTCAACGTAAAAAAATTGCGCATTTATTGTAGTTTCTAAAATGGTATAAAATTTACTAATCCCTGTAATAATTTTTGAAATAATGATATTTTGTTACAAAATTAACTGTCTGCCGCCTTCATCTCATACGATCCGGTTGAACTAAGTTTGCACCTGGCGTGCTTGACATCACATACAAATTAGGTGCAAACTTCACGTAATCGTCAATATCTCGAAAACTAAGAAATTTTTATGAGGTCAATTTTACTCAGTCTCGTTTTTTATGAGCTGGTTTATCAGCCCTGTTCGCCATTTTGTAAAAGTCGCGAATTTTGATAGCCTGGATCAGTCTTTCGAAAGTCATGACTTCAAATTTCAGTATTTTCTTAATCTGCTTTTTGTTTTAAACATTACTTAATAATTATGCTATCATACCTTATCAAAATAAATTAGATTTTACGTGATTCAAAATATGACCTCGGATTTGAATCGCGTAATACTTAAAACAAATTTACCATGCTAAAATAAAAAAAAATAATGTAGTTTAAAATAGTAAGATTTTACACACTAGACACCGTAGTTTTTAAGATAATAGCATTTTAATTCAAAAGGAGGTTATACTACAATATTCCATTGGTTAAATTTCGTACCAGAATTTGAATTTCGAACAGAAAAGGTATGATAGCATAATTATTAAGTAATGTTAAACAAAAAGCAGATTAAGAAAATACTGAAATTTGAAGTCATGACATTCGAAAGACTGATCCAGGCTATCAAAATTCGCGACTTTTACAAAATGGCGAACAGGGCTGATAAACCAGCTCTTAAAAAACGAGACTGACTAAAATCGACCTCCTAAAAATTTCTTAGTTTTCGAGATATTGACGATTACGTGAAGTTTGCACCTAATTTGTATGCGATGTCAAGCACGCCAGGTGCAAACTTAGTTCAACCGGATCGTATGAGATGAAGGCGGCAGACAGTTAATTTTGTAACAAAATATCATTAATTCAAAAATTATTACAGTGTTTAGTAAATTTTATACCATTTTAGAAACTACAATAAATGCGCAATTTTTTTACGTTGAGTGCCTGGTTATGTTGGTACATTTTTTTTTCACCACGCTAGTTCGAAGTCAGAGGTTAAATTTGAAAAAAATCGAATATTTTTTTTTTGTTATTGTACTGTGTCCACAGCATGAATAAATTAGCAAAAATAGAAAATACGTTCAATAGCATAGTTATTTGGCCACACATAGCAAAATACAGATTTGTAAAATACTTGATATTTTAGCAATGACACTCAAAACACCGAGTCAGGGTATCACTAAGCACGAGTTTTTCAAAAACGTCAATATCTCGAAAACTAAGAGATTTTTACTGAGGTCAAATTTGCTTAATCTAGGTTCTTATGAGCTGGTCTATCAGCCCTGATTGTATAAAAGTTGGTTTTAGGGACACCCTGTATATAAGTAAGAGTATGTATACATCCCAATATACTACCTTGGGGAATTTACCAGTTAGTAATTTTTCTATGAGCGAATAGTTTGCTGAGTGCTGGTTTCCTTACAATAGTACGGAACTTCGACATATTGTGCTCTATTGCTTAAATATGAATAAAGCCATTGATGTGGCTTACCGCGAATTCCAATCATCAAATTCAATATCAAATTTAACTTTTGCAGCAATATAGGATGCGAAACTTTGTCGTACGCTTTTGTCAAGTCAAATAGTAAACCAATAACATAATTTCGTCGCATATTTGAGTTTATTTAGTTAAGTAGGTTCTTAATTAATAATTATGTAATCCTTATCTCTCACCATCAGATCATCAGAATTTATGTTTGTAGTAGATAATTTGTCTATCTGACTCTGCCCATCGCGCCCCTAGCCTAGTAACTATCCATACAAAGCGCTGATAAATTCGTTTAGTGCTCTGATAAAACACCTAAAACACAAAAGGGTTCTTCAGTTAAACTGCTGCAGGATTTATTTCAATCGTTCTATTGTCGAGGCAACGGGATGGGTGCCACGGGCGCCGTATATTTAGGTATTTAACCTTGACCTATCTTCTGCTCCAATGCGGTGGGATGACTCAACAGTCACCTTAACAACATTGACTAAGTTTAACTGCTCATCAATGGCATGGTGTCAAACTTCACGAAGGGCAAGCCGGACAAAAATAAGCTTCCATTTTCTTCAAGAATGGTAAGATAATGTGCTCGTATGTCTAAGGTATAGCCGAGGCCGAGCCGATAGAAATCGGGTTGTTAACGGTTTGCCACTGTTGCTCAGCCAATCACTTTGGTGTATTGTTATGAGAACAACGCATCCAGTCGGGCTAGGACAACTGATCGCGTCTTCCCTTGTCGTGCGACAGACCATGGCCTGTCACTTTCACACTTGAATGGAAAGGGATAGGTAGGCAAGTATTGTCGCACGCCAATTGTCGTACGTCACAGTTGTGCTTGTCGTGATGCATGAACACTATCATGAAATTGTACACCATGAAAAATCATGAGTCCAAGAAAAATCTTATTGACGCGATGTACTAACGTTAGACTAAGAAGTTTAGGCTGTATGTTTCCTTAGGCCTTAGTAACGGAAATGTGCGCTTTTAGTTTAGTTATTTATATTTTTGATGCAATGCGAATACGCAATGCAAATAAAAAAACACTACCACCATCCAAAGCAAAGTGATATTCAAAAGTACAAAGAGGTCATCGCACTCTTTCACTCCACTACACGCCCCGCCCAGACAAGTAGGCTAATTCACAACTTCGCCATGGATCTCGTCCCGAATACAACTTGACCCGTGTACTGGTAATAACGGTTCATAATCGGAGGTCACGCTGCTGTGGTCCGTCAAAGTCGAAGCGACTTTTTTAACACCCGATTAAGAACTTTATGCCACAACTGGCCATAAAGTGGCTTTTACTGCACGCTGCGCGTACGGATAAAGCCGCTTTCTGGCCATGTTTAGACATAAAATTATGTACGCAACACGGGAGGTAATAAAGAAAACCGTCGATCGCATATTTACGTCCCTCGCTTGCAGCTCGGGCCGCAAACATCTGCGATCTCAGCCTTTCTTTGTTTTACCACCCTAGTTGTGTAATGTAGTAGTTTCGAAGCTGGGTAAGCGAAAACTGGATAGGTGAAAAAATATGTAGATTTTTTTATCCCTGAAACCTCTATGAGTGACAGTATGTATAGGAACCTCTTTATAGAGAATCATTTTTTACATCTAGACCTCTGTAAATGACGGTTTCTTACCCTTGACCTCTGTAAGCGAGGCTATTTACCTACTATGGATTATAGAGGGTAGAGGTCAGGAGAACAATCTTATATGAGGGATCAGTTGAAAAAGTGTCCAGCTAATTAGTTAATAATTCAAAATCTCCCCAGAATGACGCTAGCGTTGCGGAAAAGTATGAAATGAATTTAGCACAGTTGTAGTGTAGACGGAGTGAAGTGCGCTGATATGGAGGGTAGAGGTAAGCACATTTAAACGGACACTTTTCGATACAAAGACGATTCTCCTCACCTCTACTCTCCATAATTTTTACAATAATGTATTACCAGTTCACCTGTCAAATTATATCAGGACGATGTTGACGGCGAATTTGTGAATTAGCCTAAAGGTGTGTCGGAGTAATAACCATGTCCACCTGGCTTTTACTTAGCAAAAAACCCAATCGATTTAGTGCCTATTTTTTGCCGTCTTAATAAAATTGTTATTGGCTCTCTATTAATACCATAGTTATAATAACTATAGGCAATTACGGAGATGCGGAGCAATTTGCGAATCGAATTTTATTATTTGCAATTCAGCTTAAGACGTCATACTTATATTTCCAAAAGAGCTTACTGTAGGTATAAAATTAGCGCATCAAGATATACTTAATATAATAATATATAAAATAATAAAGATAATATATTTTGCACAAAACAAAAACCAGTTCACTCAGTCTTTGCGTCCTACATCTTTGCTTACTCGTGGGTAAAACCTTACTACTAGGAACCTAGTCTACGTACTTACTAAGATTATAATATAACATGGATTATATTGTTTAAAGTAAAGATATTGAACTAGATGCCGCCTGAGACTTCATTCGCGCGAATTTCCGACGTTTTGATACAAACTTTCATCCCGCAATTCAACCCTTTGAGTCAACTCCTCTACATCCCCTAAAGAAAATGATGTTCAAATTTCACCCCGCTGTTTGAGGTGGATTATGCTGTACGTTTTCTGCCAGTGTCTTGGTCATGAAATTGTTTTATATGTAGGTAAAGATTATTTTATTATAGCTTGACAACTTCGTTGGTGACACTCACATGTGTGCTTTTTGTTATGTCCAGCGTACTTACACAAGTTACCGCCAACACGAACGGCGATCGACGGAGTCAGCCTCCGCAGGCAGCCGTTCGTATTGGCGGTAACTTGTGTAAGTAGGGTGCACATTACAAAAAGCACACATGTGAGTGTCACCAACGAAGTTGCCAAGCTATAGATAGGGCGGTCAGCTGCAGAGAGGAGTTGCCATACTATGAATATATGACTGGGCCGTTCCTTTTCTATGCAACTGACTGTACACGTGCATAGTTTAATTTACCCACATTATAAACAAATAAAGAGACGTCATGTTTCTTTCATACAGCAAAGATTCATTTCCCTTTGGTGATTTAAAATAGATAAAAGGTTGGTATTAATTTATGCCATAGATTAATATTAAATACAACGTTTTTCAAACTTTTTCTTCGCACGACGACCCCCTTTGTATGTGAAAATATTTCGCGACTCGCTACTCTCCACGATTTCTAACCTGAAATCTATTACGTTATGAATTTGAGCTTTTTTTCCTAAGGTCCTCGACCCTCGCGACCCCCCAGGGGGTTGCGTTGCGCGACCCACACATTAAAAAACACTGATCTATGAGATTCATTTGTGTCCGTCGTCTTCCTGTGTCTATCTCAATGCACTGATGCACAATCTCATAATAATCTGATCTATTATAGCTGTACCCAAAACTAATTTCAAGCTCGTATCGACGAGATTAAATTCCTAAGCCAACGCGATCATGACATGACAGCTACGGGGCGGGATATACATACCATAAGCTTGATGAGACGATGCCAGATTGGTGTTGAGACCATTACGGTGAGAGTTGAAGTTAAAAGGCAGAAAATATAACTAAACAGCCACAAGTTTATTGAAAAAAAAAGTATTTTCTAGTGCCTGAGATTTAAAATTTACGTAAATTTTTATTACACTAATAATTTCAAACATACAAAGAGAAATAGTAGTTTATGCAACTGATGCATTATGTGAGGCCTTAAAACACGAGTGTGGTTATTTGCTTGGTTGTATTAACTCACCTTTCGCTCGTTTTATAGTAAGATCACACGATTTTGTACAGTTGCATACACTACTTTATCTACACATATTATAAATCCTCAATGATGAGTTCGGGAACCAGGAAGAATGACCGCCATTGCATCGCCATCGCCGACAAAATTTCAAATCATGGCTTAGATTTTCATAATAACTTCGTTTTCGATGTTATTATGATCTGTCATACATTATAATTACACTTTTACAGATAACACACTGATGTTACATCATTGGTTGTAATTATCGATTCATTATATACGGTTTCCGAGCGCATAATAGATTTATGATGTGGCTATTCATATATTTGTTCGTTGCTCATTAATGTACGTAAATGTATCATGTGATATTCCAGCAATTATCGGATCATTAAGGACCAAGAATGCAATTACTCCGATATACATACCAATAAAGCTGGACGGACGTCACAAATCAGCGCAGGCATCCACGGAAATATATCGAGGTACAAGGAAAAAGCGTATGTACCTCGCGTGCTAAAAAGAAGTGGGAGCGACCTACTTTGCACGCCGCAAACTTCAGTTGCCGTCAATATTATTACCACATTTGAAAATCGTATAATAATGGTATAATTCATTGTTCAAATACCATCAAATTAAATTGAAAATTGATGTTTTCCATCACTAAATTACACTTTTGGCGCCAAGCGAAAAACGTTACACTACGCTTGGTTGCGACACAAATCGACAAACTATTTTCTTCTATCCCGATATATTTCAGTAGTAGTGACCATACAAATATTAAATACTAAAGTCGCCGTCAATAGAATTTGCTAAAAATGTAAACAAAAGGCGTAACTTTGTTTTGTCACTGTTTCTCCTTGAATTTTCACACCACCTCATCAAACACCACTGAAACCATACACTATTTAAACGGTCGTTGCCGTAAAATTCAAAACCATACAATAAATAATTGAATCTTGGATTTTTCATTAAAAGTTTAAATTTTAATTATACATAGGTTAATATGACATAATGGAATGACGTTTTTGTTTCTTTTAAATTCTACAATTGTCTATGATGATAGCGTTGTGACTAAAGTTGGTGATATTGTAAAGCTGCTACACACTACCTAACTTACGCTCTGTACTCAAGAAAATAACATGAAATATTTAGATGGCATCATCGATAGAGCTACGGATAAAATAACGGCACCTTTTGTGATAAATACTGGTGGATACATAATCTTCAAGTAACGATTCATCTTCTGATTAAGCAAATTAAAAATACCGGTTTCTTGCGTTCGATGCTTTAATAGTCCATATGTTTTGACATAAAAGAGTAAAGTAAGAGTCTTCCCCGTCACTAGTAAATTCATCATTCAGAGACAATTTCAATATGGCGGTTTATTTACAAAGTTAGCAAATTCTATTGAAGGCGACTTTAGCTAGATACTAATTTATCAATAAGTAAACGTCTTAGTGTTTGACTCGCTAATGCCCAATAATTGACACAATGCTGCCATACAAATCAACGAAATATTTTCTTCTATCTCGATATATTTACCCGACTGCGGCGAAGCTCAAAGGAAGGTTATGTGTTTGATCTGTATGTATGTATGTCCGTTCCTGTGTCCGCTCGTAACTACTCAACGGCACATCCGATTTTGATAAATGATACATCATTAGATTCGTCTTGATGGTGCGAGTGTCACTGGGTATGAAGTTCATTAAAATAAACAACGTGCACCGCGGTCGGGTTTTTTTTTAGTAAAAATGTTTTATTATTTTAACCGACTTCATATACAATTTGGTTGTAAATGAAATACCACACCTATAATGTCTCTGTTTACCCTAATGGTTGACTGGTAGAGAAAGCCTTACGGCATTAAGTCGGCCATTTGTACTTTCTTGTACTGTGCAATAAAGTTTAAATAAATAAATATTTCTGTGCAGGCAGGCATCGATATATTGCGGTAGCAAAAACTGACTGAGTAATGTGGGAAAGTGACCCTGTCCCTTTCTTTGAAGGGGAAACCGGTTGCACCACACACCATACACGATGATCCCTCTTGGACGGACATACTCATTTACCACCAATATCTAAAAGCTACTACTTTACACCCCAAAACAAAAGACCCAATTTACAACGGCGCGCAGTTTTTAAATGCCAGGAAAATTGTTGGTAGATTTAAACCAACCAATTAAAAGAAAACGTGCGGCTCCATAATGTGCTGTTGAATGCGAATATCTCGTTTAATTACATTCGATTTATTTAAGCAAATAGTTCTGTAATTTGGAAAGTACAAATAATGGTTAAAAGCATAAACTCATATAGAACGGGCTTTATAGTTCCACGTTAAAAGCGGTTATTTCATTAATAATATCTGTTCGCAATTTTCCACTGCATTTTACTTATGTACATATAAGTTAAATACTGTTTATATTTATAAGGTAAATATGATTCAAAGCTGCGGGCAAAAACTAATAAGTATTCAATTAAATAAATGCTTTTAATGAGAAACTTTAAAGAAATCATGTATTTTCGTAATTTTGTGGTTACAATTGTAATTTTTTAGTTTTTTGACTAACTCTGCCCGTCCACACTAATCAATCCCAATATCATAAATGCTAAAGTAACTGTGTTTATCCATCTGTTATCTTTTAACAATTAAACCACACTGGAGCGCTTGTGATGATATTTGGTAAGCATAGCTTGAGATACGGGAATGGACATGTCGCAGCCAACTGGTTTAATTAGCCATTTGATTAACTGCCTTGCATTTTCTCTAAATTATGACCCGCCAGCAGGTCGACAAAGCCCCGCTGCGCGGGTCTTCTATTTCTCCTCTGAGGGACACAAGCTGACTAACAAACCTAACCTAAAATAAGGAGTATGTTTAATGAAAAGGCTAGGCAGCTAACCAAATAGCTAATTAAGCTAGTTGGCGGCGATAGACATGACACTAAGGGAGTGGAAGTTCTATGGGAGTGCAACGATAATAGTACATTACACAACTAGGGTGGTAATACAAAGAAAGCCCGAGATCGCAGATGTTTGCGGCCCGAGCTGCAAGCGAGGTAATAAGGAAAGCCCTCGATGGGCTTTCCTTATTACCTCCCGTGTTGTGTACATAATTTTATGTCTACACTTGGCCAGAAAGCGGCTTTTCCGGTACGCGCAGCGTGCGGAAAAAGCCATTTTATGGCCAGGTGTGGCATAAATATTATTAATAAAGGAATCTAATCGCACACATTCCTTTCATTTAAGGCGATTAACGAGTCTACAGGACGAGGCCTATAGCAAATTATAAAGAGAGACAAGTATTCAAACTTCAGCCGTTTAGGAGCGTGCGATACGTATTCAAAGGTCGAGGCGCAGAGACAGTGCGATCCGTACTGGGGCATTCCTACACATTCGTAAAACTTTGCTTGTAGTGCGTTCGTTTACGACGCACACACATACAAGCCGCGCGATGTACCTTTTGTAGGAAGATACTGTGCTTATTGCCAAAAGTATTCTATATCACTCCAAAAATTCGTGAAAGCCAAACCTATTTTAACACATTTTCGCATTTAAGTGTACCTACCTCTAATATAGAATTCAATATGCGGATGCGAATTTAAACGAACATTACTCTTTATTTCCATTTAAAGTATTTCTATATGCGAACGAAACTTCGTAAAATAAAATGAATATGAACTAGCGGTTCGTTCATTCAGAATGCCCGGGGCTTTATTGTCCGAATGAAAAGTTTTGGCTTATGATAATTTCACTCCAGCTTTCAGAAATCTATTAGCCATTTTTAATTAACTAGAGGATAAAAAAAACTCGTTGCGAACGAAAATCCATGTAGGATTCTTTTTGGAAATGTCGAAAATTTTACTACAGTTATTTAAAACTTCGTGTTTGTTTTATATTAGCTACTTCAAGGAAAACCTTTAATTGGGATTTGAAAAGTGGGCTCTCGTTAGCTAGTGGACTTGCATCGCGAAGACTTATCTATTTACCTATATACTTATTGTGTATGGACAGTTGCAAATATTTGGCGCCTACTTTGTTTTTAACAGGCAGAAAATCAATTTCACCGCGAAATAGCGTCCGACTGAAACTAGTTCTCACGGCCGAAACCGAAATCCGATTTTTTTTTTTTTTTTTTTTTATGAAATAGGGGGCAAACGAGCAGACGGGTCGCCTGATGGTAAGCAATCACCGTCGCCCATAGACACCTGCAACACCAAAAGAGTCACAGGTGCGTTGCCGGCCTTTCAGGTGGGAGTACGCTCTTTTCTTGAAGGTGATTTCGGCTTTGATCTCAGCTTCGGCTGAAACCGAAACTTCCATATAAGGTGATGTTGTCGTGGGAAGAAAAAAAATATCAATCATAACAGTTAGTCTTCATTGTTAAATAACATATTAATCATTTAGTCATTTTAGTCTCTGATATTTGAAGTAATCATTTCGGTTATAGATTAACGCGGGCTTATTTTTTTAGGCCGTATATCGGCTGAATGGCAGCCAACACTGAAACCAAGCCGAAACCCGTTCTTAACCCGAAATTAAGCCGAAACCGAAACTGAAAGTTCGGTCGGGCTCTACCGCGAAATAAACGAATAATCCCAGCAATCTGTTTGTCGCACTTAATTACCAATCAACGTTTCAAAAATTGAATCGCAAGCGCAGCAGTGTGTTACCGCATTCGATTTAAAAACCCCTTTTCGAAATTGATTCGCTGCCGCTGTCGAACAGGCCTCCACTTTTGGTCACGTGCGTTTGAAATTATCGAGAAGAATTTTCGCCCGGGGTCCACGGGTCTGGAACGTAATTTTAATTTATTGGGATGCAAATTCCTGCTCCCCTCGGGGTGTGAATTCGCTTAGATTGGTTTTCGCTCCTTAAGATTTCAGTCACGCGATTGTGAAGTTTGTATGGATACGGACGTACAAAGCTTGGTTACTGTTTGTTACAAAGTACGCGGGTGTCTTAGATGTCTGTCCTCTACCTTAGCTATTATATTTATCCTTTTACATAATTATACGTTTTTGTATTCTTCCTTTTACTTAATTAAGTTTGTGTGTATCCATTTTGTATTTAATGTTTTTACGTATTGTACTGGGCTGATTAAATATCGTTCATGGTTATGTCTTTCGAAGACCGTTGTTGTCGCCAGTTTGTAGTTACTTGCCAATTATGGGTTTGAAAGATTTACGTATTTGTTTCCCCTAACAGTTGATTACCACAAGTAGGTAATTAATAGTACATTGTGCACCGAGGGTAGTAAGAAGGGGATTACTAACGAGAGTCTATTAGAAGCCCGACGCCGTAGGCGGAGGGCTTTTAATGACTCGAGTTTGTAATCTTCTTACTGCCAGTGATACACACAATGTTTTTCATCACATTTGCGAGGAAAAAAAAATAAAACATAAAAATGAAATAAACTAAACGCACCCGCTGCGTTTAGTTTTTAAACTTGACAGGCAATGTCGCCAGATTGTACCGATTTTCAAAATAAAATTTTAAACTAAATTAATTTAATTGCATTAAAATAATCGCAAAAACTACGGAAATAATAGTAAAATGTGCATTCTGCCTGTCCTAACCTACGGTGCCCAAACATGGTCACTTACCGAGTCACAAAAGACCAAATTGAAGGTTTGCCAAAGAGCGATGGAACGCAGCATGCTAGGCGTAAAACGAACAGACCGGGTTCGGAACACCACGCTGCGGACGCAAACCCGCATTGCTGATGTTGGTGCCAAGACCGCCAGATTGAAGTGGAACTGGGCCGGCCACGTCTGCCGCATGCATCCACAGAGGTGGGCGAAACTAGCCACGGAGTGGGTGCCACAAGACGGGTGGCGAAGACGTGGTAGGCCGCGGCGGAGATGGCGGGACGACCTGGACGCATTTCTTAACGGCTGGCCAGAATTTGCTCGGAGCCGGGACGATTGGAAATCAAGGGAGGAGGCCTTTGCCCAGCAGTGGGACACTACAATAGGCTAACAAAAAAAAAAAAAAAAAAAAAATAGTAAAATATACCATATAAGTTTTATTTACACTAAAATTGGTTTTGTAGCCAAGTTTTGAAGATGTGAAATAGCCTTGGCTGATTCGAAACCTCCTTAGTCTGAAATGACGTACGACTTTTAAAACTAAACTCATAACTCCCGAGGGAGTTATAGATTTTCATACAGTTTTTCCTCCCGTGGGAGTTATAGATATTTGCACAGATGTAAGAATATAAGTATTCTATGCTCTGAGGATATTTGTAACCCACGGGGGGTAAATCGGCTCGAGTTGGTCTATAAGCGCGCGTGTTATAATAACACCCTTTACGAGCAAGTGTGATGAAAAAATAATTCTGCTTGACTTTTTGTAGATGACCAAGCAGGCAGAGTCTATGGAATTTTGATAGATCACAGAAATATATCCAGGTAGAAGTATAAAGTGTATGTACCTCGCGTACTCAAAAGAAGTGACGGCAACCTACTTTGCACGCCGTTAACTTCAGATTTTCAAATCTGATAATAATATGGTATAATTAAATAAAATACCACCAAATGAATTGGAAAATTTATGTTTTCCATCACTAAATTACACCCGAAAACCGTTAGGTACACGCTTGGTTCCCATACAAATCCAGGAACTATTTTCTTCTATCTCGTTATATTCCTGTGGGATAGATCTCAGATAAGCATATTTTATAGAAAACTAGATCTACTTAGATCTCTTATCGACACACGCGCAGGTAATTCCAACTCCACAATATGAATTTGGCAGACAAACACATCTGGAATAGTGGTCCTAATCAATACGGTGTTTATTACATAAACGCAACGAGCTAATCAAAAGCGCTAACGAGGAAACCTGAAATTGACGGAATTAATTAAGCTAAGCTGATCAAACGTATCAGTTTCAGTATTATCTGCATTTCGGTCGTCGTGCAGTGTCAGTGCAGGTATCAATTGTTCGTTTAATTAACGTACGTACATCGCATTAGAATTAGATTAACGATTATACGTGATAATAGCAACGCAATCCTGTGTTAACACTGCAGAATTGCTCAATGCTCATGTCCGCCCAATTTAAGACGTTTTGGGTTCAGGGTATTTTGCGTTTAGGTGATTTTGCATTTATAAAATATATCATTATGGGAAGAGGGCCAAAATAAGTAGTTATCCAATTAGAGTGTTATTTATATCCTAAACTGTGTTCAATGAAATAATCCAGTTATACAGGGTGTCCCTAAAACCAACTTTTATACGATCAGGGCTGATAGACCAGCTCATAAGAACCTAGATTAAGCAAATTTGACCTCAGTAAAAATCTCTTAGTTTTCGAGATATTGACGTTTTTGTAAAACTCGTGCTAAGTGATACCCTGACTCGGTGTTTTGAGTGTCATTGCTAAAATATCAAGTATTTTATAATCTGTATTTTGCTATGTGTGGCCAAATAACTATGCTATTGAACGTATTTTCTATTTTTGCTAATTTATTCATGCTGTGGACACAGTACAATAACAAAAAAAAATTATTCAATTTTTTTCAAATTTCACCTCTGACTTCGAACTGGCGTGGTAAAAAAAAATGTACCAACATAACCAGGCACTCAACGTAAAAAAATTGCGCATTTATTGTAGTTTCTAAAATGGTATAAAATTTACTAAACACTGTAATAATTTTTGAAATAATGATATTTTGTTACAAAATTAACTGTCTGCCGCCTTCATCTCATACGATCCGGTTGAACTAAGTTTGCACCTGGCGTGCTTGACATCACATACAAATTAGGTGCAAACTTCACGTAATCGTCAATATCTCGAAAACTAAGAAATTTTTATGAGGTCGATTTTACTCAGTCTCGTTTTTTATGAGCTGGTTTATCAGCCCTGTTCGCCATTTTGTAAAAGTCGTGAATTTTGATAGCCTGGATCAGTCTTTCGAATGTCATGACTTCAAATTTCAGTATTTTCTTAATCTGCTTTTTGTTAAACATTACTTAATAATTATGCTATCATAACTTTTCTGTTCGAAATTCAAATTCTGGTACGAAATTTAACCAATGGAATATTGTAGTATAACCTCCTTTTGAATTAAAATGCTATTATCTTAAAAACTACGGTGTCTAGTGTGTAAAATCTTACTATTTTAAACTACATTTTTTTTTTTATTTTAGCATGGTAAATTTGTTTTAAGTATTACGCGATTCAAATCCGAGGTCATATTTTGAATCACGTAAAATCTAATTTATTTTGATAAGGTATGATAGCATAATTATTAAGTAATGTTTAAAACAAAAAGCAGATTAAGAAAATACTGAAATTTGAAGTCATGACTTTCGAAAGACTGATCCAGGCTATCAAAATTCGCGACTTTTACAAAATGGCGAACAGAGCTGATAAACCAGCTCATAAAAAACGAGACTGAGTAAAATTGACCTCATAAAAATTTCTTAGTTTTCGAGATATTGACGATTACGTGAAGTTTGCACCTAATTTGTATGTGATGTCAAGCACGCCAGGTGCAAACTTAGTTCAACCGGATCGTATGAGATGAAGGCGGCAGACAGTTAATTTTGTAACAAAATATCATTATTTCAAAAATTATTACAGTGTTTAGTAAATTTTATACCATTTTAGAAACTACAATAAATGCGCAATTTTTTTACGTTGAGTGCCTGGTTATTTTGGTACATTTTTTTTTCACCACGCTAGTTCGAAGTCAGAGGTGAAATTTGAAAAAAATCGAATATTTTTTTTTTGTTATTGTACTGTGTCCACAGCATGAATAAATTAGCAAAAATAGAAAATACGTTCAATAGCATAGTTATTTGGCCACACATAGCAAAAAACAGATTTGTAAAATACTTGATATTTTAGCAATGACACCCAAAACACCGAGTCAGGGTATCACTTAGCACGAGTTTTACAAAAACGTCAATATCTCGAAAACTAAGAGATTTTTACTGAGGTCAAATTTGCTTAATCTAGGTTCTTATGAGCTGGTCTATCAGCCCTGATCGTATAAAAGTTGGTTTTAGGGACACCCTGTATATCAGTAATAATGAGAATATTTTATCATCTGTTTATCGCGAACTTACTAAATTATAAAACACCCGTCACATTTCGGTAAATAATAACTATGTAAACTGAATGTGAGAACGACAGCTACTAGTCCACAATTATAAGGGTATCGCTTACTTATCGCGCGATGTACGCGACCATCATATTTCCGTAGGAAGAACTCAATGAAAAAGGAACATATTATCTGAATATAAAAATGGATTAGATAAGAAATTACATTTATGCCACACCTGGCCATAAAGTGGCGCTTTCTGGCAAGTACAGACATAAAATGATGATGAAAGGTAATAAAGAAAGCCCTCGATCGCATATTTACGTCCCTCGATTGCAGATCGGGCCGCAAACATCTGCGATCCCGGCCTTTCTTTGTTTTATTGCCCTAGTTGTGCTATTAATATCACCTCAGGGGTTGAATAATAAGCCTCGATTTATTTATCCAATCGCGTCTTAAAAATACGTCTAAATTCTAAGAAGGGGCTTAATTAATGAAGGTATTACTTTTGAAATTATTATTACCACGGTTTCATTTTCACTTCTACATTTCATATACTTTTGCATAAACCAATTTAATGTATGCAAAAACTACGCGCAAGATCCTATAAAATGTGCACTAAATACCTATAGCATAAAGTAAAAGCAATACATCGACAATCCACAAACTATACGCCAACATATACAAAATACTTATACTATGATTCCACACCATTCTCGAAATCAATAATAAAACAACAGGTTTACGACAGCCACAACGCAGAACGTACACATTGCTTTGTAACTTAATAACAGAAGTAACTGCAGCCAAGTGTTTCTATGAGAAATGTCCCATATTCCGCACAAACTATGTCTTATATCATGTTACTCTTACATAACTGACAACGCACCATAAACATTGAAAGCCACGAAGTTATGCATTTTCGGACATCCATTGCGGTTTTATACGCACACTGTTCTCTATTATCCCGAGTTTAGCACGTAATGGACGTTAAATAAATGAACGGTGTGTGCATTTCTGTATAACAACACTCTGGGAGGGAAAGGATCATGTTACATGAAGGCAAAGTCCGCGACGAGAGACAATGCTTCCAATAAGATACTTTGGCCAAAGTTGCTTTATTTAGCAAATTGAACATGAGGAGATACGTATGAGCAGATGGTAATATGTTTTATGCCGCACCTGGCCATAAAGTGACTTTTTGGTCAAGTGTAGACATAAAATGATGTACAAACACGGGAGGTAATAAAGAAAGTCCTCGTGCGCATATTTACGTCCCTCGCTTGCAGCTCGGGCCGCAAACTTCTGCGATCTCGGCTTTTCTTTGTATTACCACCCTAGTTATGTAATGTACTATTAGCAATTAGCAACCCTAGCAATTATGGCACGGATGCTACTATGAAAATTTAAAACTTTTTCATGGCACATACAATCACATGCACCTAGAACCGTAGACAAAAACGTTAAGTAAGTAATCGTTCAAATAAAGAAAAAATGCACATCATATTTTGTGATACAAAGTACATAAAAGGTACCTACCTACCTAACTCTAAAATAAAGTTTCTGTAAAATACTCCTAACCCAACGAGGGACCTGAAACCATCTCCAAAGTATGATTTTCGTAAAGGAGATTGCCGACTTTTGGTACCAATATCGTCATTAAATTGTGTCACAACCAAAACGATACCAAAAACTTAGTTTTATTTTTTTAACCAGCTGGATTTTTTTATTACTGAATTTAAAATGGGAAATCTGCGATCAATTAAAAAAGAATTTTGCTGTAAGTCCGGTTTCCGCCGCCACCATGAAAAATGTATTTGACAGTCAAAATCTAAAAGGCCTATGACAGTGGCACCACCGTCTACGCGAATGTATACAAAAATATTAATTCAATAAAACTCCGCGGTTCTTTCTTATACGAACCGCATTGTATAACTCAAATAAATTAAATCCAGCTGTCCTGTAGGTACCCAGGAAAGTAACATGTTTGTCTCGTTCTTTCTTAAGACTACTTTTAACATGAGAGTAAAAGACAAAGCTAACGTCATAGATACGTCTTAATACAATCCATTATCTATGTAGTCTTCTTGATCTTAGCAAGAAAGTTGACAGCTTGACATTCTGTCTTATTCTAAGTTTAAATATAGGGTACTTTATAAGAGACGACTTTTCACAGTTTTGTGGCGCAGGACCTCAATTATTTTAAATTCTTTATTTGGTAAGTACAAATAACTCGGGATATTTAGCTGATACTTCACTATATGAGACATTGAGCCTAAATGTAATTTTACAATAATCTTATCTCACGATGTATCAAATAGTTTCAAAGAACTTTTATTATAATAACATTTTAGCAATCTGAATAGGCACAATAAAAAACCTAAAACAGGTATCCGAAATGACATGTCATACGACCAAGTTAAGTGAAGTCTCGTTAACGTCAGGAATTAAATTTTTTTGGTGATTTTGTATTTGGCCGGTTGACAAATACTTAGACGATTTGCTACCTAAAAACTAACCTCGAAATCTGGAAATCAATCTCAATTTCCTACGGATCCCCGAATACAATTTTAATGGGATTTAGTGATTAGGAAAGGCAGTTTCTTGTTCTTTAAGATACAGTCGGTTTCGTGTTGACACAATGACTTTTGATTTGGTACGAGGCCCCATAGACGCGTCGGCAATGTCCTTTATGGCATTAATAGTTTTTTTCCACGTAAAGAAATTGGCGTGCCCTTCCAAGCATGCATTAATTGTTTGTCAATTATGTAAATAGTACATTACACAACTAGGGTGGTAAAATAAAGAAAGGCCGAGATCGCTGATGTTTGCGGCCCGAGCTGCAAGCGAGGGACGTAAATATGCGATCGAGGATTCTTTATTACCTCCCGTGTTGTGTACATATTTTATGTCTACACTTACAAGAATTACCGAGAACTGTATAACTCTACATTACCACTGTCACATACATACATACATCGTACCACCATGTGTAAGTTAAGGTATTACTTAAACTTGTAACTTACGATCGGCATCGACCGTATAACACTCTGAACGACGTTTATTTGACCTATTCAGTTGAGGAAAAAATACCCAGGTAAACTAGAAGAATAATTTATTTTATTGCCTCTAATACGACCCTTTCTTAGGTAATGCGGCTTAGCATGCATTAGCATTAATTCCTGGGCTACTCTATGGTAGCTTAGAGTTGGATTATTGCTAAATTCTTGATTGTGCCATAATAAAGTGCAATTGAGATAATTACTCGTATTGAATTTTACAAGAAACTCATTACACAAAATTATTATACAGCAAAAATAAATATTCAATATTATTTTTTGTTATAGCGGCAATAGAAATGCACATTTTGAGAACATATCAAGCGTCTACCTAATGCCATTATTGTTGGTTTTGTGCATTTTATTCCCGCGGCTTCGCCCGCGTTGTTCCCGTTATTGTCCCAAAGGAACTCTTTACCGGGATATAATGTATCCTATCCTATGTTTCAATCCAGGATTTGGTCTATTTGCATGCCAAATTTCAGCTTGATCCATCCAGTTGTTACCCCGTTATAAGGTAACAAACATCCAAACATCTTCACAAACTTTCGCATTTATAATATTAGTGGGATGCAAAAGTTCTTTAATCACCTCTTATGAATGACCTCAAACTATCCATTACTTAGTTCAGGCTCGCAACACAACTCAATTACGCAACTTAATAACTGAAATTCTCTAGAGGAGACCAGTGTAACGAATCCCTATCCTACACAGCTATACTACTTATACAACTAATATACCTATCTTATGTACCTTACGCCCTAGAATTTTTCTTGCCCTACCTGCCCTAGAACCCCGCCCTAGAATTTACATGAAACTGAAACCCTGAAACTGTAACTACACAACTGAAGCTTTTTACTGAATATGAACTATAAGGAATCTGAAAGCTGAGGTAGTTTCCTCTGAAGTTAGTGCAAGTACTGATAATTGTAACTACTGATTTATACCTATAATTTCTTTTTCTAAATGTCTGATATGCTATACCTAAAATATTAATCAAAGCTTGTCTTGGTGATGATTTGGCCATGGCGTGATCATTCTAGTCTCGGGAGGACCCTTCGTTGTGATAGTAACCCAAAGATTCTTTTCGATAAGGATAAGAGTACCGCTGAAACACTAGACTTGATTGAAGGAAATGTAAGTATGGTGGATATAAAATAAATGAGTTAACCTTTTATTATCTTATGTAAGAAAGCCGTAATGTTAATAAGAGATGATATCTGGTTAGAGTTCTATATTCTAGACTATACAGAAGGTTCTAGAGAGGCGGGAAAGTAACAGTCATGAGTCATTCTATACAAAATTGTCTGTCAATCGAAGTAGTCTTTTGTATGATTAAAGTCGTTGTTATTATAGTATAAAAAAGGTATTAGAGTAGTGGCAAGGGTGACGCTCCTATCCCCGCTATCACCAGTAGCTCCGGCCAAAGACGATGAGCCCCCTCCACAAAAAGCCAGGAGGCATATAACATTTATGGGAAATTCTTGTATCGGCTCAGATGCCAATATTACTGAGAGGACAGCAAATAGGGAGGTTATAACGTAGTGTTATAACTAAGGTGCTGTATCTATAGCATATGTCAGTCCCAGCTCCCCACATGCAGGACAACATAAGCTAAGATACAGGCTTATCTAAAGATTGATTCTGCTCTAATACCTGCCAAGTAGGATTGTGAAAGAAGGATTATTTTGTGATATTTGCTCCATCTTCACAATTCATGAATCTACCGACGTTTTGTAAGGTAGGGCTGTGTAGATGATAAAAAACCGTCGAAAATAATCATCTGCCGGTCAGTTAACCTACCAATACAGTCACTGTATGTGAATAATTCAGTCATGTAGTCTTGTCAAAGATAGGAAGTCAGTACCTCTATAACAGTCAAGTCATAGTATAGTCATGTAGTCTTGTCTTAGCTATACTGAAATGGCCCTACCCCCCTCATTTAATGAACTCCAAGCATGAGAGCCGAACCGGACCAGTCCCCATAAGATGAGTATACCAAGTGTTCAAACTTGTGATAATTTGAGAGCAATTCTCTCTAGATCCTCTAGAAATACGCTTCCCAATGCACTCACGCGGTGGGACCCAGTTACAAGTGCACACCAAATGCTGTCCTTGAATCAGACATTTTCTCATAGGCAAATCCATAGAGAGACACCGCTTCTGGGTCCACCTTGGGATCATATAACTCAAGGTTCCAAATCTTTACGCTGTATAAGTACTTAGGCCGAGCTAGGCTCTCACAACTCAAAAGAATCTTTTAAAAGGTTAACCTATCCACATAAATGATTTAAGTACAGAAATATCATCAAATCGTGAGACTATTGCCCCACATTATGGCAATTTTTCAGACATTAGCTACTATTCTCAGTATCCCATAAGCATTAATAAAAACATAATCCCAAATGACTTTGACATTAAAAAGCCTCCATAGATTATTCGTCATGTTTTTTTCTAGTTTTTCATAGAGATGTTCCCAATTTACCCTATTATGACATAAGTTTCCCCAGAATGAATCTATTTATTAATACTACTAAATGTGCGTCCTTAAATTACACCCGAGACGCCATCATCCGAAAATAGAACATGACTCATGAACTAGTACCCACATAACTGCTAGAGAAAAAAAACAAAATGTATAACTTGTTCTAACAAGTTAAATTGTCTTTACGTTAAAATTACTACCGCAAATGTGTTCTGATAAATCGGTAAGCAATGAACATAGGAATCCGCACCAGTTTTAACAGGTTTCAACAAATTCTAACTAGTTCTAACATGTTCGCGTACACAACAAGGAATTAATAGCCCGACATTCTTGGAAATAAACGATTGGTTTGCGCTCACTAGTTTGAGGGTAGTTTCACACTCAACGGCCGAAAATACGCTCATACCTTCGAGACATAATTAAGTAAATTCATGGCCGTTTAATGGCTAACGCAGCCTTACAGCTATAGAATGAAAACGTGAATAAATTTTGCATAAACTAACTTAATACTAGCCGTACATAAATGTAGCTCGTGAACGCAACATCACCAAGATAAAGGCGGTAGAAATGAATACGCTTAGAGACTCCGTATAATACCGTACAACCGTACGCTAATAAAATAGAGGGTACATTCGCCCACAACATAGTAACATACACACAAATAAATAAAACATAATGAAATTAAGTTAATTCGTGACCGCTTAATAAATATCCGCCAACTTACAACTAAATACGATAATGAGAATAAATACGCAAAGTACGACTTAAAACTATCCGCATCCGAACGGAATTCTTTAACGCCGTATTTATAAATAAAAAGATGGTAGGTGCACAACCGATATAATGCTCCATACGAACACACAAGAAATAAAATTGGAGGTAGATTCCGATTATTGCGATCTCATGGATAAAATACACGCACACATAAAAGAAACATAAAAATTAAAATAAATTATAAGTAACTCACCAAATATTCCCTCTATAAGAAAAGGTTCATTAATTAAGGCCTTACCTAGGTTTATTTCTTTTAACGACTAACAATATCGCTCGAAAAGTTGATCGATATTGTGGCCATACGTGCCTTCTGACTTAATGAATTTAAATAAATTACGTCTATAGGAGCTTCTGAGATAAACCTAGGTAAAAACTAGCCTAGGTCCATATCAGCGCTATACAAAATTACCCAAACATCTTCACACAGAAATATAAAACAATCAGTGATTAATCAAAACACTCACCAATGTTTTTCTTCAAACCCTCGAGCAACTAGTAGCTCGCTGGCAGGCTCAGGCTGCAGACGGCGATGAAGCCGACGCTGTAGAGGAGGTGCTCCGCTCAGCCGCAGACCACGCCGGCGAGGCTCCTCGTCGACTGCAACGCTCCCTACCCGAGCAAGAGTACTATTCCGCCTAACAGAAACTTGATCCAGCCTACAAAGGTTTCCCTTTGTTCGGCAGAAACTGGTCTCCGTCGAGCAGAGTTTCCTCTTGGCACTAGGCCTGAGCACTCAAAGGGGCAGCGGTTCCCCGTCTGAGGCTTTATTTGAAGGCTCGGATATTGGCATGGGCTTGGTGTCCCTTCGCAAAGGCGCAATATCGAGATGAGTCAGAGCGACGACTAGTCGAAGTCTGACTCACGATTCTGGTTTGTATGCGCTTTTATACTAGATTTCCCAGTTTCCACTGATTTTCCACATTGTACACAATTTTGAACCTTATGTCAAGGTACATTGCTTCGAGAACTCTGTGTCACATTTTTTCATCGGGGTACTTCACACACACATATACATCTGGGACGTTTTCTGATTGGATAATTAAAATCAGGTCATCTTTCCTGTTTAGTGGAATATAACCCGTATATCTATGTGCAAGAAAGGCTATTCCTTTGTTTGATTTGACAAATTCATTTGAGGGTAGCACTTTCATAACTACCCGCTTTCGATGTTGCTTTTGGGTGTTGTAGACTCTTCGTGTTGCTATGATCACCAAACATGTCCCCAAGGTACCATTTATTTCACTAAAATTCTAAGAACTTATCATAGTAAAATGCAATAATTATCTTACAATCTAATATACATAATTAACAAATATATTACTTATTTTTTTAGCCTCTTATTTACTAAATGAAATTCATAATTATTTTCCCATTTAACACAAAATCTCCATAACCTGGCATCATTACACTTAATCGTATGGTCATAGACAAATTCCTCTATACCAGCCGGTTCTCATTGTACAGATTAATTACTTAAAATTATTAATTTGTGTCTTATCGCCTTGGAAAATCTTTCCAATAAATATACTTTTATTTTTTTAAGTATAATTAATTATATTTTATAACATTATCCATTGCTAAAATCTTATAGTGGTCATGAAATTGTCTTGGCAGCAAATTAAACCATTCGTTCATTTTGATTCCGTTCACTGATTCCGTTCAACACACAACCAATGTGGGTACTGTTACAATTGTCAAAATGATTTCTACCTTATTTTATGTAATGATTAATAGTGTTTTGGGCATAACAGGCCTACATGACCAGTGCAGTTTGTGCTTTAATTATGCTAATGGATGACAATTATCTCAGGTAATAATTCTAGCCCTTATTACTATATTTTTCCTGACCTAAACCAAATCCAGCGTTTGGTGTTTCTGTGCTAGTAATATCCATGAAAACAGACAGACCAAAGCTCCTGCTTGAAACTGTAAAATTTACAATATACAGTACTGAAACCCGTAAAATGAAAACTATAAACTGAAGATTTGAATTCTGAATATTCTGTAAATTATTTTAATACAAAGGCGGTGCTCAGTACCGTCACACCAGGTACGTGGCGAACGGAACAAATAACGCAGGAGACACGCCTCGGTGTCACGTAAGCGGAAAGTAAACGGCCTGCGTGGAGGAATTTGCCTCCATCACCCGAAGTGTCCCATTCACAGGATTAAATATGTATTTTTATCGTCTTAAAGGATCGACCACATCGAACACATTATGCCATACCTATATGGTAATTTCCTGCCCTCTATGTGGAGCTGGAGAGTGCTGTCCAGTGAATGATGTAACACTATGTACACACCATTTTTCCACCCTTGGTGTGTAATAAATACTGCTATTATAAAGCAGACAGTCGCTATAGTATTTTATGCAACAGTTATAAGTAGAGTCAAAAAATGCGAATGGCGTGGGTTGCGATAATAAGAGCCGCCGCGGCGGCGAGTATCGCAAATAGAGACGCCATGAGCGTTTTTTGACTGAATTATACAACGTTGCATACAATACCTTTTCTACGACTAGGTTTTAAAAAAAATACGAGTACAACATTAAACATGGCGCACAAACAAGGCAAAGAACAGCAAATGTCTACACTTGGCCAGAAAGCGACTTTTTCCGTACGTAAAAAGTCACATTATGGCCAGGTGTGGCATAAAATATATTTTTGCAATTGTGTCATTAATGCAAACAAGAAGTTTGGACTACGAGCATGTAAGAGTTTACGAAGCAACAACTATTTATACACATCGCTCAACCTTACGTAAACTTTGGCAACCGAAAGCATACTGCAATTGATGCAATATATCTGCACGAAAACAATGCTCACTATTACTACTAAAGAAGATAAATGCGTTTCATACTACTAAAAGAAGTGTGAAAATACGTGCAATAAATCATACAACTTCCGTTATACACGAAACATCCGCAATCTCTAAAGCAATATGGCGCTCAAGAATTCCAAACTTAAATAAAATAGAATACGTTACATTTCAAGAAGTTCCCAACTTCATACAACAACATACAACAGAATTCTAATCATAAACAAACGCACACAAAGATGAAGTTGTAAACAAAACACGGTGGAGGGAACGCGTAAAATAGTAGAAACAAAAGTACCTCAGTCGTATTTTGTAAAAGTGCTACATGTAAAGTAACTCAAAGGTACTTGTGTCCTTTAAGAGCTAGCGCGGTGTTATAGGTACATAAACAGAGTGATATAGTACTACAGGACCGTAAAGTACGTCAGGGAGGGCGAAGCCAAGTTCATTCATAAAAGCTGAAACCATGAATGAGTTAGTAGCCGGGAAGTTATGGCCTGCTTAAATTATAAGCAATGCAAATCAATGTTTAATTTATTTGCGCTGCGCGACGCGAGTTTCATTATAATTTAGACTGTAATAAGTTAATTTAGGCATAGATTTGTAATCGGCGAAAACTTAGTACTACATAGAAACAAGAAACGCGTTAACGATCTACTTTCACAAAATCGATTTGAATTGAATAGCATTTTATTATATGTATAGCTTTATACATTTTTTTACAAAACAAAAGTTTGCTTTATACATACATAACATCAACCAATAATAAATAATCATCAGAAATATTGGTAACAAAATAGTAATCAATTAAGGATTCGTTAATTGATGTCCAAACATTAGAAATGCTCTAAAATGGATTCTTAACGTCGTTAGTACGAGCCGGGCGTCTATGTACATAAATATCCTGTACAATTAACGTTATTAATTTATCACCAAAACTTCAAATTGAAGATTATAGGCTGTTCAAAACTTTTTATTCAAAGACAATATTTACCTTTGAATACGAAGCGGACACAAACTTTCGTTGACTTTGAATCCAAAGCCTCGTAATTTGTATCGGGTCAAAGTTAATATTCTGTAATTACCTGAGTCTTAATGGGCCGGCGATGAAGCACGTGCCAAAGGTCAGACACCTAATCGACATTGTACATTGTGAGGTCTACCGGCCTCCCAGGTAGCATATTAAAGGTGTAATAGCTTACACTCTTACATCATTAATAAAAGGAATTTAAAAGCGTTTCAACCACCTATATCGAAATAGAAAAATTCGTCGTTTTGTATGGGAAACAACCGTGTAACGTTTTTTGCTTCGTTTGACGCCAAAAGTGTAATTTAGTGATGGAAAACATGAATTTTCCATTTAATTTAGTGGTATTTGATTTGAACGATTAATTATACCTTTAACATTATTATCAGATTTTCATATCTGATAATAATATTTCATTCATTGGTTTTCTTTATAACGAATGAGACGATATGTTAACTTACAAATGCCATACCATTGTTTTAATATCAAGAGCGAAAAGGGATTAGTGTTCGAGTAAAAGATAACTTAATATTTCATAGTTGTGGAGATTTATAGGCATATTGGTTTAGGATCAACATAAAGTGAGCTAGATTCTAAACAAACAATGTTATTATATTTGCTACAATTGTGTATCGACTTTCAAATTCAATAACTATTCTAATATAATAAGAAGACAATGCAGTGGAAAATGTCCACAAGTATTATTGTATTCCTTAGAAGAAAGTAAACAAATACTAGATACTTTATATGAGAGAAACATTTTGTCTCTTCATTGGTTTTTTAATGCGGGTAAATTACACCACATTTTTATGTTACATATAATAGGTACATAACAAACCTATAGTTATTTATAAATGTGAAAGTTTGTTACGATGTTTGGACGTCTGTTTCTAATAAAATAACGTATGGATTGAGATGCAATTAGGCATACAAGTCCTGGATTGATTGAACATACGAGTAGGATGCTTAATATCCAGGTAGGGAGTACACTTTGGGTAATAACGTCTACTTTAATAAACTGTGACGTAATGTTTACTTTAATAAGCTATGCCTATATTTCCGTTAAGGAATAAATAACTGTTATTATGTTGTGAATCCCGTTGAATGTCTCAGTTCATTGAGCCGAAGAAGGCAGGATCGGGATATATCTATCATCTTTAAGAACTTCTTTGATCGCTGCTCGTTTGAGAGGATGTAGCTTAAATAATACATTATCTTGTAATGTTATTTGAAAGGTGAAATTACGCCTTCCGTGTGTCTTTAACCTCGTTTATATCGATATTTACCAGAAACTAGGTAATTTTCATAAAACATGTCAGAAATAAATGTCAATGTGAAAAACAATGTAAACACAAAGACATGGACAAGAAGAACATCATCCGAGATAAACTGTTCCAATAACCAGTAATTAAGGAAACCGATGCAAAAATGAGGAGGTAACATTCAAGATACAAAATAATTTAAGGATTTTTTTAACAATATCTTATTGCTGTAACTACCCGTCATTACAACTTCGAGAAAGTCAACCTTCGTGATGACAGACACACCCCATTACAGAGTCATTACGACTACCGAAGATTATAATTATGCTGTGGTAAATTATAGCGTTCGATAGTGAATCTATGCCCACCACAAACATTCGTTTTTTAGGGTTCCGTAGCCAAAATGGCAAAAACGGAACCCTTATAGTTTCGTCATGTCCGTCCGTCTGTCTGTCCGTATGTCACAGGAATTTTACTCAGAAACTACATGATGGATATTGATGAAATTTGGAATATAGGTGTGTTTTATGAGCCGCTACTTAGTTTGGTATATAAATAATTAAAATAAATATTTTTAGGGGGGGCACTCCATACATGTTAAAGACAGTAAAAAAATTTTTTTTCAGCAAATATCAACGTGTGGTACATAGTTCGACAGCTCTTTAAAAAACACTATAAATTTTCATAAGTAATGTTTTTGATTAAGTGAATGTATTTGGAAATAATCGCTCCGAAATTTGTGTAAATTGTGTCCCTCCCCCTCTATTTTCTAAACCGTGCGTCTGAAAAATATGACAAAAATCACGAAGGTAACGCTTAATTAATACTTTCAACGAAAATTATTTTCAACAAGATCGAATTAACCGTTTTTGAGTTATTGCCGATAAACTGCGCTTCTCAACAAAACTTCTTTTGTTGTCGTACTTTTTTTACATCGTATTTTTTACCTTATAGTTACGGCTGTGGAACCCTACACTGAGCATGGTCCGACATGCTCTTGGCCAGTTATTTGTCTATTATTTCGGGATTCCGTAAACTCATATACTGGGTGAAATTTATAAGGTGAATCGTGATAGTAAAACTTCAATCTATCCATGACTTCAACAACTTTTACTATAGGGTCAGCTTTGTAAATGCAAAAAAACAACTCTCTAATACATTTTGGTCTACCGACTCGTGATTTTTTTCTATGAAACTATTTTTTTGCACTACGAAGTTGACTCCGTGGAACCCAGTGGTTATGAAGTTAAAAGACGAGATAGTCTAAAAACACGATAATCGCTTATTGAATCAACCTGTATATAATCATTTTATGATACACACATAAACATTATCATTCACTCGTTCAATCCATTCGTGTCAGCTCTTGTGAATCGACCTGTACATGCTCCGCCCGAAGCATAATTATTGAAATTGAAGCAATAATAAGAACATATGATTTCAGTAATAAGACTCCAAATCTACGCGCGTTCCGTACAGAATTTACGAATCTGTAGAAGGATTTATACAAATTCTATGAAAGAAGGCTTTTTTCGTTCTAGATTACAAATGCAGAATTTTGAAAAATAAATTGAATCGGAAATCTACTGTACCTACGCGTGTGATAAGTCCTTGATTTTATTTGTATTTGCTGCGTTTCAAATTTCGTATCGATATCCCAAAGCTAAATTTAGTTCTTAGTTTCTAAAGTAACCGTATCCACTCAACGTAATATTAATATTTTATACCTCTTACAGTGGATATGGATTCTATATCGTCACGATTATATTTAAAATACTTAAAGGAATAAAATGTGTCACCATTGATAAACGGACCAACTAATACACCTTCGGGCAACCCATTCATCACTGTTATCACAGATCTACCGTCATTTCACGATTAATCAAACGTCAGACTAAACGGAACGACGCATCTTAACAGACAATATAACAGATATCAACCAGAGAAGTTGAATTTGATGGAAGTGTTTGCTCCCCACAACATTTTTATTTGATTGTATCGATTTTCTTTTTTTCCACGATGACGCAAAAAATAGTACATTACTGCAGAGGCCGGGAAGTAGGATCCACCATCTCGATCAACCAGTGGATTTAATAGCACGATAAAGTTCTCTGTGATCCACCATTGGTATGAGTGGATCCTGTGATACTAGTTTGCATCTCCTAATATGCTCCACCAGTGGATCGAACAGAATTCAGGGGGTTTCGTAAGATCCACCACTGATTTCAGTGGAACCTGCCTGTGACATAACTTATATATGTATAGGCTCCACTGGACTCTATCTAGGTTAACTTTAATAACCTTATTTTTCCAATAAAACTTTACCCACATTTTTTCACGTATACGGTTCGAAAGTAGGTATTAACGATTCTGAGCCAGAAAAACCTCAAAAGTCCATATTCTGAGGAAGTAGCTACCGAGGGTTTTCTTTTGAAAACACCCAGGTATCGAGATACCTACATTTTATCGTATTACATCGCTTTACCTTAGTACCTACTTACAACACGGTAATATTGGAAATGTAATACAAAGTATTGAGTGAAATGTATCGGAAAGGTATAAGTATTTGTATACTCAAATATTCCCGGATTTATGTAAACATGCACGATTCCAATCTCCCGAAAGAAATT
Organism: Eudemis profundana; assembly: GCA_947034925.1. Taxonomy (NCBI): domain Eukaryota; kingdom Metazoa; phylum Arthropoda; class Insecta; order Lepidoptera; family Tortricidae; genus Eudemis; species Eudemis profundana. The sequence continues at coordinate 17,906,653 of OX344803.1, forward strand.
CTAAAGCTCAACAAAAATAAGTAAATATTGACGCTCGAAAATTATCCGAGCCTTCTCCAAGCGTGCGATATTTTCTCTCTAATACTTTTAGAAGGAAGCCCTTCTAGGGCCTAAACTAAACTTCACTTTTATTATTTCCACGAATTCGAATACAGTAAGGCTATTCTGAACTCCACCGATAATCTCGCCTCTGAATAGTTTGTCCCGTGAAAGTCGCTTTAACATTAACGAACCATAGCAGCATGACCTCCGAAAAAGAGCTGTTGTTACTTAGTTTATGGATTAAACTATACTGCGGACGACTTTGATGGATTTCTGAATTATCCTACTGACCCAGTTATCAAGCTCAATTTAGAACTTAGAATAGCGTGTACCAATATCACACAATAACGTGGTGTTCATATAATTCCAACCGGCTTGCCTTAATTAATATTCGGGATCCCAGAATTTTACTCCAATGCGCATAAAGAAAAAAGGAGACTTAATCGTATCTCCTTCTCTATCTATCCAGGGGCGTATCTACCCTAGGGCCATCCGGGCCATGGCCCGGGGTGCCAGTCCACCAGAGGCGGGCTAGCCGCCCCTGTCCAATTGCATTTTGACGTGACAACGTCTTATAAATTGGTTTGCCGGGTGACACTTCAAGAAACTGCGTTACGCTCCGCTCACGTTATGCGCTCACAATGAGAGCGAGTGAGAGGCACGCGTCCCTTCCACTCGGGCATGGTTAGTCGTTGTCACGTAAAACTTTCGCCCGTATACCGACTTTACAGGCAACCAATTTTGTTTTGGTTTTGGCGCGTTTCAACCAACTTTTACATCTTCTGGGGCGGCGAAACTTATTGGCCCGGGACGCCAGATATTAAAATACATCTCTGTATCTATCTATCAGCCACGGGCATCGGCTGCTGGATATAGGCCTCCCCCATAAATCGCCACAAAGTGCGGTCCTGAGCAGACCGCATCCACCGGCTCCTCGCTACCTTCACGAGATCACCTATCCACCGAGTCTGGGTCGCAGTTACCTATGCCGTCGCCCACACTGCAGTTACCTATGCTGGTGACCACTCAAGGACTTGACTGCCCCAACGGGCACAACGTGCAATGGAAAGGGCTATGCTCGGAATTGCGCAATATAATCAGAAATTATGATATACGCAAAGGAACCAAAGTAACGGACGTAGTTCGCAGGATTGCATGATTGAAGTGGCAGTGGGCAGGCCATATAACCCGGAGAACGGGTAACCGCTGGGTCAGTACCCCCTTGCTACTAATTTGGAAATTATTTGTACGATCTTGAGCGATATTTCCTTCGTGACAAATTACGAAGGAAATATTATCAGGTTTTTGACCAAAATCGCTGAATTCTCATGGTACAAGTCACAACCGGTGAAGTAACATCTAAAGGAATCTCGAATAAGCCCCTGGCCTAGGTTCTATTGAAGGCAGGAACGGTTTTTGTCGAGTGATTGACGCGGGCCCCAATCTTGAAGCGTAGGTGGGCTTGAGTCGAAACCCGAATCGACTTAAGTGTGTCACAGTATATCCGTAGAACAGTTAATAGCAATTTTGATTAACTTTTTGCATGACAGATTATATATAAGTAGTCAAGGACTTATGTATGCGCTATAGGTACTCGGAGTAAACTGAATGGAGATACACGTGGAGTGGAGGCGCTATCTCGTGTCAAGACCCACTTCGGATCGCCAGTGGAGTAAGTAGGTAAGTAAGGAAATACAGGGTGGGAGGGACTATACCGACATACTTTAGCCATGAATTCCTGGTGGTGTGACGAGTAAAAAAAGTTATGTGATGTATAGTCGAAAAACACTTTCAGAGATATTCATTATTTTTTAAATGAAAACTCCCAAGTGTGTAACAAGCCCTAATAAATGTGACTAAGATAGTTTTACTATTTTTTTTTAATCCTTTAACTAAACAGCAATTAACCTTCGCAGTATTTGATGGTAAGCGATTACGAGGCCAAAAAATTGACCTTTCGTTTCCATTTTAGCTTTTTTTTTCTTTTTGATAACTTTTCCTCCAGTAAGGACATGTTTATAACGAAGGGCTGAATTTACTGATTTATTTTGTTCCATAAGACTATTAATGTAAAATCACAATATTCGACCCATGTTGATATAACATTATTTACTCGTCACACCACCAGGAATTCATGGCTAAAGTATGTCGGTATAGTCCCTCCCACCCTGTATATAGTTTAGAATCTAATTCCGGTTCATATCACCCATTAACAAAACCTTTCAAAGTCAAAGCTCTTTATTCTTCAATTTAGGCATATTAAAATGCACCTGTCAATGTCAAGATTTACCACCGGTTCCAACTTTTAATAACAACCAAGGAATTTCATACATTTATTACTTCTAGCAAAATCCAAACTTCTACATTCTTCGTTTGAGCAAAGGCGAACTTCCTAGTTTCCTCCTTTTCTCTGTCCGTGGCACGCATCTCGGACTATTGTATCAAATATATTTTTTTAATTTTAATTACAAGTGTCTCACTTAAAATATGTCCATTATTAAGTCTACCAAATGTGAGGATACCGCTCGCGAATCCTAAATTTCAAGGGACTTCAGTATAAGTATTAGCATTATTTCACCGCACATTTGCGTTTAAAACTCAAAAAGTCCAATTTCAGCAAACGCACCACCAGCAGCCATTTGCAAACATTTGTGCCCCGGACCGTATCGCCCGCGCCCACTGCCCAACTTTTTGATTTATTTACCCGACCAGCTTAAACTCCCGTAAAATGGCCCTAACAAACGCTAGTTACGTGAGTGTGTCACTATACTGTCACACTAAGCCAAAAAGACATAAAGGCGTTAATACAACGAAGGTGAGTAGGCTGTTTTGCCGACGTTACACACTTTTAAAGCGTCAGTGTGTGCGTTTTACCCTCGCTAGCATGGTAATCGCTGTCACTTTGGCCCTTTTAGACAAAATACGCCACAGAATTTTGAACCTTCTCGAATAAGAATTTGTATCTTTTTTCGCATGCATATTTTCGCCGTAAATTGATCTTGGAAGCACTGTTCTATCGTATCAATCGAAACGGTATGTGCTTCTCGAAGAGGTCAGACTTTTATGATCCTTTACAAATTGTATGACAGCAATGTCGCTAAAACGCCTTGTGTAGTCGAAGATATTGGCGGACCATTCTCTATTCTGACCCTATAGTAAAGAAATTGGCCGAATTACGTCGTGTAATTCTTGCGTTCTCAGTTTAACCTTTTCTTTTCACCCTTGGTATTCATATATATGAAGTAACAATTTGTAAAAAAATGAATCGCTGGCGAATAAAGGCCGTATGAATCAGCGTTGGAAAGTTTGGCTTATTTTGGTATTTTGTAATGTGTTTCCCTTCGAAAAAACCACATTGTTTAGTATTCTCTAGTTAAGACGAGGTATTCAACGAGGATACGATTAAAGTAATGCATACTCAAGAGAAACATTCATTAGTTACAAAATATAATGAGGAAAGTTGTGACAAAACGAGTGTTAAGTATGCAGGTACGAAAAGAGTTTTAGGTAAAGAGGTAAGCTATGCAAAATATGGAAAGATAGCGTGAGAGATGATATGACTAAGAAGGACGTAGATTCAAAGAGATGGGGAGTGGCAGAGAGGATGGGAGAAAAAGAAAAAAATCTGCACCCACGGCAAGTAGATAAATATAGTTCATTCTTTAGGTCATATCCAGGCATCGGATATTCCTGCGCCTATTTACCTAAAGTTGGCGAATGCCCGGAAAAAACGAAGCAAGTATGGAGTCGGCTTCTTAAAAATATATTCTTAAATAATATAAGTTCCGGGATTCCGGGATTGCATAAAACGTTACGAGAATGTAATATATCGCAAAAATGTTTAGGTTTTACTTTTTTTAGGTTAGTTTTGTAAGCACTCAAGTTGATGTATGCGCTTGCCACATGAAGTAGCTGTAGCAGTATCAATGAATTCAGTAATTTATTCGGTTTACTAAATACATTTAACTCTAAGGATAAGTTCGAGATATTTGTAAATAATTTCCAAAATCCCGGTAAATTTACTAACAAAAGTAAAAAAAAAAATTAAGTCCGCCTCCATACCTACGCCGACGCCGAAGTTTAGGTAAATAGGCGCAGGAATATCCGATGCCTGGTCATATCCACCTAAAGAATGAACTAAATTTACAAGATTGAGGGATTTATTTACCAGATGACGACCGCCGTAGCTTAGTTGGTAGTGACCCTGCCTACGAAGCAAGTGGTCCTGGGTTCGAATCCCGGTAAGGACATTTATTTGTGTGATGAGCACGAATATTTGTTCCTGAGTCATGGATGTTTTCTATGTATTTAAGTATTTGTATCTATTAAATATATCGTCGTCTAGTATCCATAACACAAGCCCTATTGAGCTTACTATGGAGCTAGTTCGATTTGTGTAAGATTGACCCCTAATATTTATTTATTTATTATTATTTATATTTATTTACCAAATTTAACTTTTTATACTCCCGTGAAAAATTGGGTTTCATATATTACTTCTTATTTCTCTATCTCTCAGAATGCACTCTCAAAAATATTCGTAGTTAAAACGAGTTTTAAATGTGTCACGCTCCACTGAACAAAGGTCGGCGGCACCAGTTGTATCAATATTTATGAAGTTCCGATTTCTTAATGCGAAACACCGGTTCGGCGAGATTTTGCCAATTTGTCGTGAGAATACTTTCGCTACTATATTCAGACTAATTGATTTTTTTCTAACCTCTTTTGTATATAAGGTGCTAACAAATTAGTTACCAATATTTTAAGAGAAGATACTTTACGTTATAACATGAACTAGAAATTGAGAAAACTTTTCATATATTTTTTTGGTTTTCATTTAGGTACCGAACAAAATAAATAAATTGAAATTCTACCCAACCAAACTTAATAATAAAATGTCAAATGGACGTCGTTTTCTGTTAACTGGCCAATTCATTCACATTGAAAATTAGTAACCACAAGATAAGCAAAGGGGTATCACTAATTATTGTTAGGGGTATCTCATTAATAGGACGCTTTATGTAGCAAACTTACTTCTCTAATTTTCTCCAAAAAACATACATAACTTGCTTATTCTTTTATACATAAATTAACTCAGAAAGCTTAGTACTAACAGCCCTAAAAAATATCGGTAGCTAATTTGTTTTGCTTTACCAGATCCGGTCCGGCCGGATCCGGCCGGATTGGCTATAACATCCGCCCGGATCCGGCTAGATTGAAAATAAGTCCGGTTTACAATCCCTAAATACAGTACTCTTCACTACACACCATAACTACATGAATACAAGACTTTAATAAACAAATGATAGACAACAAGGTGATTGAAATCGCCTCACTAAAAAAATCTTCCAGACATCTTTGGATAGAGGAACTAACACACGCAGTGTTTGAAAGTAGGACTAAATTGTCGACTAAATTTTTAGATATGAGAGTTGAAAAACGCCCGAAAATACCTGTACGAAATAAAGCGCAGTGAAACTACACGTGGCTACACAAGATCAAAACAATCTCGCCCTTATATCCGCTGAAATTTTAACGTCACAACAGCCCTACGTTAATTCCCTACACTACACTGGAGATGTATAAGAGCATGTGCACACTATTCACGTACAAAAATTTACTTGAAATAAACTTGGAGCACATTGATGGACATTTTGTGTTTTATTAGTCGTGACCACAGACATATATCGAGCTAGAACGAAAAAGTGTATGTACCTCGCGTGCTAAAAAGTAGTGGCGGTGACCTACTTTGCACGCAGTTAACTTCAGTTGCCGTCAATATTATAAGCAATAATATTTGAAAATCTGATAATAATGGTATAATAGGCTACTTGGCAGGTTTCTGAAAAGTCAATCCGATTGTTTAATTATGTGATAAAATATATTTTTGTTATATTATTGAGCATAATATATGATTGTTATATTATTGAGTACTCAGAAAGTGGTAATTTTTAATTCTTTTGTGTATTTTTTCCGAAAAAAGCAAATAAAAATGCACTTTTAAAATTAGCCGCCAAAACGGTTTCTCGGACAATATGGCGTCTATGACGACACATGATAGTAAACCGACAAATGTCAACGAGGACCGCATAACGTTCTACCTTTAAAAATAGGATTGACAGATACTGTCGATGCTGTGTACTATGGTGTGACGTGATCGGCCAATCCAAACCGTTTTCGATAAAATGGCGACAGATAGCTTTAGCAAGTAGCTTTAGCCAATTTTGATTCGGGATAGTTCTGACATTTAATATTTATAATCCTGGTATTTACATTTATAACCCTGACATTGAATTTATACTGACAATGTAGAATAGCTGTCATTGTATTTTAGTTAATTAAGAGTAATCAAACATTGAACCATAATTGTATTGTTACCGTTGACATTTTAATTATTTAATCGTTTTGACATTGTTACTCATTATTGCTATGTTGGTTTTGTCTGTCACAGGAACCTTTATATTTTATTTTATGTTTGCATGCCAGCTGCTGGTGAAATGTGCGTGTTCCCGATTATATAATTGTAAGATACCATCCATTGTACCACATTTTAAGCAAATAAAGACATTTGATTTGATAAAAAATAATCAATTTTCATCCGAGTTTTATAAATAAATTATCCATTTATTTTTGGTAATATTGACGTAAATTGGTTTTAATACTTATAATTAATACATATATCCATAATTCTTCCATTATTTTTCACACTGTCAAGTAGCCTATTAATTGTTCAAATACCACCAAGTGAAATGGAAAATTTATGTTTTCTATCACTAAATTCCACTTTTGGCGCCAAGCGAAAAACGTTACACTACGCTTGGTTGCGACACAAATCGACAAACTATTTTCTTCTGATATATTTCAGTAGTAGTGACCATACAAATATTAAATACTAGCTAGATATCTAATATATCAATAAGTAAACGTCTTAGTGTTTGACTCGCTAATGCCCAATAATTGACATCCTCTATTGCCTATGACTTAAATTCAAAATGGCAATTAGGTACCATTAGTAAGCAGTAATTTTTCTTCCTACAAAAGGTTCATCGCGCGCTTGAATGTGTGCGCTCCTTGTACGAATGCACTACAAGCAAAGAAATAAAAATGCGTAAGAATGCTCCAGAATGGATCGCACTCGAATACGTGTCGCGCGCTCCTAAACGGCCAAAGTTGGACTAGGTCACCGGTTCTTAAACTTTTTTTAGTCACGGACCACCTACATTATTTCGAAAACCTTACGGACCCTTTCCGAATACAATCAGAGAAAAATAAAATCAACGGCACATGAAAGTTTGTGTTGTATGCATAGCCACGGACCCCCGGCTCTCGTATCACGGACCCCTAAGGGGTCCATGGACCACAGTTTAAGAAACCCTGGACTAGGTACTTGTTCGTCTTTAAACTTTGCCAGTAGTTGCCGCTGTCCTTACCTTATTACTCACATATACCGATATTTTTCTCTATATCTCATGCGCATTAAATAACAACGATACCTTGAGTGTAACCAATCATACTACTTGACAACTGCATAGTTGATCTACCACTACTATTTACCAACCCTGTGCGTTCATGCCCTAACAAAGTGTGAACTCTGAATAAGTAAAGCAAGAGCCACAAGGATGCCACATTTGAATAGAGATCGCGGGTCGGGCCCGTAAAATTTTAAATTGAATTTTAAACCGTATAAATTAAAACGCTTGTTTACTGCTTAGGAACAGCTTACTTCGGCAAATGATACTTCCCTTTTTACCTGAACTTCCTAAATAAAGGGAGCTTGGTATTATACGGACCCTCCCGTAAGTCGTAACTGTAACATGCTGCCGACCCTGGCGGAAGGGAATTCCTAAACAAATTGTATTAAGTAAACAGTGTAAGCCGGTAGCGCGTAAAACCGGGTTTTTGCCGGCTAGGCTAGAAAACACAACATTGCGTACCCAGGATGGCAAAATTAGAATACGTTATATTATACTAGAATATAGCAGCTTTGCCTGCGCTATTCCCGTTATTATCTCAATGTTCCGCCGTTGATGCATAGGAGGAACATAGAAAGGAATAAGATATATAAGTAACGATCGGTTGTATAATATCCCACTAATATTATAAATGCGAAAGTTTGTGAAGATGTTTGGATGTTGTTACTAAATAACGGGGTAACGACTGGATGGATTGAGCTGAAATTTGGCATGCAAGTAGACCAAGTCCTGGATTGAAACATAGAATACTTTATGTCCCGGTAAATAGTTCCCTTGGGGCACGGGCAGTAACGGGAACAACGCGGGCGAAGCCGCGGGTAAATTCTAGTTAGAAATAAGTTTGTATAATGGACGCGTCCATTTGGCTGGTGATTGATCACTTTGAACGATTGCCCTACATAGCTTACTAATACATAAACAGCTCGTTAATAGCCGCTTACTCGCCTGCTGATAATAGTAGCCACAATTAGGGCGCCTAATGTGGCAGAACGCATATACACACAGAGCTCTGCTGTAGTGCGTCTACGCTAAGTCTGCAGCGGTCGAAAAAAGGTTCTATTAAAAATAGTACATTGCACAACTAGGGTGGTAAAACAAGGAAAGGTCGAGATCGCAGAACTTTGCAGCCCGAGCTGCAAGCGAGGGACGTAAATATGCGATCGAGGACTTTCTTTATTACCTCCCGTGTTGTGTCCATAATTGTATGTCTACACTTGGCCAGAAAGCGGCTTTTTCCGTACGCGTAGCGTGCGGTAAAAGCCACTTTATGGCCAGGTGTGGCATAAATATATATTATGGCAATACGGGGAAACCACAGCAAGAGGATTATTTATACAAGCATTGCTTAGTTTGGTTGGTACTAGATCGATTTGTGCAAGACTGTCCTGTATATTTATTTCAGTAGATATGTAGACACATTATAAAACGTACATTTCTACTCTCTCAAGGAAACTATAGGGTAATTGGCAAGTTATTACTCTCGTTTCTCTAGAAATATGTCTGCGGTCACCTCATTCATCTGGCCCTTTTTCATACTAAATGTATGGAGACAGATGAATGAGTCGCAGACATATTTCTGGAGAAATGCCCAATACTACACTAGAGGTACATCTTATACTATAAGTAGGTATAGGAAAAAATCTGAAAGCTGTACATTTGTAATTAAATCATAAAAAATATCTAAATGTCTTTATTTAAAGTATTTTTACGGAATCCTCGGTAGGCGAGTCCGACTCGCACTTGTCCGGTTTTTCCTTTTTATATCTTTTCTTCGAATATTTTCTCAAGTTTTCCTAATATAATTGAAGGGATGTTTACAAAAACAACATAACTGCCTAGACTGGTTGACACTTATAGGGGAACATTTTTAGTGACAGTAGGTGTCAACCAGCTTAATTAGTTATGTTGTTTTTGTAAACATCCCTTCAATTTATGTAAACCATGCAATATTTAATATACCCACAATAATACCTACAACAAATATATAAGAAAGCATAAACTGATGGATGATGTCACTCTTAATGAACGAAAGTACTAAAAACCGCATTCCTTCATTTTAAACTAGCCCTTATCAGAACGTTGATTGCTGTTTCATCACCAGCGTAACCGGACCTCCGTTGCTGTACCGAGCCAATTCCCTTGTTCCCGAAGAGTGGTAGTTGACACTTTCCCGGGGCTCAGGGTATGGTGGTTGTTTTATATCGGTCAGTAGGGGCAGAAAGGTCCACATTAAATTGTGATTGATAGTTGTGGTCGGCGCGGGGCCCGTTCCGATTGGGCCTTGATAAAAGCGCATTAGTTTTATTAGGAAAAATCTGGTAAAACGTGAACTGTTTACTTAAACTATTAAGTAGTTGATTGGTTCAGGGAAATTAGGGTGTGTCACGAATCATTAGCCCCATCATCAAAAGTGTTATCTATACCGTTTAATTATAAATACTAGTTGTACCTATAGAAATATTGAGGTTTGAAAAAAAAAATTGTTTTAGAAACATTGTTTTCTCAAACATGCAATGAAATATTGACATTACGTGCCTAATAATTAGGCTGCAAAGTATCTAGTTTCCGGTGCGGCTTGACAGTTCAGCTGCCCCATATCAAAACCAAGTAAGTGCTCCAGATCATATTTTAAGAAGGGCGTAAAAACATAAACATAAATAGTTTTTACGCCCTTTTTAAAATAGGATCTGGAGCACTTACTGGGTTTTGAAATTCCATAACATGCCAACTGTTGGCATGTAATGGAATTTCATACAACATTGCCGGGATATGTGTTTTTTTTTATTTCCATTCCACATTCATTTGTGACACAGCATCACGGCGTTCAGCTATCAAAAAAACAATAAACGATGTTTGCTATATTTTGCAGTTTTATTTATATAAAATCGTCATTAACATAACAAATAACACATTATTAAACAATTTCCAATATTAAATTGCAAACTTAACTTCAAGAATACACATTTAAAATATTTCATCTCAATATTCGCGGTAAAAATGTGTACTGAAACAGTTTTTGGAAAGGAAATTGAAAATTTTTCATTCTGTGGTTAAATTTTTTGTGTACTTTATTTTTAGTGTCTATAGATCTAGATAATAAAGTTTGATCTTTTTGGAGTGTTTTTAATTTATTTCATTGCATATTTGAGAAAAGCACTATACATACCTCGGCGTGAAATGGGGTTGCCAGCCTCGTAACTATCTGGCCTCGAATTCGCTCGGCCATCTGTATGTGCTCGGCCGGCATCACCTCACTTCCCGGCCTCTGTAGTAATGTACTATTGTTCCAAAAAGAGTTTCTGAACAATATAAAAATAACCGGATCAATTTCCATGAAATTTTATGTACAAGTATAACCCTGGTTATAGGAAATTTTACTACGACGAAGGAAAAATAGATATTTAACTTACTTCACTACTGCCAACAAACTTAAGGGTTGTCTAGTCATAAAATCATTGGAAGAAAAAAAACTTGCATTAATACGTATTTATTTAAATCTGAACGAACTTCGTTGCCTTCTTGATAGAAGGTTTATCTTAAGAGAGGAATTAAAATAATAATTAGTAGAAAAGTATACACTTTTCTATTAAATTAACAAGAATTTTTAACTACTCCTAAACATCAATAAATAAGTAGACATGCAACTTAAAAGGGCATCTACGGATACGGAATCAAATATTCAGTACAAATTGCAAAAACAGAAGCAAATATTCGCGCTACGACGACACTCGAGGGAATTATATTTGGTTAAAAGGACACCCTTAATGAGGGTCCGAGCCCCAAGGAAGCATTTCACGGTCCGTGCGCTCATGGTGTGCGTTAAAATTTAATTCGTTCCGAAGATGTGAACTTCGGCCATTGACATATATATAATGCAGGGTTTGTACCATAAAGATGGTCATCACGTCAGCAAGCCCCTGGACATATGCTTGCTGCAGGTCTTGTTAACGCCTATGCAGCGGCACACGCAAAGGACAGGGTGACAGCCCATAAATAAACAGATCTTTCAGAGAATGGGGACTTCGGTTCTGTCTGAATGTCGAAATGAGCATGCCTCCGCCGTTAGTAGTCTTGCTGTACACTAACCAGCAATAAGTAAAAATAGTGCCAACGGGCATGACTAATGGAACCAGCGGCCCTAAAAATCAGTTTTAGGTCCAACGCAGCTTCAGTTTGTGATGGAATCCACAACGTGTGATTGACCGTCGATAGTCATAAAAATACTTAATTACGTGGTCAAAGGCTGCAAAACATTACGGTGCAAAGGTTAAAAAGAAACCTGTGACTGTGACAAATTGATTTTCAAGGCCAACAAAACGTTGCTATTAGGCGCATCCGTTGACCGGGTCCTTATACATAAGTCAATGACGTCGAACGTTAGCTGTAAGTGCTTATTAACTTTTGAGGGCCGATATTGGTCGGTACTGGGGCGTTTGGTAATGGTAAAAGTATGCCAAAATGCCGCAGTAAGACTAGTCGGGCTGGGCGTAAAAGACTATGGGAAAGGTACGAAAAGAACATTAGGCTACGTTTACATCAGAACAGAGCGTGAGCGAGGAAAGAAATCACCAATGCCAGGCCGCGCCGAGTGAGGCTAGGCACGTTGATTGGTGGATTTTTTCCTCAAACACCGCACGGCTACCTCGCCATCTCTGGTGGAAACGCAGCCTTATAGTCTATACTTTTAGGTATTTAAAAAAAGGTAAACAACAAACTCACGTGATTCCGGTCGTTCAGCCAGTGGTATTGTTCCACAGATACAAAACGTTACTTTGATTGGCTGAACGACCCGAGTCACGTGGTTTTTTGTTTACCTTTTTTTAAATAACTTCAAGTACCTATAGACTATAGTGTGCGGTATTTATGCAGTATGTAACTGATGTGGTATAGTATCGAGTTGACATTTTGTGTCAAACATCGCTCTAAATTGCCAAAATTCAACTTGAAACCGCGTTCATTGCTCTTGTCTTCCACCACTAATTGCAATAAACCCAAGTACTAGTTGGCTATATGGTCAATCACAACAAATATCAAATTCAGTGAAATAAACAGTTAATTTAAAAACTTATAACATATAGGTAAGTAAAATAGACTATACAGGGTGGCCCAAACCTTGAAGTCATAAAATTTTTTTTAGATTCCTCACGTCGTGGGCTATCAGAATATACCCCATGTATGTTAGCCGATTTTTTGTAGTTTTCGAGTTATTAATTCAAATTCAAATTCAAATTCAAATAATTTATTTCGGATTAAATAGATATCCATAGTATGTGTTAGTAACAAAGGTCTTACTGGCTATATTAGTAGTTAAGAATATAAATAAATAATCCAATAATAATAATCATAATCATACATACATTGGGAGGCATATTATATTAATATTTTAAAGTTTTTTTTTCAATAATTCTTCGGGTGTGCACTTCAAGTCATGTAACTTTTTTTTGGTAGGTTGTTTTTGCGTGTTTTTTTTTATATTATCCTGTATTAATTGTGTTTCAATGAATTTATGTAATTTTAAAAACTTCACGAGACTTACATAAATTCATTGAAACCCGTTTTTTAAATTTTAAATCTAGTGCGAAAATTTAACTGCGACTTACTTGAACACAAAACTTTCACTTTTGATGTTGTTTTGTGTAACTTAACTAAAAGTTAGGAAGCTGAATATTTTATGGGAGAAAGTACAATTAATAAGGATAATATCACAAAAAAAAACAGGCAAAAATAACCTAACAAAAAAAAGTTACATGACTTGAAGTGCACACCCGAAGAATTATTGTAAAAAAAACCTTAAAAATTTAATAACACGAAAACTACAAAAAATCGGCTAACATACATGGGGTATATTCTGATAGCCCACGACGTGAGGAATCTAAAAAAAAATTTATGGACTCAAGGTTTGGGCCACCCTGTATTTACTATATCCATTCTTCAATAGCAACATCTTATAGTCATTTATATCGGACATGGCACTTGAAAAGAAGTGATCCACTGTATACCACATGACCCTACCTTATACTAAATTGTATAGAGACACAAAATGAAAGCACCAAATACTGTTTTAGTAAGTATCCAATCGGTTGTTATCCTTGTGAATGATATGATATTGGATCTTATCTGGACATTATCGATATTTATGAAGGTGCTTGGCAGATTAATCAGTCCAATAGCTCCTATGTGAATGACTTTGGTAATGGTTTGACAGATAAATTGAGTTTTTGTACTATGCATGAGAGACACCCGTTTTTTCGAACCCAGTCCTGCTTTTCGAACCCAGCTCTGGCTGTCTAGCACAGTGTTATTGAAACTATTTTATGGCATGACCCCCTTTGTATGCGAAAATATTTCGCAACTCTTTCTGACCTGAACTTTATTCCGTTACTCTTTTAAGCTTTTTTGTTTGTTTTTTCCTTTTTGGCTGAGAGGTTTCTCGACCCTCGCAACCCCCTTCTAGAGTGAGTGTGAGTCGGAAGGGGGTCGTGACTCACACTTTGAAAACAGACCAGTATCTGAACTAGCACAACCGGCCGCGACTTAGCTTGTCGCGCGATAGATCGTGACCTGTCTCTGTCACACTTTATCAAGAGACAGGTAGTATTTGTCGCGCGACAAAGAGTCGCGTGTCACAGTTGTGCTAGAGAAACGTAGTTTTTGTCGCGCGACAAAGAGTCGAGTGTCACAGTTGTGCTAGAGGAACTGGTTAAAAGCAGTCGTTACTTACAAGTCTGTATCATAATTGGCACGCAACGCACCCACAGCGACCGTTAAGGCGCCCCCATACGTCAGCCACCCTACCCGCGAGATAAAGGGTACGCTTGACCCGCTTCCGAGTTTCTAGTTTTTGCACCGTGTTTGCTTAATAGCTTAAGTGCTGTCGTTTCTAGGAATAGGAGCAACGCAGAAATTTAACTTTCTTCCTTTTGATAATTTAATTTGCTTTTAACTAGGGGGTGCAAGAGTAAACTTTGAAGTAAAACGCTGCTATAACAGAATAAGTAGTCGGATAGGCTAATAATTAATTCAAGATTTTTTTTAAAGATGAATATTTGAGGATTCGCATTTTCTTACTTTTAATTTCTTTATCTTTAGTTTAAATCTTTACTACATTAAGCTGCGACCAAACTGCTGCTCAAATGACGTTGACGTACCGTATACGTAGTGACATGACTCGTACGTCATGTTTTTGACGTGCACCTTTCAAACAGGGGCTTATAATCGGGTGTGTCGTTAGTTACGAGCGGACATAGGAGTTCGTTTGTGTGAGTGCGACCCATACTGGAGCATTCTTTATTTCTTTGTTTGTAGTGCGTTCGTACACGGCGCGCACACATTCAAGCGCGCGATGTACCTTTTGTAGGAAGAAAAATTAATGCTATTATACTGTACAAACTTGGATTATTATTATAAGTCTGCAAAAAATCAGAACTACCGGATTTGTCCCAAGCTCTGATGTATACTGGATTATAAGTAATGAAATCATCATTAATGATTTTGTAAACAAATTAGTACACCGCAAAAAAAATAAGCAGAAGTTATTAGAAATGTTGTATTTTTTATTTAAATATTTTTTTTCCCTTAACTTCTGGGGCGGCGAAACATATATTGGCCTGGGGCGCCAAATTTCAAAATACGCCCCTGCAGGTTAAACACATAACCCTCCTTTTGGGCTTCGTCGCAATCGGGTAAAAATAGAGATGCACGTTAGTGTATAGTTAGGTATTAAGATTTTGCCGAGAGCTTTGCTGGAACAAAGAGCCATCCGGCGCGTAAAAGTGTAAATATTTGATCGAGGCCGCATCGTGCAAGCTACCGACCCTCTAATATCACTAGGTTTTCTGTTGACGCTGAATTTAATAAAAAGGCAAGAACTAACCTCCAGACGTCCATTTCTGGCGCTTCATGTGACTTTAGGTATTATTAACATGTTAATTAGGATACAAACATCATCACGCTATCCTGTTTTGACCCGACTGCGGCGAAGCCCAAAAGTAGGGTTGTGTTTGACGTACATACGTATGTATGTCCGTTCCTATGTCCACTCATAACTACTCAACGATAAACCCGATTTTGATAGATGATACATCATTAGATTCTTCTTGATACCGCGAGTCTCACTGGGTACATAAAATTTGTGACCAAAATGGCGGATTTACGCACTTTACTTTATGTGCAGTATTTTTTGCACCACAGTCGGGTTTTTTTAATTAAATGTGGTTATTACTGATCTTCATTTCACCCCTGTAACTACAAACTACCAGAAGGGGATCCGCGATTTTGCCGCGAGACTACTAGTACCAAATTTTGCCACCCCGGAGGGACTTAGCCAGCGACTAGGCACGCGTAGTGCGATATAGAGAGACGGTCGGATGTGTGTTCCGTCCGGTAGAAAGAGAAACTTCTGTTCATAGTATTATTACTTATTCTGCGAAACTACCAAAACTTCCGATTCACTGACTCATTTAACCCTAATAACCAACTCAGCCCTTTCGATGGATATGGGCTACCTAATGGTCCTTATCAGACCTTCGCATCATCTAAACGTCCCCCACGCAGTTTTACCCTAGGCTTATAACACAGAGATAATTGAAAAAGTTATAAGTACAGATAAGCTTATTAAGCATCAGCTTGGACGGAATACCCGGGAAGTCATTCTTTTATGGAAAACACTTATATCGAGTTATGTACATAAGTGTGAATAACAGCGAATTAATGGATGAATTTTAATTGAAAAAGTAAAACTATTTCTTTATTCATGACACTGATTAATGCTCACCTTCTCCATGTGACCCAATTGGTTGACTAAGAATATAACAATATAATTTTTCTGCCCTCAGGCCGGAAAGCGTCACCTTACCGGCCGCTGCGCTAAACGAAGATGCCGCTTTCTTGTTCCGTCAAAAAGAAAAATAGTACTTATACAAACCTTGGCCAGTAAATAAGAAAGCCTCAAATCAGAGAGAGACATTTCTTACTTTACTGCTCTCGGTATGTAATGTAGGTATGTATTGTTCCTTTTGGCGTCGAGACCCTTGGTCCGTGGGGCCCCGGTGCTCTGAGTCTCTTCAAAGACCTGTCGCAGACTCAGAGGTATCACGAGGGACCGAAGACCTGGCGGCTTCCTCGCTCAACGTATCAGTCTCACAATCCAGCGAGGAAATGCTGCCAGCATTTTTGGTACCATGCCGCAGGAGCCATTTTTAGATTTATTTTAGTTATAATCTAGTTTTAGTTTACAGGATATTTAATTTTAATTGAATTTTAGTCACTCCGTACTGTTTTTAATTTTATCTATCTTTTTACTAATAAACATTTTTATTTCAAAAAGAGTATATATATAATATCATATTTAATTAGTTATAATTCTAAGAGAAACACTACCATTTAGTGGCTAAATTTTTGAACTCTTAAGATATTATTTCCTCATGTAGGTACTCAAATACGAGTATGACAAGACGCATATGTACCTAAAGATTGTACCTATATGAGACGACTTGTGGCTTTTTTCAAAAAGAAATAAACGTCAATTGACTCGGCAAATTTTGAGGAACCAGCATTGGCACTGATGCACATACACACGTATAAGTACCTATACCATTTTTCACGGACTCATTAGCGCAACAGAACAGGAAATCCCAATTTAGAACTGCCCGTCCATTGCAGCTAGTTTTTCGAGCTGCGAAACTTTTTATTGATCCAATAAAAATGATCAAAGATCGGGCAAATACGATAGAAATACCCCAGCCAATACATTCCAATGTATACTTGTCATTGGCTAGAGAAAAAAGAGAAATCGTTTTATTACGTTTTAATAAGAAACATGATTGCGTTATAGGATGAATTTTTCTCTACTGCATTAATACACATTTATTTATTCTATTCAGTCGTATAAATTGGGGTTCATTCATGTTTTTCCCACACTTCCTGTTCCAATAAATTTGCCGTGAGTTACTATTTCCGTAGTAACGCTCGTCTGACGCAAGATTATTCCTAATTTCTTCATTTTAGTACCTTTCAAGAATGCCTCATAGAAAATGAAGACAAATGGGATCGTAATTTATTATGTAGAGTTTAAGCAGTAATAACTTTATCACCTTTTCACCCACTATAGAAGGAACGACACGGGGTTGTTTGTGTGTGTATGTGTGTGTGACTACTGGAGCTGGATTCGTTTTCTTTTGTTTGAAGGAGGGCAAAAATGACCGGATCTAAAATGAAATGAGGTATAAGTGGGCTTCCAATGTATCTGAACAGCTTAAGTTTAACTTGTATTATTTTCTACCTCCAATATATCGTCGATTTTCATCACCAATATATGTGTTTACGAAGTACGTACCTGAAAACAGAAAAAAGAAGATAAATATTTGGTTTTAAAAAACTAATATTCACGTGTTATGATTATAAAACAGCCGTTCTTTGTTCAACAGCTATTGTTTACTATTGTGTATTTAGTGAGACAAGGGCTTATGTGACTAAGGTGCTTAAGAAAAATATGTCTTTGTTACACTACGGGTACGGGTTTCGGTTCTCACGGCATCGTGTAAAATGCCAATGTGCCAATAATGCGCGAAAGTGATATATGACGACAATCGGACTACCTTCGCTTTTACAGCGAAAGTGGATGGATTATCCATCGATGGATATCTGGATATCCATCATGGATATCCAGATATCCATCGATAATCCGACACCAGTGTCGGACTATCGATGTTTTCCTTAAAGCTCTGTCACTAATCTTGAATTATAATCGCGAATCCAATATGGAGAAAGTAAATTCAAGTTTAGAGGAGTCAGGTAGATGGCCGAGTGCTGGACACTGTTCTGTCCTAGTAGTTGTCATTCTTCCTACTAAAGGTACATCGCGCGGCTTGTTTGTGTGCGTGCCGTGAACGAACGCACTACAAAGTTTTACGATTGCTTAAGATTGCTCCAGTACGAATCGCACCGTCTGCGTTTCGACCTTGAATACGTGTCGCGCGTTTCCAAACGGCCGAAGTGTGACTTGTCTGTCTTTATACTTTTCCTTAGCAATAGAGGTGACAACAGTGTGTCAACTATTGGTCATTAGCGTGTCAAACACTAGAACGCTTACCATAGTAGGTACATTTTTCAGTTTTTGTAATACTAATTTTTTTCCTAAAATGCTTCTTGCTGACTGTGACTATGACCAGATTCCAGAATTTTTATAATATTTATGCCACACCTGGCAATAAAGTGGCTTTTTCCGCACGCTGCGCGTACGGAGCCGCTTTCTGGCCAAGTGTAGACATAAAATGATGTACACAACACGGGAGGTACGTCCCTCGCTTGCAGCTCGGGCCGCAAACTTCTGCGATCTCGGCCTTTCTTTATATTACCACTCTAGTTTGTAATGTACTAATTAAGATATTAAATTTATAAAAATATATTGTTTTAGAAAATAACAGGGAATGGTTAAAATTTGCCTCATACATTCATAGAAGATCACAATTTTAATTCCAAACCACGCTCTATCGCCTCGCATAATTCTAACTCATTAGGCCTAATTAGTGGTTAGGAATGCGAATATTAATCATAGTCCAAATAGGCCATGAACTTAATGTTTGGCGGGGAGGATGTTCGTGTCCCCAATACCTTATCGTATTCCGTATACGTTTAGACTACACGATAAGAACCCTAGGCTATGTTTAAGGAAGTTCTGTGTGTATTCAGTAGATAATATTTGTTCTAATTGCTTCTACATAATAGGGAGTGAATAGGGAGAGCTGTGCTGTAGGTGTCAATCGGCTGCGGTGACTGTTTACCATCAGGCAGGCCTTATGCTTGTTTGCCACACTATTAGTATAGAAAACATTAAGGTAAACGTCCTAGTGTTTGACACGCTAATTCCCAATAGTTGACCGGCTGTCAGCTTTATTGCTAATGACTAGATGTAAGCGATTATTGTATCAAAGCAAAGTATAAAGACGAACAAGTAACCCAACTTCGGCCGTTTAGGAGCGCGCGACACGTATTCGCACAGACGCGCGATAGCACGTCTGTGTGAGTGCGATCCATACTGGAGCATTCTTACGCATTCTTAAAATATTGGTTGTACTGCTTTCGTAGGGCCGATACAGACGGACTGCAACCCAACTGCAACTCCCTACGATTTGTATGGGAACTGCATCACAACTGCACGCCGACGCCGCGTCGCGAGTTGCAGTTGGGTTGCAGTCCGTCTGTATCGGCCCGTACACGGCGCGCACACATTCAAGCGCGCGATGTACCTTTTGTAGAAAGAAAAATTACTGCTATTATACTGTGGTTGTATTGTATCGCTCAATATATGATTTTACTTTTGGTGAAGTTATTATTCCACTTCAAACACTAGGTGGAGCTTTTCTGAGACAAAGTTCCCATGTGAATTGTATGCATTAGGTTTACAATACAATATATATATTATAATACAAGAAAAGTGTTTACGGTTCATAAGTATCCTAATTGTTATCCTAATCGGTAACAAATGATAGAAACAGTAATTAAAAAATTGTCTGATGCGTAATGAAATGTATACACACTTAGCCAAAAACGTATCAAATATTCCATCAAGTACGATAGGTACGTGGTCAAAAAATTAACAAAAGAATTTTCATCACACTTGCTCGTAAAGGGTGTTATAACACGCGGGCTTCTAGACCAGCTCGAGCCGATTTACCTCCCATGGGTCATAAAAATCTATAACTCCCACGGGAGGAAAAACTGTATGAAAATCTATAACTCCCGTGGGAGTTATGAGTTTAGTTTTAAAGTATAGGACCTACCCGTACGTCATTTCAGACTAAGGAGGTTTCAAACCAGCCAAGGCTTATTTCACATCTTCAAAACTTGGCTACAAAACCAATTTTAGTGTATATAAAACTTATATGGTATATTTTACTATTATTTCAGTAAATGCAAATAATTTAATGCAATTAAATTAATTTACTTTAAAATTTTATTATGAAAATCGGTACAATCTGGCGGCATTGTCTGTCAAGTTTGAAAACTAAACGCAGTTCTTAGCATTATCTGTGGAAGACTATATTGAAAAAGTTGACAGTTGAAGTTGTGTCTTAGCGGGTGCGTTTAGTTTATTTGATTTTTATTTTTATTTTTTTTTTCCTCGCAAATGTGATGAAAAACATTGTGTGTATCACGGGCAGTAAGGGGATTACTAACTCGAGTCATTAAAAGCCCTCCGCCTACGGCGTCGGGCTTCTAATAGACTCTCGTTAGTAATTCCCTTCTTACTACCCTCGGTGCACAATGTACTATTGCTTGCCCAAATCGAATACCTACTAAAGCCATACGGAAGATCAAAATCGCATACCTAACCTCATTGCAATAAAACCGAAAACAATACTAAGAACGTAACCCACTAACGAAATATAACCGGAAACTATGCCACATGCCAACAATAATTTCCATAGGTTTAAGATGTCAGCTTCCGTTGGTCTACATGGCATAGGTCAGTACGCGCGTGCAACTGGTCGCATTTGGGTTAACACCCGGTTTTAGTTGACTGGAATGTCGACTATAAACTTCGGTACTTAAATTTATGGTTAATATTCTATTCGAAGTCTTCAACTACCTACCTACTTACTATTAAAATCGTACACAGTTAAAACGATACAATTGATTTGGGTTTATTGGATTATGTAAATTTCATACATACATTCTTTGGGTAACATACAATTTAACCATATAGCAATCAATATTTCAACGCATGTCTAAATACATTAATATTTGATTCGGCTAATATTGACTCTAGATTTTCCCTGTCAAATCCATGTCAAATCAAATCATTAGAATATGAATTCAATTTATTCCGTATTTACTAACTGTGTCAAATTTCTACAACATTCAAGACGCAGTCAAATTGTGTATTGTTAGCAGAACAGTCGAGTCGTGACATTGTGCCTTTCGGAATATCAACTACACCGTTTATTTTTCATGGTCGTGTATCGTGTATATAAAATGTAATTGTTAGATAAAAATGTACATTTTATTTCGTTGAAAATACAGATACCTTAAAAGAGTTGGGTTGTAGTGGATACAAACTTAAAGCAGTGAACAATCGATTTACATTTTTTCGAATTGATAACCCAGAGGGTAAATGACTCTATACATATCCAAGCGGTTACAAAATGTAGTCTTTATTCTAATAAGTATGTTTTATCGGCTCTTTTGTGTTAAATTATTATTGAACTATCTAACATGATCAATAAACGTTTGGACAATGTTATTTGTTAATCGTATTATCTCTTCAATAGATAATATATTAATTACTTATATATGTGGTATCCAACTGGTTGCAAAACTTGCGCACATTAGTAATTTAATGAATATTGAACTGAAACGTACAGATGTAGTGCAAAATGATTTTCCATCGTACTTTATCGGAAAAGTTCGTATTTATCGTGCTCTCTCAATCAGCTTCAGTACCCATCTTACAGCCGCCATTTTTCACTTTGACATTTGACACTAAACAATAAAGTTCCATATTAATGGATATGAAAACGTCACTCATTTAATACAATCATTGATTGACAGTTCGGGTGCCATCGTATTCCAATTGAGATCCGAGTTTTCCCGATGGAAAATCATTTTGCACTACATCTGTACGTACTAAAAAAAATACAGTGGGACAATTTACACAAATCGAACTCTTCCGAAACTAAGTTCGCCGCTTGTACCGTATTGTATTTTATATCGCTGACGTTTCTCCCTTGGAGTTAAAATTTTTCCCTTTACCAAAAGAGAAGAGACACAGTTTCCCAAATAGCGATTAATAAAACACGACGACAAGCGCTTTACTCTTAAATTGCGCAGTGGTTGCTAAGTGCTGCACAAGTGGAACTAGTGGCACTTACTACGAGTGCCCGTAATCTTACAGGAGTTGGTGGCACAATTTCCATATCGACACGTCGCCATATTTTTCTTTAAAACCGTTTTTCACTCCGATAAGAGAACACGTGTGCCAACATCTCGTAGCTGGTGCACTGCAGGCTCCCTTATCTCAACTGTTTGATAATTATGCAAGAGTCAACAGCTTTGCATGTAACCTACTTAGGGCCATATTTAACTCGGCTTGTTTACCGTATTAGGAAATATCTAGAAGAGCGGGTTTGACACGACGGTATTCCAGGGCTCTTTAGTAATAGGCTTAGTTTATGTCGTACAGTCAGCATCATCTACATGATTTTATTCTCTTGACAATAGCATCATTTGTCATGTATTTATGGGTTACCATGCAACACTAAATAAGAAACTTGGAATAATATAGACTATAGGTATTAGGGCTTCTGGTATCCGTGTTACACGCGGAAACGTAGCTCCGTATCCTTAGCACCGGCGGTACTAAGGTCCCGTACTACACGGTCACGCCGAGATACGTAGCCGTGTCTGCGTTCGGATACGTATCTGACACGGCTACGTATCTGGCACGGCTACGTATCTGCGGATCTCGGCTCCGCTCCGGTATTGTATGAAAGCTTGTTGAACCGACCCTAATTTTATTGTATGTTTTGTAGTTTATTTTTATTTGAATCAAAGTGGAGTTATGTTTTTGAATAGATTCCAGATGTTTCTATTTAAGTAATTAATGTCATTATTAGCATTATTTAGTTTTCTATATAACCAGATATTATGATTTTAGACAAAACCAGGGACTTGCCAATGCATTGCACGAATATAAAAATGTACCTAAATATATATATTTTCTCTATTATTTACTCCCTAGTAAGAAACAAAGCAGCCCGATCAACGCAACATTTTAAAAGTTTATAATAATTTACTCTGTTATTCATTATCATTACTGCCTGTACCTACAACCCTTTTGTCGGTGAGAATACAAAGAAGTAGTTGCACGAGCAGATGAAGATGACGATAGTTTGCGAGCAAATAAAAAATAACCATGTCAATCGTATTGATAATATTTATAAGTAGCTTTGGGTTTTACCTGTTAAGTACCATATGCACCTATTGTTCGTGAAGTTAAGTGAAAGAAAGAAGTGGCCGCGTTGTTTTGTTTGTTTTAATAAAGATACGCAGGTATTTCTTTTGCTAATTTGGAGGGGGCTATTTTGTTTTGAACTTGAATTTATAGGTACTACTCATTGGTCACTATTAAGAAACAGTCAGTCAGCATTGCGAGACATACCTAAATAAATTGTACGTAGTTATGCAATAACGTTCCAACCCACAAAACAAAATATCAACCTACTGTCTTTAAAAACAAAGTCCATAATCCAAAAAATTATGCATGTGGAATGGAACATTATTGCATAACTACGTTCTTGTGCTGGTAATTTAAAAACTTGTTAAACTGTTAGTTGTTATTTTTGTTGTTGTTTTGTTATACTGTTAGTGTTTTAAATTTTTCATACATAATGAAGAGAAGCTGGATGTGGCGATATGCCACCAGAATTGGTGGTACAGCATTTTGTAACTTGTGCAATGATCGGGTGAACAATGAGTTTTCGTGTCGTGGTGGTACTACAGGATCTATAGGATAGCATTTGAAAGTAGTTCACCTAAAATCTCCAGTTGCGGCATCCAATGAGTAAGTACACCTTTGTGAGATTAAGAAATTATCTATTTTTATATGTTGAGATATTAAAAAAAAAGTTGATTATTGTATTTTATGAGATTAAGAAATTACCTATTTTTATATGTTGATTTATTAAAAAAAGTTGATTATTGTATTTTGTGAGATTAAGAAATTACCTATTTTTATAGGTTGATTTATTGAAAAAAGTTGATTATTGTATTTTTTTAAGTAAGCGAATTATTTTAATATACACCTTTTACGGTTGTATTGTTTTTTATTATTTTAGCTCCCCGACAAAATATTTAAATGGTCACTCTTGAAACTTAATTTAAAATACAAAAGCAAAGAAACTGAAATTAAAAACATGACTCTCGCATTACAATCGGGGGTCTTAAAGACAGATATAGAGTCTTCACTAAGCGTCGCGGACGGATCGGAGTTACGTGTAATTAAGAAACGTAACTCCGTGTAACACGGAGCTACGTATCTACGTATCTTAATTACACGTAGCCGAATTACACGTGCCGAACGGCTCGGATCTCCGTTTCCGTGTTACACGGCAACGGAGATCCGGCTACGGGTACACGAAACACGGACACGACCGCGAGCCCTAATAGGTATGTCTATTGCACTGCACCAACCGTACAGAGAGAAAAAGACGATGCTGACGAAGTTCAAAACTTCAGATTTTGGATAAGCTTAAATTCGAAACTCTTAATTCGTATAAGATAAATTTGCAGAAGAATGTACAATTTTCAAAATAATTTATCTATTTATAGGGTTCCGTACCACAAAAGGAAAAAACGTAGCCCTTATAGGATCACTTGTCCGTCTGCCTGTCTATCTGCCAAGGCCCTTTATCTCGGGAACGCATGGAAGTATCGAGTTGAAAATAAAACTATATAATTAGGTCTACGGTCCCTTGAATCTGTGAAAAAATCAATATTCTAAGTTAACGTAAAAAAAGATACGGCCGTTTATGCCGCAAAAAACGTATATTTCGACTCGATCAAAATTTTATAAGGTACTTTCCGTTGACCGAGAGATTTGTGCCTGACTCGTCATATTCCTAATTGGTCATATTCCTTATTCGACACTTTCCAAACTGGTCATATTTCTAACTCGTCATATTCCTGATTCGTCATATTCCTAACTCATCATTGTACAGTCAAATGAAATCGCGATGCTTATTAATAAGTACGGGGAGAGATTGTACTAAGTAAATATACTTTGTACAACGGATTTCTGTAGGAAATTTGTGCAGGCAAATGTACGTGATATGACGAGTTAGGAATATGCCGAATCCGGAATATGACGAGTTAGGAATATGACCAGTCAGGAAAGTGTCGAATAAGGAATATGACCAATTAAGAATATGTCGAGTCAGGAATATGACCAGTTAGGAAAGTGTCTAATGAGGAATATGACCAATTAGGAATATGACGAGTCAGGAACAAATCGACCTAGATCTATGAAATTTGGCAAGTAATACCGTATTATACCTACTACATGTATTATATAGGGAACAATCTGAAAACCTGCCTGTGCAGCTAACAATGTGATTTTTATCTCCAGTTAAAGTAACAACCTGCTGTTTAATTCGAAATAAACATTTAAAAAAAAATAGGCACCAAATTGTTGTTGTTTCGAATTTTTCCAATACTTGTTCATTCATTAAACGATTAGTTACGGATGCCACAGATTAAGTAAAAATTTAGCAGGTGAAGCAAATGAAACCATAATACTGTGAGTCTAGTGAAAAGGGGTACAGTACAAGTCACATATAACCTAGGAGCAAACGAGCTTAAGTCATACAATAGAGTTGTGACCTTTTGTTCCTGGTATAAATGTGACTTGTACCCCTTTTTCACTAGACCCACAGAATAAAACTCGTCAGTCGTGACCCGCCGAGATCCTCCGAGGTATTCGTGTCAATGCGAGCGTCACTCGGAAGCCTGCGCTCGCGGCATTTGATTCACATTCTCCTGTGCTCCAAGGGTTGCCAGATTGAATTACCCTATTATCGGGAGCAGGAAACAATATGTCGGGATTTTGAGACTAGTCAGGAGATACCCCGCGCGCACGATGCGCGATTTTTTTTTTAGTTTTTTTTTTAGTCTGAAATAGCAGAAATTTTCGCTGCCCGGACCACCTTGAGTGGATCGGACTAAGTTTTAAAATGAAGCCGTTTGTCGGGAGATTTTCTTCGTTGTCGGGAGTTGGAAGGACATGCAAAAAATCGGGAGAATCCCGCCAATTCTCGACCATCTGGCAACCCTAGCTCCAGGTAGTATGTGTGCACTATCAGAGAATAAGCAAAGTATCGTCGACCGTAGGCTGAAGACGGACAAAATAGTCCAACTTCGGCTGATTAGGGGCGCGCGACACGTATTCACACCGACACGCGATCGCGCTTCTGTGTGAGAGCGGTCCATACTGGAGCATTCTTACGCGTTCTTAAATCTTTGCTTGCAGTGCTCAGCTCATACATACAAACGCGCGATGTACCTTTACTGTAGAATAAGTATTAGTACACAAGCCTCTCTCCCTAACAAAACGGTCGTTCGCGTCAAACGCCCGGACGGAGCTGATCCGCATCCGACCGTCTCTCTCTATTGCATAACGCATGCATAATAGCCGCGCAATGGAATCGCGGAGTGAGTCCTGGCAATGTAAAGAATCTACGCCGAGGCGTTTCCGATTTACACGTTTAAATGTGACGGTATGTGCGATAAAGTTATAGCCCGGCTAGAGTCGGGAGTAAAACTCGAGCCGTGGTTATAAAAAAATGTAATAAAATTAAATAACAAAACTATATACAATAAAATTAAGGTAAAACGGCATTCCGTCAGTACGCAGTAGGTATGTACAAAGGAAGGTCACTGGCCTTAACGGTGCTGGGAGACTGGATGGCGGTGAAGAGTCGGGACTTCAGGATAGGTAGGTATAGGTTTTCAGTTCCTAGTTCGAAGCCAGCTCCAGACCAGTTCCGAAGCGCTATTCTGCATCAGTCGATACGATGAACGGAAGCGACTTCACACAACTTCAATCCAGTAAAAAGGGCTGGAACAATCCTCCCGTTAGCGTTTGTCTCAAACCAATCCAAGTCTCATTTATTCTTTGCCAAGACCAGTGAACATTTAATTAATAAGACTTGGATTGAGTTTGAAAGTTACAAAAAGAACATAGTAAAATATATAAAAACAAAAGTACCTGCGAAGCGGCAGCCCTTACGAGTATTTATATATCTACACAGTAATTAATATTTAAGCAGTTTAAAATATCGTAATATGTCAGTCTGTTTAGCAAATAACAAGATATCACGGCAATGTGAAAAGCGACCGAAAATGTCTCCGTGAAAAAAAAAAAGACGATCGTAAATGCTGTACGTTCGTAAAAGTTTCTAACCGGCCAGTACTGCGCCAAGGAGGTTTGCCGCGTTACAGTACCCCGCGCGCCCAGGAGAATTTTCCAAGTTGGATAACACAGGAAAATTCCAGGCAGAAAATAACAGAAAATATACAACTACACAATATTTACAATTTTAAATCTTTAATGTGCCATTTACCTATCGCACGTCCATTATTGTCAGCCAATTCATACACAAGAGGTGACAACTTTTTCAATACTGTACACTTAACATATTTGGGAGCCAATTTTGCGGTAAAATATTTACCAGCGTCACTTAATTGGTAGTTACGGCGCCATACAACATCACCTTCATTAAATTCGGCCTGTTTACGCCTCAAGTTGTAGTATTTACAATTTTTTACATGAGCTTCCCAAATTGCTGTCTGCACTTTATCTAAGATAGGCGACAAGTGACCTAAATTCTCAGCATAAATGTCACGAGGTGCAAAAATGAGATCGTCATAATCGACGTCATTAGAGTCTGCGGCACCATAGAAAGACCCGCATGGCACTAACTCTCTGCCGAAAACCAGGAAGGCAGGGCTGAATCCTGTTACTTCATTAACACTGGTATTCATAGCAAATTGGATCTTAGGAATATTGACATCCCAGTTTCTATGATCCTCCTCCACAAAAGAACTAATTGCTGTCATGATAGTACGGTTGTAGCGTTCAACAGAATTTACCTGAGGGCAATATTTAGGAGTAAAATGCACCTGAGGAATCTGATATTTAGTAAAAAGTTCCTGTAATTCATTACTGATAAACTGAGTACCATTATCCATTATGATAGTACGAGGAAAACCGTGTACCAAGAATATAAAGTCTTCTAGAATCTTACATATTATATTAGAAGTCGCCTTTTTTATAGGAAATATCATGCAATATTTCGAAAAGCAGCAGTTGACAACTAATATGTAACGGTTCTGCTTACGAGTCATAGGTAAAGTGCCAACAAGATCGATTGAAAGGCATTGAAATGGCCTGCAACATTCTTTAGGTTTACCCATTATTCCCAGTGTCTGATGATTCTGGTATTTGTAGGCCAAACAAGTCTCGCAATCGGCAATATATTTACAAACGTCTCTATACATCCCCGGCCAGAAATAACGTAAAGCGATTCGCTTATGAGTTTTGAAAATGCCGAAATGGCCGGCTGTAGGCTGAGAATGATTTTCATGTATAATATCATCTCTCATTTCCTTCGGAATTACTAGTTTCCAGTCATACTCGGAAGTGAGCAAAGAGGTTCACTAATGTTTGACCAAAAAATTATTGACAAATGGTCATTTGACAAACAACGTTTCACCAAATAATCATTTGGCAAACGAGACATTTGACAAAAGTATCATCTTACAAAAACTCACTTAGCAAATGATTAATTAGCAAACACTACACTTGGCAAATGTGTTAAACAATAAAATTTCAATTGACCTTTTTTCATTTCACCTAATAATATGTTTCGCAAATTAAGCATTTGTCCAAATGTCATTTAACAAAATGTTATTTCATAAAAAGTACTTCTTTTTTCAAACATTATGATTTAGTCTGTTGGGTAATTTATTCTGCTACCCTCTTATCGCCATAAGTTACAAGATTATATAGAAGGCAAGCAATCATGCATTATGGCTATTGGTGGTCATAATACAAACCTAACCTAACCGACAACCTAGGTTTTTTCCATGATTAGTCTAAATGCATCAGTTCGTTTTTGTTGGGGGACGCAGTTCAAACCCTAACCTAACCTAACAACCTAGTCTTTCTGGCAGCAGTTCGTTTTTGTTGGGGGACGCAGTTCAAACCCTAACCTAACCTAACAACCTAGTCTTTCTGGCAGTAGTTCGTTTTTGTTGGGGGACGCAGTTCAAACCCTAACCTAACCTAACAACCTACTCTTTTTCCAAATACTGTGTATTAATTTGACCCATACCATATCTATTATTAGATTTATTAATAAACGAAACACTTGTCAAATAATACATTGTACCAAACGTTTTTAGACCAAGAGTAATTTTGTCTGATAACGCAGTTGCTAAATGTTAATTTTGTCAAATGATTATTTATAAAATGTAAATTTAACTGTTGATCATTTGGAAAAGTGAGTCATTTGTAAAATGATTAGTAGTAAAATGATCAATTGGCGAAACATTTTTTTGCAAAACGTTGTTTGTCAAGTGTAATTTTGCCAAATGACTTTTGGTCAAACGGCAGGACACCGAGCAAAGAACTAGTCCTTTTAAGTCTGTACAGATTATTATTTACAATTTTGTAGTCAGGAAAAGAATCAGGATTGTCCCGACAACCGTTTAATATATTGTTAAACCATTCATCGTTAGAATCTACATAAATCAGGTCAACTGGCACCGAACGTGATAAAATGTCAGGAACGACGTGATCTTTACCTTTTTTATGCCTTATTTCAAAATTAAACGCAGACAAACGAACGCTCCAACGAGCCAATCGTCCTGAAGGGTTGTCTAAGTTTAAGAACCATTTTAAGGCTGCGTGGTCAGTATAGACTATGAATTTTTGACCATTATCTAAATAACATTGCCAATGTTCTAAGGAAGTAATAACGCTTAGTAATTCACGTTCGGTGATTGAATAATTTTGCTGTTGCTTAGATAAAGAACGGCTAAAGTAAGCAAGAGGCTTTTCGATGCCGTCTTCCTCTTGCGTCAACATAGCTCCAATTCCAAAATTGGATGCATCACAATGCACAGAGAAAGTCTTAGTAAAATCAGGACAAGTTAGTACATGAGTAGATACAAGAGCTTTTTTTATTTTATTAAATGCAGCATTAGCATCCTCATTCCACTTGAAAGGAGGAGCTTTCTTTCCAGTAGAAGTAAGCAAATTCAGTGGTGCAGCCAATGTGCTAAAGTTTGGCACAAACCGCCTGTACCAACTGGCTGTACCTAGGAACTTTTTCAATTCACGTCTAGTAGTAGGAACAGGTATGTCGAGTATCGCTTGCACTTTTTCAGGGTCTGTGTGCAATCCTTTGTGGTCTACAATATAACCAAGATATTTCAGTTCGCGACGAAAGAATGCAGACTTCTCAAAGTTAACGGTAAGCCGCGCGTATGTAAGTTTTTCTAATACCTGCGATAACAGAGAAATGTGCTCTTCAAAGGTATTAGATATCACAATAATATCATCTAAATACCAGAAAACGCGGTTTTCAAACTCAGGCGTAAACAAAAGGTCCATTAAACGCTGCTGGGACGCCGGTGCATTCGTCAATCCAAACGGAACAACTTTGAATCTATACATGCCCCGCCCAGGGACGTAAAAAGCTGTTTTATCTCTATCCCCTTCGTATAATGGTAATTCCCAAAATGCCTTAGCGATGTCAATACTAGATAAGAACTTAGCATCGCGCAAATTATCAAGAATCTCATTTATATAAGGCAGTTTATACGCGTCTTTCTTAGTGACAGAATTAAGTTTCCTACTGTCTAAACAAAACCTCCAAGTACCATCTTTTTTAGGAGTCACAAGAACAGGACTCAACCACGGGCTCTCACACGGCTCTATGATATCTAAAGCAAGCATTTTATCTACCTCTTCCACTAGCACTTTTTGTTTCTCGGGAGAAAGTCTATAACATCTTTGTCTAATAGGTGCATGATCTCCGGTATCAATGCGATGTTCAATCAAGTGTGTACGGCCAAGCGGACTAGATTCCGTGGAAGCCTCGCGAAACTGCGATATAATAATATTTGCCCGAGTCTGTTGTTCCCCGGACAAGTCTTCAAATGGAAGAACTTGCTTAGAACCGTTATATACAGTTAGAGAAGTACAATTAGAGGGCTTTTTCAGTTCGACGTTAGTTAGGCAATGAGGCAAAAGATTAAAGCCTTTCCAAAAGTCTATACCCAATATTAAGTGTGAAGAAATGTCGGGTATTACGTGCGCAGCAATACGTAAATATTTACCGTTGAACTTCACAGGTAACTCCATGTAACCGACGGAGTAAACGGGCTGTCCGTTAGCAGCTCGCACAGAGATCTTGTAAGAGGAGTTCAGTACAAATCCCTGATCTAGTAGAGCCTTATGAGAGTTATTACCAAGAATGGTAATTGAGCTGCCACTGTCGAGTAAGCCGCATAAAGTCAAATTATTTACATTAATATTTACAAAAGGACGCTCATGTCGCTCATTATCATTCTGATCGTCAAAGAGGATCAAAGACGTTTTTGATGATAGCATAAAAAGACGAACTACTGAGAGCCATTCCTCCCATTCATCACGCGAATATTTAGAGTCATTGCGTGTAATAAGTCGTTGACCCTCACTTATCCGTTTTTTGGCAAAGACTCATTTTTACCGACAGATTTACGGCACTGAGGACAATCCGTGCTACGGTAACCAGCCATACCGCATTTAAAACACACAAGGGTGCGTGGTTCCTTGCACATACGCAAAGAGTGACCGTTCACTCGACAACGAACACAAAATTGCTTAATAGAACTAACTATATTTACAGACTTACTATTTACAGGCCTATATACAAAATCATCAGTCAAAGATGATGGGCTATTCGTAGGAGGTTCCTTAAAGTTCCTCGAGCGGTCAAGGCAAGCTTCATACTTTTTACACACAGCCTTTAAGTTATCAATAGACTGAATGTCAGCCTGAGCTAACATGATGTCGTACTCAGGACGAATATTCCTTAGCAAAATTTCAAGTTTATTAGCCTCAGACATACTGTAGCTCAGCTTGGCAAATAATCCAGACATTATGGCAATGAACGCTACGACCGACTCTTCCCTGCCCTGAGTGCGGTCCTGTATTTCACGCAATAGCTTGTAATCGTAATCTACAATACCAAAATCATCAAACAGTTTTACTTTCAAACTTTCCCAAGAAGTGAAATTGTCCTTGTAGGCACGAAACCAGTGTAGCGCTGCGTCCGTGAACATTTCATAAGAATGAGTTAATAATGTGCTAGTAGGCAAATTCCTAGACAGCGCAAACTCTTCCACCTTTTGCACAAAACTACGCGGGCAGCCTTTACCCGCGTATGAAAATTTGCGGAACTCGCTAGTCACGCCGCGGTCACAGTGTACAATAATTTTACTATCTGCACATTTGTCACTGTTCGCAGTAACAAATGACGACGCGGAGTCACTATTAGCGCTGCTGTTCTTTAAATCAAAACGCATTTTCAAGGCACTGTATTTGGATACAAGACTCTTATACGTATCACGGTGCTCCTCTACCTCCGAGACGTCTATACGTTGAAGGCGTAAGTATATATGTACAAGAAATGACCTTATTTTATTTACAAGTTTCAAATCAGAGGAACTTTCATAGAGGGTGATTTTATCCTCGATAAAAGAAATAGACTTTTCAGTGCCTTTCAAGTCTTCAGCAACTGCAAAAGTAGTAGGTAAATCCTCAGCCACATATTTACCCAACAAGTCAGACAACTGCTGTCGCAACTCTATAACTGTGTCGCGCGGTTTTTCATGCCTAATACTTACTTCGTACGTAAGTTCATTTTTATTTAGCATATTTACATTTACCTGCGAGAACTCCATGCTTATTACGAAAAATTACGTACTTTAAACAAGCAGGAAAAGACAATATATACACAAACTATTTTGAAAACACACACAAACACGCAACTGTTATGTTGTTAATACTTATATGGGTACTACACCGAATGCAAGTTGCGTATCTAATCAGTCCTAAATAAGTCCAATCATAGAATCAACCATTTAAAACTATGCACAAAAGAACTCTAACACAAAATATAATAACAAAAATTACATCCAAGCTATGTACAACCACTTATGTTATTTACAAGTATGTACATAACTCAATCCAAGTCTTTAAGACCCACGTACTGACTGAATGAACCCTTGGGCGCCAATGTAGCCCGGCTAGAGTCGGGAGTAAAACTCGAGCCGTGGTTATAAAAAAATGTAATAAAATTAAATAACAAAACTATATACAATAAAATTAAGGTAAAACGGCATTCCGTCAGTACGCAGTAGGTATGTACAAAGGAAGGTCACTGGCCTTAACGGTGCTGGGAGACTGGATGGCGGTGAAGAGTCGGGACTTCAGGATAGGTAGGTATAGGTTTTCAGTTCCTAGTTCGAAGCCAGCTCCAGACCAGTTCCGAAGCGCTATTCTGCATCAGTCGATACGATGAACGGAAGCGACTTCACACAACTTCAATCCAGTAAAAAGGGCTGGAACAATCCTCCCGTTAGCGTTTGTCTCAAACCAATCCAAGTCTCATTTATTCTTTGCCAAGACCAGTGAACATTTAATTAATAAGACTTGGATTGAGTTTGAAAGTTACAAAAAGAACATAGTAAAATATATAAAAACAAAAGTACCTGCGAAGCGGCAGCCCTTACGAGTATTTATATATCTACACAGTAATTAATATTTAAGCAGTTTAAAATATCGTAATATGTCAGTCTGTTTAGCAAATAACAAGATATCACGGCAATGTGAAAAGCGACCGAAAATGTCTCCGTGAAAAAAAAAAAGACGATCGTAAATGCTGTACGTTCGTAAAAGTTTCTAACCGGCCAGTACTGCGCCAAGGAGGTTTGCTGCGTTACAAAGTTTTCCGTAGACTGCCCAAATATAGTACATTACACAACTAGGGTGCTAATACAAAGAAAGGCCAAGATCGCAGAAGTTTGCGGCCCGAGCTGCAAGCGAGGGACGTAAATATGCGATCGAGGGCTTTCTTTATTACCTCCCGTGTTGTGTACGTCATTTTATGTCTACACTTGGCCAGAAAGCGGCTTTTTCCGTACGCGCAGCGTGCGGAAAAAGTCGCTTTATGGCCAGGTGTGGCATAAAATAATTTATCGTCGGTCCATCCTTCACTTCTTTCTCCATTTGATCGAGATATCTATTGCAATATTGTGTAAAATGTCAATGCCACTCCGTTGGAATTTTGAACAGACATCATCGATTGTTTAATCTAAGAATGTTAGGTTAGGTTAGATTACTTTAACTGGACGTGATTTTTGCATAGAGATCCAAATATATTGCTAAAATTAGAGGTTTGCCGGTTTGTGTAAATTAAAATGGGTTCGCTTCATTTTTTCAGAAGACAGAGCGTCAAAACAACTAAAGTTTTAAAAAGGCTTATCGGAAAGTACCTACATATTTTCTCTTGCCTTAGGGCCGATACAGACGGACTGCAACCCAACTGCAACTCCCTACGATTTGTATGGGAACTGCATCACAACTGCACGCCGACTGCGCAGTTGTGATGCAGTTCCCATACAAATCGTAGGGAGTTGCAGTTGGGTTGCAGTCCGTCTGTATCGGCCCTTAAAGATGTAAGCGGAAATATAGACACCGAGAATTTAACTATAAATGGCAAAATCGAAGACTCCGAGAAAATTCAACAACATAAGGATGAAATGTTCCAAGGACGCAGATTGCATCTCTTTCTACATAATACATTAAATAAACTATGAAGTGGTATATCGCATGACATGTGAAGTCAAAGTTAGTAAGGCCTTGTCATACATTAATACTAGCATTTACCGGCAGCTTCGCCGAGTTATTCTCGTCATCATCCCAAAGGAAATCTATACCGGGTTATAAAGCAGGTATCCGATGTTTCAATATAGGACTTCTTCTACTTGTATTGCAAACGTTTCAATGCATTTCAGTGTTACAGCAGCATTATTTGTTAAAGTCGAAAAACTAAAAAGCCACAAATACATGGGTCTCGGCTCCGAATACATTATTATGCCAGTCGACGTCGAGACCCTGGGCCCGTGGGGGTCTCAGCGCACATGCCCTTGTCAAAGATTTATCTAAAAGGTTGGCCGACTGCACCGGTGACCGAAATGCTGACAGCTTCCTCGCTCAGCGAATTAGCCTCGCCATATGGGAGGAAACGCTGCTAGCATATTCGGCACCATGCCAAGGACCCAATTTTTTACATAATTTTTAGTTTTAATTTAGGTTTATTTTTTAGGTCTAGTTTAATTTTTTACTTAAGTTTAGATCAGTAAGTCGTTATATTTTATTTGAAATTAGAGTTATTAAATAAACATATTGAAGCCGAGTTAATTTCCAAAGTTCGAAACATCTTCACAAACTTTCACATTTATAATAGGTACATATTAGTACGAATTACTCAGTAGAGGATAGGTAGGATTCCAAGGGCCCCCGGTTAGTTTCTTTGAAAGTCGCATCTATAATGAACTACTAGGTCAAGCCACTTCGCAGCCCCACTAATACTCAGTGCTCATTATCAGCCGCATTGTTCTGACGATCCGAGTGCAGCCAAGATTGCACTTTCGCTGCGTGTAATGACTCCATTCGTGCGACGTCTTCAGACGTAATTTTACCTGCCTGGCGTATGTAATTATTTGCAAAGCGTCTGATTATTAATAAATTTCAGTGAGATAGAACCACGCATCACGCAGGCCTGACTTTTTAATCAATTGCTACTTTTTGTTGTAGACTTTTTTGCGGGATTTTGTTAGCTGCTGCACTAACCGTAATACAAAGCAGTCTATGTAACATTAGTATATTACATACCTAGGCCAGTAAAGTGTTGTAAATACATGTGATCTGACACATTTCCAATTCCAATTTTTTTTTCTTATTTACTGGCCAAGGTTTTATACTATTTTTCTATTCAACGGAGCCGGAAAGCGGCAAATTCGTTTAGCGCAGCGACCCGCAAGTTGACGCTTACCGACCGGAGGTCAGGAAAGTGTGATTATTATACAAACTCACATCAATCTATTCCCGTCTTAATAAATAATAAACGCATAGGTACTTTGACCAACTCTGGATTTTTTGATATTAATAAACTATACACTAAAGTATAACTATACACTTAGAGCCTTATCACACTAGCAATTTGCGAGCGAGCTGCGGGCGAGCCGCGGGCGAGTATCCATACAAATGTCGCTCGCGGCGAACTCACTGCGAGTTCGCCGCGACTGGTTTTGTATGGAAACTCGCTCGCGGCTCGCCCGCAAATCGCTAGAGTGATAAGGCCCTTAAATATGTCGTATAGAAAGAGAAAATTACCCAATCAGAACAAGTAAATCATAAAGTTCAGTAGCAATAGTGGGTATAGTTTGGAGCAGCCTTTCCCCAGATAACATAAATTATTCCATAACATTAACATAGGCAGTATCCGCAGCATACATATGAAGCCGATGACGTATGTTCGAAATGGGCGAATCGTGGAAACGCGGAGAGCGAAACTGAGAGCTGGCGAAATGATGCATGCATGCATGCGCTCCATGCGATACAGGCTCGCATGCCGAATGCAGGCGAGCATATGCGATGCTTTCCCGAAACGACTTGCTACGATATATTGGAGTTTTTAGAAACTCCAATAACGGAATATGAGGAATTCTGATATGACGCATATGGATTTGTATCTATCGGGAAAAGGAAGCGTGGTTGTTGGAATAGTATTAGATCTTAAATTTATAAATATGGACATCCTGGAATGTACTTTACAATAAACTTCAAACTAACAAATTAAATTAAAAACTAAATACTAAATTAGGTCTTTACATATGACATTGGTACATATATAGATACAAGAAATCAAAGTACATAGAAAAATTAAATGGCGCTCACCTGTGAACAGACCGGGAATCGAACCCGGTACCTCTGGATTTCCGGCCCAGCGACTCAACCATTCGTCCACCGTAACACCCAGAAAACACCCTCAATTTTGCCACCTACTTTGACTTCCGTATCATCTATTTTAATAGGACTTTAACCTAAACGCATTAAAAAACCAATGAAGAAACAACATGTTTCTTTCATATAAAGTATATGACATTGGTGTTTTACATCGCAAAAATGAAAACGATTTTTACGCGCGGTAAAGGAATTACAAATGAGTGTTTGTTACAAGGCCGAGGCGAAGCCGAGGGCTTTAATAACACGAGTTTACTTACCGCCCTTGATACACAATGTTCTATTTAAATAATTAGGCTTTAAAGATATTTGCAAGAAACCTTCCGTCGATTGTCAGAAAACTAACTGGAAAAGTATGAATCTTGTTAGCGTTTGTTTAAAACCTTGGACAGCTCTCCAAGGTGTGCACGCATGAACGAGTTTTAGTTTATGTAACTTAACCTGTTGGTCAAAGCTGAGGAAATAGAAATGTGTATTACAATTTTTTTCGCGTTGGTTAATGAAGATGAACGTTTTAATAACTTACATGTTATGTAACATTTTTCTCTTCCACCTATTTATTCGTGTCTATGTCCATTTCAACTACAAGAAGTACCCTTTGATATCACACACTATCCGACATCTATCATCTATGAAGCCAGTTTGTGTAACTTTGGAGTTGGATTTACCTGAGCGAGCTAAGGAATTAACGTCGAGTGCTAAATACTCAGGTAGGCTGATGAGATACTCCTGAGATTAGACGAGACTTATCCCGTAGTGTCAAACGGGCTACAGGTTTAAACATATGGTAATCCCGTTGTCTAAACTACCTTTGTATAATAGATACCCAGATAAAGATGATATTCATTACTATGCGTCTTGTTTGTGTCTTGGCTTAGTGTCGTGTTAAATTTGGCATTATTTATTAAGCTGCAGCAAATATGGGAGGTCTAATGGAGAGGTCTATGTTCAACAGTGGGATATACAGGGTGTCCCTAAAACCAACTTTTATACGATCAGGGCTGATAGACCAGCTCATAAGAACCTAGATTAAGCAAATTTGACCTCAGTAAAAATCTCTTAGTTTTCGAGATATTGACGTTTTTGTAAAACTCGTGCTAAGTGATACCCTGACTCGGTGTTTTGAGTGTCATTGCTAAAATATCAAGTATTTTACAAATCTGTATTTTGCTATGTGTGGCCAAATAACTATGCTATTGAACGTATTTTCTATTTTTGCTAATTTATTCATGCTGTGGACACAGTACAATAACAAAAAAAAATTATTCGATTTTTTTCAAATGTCACCTCTGACTTCGAACTAGCGTGGTGAAAAAAAAATGTACCAACATAACCAGGCACTCAACGTAAAAAAATTGCGCATTTATTGTAGTTTCTAAAATGGTATAAAATTTACTAAACACTGTAATAATTTTTGAAATAATGATATTTTGTTACAAAATTAACTGTCTGCCGCCTTCATCTCATACGATCCGGTTGAACTAAGTTTGCACCTGGCGTGCTTGACATCACATACAAATTAGGTGCAAACTTCACGTAATCGTCAATATCTCGAAAACTAAGAAATTTTTATGAGGTCGATTTTACTCAGTCTCGTTTTTTATGAGCTGGTTTATCAGCCCTGTTCGCCATTTTGTAAAAGTCGCGAATTTTGATAGCCTGGATCAGTCTTTCGAATGTCATGACTTCAAATTTCAGTATTTTCTTAATCTGCTTTTTGTTAAACATTACTTAATAATTATGCTATCATACCTTTTCTGTTCGAAATTCAAATTCTGGTACGAAATTTAACCAATGGAATATTGTAGTATAACCTCCTTTTGAATTAAAATGCTATTATCTTAAAAACTACGGTGTCTAGTGTGTAAAATCTTACTATTTTAAACTACATTATTTTTTTTTATTTTAGCATGTAAATTTGTTTTAAGTATTACGCGATTCAAATCCGAGGTCATATTTTGAATCACGTAAAATCTAATTTATTTTGATAAGGTATGATAGCATAATTATTAAGTAATGTTTAAAACAAAAAGCAGATTAAGAAAATACTGAAATTTGAAGTCATGACTTTCGAAAGACTGATCCAGGCTATCAAAATTCGCGACTTTTACAAAATGGCGAACAGGGCTGATAAACCAGCTCATAAAAAACGAGACTGAATAAAATTGACCTCATAAAAATTTCTTAGTTTTCGAGATATTGACGATTACGTGAAGTATGCACCTAATTTGTATGTGATGTCAAGCACGCCAGGTGCAAACTTAGTTCAACCGGATCGTATGAGACGAAGGCGGCAGACAGTTAATTTTGTAACAAAATATCATTATTTCAAAAATTATTACAGTGTTTAGTAAATTTTATACTATTTTAGAAACTACAATAAATGCGCAATTTTTTTACGTTGAGTGCCTGGTTATGTTGGTACATTTTTTTTTCACCACGCTAGTTCGAAGTCAGAGGTGAAATT
The DNA here is from genome assembly GCA_947034925.1 of Eudemis profundana. NCBI lineage: Eukaryota > Metazoa > Arthropoda > Insecta > Lepidoptera > Tortricidae > Eudemis > Eudemis profundana. The sequence goes on from OX344803.1 coordinate 17,946,269, forward strand.
TGAAAAAAATCGAATAATTTTTTTTTGTTATTGTACTGTGTCCACAGCATGAATAAATTAGCAAAAATAGAAAATACGTTCAATAGCATAGTTATTTGGCCACACATAGCAAAAAACAGATTTGTAAAATACTTGATATTTTAGCAACGACACTCAAAACACCGAGTCAGGGTATCACTTAGCACGAGTTTTACAAAAACGTCAATATCTCGAAAACTAAGAGATTTTTACTGAGGTCAAATTTGCTTAATCTAGGTTCTTATGAGCTGGTCTATCAGCCCTGATCGTATAAAAGTTGGTTTTAGGGACACCCTGTATGTATGTATACATACACATGTGCATTGCACATGTAAACACTTTATTGCACAAAATAAGACATAAGACAAGGTAAAGTACAGGGTTGTAAAATAAAGGTATATGTACAAAGGCAAACTCTACTAGAGATACTCTAGGCTAGGGATAGGTACTCTTATAGGCTATAAAATAGATAAACTGTCACAAGTTTTATGTCATTTATTACAAAAAAAATCTTAGTGCTGCTCGACATAATCCTTCAATGTGGCTTAAAGAATATGTGTGCCAAATGTCAAGTTTCCATCTTTAGCTGTCACTTATCTCACCGACGGCGAGTAAGCGAGTAAAATTGGGCGACTAGAATTACATTGAAAGAAAGAAAGAAACACATTTATTATGCTAAGAGATAACAGCACCAATACAAAAGAATATATTAAAAAATAAACAACATGGAGAAGAAGAGATAAATAAAACTAAGTAATACAAGTTTCCCTAATTACAAAAACTAATGGTGCTGCCAGGTCAACCGCAAAAGGACACCACTCAGCATGTGCTGCGGCATCGTGATGATGTCTCAGCGCTGGTCTTCCGAAGAGCCTGAGTTTTGCGAATCTGGAAAGGTCGATCGATCACACTGTCTGTACACAGCCCGCAATGAACCCAACTTTACTCGCTTACTTGATGGCGGTGAGACAAATGCCTTGCGTGGTCATTGTTTGCATTCATTTTCATCTAACCCAACCCTCTCAAGGTGGTCCGGGCCAAGCGACCTGGTTCGATCCCAGGGAACGCCACGGCCCCCCCTGGACCGATTTTTGCCACAGTCCGTACGACTTGCAAGTTTGTCAGCTTCCAAAAAAAAGAAAAAGCACTCATTTTAATTATAGAACAGCTTAAACTTAAAAAAGTCACATTTAATAAAGACTTTAAATACCTCGGCGTTAAAAATGACCCAATTATTTAATCTTGTAATGTTGATGTAACATGAATCATGATTAGCAGTAGAATACTGAAAATACACCTGTTGTAGAAAACTCGGTCAATTAGTAACCCTGATCATTGTACCGTGAAGTTGAGAAGTTAGTCTACAGCTGATAATTGAATTGACACCCGCGGTGAAGTACAAGGGCATTGTTTGAATTTTGACCGTTGCACACACCGCAATGGTTTGTGAAAATTTTTGGTCGGGTTTTTTTTGTGAGTGAAGACACCTCACAGTCTGTATAAAAATGCTTCAAAAGTTCAAGTTCTAAGCGCAAAATATAGGAAAATCGTTTTTTGTCTCTCCTGAAAAGTTATTCACTGGAGGCACTGATATTCTTGGCAACATTTTCGTCTTTTAACTGTCCTGCCTAATTTTGGTGTTCACTATATATTTATTACCTATACTTATTTTATTTATACGACTATTTTATGGTTTATTGCATTAATGGCACAGAATAAGTAATAGTACTACGTAAACAAAACTGACGTTCGGGTCCATCCAACCACCGGACGGAACGAGTGCTCTTTCTCGTCGCTGGCTAAGCCCCCCCGGAGGGACAAATTTTCGTACTAGTGGCCGCGCGGAGTGAGCCACTCCTGTCAATAGGTTCAATAAGTTGGTTCAGTATTTAAGGCCCGGTAGGACCTGGCTCGCATTTCACATACAACTAGGGTCGGGCGGAATGCAGATTATTGCAGATTATCTTCGATTTATAAAATAAAAGTATACGTTATCAACCCAAACATGAGAGGATGCCCTGCATGACTGTGAAATCATGATTGTCAGGTATTAATTTTGTCAGAAAAGGTAACTGGTAATGAACAAAATGAAAAAAATGAAAAAAATACTTTATTTTATAGTGTTTTCGCGCTACTTTTCTATCGAGCGAAGTGTTCGCTATCGTGTTCTAAGTGAGAGGAAGCCCTAGATACAGTTCTGAATATTATTATATATGTTTTACAGTGACCTACGAGTCAAATAAGTGCTCTAAAAATGATTTGGAAACTAGGCTTCCGCGCCCGATTCTCGTCTTACCTCGCCTTAACTGCAAGTTACTAACTGTAATGCTTCTGCCTAGTTTGTGATCTATCTTCGCTCAGTGATAGTTTCTTCTGCCCTTGCCTCTACCTTTAAATTATTTAGAGTTGAAGTGAATCTTTTTAACCGCATTAAAAAAAAAGATGTGGAAAATCTTTTTTTTTTGTTTGAAAGGCTACACCTCCCAAATGCTCTCAATGCAACCCGCTCAGGATCTGATGCTGGGATTTTGGAGAAATCGACGGAACTCATCAAATAACTATTATAGGCACACATAGCAATTTCGTTACTTTTTATAGGAATACGTGAATTTGTAATCGAATAGGCTCGTTTGAAGCCGGGGATTGGACTGATTGAACCCGAAGCGTTAGCTTGGAATTTAATGAGCAGGATCGATAATTGTATAGATTTTTTTTGTCTATTCAGTTTTTTTAAATGGCGTAGCCATGGGGATAAGCTCTCGAGGTCTACAGCTCACAGCCACTAGTTTTTTTTCTATGTTCCTGTCTAAAAAGGTCAAGGCGTTATCCTCGCGATCGGCGCGGATGCCGCGTCCCATCCAGCTGTTAATCCCAATGTAAACTGTTTACGCAGTCCGCTGCGCCGTGACGTGTTAATTTTAGCCGCGTATGCGCTTCCGTCCGACGCGTTGAGGTTTTCGGAACTTGGGTGTAAGGAGTTTCCAATTTGAATGGAATCATCATCGTGGAGTTTAAAAGAAGTGTTTTCTCTCAAATTATACGAAGTTTTAGGTCCGTTTGACTGAGATTTAAAGAGGAGAAGCGGTATACGTATTTGTGTAAAAAGGTAACACACACGAAATTCATATGCCATAACTTAAGTGCAAAAAAGAGTAGTAGTATACTCTCCATTCTATTCCGAGCATAAAGAAATCAATATTTCCAAATTCAGAAGGAAAAAACGTATGTTTATCTATGGTTCCCGTACGAGTATTGTACCGACATCTAAAATTGTGTACATGACCGTTTGAACAATAGGGAACGTGCACGACGAAGGTGCTGTCAACTGGTGCCGCCAATCTAAATCATATACCCTCTCATGCTGGGGCCACATTGACGAAAACGCCGTTAATAACATTAATTTATCGCGTTGAAGGACGATTAACGTCAGTGTAGCTACGACTTACTATATTTGACATTGACACTTACATAATTATCATTGACATTGACAGCTTCATTTGACAGGGGCGATGGTTTCCTTTATTGTCCGCCCGTGTCTCTTTTGTCGTTTAGTGCTGCCACCTATAGTTCGTACACGTTCCCTATTTTCGTGTGAATAGTACCGTGTAAGTAGCAGATTTGGCCTAGTCTCAGTAGTTCAGTGATTTTAGTCCGGTTCATATATATTACTTCGGTAAATATATGAACCGAACTAAAATCACCGAACTACTGAGACTAGGCCGCAGATTTTCCGGTATACTGAATATCCACCTGGTTCATATAGCATAGCAGTATAACTACGATACACGATTCGGGTGCATTCTATACAAATAGATAACAAATATTCTGTTAGGTAAATTAATCGACGGCCGAACAATTCTGGCTGCAATGTTAATGGGGCCAGCACAAAAATAGCCGCGCCAGATTACGAATATCTCATTGTGATGAAAGACTCGTAGCATGTGCACCTTTAATAACATCATCAAAGTTGTTGGCATCTTTATTTCAAAGTTCCTTGTCAGCATGTCGTCTTTTATCCCATATTGTAGTGGGGTCAGCTTTTTGAACTTGTCTTCTTTACTTCACTCTGTTCTCGATATCGCCTTCGGATAACTGACCCTCAGTCATGTCCTTTATCACTTAATCTTTCCATCTTATTTTGGATCTGCCCCTGGATCTTCGACCAGAGATGGAAAATTGTAGCGCCACATTTCCTACGTAGTCGGGTGCTTCTCTTTACATGGCCATACCATCGCAACCATCTCTTGTATCGGCGATGTCGTGGACGCCCAGACCAGACTGCATATAATGAATAATATCTCACTGCTAGACAAAGGCCTCTCTCCCTTGGATAGAAATCCAAGTCTCTTTATCGGTTCTATCTCAATCTCTTCTAGCCAGTCATTGTCTGGGCCTGCCCTATCTTCGTTACCTGTCTTGTGGCACCCAATTGGTGAGTACACATGCAACAGACATAGCCCTCCCACTCCTACTTGACAATTGAAATTTTCATTCGAATGTCTCTACATTCCAACCGAACTTTCAGTTTCGGTTTCGGCCTAGTTTCGGCTAAAAAACGGGTTTCGGCTTTGTTTCGGTTTTCGCTACCATCCAGCCGAAACTACGGCTGAAACCGAAACTGAATTTGAGGGGGTTCGCGCTGCGATCTGACAGTCTTAATTACAAAAAGCGCTGATTTGAAATATGAAGTTACAATATGGTATATTAATGATTACTTCAAATATCAGAGACTAAATGATAAATATGTTATTTAAAAAGAAAGACTGACTGATTATGATTAACATTTTTTTTCTTCCCACGACAACACGACCTTATTATGGAAGTTTTGGTGTCGTTTTCGGCCGAAACTGAGATGATGCCAAAACTCGGTTTCGGCCGTGAAAACTACTTTCAGTCGGACACAATTGGAATGTGAACAAACCCACAGGTTTGTCTATAAAGGCAATGACCCAATCATCATCAGCCTATAACATCCCACTGCTGGACGCAGGCCTACTCTCATAGATGAGTGAATGGGCTATAGTCCTCACGCTAACTCACCACGGATTGAGGGCTTCACATACATCTTTAAATTTCTTCACGGGTGTAATTTTTTTCTAAATAAATTTTGCTTTAGCCCGCTAGAAAGCATTGAAATAAATTAAAAAATATCGACACATTATCATCATTTTTTCCACACTAACAAAACTAAAGCTATATAGTTCTTGAAACGGGTATCCTATACAATACATTATTGAGAAGGGAAACTCTGGTATATAATAAGAAAAAGAAAAATGAACCTTATTCCTAACTACTAAGAATCGAAAGGCGTATTTTAGTTAAGTATAGTAAATATTAGTCGCTTTAAGAAAGTTATATTTGACAATGCTTAGCAAACTATTTGACTTAGTCAAGTGTGTCAGATAATTTCGGATAAGTATCGATAAACATTAGGCGGCGTCAAGGACACGTCGACTCTAAAAGATTACTGTGTTCTTATCGATATCGATAAAGGAATTACAGGTAAACAGTAAACTGGTGCAATCCTTATCCAGTGCATTCACTTTAAGGATAATGGCTTAAGAAATCATTCAAGCGACATCTTATGTAAACAGAATTTTGAACCCATGCCAAGTATGTAGGTAATAACCCTTTTAATGGCGGCTGTTTTCTTGATCCGATATCATATCAGGCAACGATTAGACATTTTAGAGTTCTCATGTCATTTCGCGCAAAAAAAATGTATCCAGCTATAAAATAAAACACATTTCAAACATAATTGATGCTGTGGAAACAAATCTCTTTTTGTTTGTATGGAAAACCGACAGACTCGAATCACCTTAATAAAAAATCACTAGCATTGCAGTAATAATCATATTCATATTTATTGAGAGATGATTGGTTAATACGAGAAGCGAAAGTAAAATTGCTTGGTAAAGGAGATTGCCGACTTTTGGTACCAATATCGTCATTAAATTGTGTCACAACCAAAACGATACCAAAAACTTAGTTTTATTTTTTTAACCAGAGGGATTTTTTTATTACTGAATTTAAAATGGGAAATCTGAGATCAATTAAAAAAGAATGTGTTGTACGATTTCCGCCGCCACCATGAAAAATGTATGATTTCCTTAAAACTGTATTTGACAGACAAAATCGGTCAAAATCTAAAAGGCCTATGACAGTGGCACCACCGTCTACACAAATGTATACAAAAATTGTAATTCCATAAAACTCCGCGATTCTTTCTTATACGAACTGCATCCAGCTGTCCTGTACCCAGGAAAGTAACATGTTTGTCTCGTTCTTTCTTAAGACTACTTCTCACATGAGTGTAAAAGACAAAGCTAACGTCATAGATACGTCTTAATACAATTAATTATGTATGTAGTTTTCTTGATCTTAGCACGAAAATTGACAGCTTGACATTCTGTCTTATTCTAAGTTTAAATATAAGGTACTTTATAAGACACGTCTTTTCACAATTTTGCGTCAGAGGTCGTAAATAATTTTAAATTACTTATTTGGTACAAATAACTAGTGATATTTCGCTGATACTTCACTATACGAGACATTGAGCGTAAATGTAATGCAACAATATTTTTTATCTCACGATGTATCAAAATAGTATCAAATAACTTTTTTTATAATAATATTTTAACAATCTGAATAGGCACAATAAAAAACCTAAAACAGGTATCCGAAATGGCATGTCATACGACTAAGTTAAGTGAAGTCTCGTCAACGTCAGGAATTAAAGTTATTAGGTGATTTTGTATTTGGCCGGTTGACAAATACTTTGACGATTTGCTACGCAAAAACTCACTTCGAAATCTGGAAATCAATCTGAATTTCCTATGGATCCCCGAATATAATTTTAATGGGATTTAGTGATTAGGAAAGGCAGTTTCTTGTTCTTTAAGATACAGTCGGTTTCGTGTTGACACAATGACTTTTGATTTGGTACGAGGCCCCATAGACGCGTCGGCAATCTCCTTTACATTCAACCGAGCTGTAACATTCTAAGCCATTTTTTGTGTTTTTGAAATCGGAATTTTCGGTCAATCTATAATAGTTCATAACTGATTTCGAATTAATCCTATCCTATAGCTCGATTCTTAAGAGCTGGCGTGGATTTTGTATGCAACTAGGCTTTGTAGGCGGCTTTTGTAGGCTTATTTTCATACTAAATCCGCGCGAGCCCTTATTATATGAACCGACCTCAGGAAAATAGCTTCGAATCAATCGACAAGATTCTTAACACCGGTAAATTTATGGTATTTGCTTAAACACTCCATGGGATCCCACCAATTAAGACAAAAGCCTACCCTGAAGCCATTTTGGCACATAATTCACTCTTCCAAGCAAAGTGTCCTTACAAATAGCACATTCCATTGTATGGATCGGATTCCAGTCGTCACGTGAGACCATTGTCAGGTTTCGGTACCACAACGTCACAAGAACAAATTGTCTTCAAACTCATACGTCTTTTTTCCTCTAAGGAACCGTATTGTCAGCCGAGCCGATAAGGCTCCGGTATACTGTTTAGATAACGCTAAAAGATAAACTGCCACGCTCCACAAAAGGTAAGGGTTCCTAATTACCAGATAACAAGACGTCGTTGACAAAAATGCCAATTAGGCACCGCTATTCGGTGAGTAATTGGCATTATTTGCCAAAACAAAAAGCGAAGAATTTCGTAAATTTTAAGACTGCGTCGAAGGAACGCGAAGGTGCTTAAAACGTAAATAAGCTGTTTCGACCATCAGCTACCGTTCACAAACAGTGAACTTGAAGAATATATTTATATTTCTTCTCTCACTTATTTTTTTTCTCTTTTCAGTCTCTCTCTCTCTTTTGTTTTTTTTTTCAGGAATTGTAAAACCGTGTTACGCTTCATAAGTGTGCTAACCCGGGGCATGTTGTAGGGATTTGGTATCGATAAATTTATCTATCTAAGATAAGTATTTATGTATGTATGTATATCGTCATCTAGTAGCCATAGTACAAGCATTGCTTATTTTGGGACTAGATCGATTTGTGTAAGATTGTCCCGCAAAATAAATAAAAATAGTTAATAGATTTTATATGAATCTACATGCGCGCATTAAAATCCCTTACTACTATAAGGAGGTTCTACATTATGTTAATTATGCTGCCTAAAACAAAAACACGTGAATATTGCATTAACTCATGGGTGAATATCCTAATATACAAATACAAAGGTTTTTTTATTGTATTTGTTTTAAAATGTATACACAATTAACTATAAATTATTATTATAGGATAGCATCTTGATATTCTTGATCTTGAAGGTAACTTCGATATTTTCTTTTTCGATAAAATATTTTGCTACATCACTATGTGCATACTGATACTCACTTTAGGATACCACATATATGCATAATGATAGCCATACCTGTGCTAACTCGGGGCGCACAGGTATGGCTACCGTTTCCCTTGGTCAACTGACATTTGATTCTCGTAGTCAACTGATCTTAAAAAATCAGTTTCTTTTTTCAGTCTCGATTGTGATAAAAGTATCGTTTAGGTAATTTTAGCCAACCGGCTGAAGCGTATTATAGTATAACTAGCGACCCGCCCCGGCTTCGCACGGGTGCAATGCTGATACTAAATGTATGTATTATACATTATAAATCTTCCTCTTGAATCACTCTATCTATTAAAAAAACCGCATAAATATCCGTTGCGTAGTTTTAAAGATCTAAGCATACATAGGGACAGACAGACAACGGGAAGCGACTTTGTTTTATACTATGTAGTGATACGTAAGTACGTAACGTAATACGTATGTATGTATAATGTTATTCTAAAGCCTCTCAGGCAAATACTTATTATATTCGTTTATTTCCTCTTTACTTTTCCTATTTATAAACATCTCTGTCTATCAGCTTCTCCAACGAAAGTTTCAAATGTTCTCACACTAAAATATGAATAGAATTTCATGTAAATAAATGGCAGGTGATTTCCCTGATTCACGATATTGCCGCTCGGCCGTATTTCAGACTTACCTCGATTGGATAAGGTGCCACTTTATATTCATTCCTATCGTTTTATTTTCATCACATATTTATATGTGAAAATTGTGAAATAGGTTCGGTATTGATAAGGTAAGCCGGGTTTCTGTATCGCATTGTATCCTTGGTTTGGTCTAGAAACTAACAAATAAGATTATTTAAAAGAAGAAATAGAGTGGTGTCGCATATTTTTGTATGTCCCGTTTGATCATATATTCATGCCGGTAACTGTTTCTACAGTATCATCATCAACATGGCGGCCTTTTGGTAATCCACTCTTGGATGTAGGCCTCTTCCCTCTTCTTCCATTCCAGCGATCTTGTGCCCGATTAATCCAGTCCCGCCCTCCGTGCACGTATTTTTTCTTTTGTTTGACAAACAAAAAATGACGAGGATAGAGTGCTTAGAAGTTTCAAGTGACGTCACTCCTAGGTACAATTTTCACCTAGGAGTGACGTCACAAGCCCCCACTCCAGAAGTTTGATGCCCTATAACTTTGTCGATTTTTAATATTTTGATAAACCAAAAAATACGTGTCCCATATTTTTCCATAATCTAACTGCCGTCAGTTAGATTATGGAAAAATATGGGACGTATTACGTTATTTTTTGGTTTTAGTCCGTACTAAATAGAATTATATAGTTTTAACCCAGTCATCATCCCCATTACCTCTATGAAACACACTTAGGTATATTGTGACTAGAATCTATCCCGCGACTTCTTCCACAGACCCTTTTCATACAAACTTTCATCCGAGTCTGTCCTTTAGGGGTTAAATTTCGAAAAATACTTTCTTAGTTTTTTTTATGCATCTAGGGTGGCAAACAAGCATACGGCCCGCCTAATGGTAAGCAGTCACCGCAGCCTATGGACGCTAGCAACACCAGGGGCATTACGTGCGTATTGCCGATCCTTGAAAAACCCATTCACTATTTCACTCCTCTCTTGAAGAATTCCATACTGTAGCCTTCCGGAAAAACCGCGGCATTCCAAATTCGGATAGTGCACGGTAGGAAATTTCTTTGGAACCGTACGGTGCGAATGAATATCCTGCCGATGGCGAGCGGTGCGGTGGTAGAAGGTGGCCGTAGGAAACATGTCGAACAATTCCTCAGAACATACAAGCGGTAGAACACAGGAGGCGAAGTCTCTCCTTAGACTTCAGGGTTCAATACCGCTTGTGAGTGTGGGATCGTCGATTATTCACACAGCGCGTCTTATTTCATCCCGCTATATGCAGTGGTTTAAGCTGTACGTTGTCTGTCAGTACCTTAGTCACTGAACTGTTTTTAAGTAAGTATGTCTTAGTCACCTAGGTACAGTCGCCATCAGATACATCGGAGCAAACAAGGCGCTCGAAACATCTGAACATGCCTACTGTGGGTCTAGTGAAAAGGGGTACAGTACAAGTCACATTTATACCAGGACCAAAAGATCACAACTCTATTGTATTATTTTGCTGTCTGTTTGACATTATTTTTATTAATCCATTTTATATTAAACCCATACATGACGACCTTAGAATGACGATTTAAACAATGCGACATATTCAGATTGCATGACTTAAGCCCTTTTGCTCCTAGGTTAAATTGGACTTGTACCCCTTTTCACTAGAGCCACAGTTTTGTCGAGGCATTAGAGTGCATGTTCAGATATTTTTGAGCGTCCTGAAGTGTATACCTGTATCTGAAGGCGGCTATACATTTCATACATAAGTATTCTATAATAGCCATGGTGTTCAGTCATTTCACAAAAAACGTTTCACAAATATTCATTTTAAAAACAACGTGTGGCAAATGAACTATTCACAAATTAGTCGATTCGCAAAATTACGTTTTACAAATAGTTCATTTAACAAATTATTTACTTGAAAAAACATCATATTGCAAAACATTATTTGACAAACTATTCATTTAATATTTTCGTCAATTGGCAAAATAACGTTTGGTAAATTAACGTTTAATAAAATGCATTGTTTGGTAAATATTTCATTTAATAAAAAAAATGCAAATTGGAAGTCAATCATGACAGCTCTCATATTCTTTTAATTCCTGACCTAAAAATTATTTTTAAGTCATAAAATGTACTAACATAACAGGTGACAGGATTGACTTCAAATTTATTAAGGGAAATTTTTAACATTATCTTTGCCTACTATAGTAGAACACTGTGATACATACAGAATGTCATTGTGATATATAAAGGGTGCCATTGTGTTATATATAGGGTGTCACTGTGATAGATACAGGATGTCACTGTCAGCAGAGAAAACATGTCTGTAAGCAATTTAATTGAGATATACAGGGTGTCACTGTGATATATACTGTCAGTTAGATTATTAAAAAATATTCTACACGTATTTTTTCTTTTGTTTGACAAACAAAAAATGACGAGGATAGAGTGCTTACAAGTTTCGAGTGACGTCACTCCTAGGTACAATTTCCACCTTTAAGAGTGACGTCACAAGCCTCCACTCCAGAAGTTTGATGACCTATAACTTTGTCGATTTTTAATATTTTGATAAACCAAAAAATACGTGTCCCATATTTTTCCATAATCTAACTGACGGACTAAATAGAATTATATAGTTTTAACCCAGTCGTCATCCCCATTCACTATAAACATGAGAATCGGTTATCGGTTACCAGTTACCACAAACGAATATGTACAACCAATGACTGACCCTGGCCGCGATTTACATTGCTTGAAATGGTATCGTTAACTTCCTCCATATAAGGAAACACATACCTGATATTTTATCCTCGTAAAGAAATTTCTTAACAATGCCACGACAACAATATTATTGAGTAAGGTAATATTTAGGAGTCGTTACATGCCAAAATCGTCAAGTTCTACAAAACAGCATCCATATCCAAGTCATAGATAGTCAACTGCCTAGTACATATTCCACCACAAAGGAAACCGGAACCTTCCGTTGTCCTTAATATTGCATATTTTTTGGGTTCCGCGCATCAATAGCTAGCCCTTGAACTGAGATAAGGTGCATTAGGATTTAGGGTAAATCCGAATGTGGACCAATTCCGAGAATAAGGAATTTCTAATAAACCGTGCAAATTTTTAAGGTGATATCATTAATCAGTAATCATTAATCAGTACCTAGACTTATGATGCTACGCTTTGTCGCGCGATAAATAAATGATAAAGCATCCGTCACCGTCGCACATCATTTGTTAGAACGTGACGGATGCTTTATCATTTATTTATCGCGCGACAAAACGTAGCATCATATTCATAAGCCTACGTCACGATTAGCGTGTAGCATGTTACAAAAATATGTGGCATACAGCAAGAGTAGCAAATGCTACGGCTACGGGCCCCGCGCCCACTCGCAAAAGGGGACCCCCTCCCCTCGTTATGTCATTTCGTCACGTATAAAATTACCGGTCAGTCGATATTTAAGCATATCGATACCTTTGGGTTCAATTGGCGTAAAGGCCACATAAATATATGGCCTTTACGCCAATTGAACCCAAAGGTATCGATATGTAAGACCAACCAAGGGCCTCTTCGAAGAAATGCTACAGGCTACTGCGTGGATTAGTAGTGATCTGTAATTTTCAGAGCTGCTTGTACAGGGATGAGAATAAATACCACTTCATGCCATTCGGCGTCGAGACCATGGGCCCGTGGGGTCCAAGCTCTGGGCTCATATTTAAGGACCCTTCAAAACGGCTCGTCGACAGTTCGACACCTCTGGCGATCAAAGGGCTGGCAGCTTCCTCGCCCAGCGCAGTATTGCCGTACAGCGAGGAAATGCTGCCAGCATCTTTGGTGCCATGCCGCAGGGGCCATTTTTAGATTTATTGTAGTTATAATCTAGTTTTAGTTTACAGGATATCTAATTTTAATTTAGATTTTGTAACTCTGTACTGTTTTTATCTTATCTATCTTTTTACGAATTTTGAAAACATTTGAATTAGACCACGAGAGGTCTTTTTAGATATAATTTAATGGGTGGGTAGCAGTGGCGTGGCGTCCAAACAACTCGATTCCTACCGGCTTACCTAATATCAGGCTTTTGACCACCTCATTCTAGAGCTCTTAAGGAAAATGTACGCCAAATCTGCACCGGCTTGCCCTAGGATATCTTTTACGCCACGCCACTGGTGGGTAGTTTTAGCTTTAGTTTTAGGTTTACTATAATTATTTTAGTTAATAATAAATTATTTCTTATAAATGTGATATTAACAATTATGGGACCCTTTGCAGATCAAACACGATCTTTGCCGTTTTTTTATTACACTCGTTGGATATCACAACGTTGTACCAATTTCATTCCTGGTTACAACTCCTGCACTGGGAGTGTTCGACTGAATTATAAATACATTCGTCCCGTTACGCGGGTTCGATTCCCGTTCGAGTGTTTTGTTAATCCAATTGGCTCTCCTTCGAGTTCACGATCGGTTCATTAGTTATGATAATGTTGTTGTTCATAAATGTAAACATTTGTGTTGCATGGAAATTATCCTAAGTCATATTGTTGCGTACCTAATCTTACTTGAAATAATCTACAAGACAAGAAGAATGTGCAAGGCATTAACTTTAACATAAATTAAAATTTAACCAATACGATAATTGAGCACTCTTTTTCCGGGCAAAATTGAGCACCCTTCTTCTTCATAGCCAGAAGACACTTTGGGTGCATCCATTAATCACGTGAGGTTTTTCAAACACTTTATTATAAGTTCCCCCCTCTCTGTTCTTTTGGGAGGCTTTAAGCTGACCCGCCCCCCCCCCCCCAAGAATTACTAGAAACAAATTATTTAATTACTATCTATCTTCTTCTATTTCGTAACCCTCCTCCCATTTTTGAGCCGCATGTGATTAATACTGTACAATAAATTTAAAATGTTATGTTACTCTCTTCGGTTACGTTTTTATATGTATTTTTGTAAACAACTGTAGTAAGAATCATCAAATTTATTAAAAAATTCCGACGCAAATAAGATAGGAATGTCAATAAAAAGTTACGCTAACAAAAAATCTCGATTGTCAGTCCTACGCTACGGACCTTGAGACGTTACGACGGACAAAAACTACTATTGTTAGTAGCGACACAAGGTTCGCTTAGAAATACTCATTACTTTAATAGAGTGAGGCCCTGTCACGTAATCTGTTGTTTAAACTTTATAATATATGTAATAAGGTTCAAATTTGCTTGCGTTAGGTGTACGATTAACCACACACGCTAAGAAAATTGTACATACGTAGTACGAATTAACTAATAAATAATACATTGTATAAGCATTGTACCTCAGCATAAGGTTAGGAAAGAAGAAAAGATATAAAATGATTTTAATCTTCTTTATTTTTCGTCTATCGTAGTAATTAGGTGCTTTACTCATTAAGAAGTGATATGTTCTTTACGTGTATTTTCCGGGTGAATGACCGATGAAATAACTAATTAGAACGATAATTATGTAACGACATGTATTAGGTAGCCGAAGACGCTTATTTCATTTATTATAGTCGAAGATTACGGGTAACTGTGTATTAAAAACAGGCACGCACGTATGTAAACACTAGGAAGGCATTAAACAATTGAAAGTTGTTTTAGTTGAGTAACTTCTTCATTTTTTACCAAGTGTGTAAGTGTAATCAATGAAGCAAATATTAACTTTGTTTGGGTGTATATTTATTGAATCGTAATGTAATACACAGAAGGAAGTATTTAAGCAGTACTTTCAAACAGCTTTTCATTAATCAAATCGAATGTTTTTATGCTACGCCTTGACGTGTTAATCCATGGATAGCAAAAACAATTTAATGTGATTATTAACCAATTTAGAAGAGGAATTGACTAGTTTTTCTTGGTTTACAGGTTACACGATAGCTTCGTACATAATTGTTATTTGTCAGTATCCGATCCGATTTTCATGGTACATTTTCAAGAGTAGATCCAATGTTCATTTTCATTAAAAAGAACATGTTGCATTGGCTTAAGTTCAAACGGGAGTTAATCCTAATTAGACATTTCTACTGATGCATAAAAGATTTTTCAGGTGTACATTTAGTTGAAACACCATTGGCGTGACCCACGCGTGACCTATCGCAATAGCGTGTCACAGTAAAAAATATGTTGCATGGATTAGTAGAAAATCTTAATTTTTAGAATGACACCACGTTCGGATCGGTTCTTAAATGGCGAAGGCACCTATTGCCCGATGTCTTACTAATATTATACATGTGAAATTTTGTGAAGATGGGATACATAATATATAGATACAAGATCTATATATCGAGATCTTTATATGTAACTTAAAATGTAGTGTAATTTATCCGCATTAAAAACTAATAAAGAAACATCATGTTTCTTTCATATAAGATGTATGGATTTCTAATGTTTAGAGGATTAGATGTGTGTTACTAAATAACGCAGTAAAAACTGAATGGATTGAATTGAAGTTTGGCATACAAATAAACCAAGTCTTGGAATGAAACATATAATGCTTTATATCCCGGTAAATAGTTCCTTTGGGGATAACGGGGATAGTGCAGGCGAAACCTCGGGTAAATGCTAGTTAAAAATAAAACTGTCAAGTGAAGAACGAGCACCTCTTTGAATTCGCTTAACATATGTGTATATAACAGGCTGCATGAATTTATGAACACTAGAATACGTAGGTATACATAGCCGACACCGTCACAGCCGCATGGGAACGACCTTGCACCTGAATGGTGTTAATTCAAACAATTACACACTCGTTACTGAGCGAGTAGGTACAATTGTTATGGTGTTTGTCTGCCCACTTAAGTTATACAACTATTCGGAAATTCACAAGTCCTCTATGTACTTACATATTTAATATTTATCTCTATTCGTGCAAGAAATATTCTAATCGCGTGAGTTTTGAGTGGTTCAAGTTCTTTAAGATTAACCCCCGTTTTGTTATTATAAACCAATAGTAGATAATCTAAAGCCTCATCATTATCAGTTGTTTATATTGGGTCCTTCGATGAGAAATCACCTCTAAATTGATTTAAAAGAACACAAACTTCTATGCTTCATCTATTGCCTTTTAGATTTCACTAACTTTCTTCGAAGATTAAAGTTAAGAGAAGTACCTAAGTTTGTACAAGTAACCTAAGCAGAAACTTGTCTAATAAGATGCTGTGTGTACTAAATTGCATAGGCGAGGCCCATATTACCAGCTAACAAGAGAAAATGACTAATAACTTTGCATACTTACTATATGAGAGTATATCTATGCTTTTGTGTAAGTATATACATATAGCTTGAGACACATGTATGTATTATTAGTTGGAAAAGAACAAAGTCATATTATACTTGGCTGTCTTGGCTTGACTTACATTGTCATTAGTTTTGTGCCTATTTTGGGGTCATAAATCAACTATGTGAAGGTAAATTGATACAGCTAATATGACACTGTCTTCGTCACAATGTGACGAAGACAGTGTCATATTAGCTGTATCAATATTTCACTAGATATAATGGTCAGGTAACATTTTGTAATATTGTCTATGCCCGGGATTTCATTTTTTGGCTTACAGAAGTCTAGGATGTCAGGGGTTTCTAACTGCGTCGGTAGGATGTAAAGTGACACTTATTTCGAACTGTGAAGCAAAATGAACAAAACGTAAGTATTAATAAATTTCGTTATTTCATTAGTACCTACCATGTATAGGATAATATTACTATCTAATAAGAAGCGCGGGAGATATGACACTATGGCGGTTGATCGCGTCAAATCTTACGAAATCTCACCAAAAACTTTTAATTAAAATAAATAACCTCACGTAATTGACTGATCCTCCCTAATTCACTGAATTTGGTACCGTTAATGGATATACCTAAACCAGGTGTATTAAGTTATCAATTTTTTATTGCAATTGATGCAGTCGTTTTGCAACGCAGATGTCATAATAGGTACCTAACTTGGGTGATGGATGCGCAATGCGTATGAAGTATATTTTATCACTTCAGGATAGTCACGCAGTGTAAAATAATCTTAAATTAAGATTATTTGAAAATATCTATTGGTAATAACAGTAATAACTGATAATAAGACAAGAGGAAAATAAATATACTATAAACTAAAACTAGATTAAGACTAAACGCTACGCTTAAGCTTAAAAGGCATTAGAAAATGTCAAATGTTTTTCATTTTAATTTTGACTAACAAATTACTAATTTCTACAAAATTCTGCAATATTCAAATATAGGGACTGGTTAATATTTGGTATAATTACGTGTAGTGGGATATATGAACCCGATCTAAGCTTAATTTTGGCAATTGGAGCGATGTTTGACGAAATATTTCTCGATGAATAATTCGACTGCATGCAATTATGCCATAGTCTTCCATAGAACAAGGGCTTATGACAAAAAATATCAACAAAAGCCTAGAATATAAATCAGCCTGAATGAGTGAGCATTCCAAACGTATAAAATACCTCTAATCTTAACATAAAAGACTACCGTGTTTTTTAGCCACTCAAGTGGTATATAAAAACGCTGTTTATTTTAACAACGTCTTAAATTACGCACGCGTTAATTATTGAAACAATGTCATAAGTTATGTATTGTTTTAACCTCTTACCATCATCATAGAAGTGTGCATCGTATCTCACTCAGCACCCGAGTTCCATCCTAGGGACAAGACCTCCAGCTTACATCACTAAAACTCACGTCAATCAACAAAAACAAGGTTGCACCACACTACCACTCAAATTAAAACAAACGCCGAAACAAAACAATCAAACTTTAAAAACAATTTAGGTACGTAATTGTTTTCACACAAAGTTGATCCGCGTATAGTATCGAGGTTCCGTTATCAAAACATGCACGATAAAGTTTGTCAATACGTTTTTGTTCGGATATAACCGACGCCACGTCCGCTCAGCGTTGTGATACCACACTAACTAACTAACTGAGGATACGCAACGCACTCCAATCCGGCAGTGCGTCGAGCTTTCAAATACGACTCACCTATGCGACAAAAAGAGATAGATTTATGTAGCTCGGCTACGTCTGCGGAGCTGCATTCATTGCACTTGCAGGTTAATGCGACAGGGTTGTAAGTAAGTTGGAGTTTGTACAGAACTATTAAGCCCGGTTGAGAGCGTATACGCTGCGGTTGCGACCCTATCGCAGTTAAGAATGGGTTTATTTTGGGAGATTACTGGCTGCTATCAAACTGGCCGGTTATTTTGAAAGATCCGCGTGCCTCAATTAATTATAAACGGGATTTATTGTTTACGGTTTAAAGTGTGGAGGTGCTCGCGGTTTTGGATGGCTGAGCCCGATTAGATCCCGAGGTAGTATAGACATGAAATTCAACTTTTTCTGATTGTGTCGCGTACGATCATACATAGGGATTAGAAACTGCACAACGAAGACGCTGCGCTTAGTGTAGCCACGCCATACTACACGTGACATCAACATTTAGGGGTCATCCACAAAGTAGGTACGCCACACGATTTTTCAGACTTTTAGACCCCCCCTTCTTTTTACAGGCTGTCACATTTGGCTCAGCTATCATCTATATGGTACCGTAATATTACATTGTCATCGAAACTGAACCAACATGTAAAAATTCAACTACCTACCTAGGAAAAGAAGAAATAGTTGCAACCAATCCGGCGACCGGTCATGACGGCGTTCTTTAGTGGAGCCCTATGCCCAGCAGTGCACGTCTTTCAGCTGCTGATGATGATGAATTCAATTTCAAGTTTTCTAATTGATCTTTCTTTATACCAAAATCTACTGTAGGTATAATGCACGTTTCAAATATGCTTACCTAAGTACATACAAAAAAAAATTGTACCTATGAGCCCGTTGCAATGTTGCGAGTAGGGAATGCAATCTCGATCTGGCGAGATCTCGCGAGTTTAACGAGATTGCGCTCGAGCATAAAAATGTTTACTAATAACAGTTGTTGTCAAGTCAACGTGAAAACGTGATTGCGTTCGAGTGTTTTTGTGGTTATTAATGCAAAAAAGAGTTTTCTATGTGATTTAAGACACTCTTAATAACGAACGATGTCGGAGAATACAGTTTATAACGACTATGTGAGATTTGCGTGTGACGCAACGCAAACTGATTACTGAACAAGCTTATTATTAGTATATCTGTTAATTAATATTTAATTTCTAATAGATCTCTGAGTAGGTATAGTTTTCTTTAATTTTTAATAATATTTCAATTTTGGTCAACTCAACCACAGAATATTTAATACTCAACTTAGTTACTGAGATTCATTTTTCATTTTAGTTTTTGACTTGTTGTTGTTATTTTATTATTAAAAGACTTTTGTTTTATGTTAGAAGAGAAGACTGATTGTTTATTTTATTTCTTATTTGATTAGATACGTGATAGACCAAAGTTTACTACTTGAAAGTTTATTGAAAAATGACAGATTATTATTAGCTACGTCATTACGTAAAAGTTTATAAAAATAATACATTAAAATAAATGTTTATTTCATAACATCTCTAATCCTTTTTTTTTCTCCTAATGTATTTAAGTATTGTGATCACAATTTGTGATTATTGCAAGAACAAACATACAAAACCGCCAATCTCGCGAGATCTCGAAATTGGCGAGATCTCGCGGTATTCATATTCACAATCTCGCGAGATCTCGCCTGAACCCCAATCTCGCGAGATTGCATTCTCTAGTTGCGAGACAAGTTATTCTATCAACGCAACGGCAGCATAGTATAAAGTACAAGTAGTTTCTCTTCGGCCGTTTAGGGCCGATACAGACGGACTGCAACCCAACTGCAACTCCCTACGATTTGTATGGGAACTGCATCACAACTGCACGCCGACTGCGCAGTTGCGATGCAGTTCCCATACAAATCGTAGGGAGTTGCAGTTGGGTTGCAGTCCGTCTGTACCGGCCCTTAGGAGTGCGCGTTACATATTAAAGATCGAGGGGCAGACGATGCGATCGGTACTGCAGCATTCTTAAAACTTTGCTTGTAGTGCGTTCGTTTACGGCGCGCAAGAACTGAATAGAGTCTGCGTATGGCACTGGTCCCACCCCCGGCGAATAAGCGAGTAAAGTTGGGCGAGTAGCATTATATTGCGGATCTGGAAAGGTCGATTGGTCACACTGTGCCTGGACGCCCGCAATGAACTGTTACTCGCCCAACTTTACTCGCTTACTCGCTGACGGTGGGACAGTGCCTATAACATAATAATAAATGCACAATACAACGAAGTATTTACGTAACCTTTTACCTCTCAAGATAATGATGTTGTAATTAACAGGTGATTCACACCTGTGTGCTTAACATACCTCCGAGTACAAAAACTAAGCATGCCTTGTCATGTAAGTAATGAATTATCATTTATTAATAATGGATGGACAGCTGCTTATCCTACCCTGTAGCTACGTTAAGACGTAACTAACACAATAGAAAATAGTATGGGGAGAAGGGAGCGCTTAGACATAGGTATCTACAGTACTTCTGCCGTCCTCAAACTAAAAGGCCACTAATTTGTATGGAAGTTCATACAAATTAGCGGCCTTTTAGTCTGAGAACGGCAGACTTAAATGGAGGAAATGTAACAAAGACGAAGAGTATTTAAAACCAAAATAGGAATGAATGCATGCCAATATTCAACAGTACTTATCAAAAACACGATAAACTAATAAGTACAACATCATCAAACATATATTGAAATATAGATATTGCTTTATTAATAATATAATGGATTGTTCATAAACCATAAATAAAGTGTTTAAAGTACATCAAAATATAGATGGAACGCATACAATATTCTATATTTACCAAGTTAATAAGAAAACGTCGTCCTAAAACTTGTCCTGTTGGACAACACCCCTTGACCATAAGCGATACTTACCTATTTATATAATAGTTACGTCTATAAGTTAACACCTTTCATTAACCTTTCAAGGTATTAAATGGCGCAGACTTCTTTTGAAAAATAGGGTTATTCTTCTATTCATTAAATGCAAATAGGCAATGAATCTAGCGAACCCTTTTAATGCTCAGCTGTTCAATCTCGATCCGGTTCGAAGCACCAGAATTATTGTTATTCATAAATTAAGTATACTTATTTTATTTGACTTGTAGTTGTGAAATAGGGCAGACAGAGGACAAGGAGGATTTTATATGAAGCACAAATATAGAATTTAAAAAGATTTTGTCGTATATTAATGGAATATGTCGTTGATTGATGATGATTTTTGCCAATAAAGGGACTTTTATGATAATACGTGTTGTCAGTTGATACATCATAAATCATTCAATGTGTCAATTGGCTTGATAACGATATGTACTTGTTAGATATCCACCTAAAGCCAAGTTCAGGCCTAGCGACACCACTGAACTCGTGATAAATGACTTACTTTTAATTATCAAAAAGTACTATTCTATAATAGGTTATATTCTGACACAGTAGTTTGATAACAATTGTCTGATTATCGCACCATGTAACGCGAACGAGGCAAAGGCAAACCTCCTTGGCACACTACTGGCCGGTTAGAAACCTTTTACGAATAATAGTACATTACATAACTAGGGTGGTAATACAAAGAAAGGCAGATCGCAGAAGTTTGCGGCCCGAGCTGCAAGCGAGGGCTTCTTTATTACCTCCCGTGTTGTGTACATAATTTTATGTCTACACTTGGCCAGAAAGCGGCTTTCTCCGTACACGCTGCGTGCGGAAAAAGTCACTTTATGGCCAGGTGTGGCATAAATAGCATTTACGATCGTAATTTTTTTCACGGAGACATTTTTTCGGTCCATTTTCATATAGCTAGGATCGCCGTGATATTTTATTATTTTCTAAATACGACTGACATAATGATATTTTAAACTGCTTAAATATTAATTGCTGTGTATATAAATACTCGTAAGGGCTGCCGCTTTGCAGGTACTTTTTGTTTTTATATATTTTACTATGTTTTGTGTAACTTGAAACTCAATCCATGTCTGCTCAATTTGGTTTTGACAAAGAAGAAATAATGAGACTTGGATTGGTTTGAGACAAAACCTAACTGGAGTACGCACGAACGCGCGTCTGTGTGAGTGCGATCCATACTAGACCATTCTTACGCATTTATAAATCTTTGCTTGTAGTGCGTTCGTACACGACGCGCACACATTCAAGTAGGGAATGCAATCTCGATCTCGCGAGATCTCAAAATCACGAGATCTCGAGCAAAATTTCGAGATTCAATCTCGACTGCAGGAATCCCGATTCTTGTAATCTCGATCGAGATCTCGGTTATTATGTTAGAGATCTCGAACGAGATTGAAAGATCGATGTGTATGAATTATTTCGTGTTGATTAGTGTTTTTGAGGCTAGATTCTTGTTATTCGGGCAAAACTACATGGTGTGTATGTGCGGCCGGTTTTCATCGACAATATGAGCTCAGGGGCGCGCTCTGTGCGAAAGAATCGGGCGGACGTAGCGTACCCAAAATTACTGATATGATTTTTGTTCGCTAACTCTACATTTTTTGTAAGTGGTTTGAGTCCCTGTCAAAAAATAGTTAGTATATACTAAATTCTTAGGCAATTTTGATCAAAATAACTCATTTTTAATTACTTTGATAAATCTCGTTCTCGTAGAGATTAATCTCGATCTCGAAAGTCTGACGGTCGAGATCTCGAAACACCCAATCTCGAATCAGATTTTTTGGACGAGATCTCGAATCGCCAATCTCGGTTCGAGATTGCATTCCCTACATTCAAGCACGCCATGTGCCTTTTGCAGGAAGAAAAATTACTGATGTGCTATCGCTATGCTGTGGCGAGATATGAGACGGCGTAACCGTGCATGTCCTAAAAACTCTCATTACATGATATTTTCACCTGATACCTAAAAGGCTTAAATCCCTATTAATCTTCGCTAAGTTCCCTCACCTGAACAAAATGGCATAAAACTGTAGCAAATAATTGAGGTCACATCAATTTCTTACCACCTCAATCTCTTATCTCTGTTAACCACTATAATCAATTAGGAACTGTATTTTTAACGCAGCTGGGTTGCTTTTCTGATAATATTAATTTAGAATATACGAGGTTGGGGAAGTAAGCGCCAATATCCCGAGCTCACCGATTTATTCCACTTTGCCACGCGACAGAAAACATTAATTTTCCTCACGTAATTTAACACATAACCCCACATCCTGTGTTTGGTTTTCTTTTCACATTTTTTTCATAAGTGCGAAAAACTGAACAAAGGCTGAGGTTAAATCTTTTACATTGACACTGTTTACATACTTGGAAAACTCTGATAACTCGCAGTTTTCCATATACATACATGTAAACACTGTATTGCGACACGGTAACTTTAACAATTTCTTGGCTTGTGGTTTGGTTTCTTGGTTTGGTTTAGGTTAAGTCCTATTAAAACAGAATGATACAAAAATCAAAGTAGATGGCAAAGTTGAGGGTGCTCCCGTGGACGAGTGGTTGAGTCGCTGGGCCGGAAATCCAGAGGTACCGGGTTCGATTCCCAGTCTGGACACAGGTGAGTGCCATTTAATTTTTCTATGTACTTTGATTTCTTGTATCTATTAATGTAATTTCTTGAATTATTGCTCGAGTAAATACCTAACCGATCTACCATATGGTAGATTAGCCGGTATTTAGTTACCCAGCTGCACCCATTTGGACCTGTAATCCCCACCAAGTGACGGAACTACACCTAACTAGACGCGTGCCTAATTCATCGAATGGGACCCTGCCTTCCTCAAAACTAAACAGATCCTACGGTCATGGTCCTTTCGGGTAGGGCCCCAGGACCAGAAGGATCTAGTTGGCCCATGGCGCTTTACCCACCCTGTTGCTACGCCACTGCCGCGGTGTAGGCAGTACACCACAGAAAGGGGTGTGCATACAAACAATTTGCGAAGTTTCATTTTGCATAACACGGATTGCATAATTCCAACGTGTATAAGTAGTTAAGTAGTATAAAAATAAAATGAATAAAAATAGATTGCATAATTTCATTAAACATAATAGACAATACTCATGATGTAATTTTTTATAATTACCAAATACTGTAATAGTCACCCCGTATAATATTTAAAAAACATAATATTCATTTTTTATAACAACGAAGCGCATACTTTCATAAATCATAACGAGCAATTTTCATAATAAACAAATTTTATAATAGTCACTAAACCTAACCTAACCGTTTTTGTTAGGGGATGCAGTTCAAACCCAACCTAAACCTAACCTAACCTAACCTACTTTTTCTGCCAGCAGTTCGTTTTTGTTGGGGGACGCAGTTCAAACCTAACCTAAGTTTTTCTGTCTAATTTTGTTTCTTACGGGGGGCTTCGCCCCCCGAACTCCCCTTTTTTGGCCTTTCCATAGCTAAGAACTCGTGCTAAACTCTACTTGCTTAAATGTTTTAACCTAATCTAAGCCCCATAACTATCAATTTTTTATTTTGTAAGGACACAGTTCTAAATCTAACCTAACTTTTTAGCAACAGTTCTTTATTATGAGATTTGTGAGGGATCAAAGTTCTAACCTTTGTTGCTAGATGTTAAATGTTATTAGTTCATCGTTATACGGAATGAACGTTATATCCAATGGCATTATATCACTTGATTATTATAATAAATGTTTTATACTACTTAACAATTATGCTAAATGTATATTATATCAAATATTATTAGACCATTATACTTCTATCATTATTATGAGCATTATACTTCTTACACTTTATATCAAATGTCCTTCGGTTTTTCAACGTTATACCAAATGTTGTTATGGTAAATGAGTATTATACTACTTGAAAATTATGTAAAAAAAAATATTCATTTTGTTTGTATGCTAAACGTGCATTATGTTGTTCGAACGTAGTTAAATGAAATTATGCAAAATGTTTGTATGACAATTGAACGGCACCCCACAGAAAGATACCCACCACCGCGGAAATAGTTTTTCGCTTGGCGTTTAACGCCAAAAGTGTTATTTAGTGATGAAAAACATAAATTATCCATTTTATTTGGTGGTATTTGAACAATTAATAATACCATTATTATCGGATTTTCAAATCTGTATATTGACGGAAACTGAAGTTGACGGCGTGCAGGTCGCCGTCACTTCTTTTTATCACGCGAGGTACCTATAAACACTTTTTCCTACTACCTTGATATATTTCTGTAGCCAAAGGTGTATTTTGGTTTAAAACTAGCTACAAGAAAAGAAATCAGGTGGCACGTCAAACAAGCCAGAACACGGGCCGCAAGCAAATCCGCTGCACTAAAATAACCGCGTTTCGTAACTGCTATGTAAATATTGTAACTTTTTCACGGCCGCCCGTTAATGAGTCGGGCCCGGTGTATTTTAACCGTATTTACACTTGAACAGAAGCGGATGGACCGTCTCAGCCCTCGGGCAATTAATACAAGTCTTCATTTCATATTCTTTTTATCCGGCAGCTAAGTCAGCATCATTTTTTATGAATTTTTCGTCTTATTCAAAGACGAATTCATATTACATGATTTAATGAGTATGGCTAACTTGCCAATGATGTTCATTTTTCTACTTTAAAAGTAACTAAGTACACACATATTAAAGGAACCAAGAACACATTTAACGATTTTTTTAAGCATTAACTTCAATTAAGCCCGAAGCGCCAAAAGAAAAGAAAAGAAGACAAAATAATGTAAGACATGTAAAAGAGCCCTTGGGGCCTACTTACAGAAATAAATTATTTTATTTTATTTTTTATTTTATTAAAGTATTTACATAAATACAAAAAATTAAATGCTTTGAGTAGGATTCGAAGCCCCATCTTCAACGGTACTAAGGCGTGCAAAAAATGAAGCTACTGTTTGAAAAATTGCATGACTTGAGTAAGCGTACCGCTGGCACAATTAGTAGTGTGCCTGTGTTATCCTAAAGAGCCGTTGTTGAAAATATAGGTTCCAATCGTGACCGGGGCATATCATTTTAAAGTCTCTACTGTTACCAACCTGTGCTATTAGAGAGGATAGAAGGGAGTAAGTACTAAGTACCAGTAGTGTGGCGTAAAAGATATCCTTGGGCAAGCCGGGTGCAGATTTGGCGTACATTTTCCTTAAGAGCTGTAGAATAAGGTGTTCAAATGCCTGATATTAGGCAAGCCGGTAGGAATCGAGTTCTTTGGACGCCACGCTACTGCTAAGTACTAAATATAAACGTAACCGCCTCACCACGACATTGCGCGTCCAGCGGCAGCGGCGAGCGGCGGCTATAGGTGCGAGCGAGAGACCGCGCTCCGACTTTCCGCTCCCACCTATAACGCCGCTCGCCGCTGCCGCTCGCCGCCGATGTCGTGGCCAGGCACTAAAAGCGTCAATCAACATTCCCACCCCGATTCCCCCTGAAAACAAAGGCTTTGATAAAGTAACACGCAGCATAAAATTTGGGTAAACGTAGCCGCGCGCAGGGAAATTGAATCAGCCATTGGCAACGTGGATCATTTGGATTCCAGCGGCGGTTAGTTACGACATTCCGGAGTGGGCCTGTACTCCGATTACTCCGAAAGTCTTTGTAGTTCGTCTCGGTCCCTCTCGCTCTCTTGTTATAAAAAAATTGAGTGAGCGGGACTGAGGATAACGGATTTCAAACGAAGCGTTTTGGAGTATAGTCCCTATGTCGCATATATCGCGTGTATTGAGAGATTTGTAACAATATAGACTCGCAATTTGGAGCTTCAAGTTTGGTTATATTATAGGTCTACGCGGCGAATGGCGGGAAGCGGTTGGAGGCGGAGACCCAGGTATTATGATGGTGTGAGTGAACTAGGGAAGGCCTATGTTCAGCAGTGGATGACTACGGGCTGATGATGATATCTAAGCGGGCTAATTTTCCGTAACTCGACGTCTGATATCACCATCATCATCAGCTCATAGACGTCCCGCTGCTGGGCACAGGCCTACTCACATAGATGAAAGCTGTGGTAGCCAAGTGGTTCGGACATGCGCCTCTCAAGCAGAGGTTTTGGGTTCGAATCCTGGCTCGTACCTCGTACTAATGTGATTTTCGGAACATGCGTACAAAATATGACGTCTGATATGCGCCTATTTTACTGCGAGGTATTTATTTATTTTTCACTTCTCATGCTCTTAAAATGTTAATTTAGTCTCTGTATATCGGGACTAAAGTCCCTTATTAATCTCTAGGGATTAACGTAATTTTTTTTTAATTGACTTTGAAAACCCCTAAACAGCCCATCGGGGTGTTTGTGGTTGGAATATTGTCGCCATTTTTAGTGATTGTGTATAGACAATTTTTGGGTGTGAAAATAACCTAAAAAGACAACTGTGCAAAAATATTTAAAAAAATAACGATTTAATATAGTAATAATGATTAATTATTACGAATATAAATCAATTTAACTAGGTTAGGGGTAACTTAATTTTATTTTGCATGATCCAATTGGTTTTAAAATCTACCTAGTTTTCACGTTTGAACCTGTTGGCTAAAAATGCCAGCATTTAAAGCCTGAGTGACTTCACTAAGTAAAAAATAAATATTGTAATTTTGTGTAATAGAACGTCGTTTTTTTCCTCGCATTCAAAGTGAAAAGTAGAGTGTTTAACGCCGGACTAAACAAGCATGATGACACTCGATCTATAGTCACCCTCGCTACGCTCGGGTGGCTAAACACCTCGTGTCATTATGGCTTATTTTAGTCCCTAGTTGAACAATCTACTATAAACTTATCGTACAAAAGGATTATTTTTATTCATTTATTATTTATTGATGCAACTAATGTCCTAAAGTTATGATCGAAATACATTACTTACATAATATTAAGACTACATGGTATTGACTTTTTTTCTAAATGTTTTTCACTCGTCGATTCCGCTCTTACCTAAAACCTGAGCTTGCAAGTTATTTGGGATTTATTAGATCCTCGGGACGCACTCTGGCTGAATTATGTGATAAAACTAGGCAGTGCTAGGTAAATCGTGGCCTGGGCTGTGTTTAAGATACGACTCAGCGTAAACTGTATGTGAAATTTTACCCTCGTCGACGATTGTGCTAAAAGTTTTCTACCAAGCATTGAGGTTTTTTCGCAGTTTGGTTTGATACACTACTATAGGAAAATAGTAATGCTAAGCCATTATTTTTTGTTTATCTTGCCAATTAAATTACTGTTTTAGTAGCATATTTCACGTTCAAAAACCTTTTTTATGTAATATTGATTTAAACTTTCACGATTTTCACTCATTATTATAACAAAACGGGACTCAATCGCGTAAAAACGTGATACCTATTATTTACTTCTACGTTTCGGCAGTGCCGTGACATCCATGGTCGCAAAGGAACACCTTTTATGTACTTAGTTTAATTTTGATTAATTCTGATGGCTTCCTATTTGTTTTGTAAAATAGCGAAGTGAGGCGCTGAATGTGATAAATGTACATCAAAATGTGAGTCTCAAGCATTTTCACCTCGAGGAAATAAGTGCCTTTAGTTGTTTCCGAACTACCCGATGCAATTTCTGAACAATTTTTATTAATCCAGTTTTAAAGTAAAGATAAAACAAGTTTTCTGATATTGAAAAGTAGGTTCCAACAATCTTTAATCAGTCTCAAAACTTTGGGGTACCTGCTTTCATTCAAAAACAAAAGATAGTCATTAATCCCTCATCCTCTTCTGCTTAAGAACGGGTTCTTGCTTGAACTTGTACATTTTGCTACAAACTTCATGAACTAGATTTTACTACCAATTTATTGAGCGTAGTGCTTTAGGAGTTGAGTATTTTGCAGCCTCACTCTTGAGTAAGTTTTAGCTTCTAATGAACGTGCACGTTAAATGATAGCTTGTAAAAAGAAAACTTATTTGACATAAATCGCACAACAAACGGAAAACCTAACTCCCATAAAAACCTAGTCTACCACTATCCGACTTTATTGAGCGATATTAGAGTTCAAAGTGGTAAAATACTTTCTTGTAAACCTCTTTCACAATCAGATTTGATGATGGATGAACACTAAAAGAAATGCAGCCTAAAATTACGCATTCCAGTCCTCTAGCGCGTAATTTAACGAATCAACAGCCAGCCGTCACGCCCGCGGCGATGAGCGTCACGCAACAGGCCTGCGGCGTGACACACTCGTCACGTAAGTCCCGCGGCGTGACACGCTCGTCACGTCGTGTCCGCTGTGCCGCACCAGGCTGGCCTGGGGCGCAGTTGGCTTGTGCGGAATTGACACTTGGATACACTACTACAGTGGAAAGCAAACTTTTTTTTTTCATAGGGGCTAGAAAATATATTTCAGAGGCTGGCCAGAATTATA
This sequence comes from Eudemis profundana, assembly GCA_947034925.1. Classification (NCBI taxonomy): domain Eukaryota; kingdom Metazoa; phylum Arthropoda; class Insecta; order Lepidoptera; family Tortricidae; genus Eudemis; species Eudemis profundana. The sequence goes on from OX344803.1 coordinate 17,975,586, forward strand.
GCTAAAATTAATTTTGTTTTAAAATCTCTATGCTGCGCTGCTGGACTACCAAAATATTTAATCACAGGCCATATGGGTTAAATTTTGTTCATCGCCCCAAATTTAGACCGTGGATTATTTAGCGAAAAATAGAAACTACTAGGGATGTAGCGATACATAGTTTTGCCGATACGATACCGATACCGATTATTGTAGTAAATAATCGGCGATACCGATACCTATATCTTAGCTAAATAATGAAGTATGAACTTCAGATATTTGTATGTCCTCATTATATCTAAAACTTGGCTATATTTAACAGAGAGTCAACCTTGAAAGTGTGAGTAAAAATAAAAAAATTGTCAACTCAAAATTCAATTTTTTTTTATTATGAATTGCACAAGGTAATTTACCAATACATAAACTAAGTCAGTAATTACTTTTTGCAGATTTTTTTTCATACAGCAAATTCTTATAGACGATGAATCATGAACAAAAATCAAACCACGCAAACACACTTTAGCTATAATAGTACATTACATACCGAGAGGCCAGTAAAGTAAGAAATGTCTCTTTATCGTCCTCGTTTGTCGTACTCGGCTTCGCCTCGACCGACAATTACATGTGATCTGAGGCCTTCTTATTTACTGGCCAAGGTTTGTATAGGTAGGTACTATTTTTCTGGTCGACGGAGCCAGAAAGCGGCATCTTCTTTTCGCGCAGGGGCCGGCAAGGTGTCGCTTTCCGGCCGGAGGACCGAAAAAGGATTTTTTAGGAGTATCATCATTATTACCGGAATTTGTTTGTAAGTGGGCTTACCTACACGTGACATGAACTAATGTACTCATTTAAATTGTTCTATTTTCTCTATTCCAGGTTCCTCATTTCAGGCAGTTGTGGCAGACGCCTGCCCTTCGCAAAATTGTAAGATAAATGGCCTTAGATATTTACCTATTCTTTATTCTCTTAAGACCACAAATGAAGTACAAAATATATTCGCTACATTTCTCGTTTGCCGCTACAACCTACACAACAACCCAGACACTTTGTATCTGCGATTCTAAAAAGAGCTACCTGACTATGTTTTTGATAGTAAGATAAGCTCTTGTTTTACTGGGCGGTAACATTTTCCCTTTCTTTGTGGGTTTATAAAGAATCTGTTTAATAAACATCCAGGTCCCTAGGAAGCGCTAAGCACTGCGGCAAGGCTAAACGTAACTAACTTATCACCCGCCATTTTGAGGATCAAAGCCAAAGATAAGGCGACTTGATAATATATCAGCATGCAAATTTGAGTTATTTTTCAGTAAGCTCCGTGAACCGCGGAACTTCTGTCGTTCAATGCAAACTTAGCTCGTAAAATTTCGCGGTTCTGAACGTGGAAGATTTCCTTATTTATTTTACGTTTGGAATGGATGTACTTGTGATAGCTGGTATACATACCAATTTAAGTAGTTATAATAATCCTATTTGGGCAATTGAATACTATGCTTCTTATCGTACACGCTTACTCTTATATGCCAATCCGTGTACAAGTTTAAACCATCATAATTGGCCTTTTACATCTATAAAATATTATTCAAATAGCGTCTATGGAGACACGGCATGTTGTATCCAAGACTGATGCGGGAGTGGCAACGCACTGGCTGGTTTTTTAGGTCACGCTTATAAAACAAAGTCTCGAAATAAGTGCTATCGTGGCTAACCAAGTATTCACACAAATTCTTGTACCTTATATGTGCTTACCTTCGTGCATTCGCATAATTCTGAGATCCACATATGCTGCCGTATTATATTGCAGAGCATTCGACTACGTACTACTATTTATTATTCATGTAAAATATATATAGAGGATAAGGATTGTTGTGTTAGTCGTAGAAAGTTGTGTAAAGTCTTTGTGACAAGTTCTATTGTAGCCGCTTCCTCTCAAGATCTGTTGTACTTCGTACCTATATTGCAAGAATTCTTTAGAAGGTTTGAAGATTTCATTTATGTCTGTGGAGAATTCAATAGCAGGCGACCAATTGTTGCGACCAAGTTAATGTGATATCAGATATAGGTAGACGGCGGTGGCCCTTATCTTCTGCCGTTTGGGCAAAACGGAAAATTATTTTACCTTACCTCCATCGTCCTCGAATGCAGTCGGTTTTCCCTTATATTTCCACTACCATTACAACAACCTCATTATATCGGAGATATTGGATATGGGTACGACTGCTCAATTTTGCAAAGATTGCAACATAGGTATACTTAGGACCATAGACTAGACTGGTATCGGATTGTTTGTCTATAAAATTGTACCATAAACTCGATATTGCTACCGAGTTTCCAACAATACAAACGATCGTAAAATAAGATTAAAAAGCGAAGCTAGAAAGATATTGAATTGCTTGACGTCACAACTACACAAATAACATCACACAATACACTACACATAACTACACACGTAACATATTGACACTGGCTGGCTAAAAAAGTCACTATCTGTTCTGTCCCTATATATCGTCGACCGTAGTAGGTCGTAGGCCGGTAAAGTGACCGAAGAGACAAATCAACGTCCCTTATTAAGTCGTCAACAGTAGGTAACCTACTGTTGACGATATTGTTTTCAGTCATCTGTCCAGTGGTACAAGTCGACTCACAATAGCTGGCACGAATGAATTAAATGAGTGAATGATAATGTTTAGGTATGTGTGCATCACAAAATTATTAAATACGGGTTGATTCAATAAGCGATAACCTACACAATCGCAACCTTTTTTGCACACTGACGCCGGAAATTGCAACAAATCATCTAAATTTCGTATTAGTTTCGTATATTTTCGCCATGATTTGTTAGATTGCGGCGTCAGTGTGAAAACAGTGGGTATAAATAAAATAAAAACTCTATGATAGTAAAATATTTGTAGCGAACCGTTGAATTTATCTTTCTGCCATATCTTTTACCTGCTTAGTCTTAATAATGTGCAGATTATATGTATTTTTATTTTTTCTTGAATAATGAACAAGGCTCCAAATATATAATCATATCATATTTGGAGCCTCCCGTATAAGAACGTCACACAACAGTGACAAGTGACATTACTTTCGTTTAGTCCATTCGTGCCAGCTCTTGTGAATGGACCTATACATGTACAACACTCCTTCACGGCTACGCGCTGAACCTACTAACCCGTTTAAAGGAGTGACAACACCGCTGCTCAAAATACGCTGACGGTCCGTTTATCCAACCATATGCATTTGGAAAACGTGACGCCAACGACAATTAACAGCATTTATACGCAGCGTCAAGTCGGCGCGACCCTTACAGGGCAAGCGTTTTTGCGGTTCGACGTGCAGGGTCTTGGTTTTGGTAAATTTTAGGCTAATGTCTTTTTACTTATAATTTTTTTTAATTACTAAATTTTAAGTTTGTTTTTTTACAGCTAATCTGTGCTACGGACAAAAACCATCAGTGGTTTTTAGATTAGCTGTGAAACATTTCCTGGGTATCAAAACGTTTTATATTAGTTCTAACAGTTCAAACTTCTTCAACCGCCTGCCGTACTTAGCTGCCAATTCACAGCAGTTGGTTATTTACCAGACTGCGACGAGCCAAAAGGTCCAAAGGGTTATTCATAATAATTACAAAATACGCAGTATATTTTCCTTCCCCAAATGGCGTCGCGATTGAATCAACGTCCTTGGGGAATTGCCAACAAGTGCAGCGTAAATTAACCCTCGCAAGCCGTGATGAATGGATCTGAACACATGCGAGTTTTTTCTCCCGAGCCCCATAGTCATCAGAGCCGGCCGCTGAGGGGTTAGCTCCGAACAAATAATAATGCAGAAAGTCCACTCTGTACATGGCAAAAACCTACGTCTTCACCAAACATTTTAAGTCAGTTGAATCAGTCAGTTGATTGGGTTCAAATTCTCAAAACTTAATTTGTGAGACTTCTAAGTAAAACTGTAAGCCGATTTTAAATTTCTGATCGTAATAATGGCACACTCAAGGATGCACAGCGCAGAATAAAAAACACATTTATTCGCAAAACCAACCAATGATGCACTGAATTTTATAAAACTTGCCACTTAAGAAAATGCCAATCAGTTAATTATTACAGTAACTGGAGGATGGCCAGTAACTGCGGTTTACCCTACTATTCGCTCATATGAAGAAGACTTTCTGTTCATTATTTAGTTGCAGCACTGGGGTTTCACACAATGGTTCCCACAATAATTGTGAGCGCATTATTTAATGCCCTCCTGCGATCGTTTTATGTTTTCTGGGGTTTAAGGACATTGTCACGGAATTATTTGTTTCTAATAAAAATGTCGTTGAATTGTACTGTAATGTTTATTACCGCATTAGGATCTTTTGTGTGCTTTTAATAGGGAAATCTTTCATTGTTCGGTATAATCACAGTCACAATTTAAGATGTACATGTGTCGGTATATAGATTACATTAAATTAAATGATCGTAATGTTGGCATAAAGCTTTTTTTTCTTCATCGAGTGATCAGCCGTTAACCTTGATTAAGACTAAGTTTTATATTAATGTCAGGATCTACAGACCAGATTAAGTTTGTTAGTATTGTCACTGTTTAGCAAAAGCACACATTTTGAATAAAAAAAAACTCGATGAATTTCTCCGATCATCTGGACGATTGATAAAAAAGAAATCTAATCACATTAGCCCAATGGGATAAAACTGATGAAAGTGACTCCGCCTACGAAGTTACTTTGGTCACGGATTAAAAAAAACGAATAATAACCACATTTTTATAAAAAAAAACCCGACCGCGGTGCACTTTGAAACTGCATTAAATCCGCCATTTTGTCGAATCGGAAAAAATCGGATGTGTCGTTGAGTAGTTACGAGCGGACACAGGAACGGACATACATACATACTTACATACATACAGGCCAAACACATAACCCTCCTTTGGGCTTCGCCGCAGTCGGGTAAAAAATTGTGTTACCCTTGCGTCGTTTTGCGACATTTGTATGGAACTTCGCTTCTATTAGAAGAAATTCTGACTGATTTTTACCGGTGATCAGGACCGCCGACTCGCATGGGTCAATAGGGTCACAATAAAGGTCTACAAGGGAGAAAATTACACAGATGGGCAATAACAATAATCATTCACGATTGTGTTGTTAGTGAGATGAGTAGATAAGTATAAAATTATATAAATGCAACTGGAAATTATGGTCCCATTGAAGTAGGCGATAATAGTAGATTGTGTCACAAGGGAGCAAAATGATGTATTTACGGCGAGGGCGTATATTGAATCCTGAACGAAGCGAAGGATTATACAATAGAATCCCGAGCGTAGCGAGGGATTCTAAAGTATAATCCGGAGCGTAGTGAGGGATTCAAGTGTTAACGCCCGAGGTGAAAATAATTTTGCTACCGTATGACACATACCTACTGCTTTTCACACCGACTATGAGGAAAATTCAAATACAAACGCTACCTACCAAAATAACGAAATATATAGTCAATCAAAGAGCATCACACATTATTATTAAAAATTAAATGTTAAACCACGTCTTTCGTTGGAAAAGTACCAAGTACTTTAATGTAAATAAAAAGTTTAGCTTCGTTATAGGCTACGGCGAAAGTATTTAGCGAAAACCACCCCCCACTTCCGACGTGCAGTCCTCCACAGCGGCTCCATCACGAGTGTGGTTTTAGTGGGTATGCCTCCTGAGGGGTGAGTCTTACATAACCTCCCCGAAAGGCCCTTTAAAGGGCATTGGTAAGTGTCTTTGCACACTTGCGATTTGCGCGCGAAAGTAATAAATTTGGTCTACTTGCATTGTATGCCATATTATTACCCAATACATTCAATTCTTACCGCATTATTTACTAGCAAACATCCAAACCTCTAAACATCTTCAAAACATTCATATTTATTGTATTAATAGGAAGGAGCGATTTAAAATTATACCTATCATCTTAAACCTAACTTACCCAAAACAAATTTGTTATGTTACCCAAAACTTTGTTACGTCAAAAAGGTCTCCATCCTTTTCGAAATCATTGTTATGCAAACCGTAGGAAAAAGCATTATCCGCTAGAAATATCAGTAACAAAGAGCATGCAGTATGCAGTACAATATATCAGAACCATGTATTGTATTATTAAATTCCAGTAATGTGACATCAACTAGCCAAGACCCGCATTCAGAGAATTCAACAGAAAAATGGCTTAAGTGCCTTCGTGCGTGTATCTACTTACCTTGTTCTAAAATTTCACAATTTCCCCAACTAGTCTCCAGAAAATCCGCCCGTGTTTAGTTCTCCCGAATATTTTAACGAAATATATCCTGAGACGTCGGAAAATTTATAGTAATATAAAATAATTCTAGCAGAATTTACCAAGTTCCGGATATAGTCTCTAGTTTCTAGTACGGTGGTATATTTTCGCTCAAAGGACACTTACTGAAGAGGCCAAGATGTTGTTAAAAATATATCATAAGACTGTGAATTAATATCCTGTACAGTGATCTCAATGGGGGTGACATAGTCACTGTGTGACAAAACCCCTTTCAAATTAATAAAGATTAAAAAAAAAAAAAAAAAAAAGGACACTTAAAACGGACGTGGTGTTAAAATGATTGTCGAGTCTGTTGATCGTAGATTAAACAAACAAGTGAAAGTTTTGTTTATGTAGGAAAACTTAAAGACTAACTCGTTATGCGTAAATAGTCTATAACTTTTCGAAAAATTTCAGAGAAACTTTATACGATAAAAACTGTGACGGAAACCTTAAGAATTCCGAATACCTACTCATAATTCTAAAATCAATCCGAAACTTCGCGTCTCCGCTTCAGTTTCGGGAATAATGCTGTCGTATGTCTATTTAGTATCTGGCGTCTTTGAAAATGAAAAATTGTTTATTCTTTACTGTTTCTTATTACATACAAGTTAAGAGGAAACAGTAAGGTGGAAAGAATTGAAAATTAGGTATTTGTAAAATGTGTCGCTGTCCCGCACTGACCGCCTCTCCCGCGCAGAGCGCGATAGAGACAACTGCAGCTTGGACCGAAAATACCTTTTAAAATTTCATGAAAACAACGTTTCGTAGTCCCCTGATTTCTTCCCCGAAACTTAACCTATTTAACTAATTTTTTTCATTAAACATTAAAGGCTTTGGCCGTGTTCCTATGTTTTCTTTTTTTTTTAATAATCTAGTCAAATTTGTTTTCTGGATGTGTGAACACAGCGGAAAATCTGGCATTTTTTTAGGTTTTTGAAGGTTAATATCTCTTTTGAGAATCAATTTATCGTAAAAAGGAAAACATAGGAACATATCAATAGTAGCCATAGATTTTTGGACAAAAAATTAATGCTCTACTGGCATTATCCAGGGAGGAAACAGGGGACTACGTTTGTATGGAAAAACTGCCCTCTTGTTTCCTCTTAAGGTTAGAACCTCCTAGTAATCATAAAAAATATACTTGTGGCAGGAGATCCCACTCGTCCAGCAATATAAATTATCTATTTCCAAATTGTCTATTCTCCATTCCATTACAATACGCATTTCTCAACCAACTCTCAATTTTGAGAGCAGGTTCGTTAATCATACTATAGATCTTTCTGTCGATTCCGTTTTTAGATTTTTTCAAATTCCGTTTTTGGGTTGACTGAATCGGGGGATGTAGATAAAGTACAGCTCAGACAGCCACTAGTAATAGGTATACCACTACTCTGGACCCGCTGTTTTATGTAGTAGATATAAGTACCTAAGTAATAGAAGTAGGTATAGGTAGGTACTTTAACCGCGTTTAACCTGCACAATTGAATTTGCCGGGCCATCGACCGCCCGATAGGATTACTTACACCGCAGTTGATCTAATTACCTTATTGTACTTTAAACAGTTAAACATTGCACTGAACGATAATGCAATTGTTTAATCAATAGAAATTAATGGCACGTAACATAAGCTCAATAGGATATTATTACCTGCTTATCTTAAATTTATCGCTCTTAACAAATGTGAGTGTAAATGTAAATAGCGGATTGAAGGTGGTTCGAATCGGTCGGTTTTTCATACGAACTAAAAGAGGGTCATTGTTTGTTTTACAGCATCAATTATGTTTGAAATGCGTTTTTAACCTGCTTTCAAAAGAAAGACGGTTCTCTATTCGTCTGTATGTTTTTTTTTGTATGTTTGTTACGCGATTATCACTTATAGTTTGATACATCTTATTGGCGCGAAATGACATGAGAACTCTCACAAAGCCTCAATCTCAGTAAGTTTTCGAAACTACTCATGTCACTTCGCGCATATAAAATGTAGGGATATAACGATACCGATACCGATATATCGGTATCGCCGATATTATACAACCGATATTTGAAGAGCGCGAAAAGAATCTGCTGTATGAAAAAAAATCTGCAAAAAGTAATTTCAATTTCTGACTTAATTTATGTATTGGTCTATTACCTTGTGCAATGATAAAAAAATACTATGTTAATTAAATCTTTGGTTCTTAATAAAAAAAAATGAATTTTGAGTTGACAATTTATTTATTTTTACTTTACACTTTCAAGGTTGACTCTCTGGTAAATATAGCCAGTAGTCATTGCCATTACCTACTTATAATAAGGACATACAAATATCTGTAGTTCATACTTCATTATTTAGCTAAGATATCGGTATCGGTATCGCCGATATTAACTACTATATATCGGTATCAGTATCGTATCGGCAAAACTGTGTATCGTTACATCCCTAATAAAATGTATCAAGCTATAAAAAAAATCTTATTTAATTAGATAATAATTAATAATATAAGACAAACTTTAAAAAGGGGTCAAATAGCCTATTAGTATGGACGTTCATACAATTTAGCGGCCTTTTTAGTCTGGGGACGACGGCAGAATTTTACCTATCTCGTTTTCATTTTTTCATCTTATATCATTGCCGGTGAATCACCGACGGTGACTGTCAAGATTTTGTACTCTTAGAAAACTAACGTTCTGTGTGATGACTGATGACACAGTTCAGCAATTGTCGAACCCATCAAAGTAGATAACACGGTACTAAAATTATAGTTACATTTGACAAACAAAACTAACACCGGGTTGAAACTTTGCACTCAATAACCACCGCACTGCATACAAACGAGGTGCAAACTTAGCTCAACCGGGTAGCAAATTGCGTCGTGTTCATATCGTATGTCGTATTCGGATGGCGTAGCGGTCATACGTCTCCCGGATCATGCACCTGATTTCGATTCATGGTGCCTCCCGCGGGATTTCCGGGATTTATTCAACAAGTTTGTCGTTTGTACAAAATTTCTTTACGTGATCTTTACACAAACACATACTAAGCATTAGAACGGAAGGGCTTTTCAAAGGTGTTCTTTTTACTTTTGCCTACGAAGTAAAGTTAACCGCTATTAACTGCAATGCAAGGATCGGTTATACGGAGTGCTATAAATAACAACGTTTATTACGTTAAGTTTACTGCTTGAAGGTTCGGGTGGACTTTCAGGTGGGTTGCATGCTTGTCTGTAACTCCAGTAAGACAAATTGACCTCCTTGTACTCAATACAAACATTTTGTAAAATACATACCTATTAAATTAATCAACAACGGTAACTATAATAACTCCTAGCGCCATCTAGCGGCAGCCATTAAAACTAATTTGTACGGTCGCGCACAAAACTTCTTGACTAACGAAGCCAGACCCAACGCACGAGCCTTGAGCTCGAACTGCAAGAACTGGTGTACAGATGGTGCCACGGAGTAAAAGATAACATATTTTTCAGGGTGACTTTCAGGGAATTTTATTCGAGAAAAGGATGGTACGGCCGTGCCTTTGTTTTGCTCGACGTGGCGGGAGTACTGCCGTGCCCCCAGATACAAAGAGCACAACAAGTTATATTTACAAATTTTAATGACTCAGATTGTGAAAGTATATTCCGTTATTTAAAGAAAGAAGTTATGACCGTGGGTGATGAAAATAAGCGTGAAATAAATGCAATTTATTATAAAGTAGGTATTTTGCCAAGAACTTGGGTTACATAATCATAATCAAATGATACTCTGTACCGAAGCAACAGGAAAAATGTTTTATAACAGCCGAATATTTTTTTCCAAGCCGTTTGAGCCGAATTTTATTATGTCGAAATAATTATATAAATTATACCTATATTATGGTTTGCGTAAGACGACCTGGAACGCTTCGGGCCTTCAGCTTCACTTTGAATTAGTGCGCCATAAAGGGCACCTGCAGACGGACCTTCGACCTTCCGACTTGAAACTTCCTTCACAAGATCAGTCACAATTCATGGTGACCCGAGGAGTGATAGCGGAAGCACCCTTACTGAAAACTATCTTTTAATGGTTATTTTATCAACGTGCATCTAATAAACTTGTTCTTTCATCGTAGCATAGCATAGTAGTCCTTAACTCCCTCCCACAATTTGTTATACTGTTCACCACTGAGCTGCGTTACTGATTTATCACTTGTTTTTAGTACTGACATTGTCACTTTTTTTTAGTACCGACGTTGGTGCACCAGGAGGTAGGTGTGCTATAAAACATTGTAAACGTATCGGCGAAGAGCGCGGGCTGTTGAACATGTTTCTTGTTGTTCTTGAATTGAAATGGAAATATACATGTGTAATACACTTATTTTTGAAATGAGCTTTTAGAACTCATTAACTCATAATATTGTCATATAATTCGATGCGACTTGCTGACTTTTATTTAATCTTTCGCTTTTTATGAGGATCTTAATTTTGGTTCCAACTAGCCTATAACCTGCGTCCAATCACGACGAATCTAATGATACACATGTTTGAAACGGTTCAGTAGTTTTTGAGTTAAGAGGGAACAGACGAACATACAAACATACATGTAGATACACGGCGCTGAAATCATAATCCTCCTTTTCGCTTCGCCATACTTGAGTAAATAATACGATGTGAAAAAGTGCACCAACGAAAGAGCGTATCTTCATACCAATTACGTCCTTTTGTTGAGAAGCGTGGTTTATCGGCAATAACTCAAAAAGGTAAATTCGATCATGTTGAAAATAATTTTCTTTGAAAGTATTATTTGAGCGGTACCTTCATGATTTTTCGCATATTTTTTGGACATACCGTTTAAAAGATAGAGGGGGGAAGGGCACAGTTTTCGCAACTTGCGGAGCGATTATTTCCGATAGTACCTATTCACCATTTTGGCTACGGAACCCTAAAAAGGATAGAATGCTCGATGGTTAGTAATAACTAGCGCCCTCTCTGTGACTTTATCGAAGCCAATAATCAGATATTTTTTGCTAATGTACTGTACCGTTGTTATTTTATCATGATACGACATATATATGATAATAGACTCTATAATATAGAGTGTATTCTTCTTAGAATATTAACTTTTTGGGTATTACTTACTCAGAATCGTTTGTACTTTTGAACCTAACATAAGAAAAAATTGTGTCCCTAAATTTCCATTCCAGATGGAAGATCTTTTAATTCTATAGACGTGACGCACTGGATACATTAATTTAATTACACTTTTTTTGGATAATACTCTTCTGTTATATTTTTATTGTAGACTAATATTGTATTTACTGTCAAAATAAAATTTATGAATACTTTTCAAAATATTAAAAAAAAGGTAATACCATGGACTAATGATATGGAGTCGAGAATAATTTGAGTTCGATCTTTTAGCCGCAATTGCTAACTAGTTCATTGATGTGCATATAAAAATAACCTTGAAATTAAAATAATGCCACGTTATGATTTTTATTACAAACGAATAAATTAAGTAAGCACATTATGTCAACTGTAATGAAATTTAAATTGTCGGTAGAATGTTAAGGCTCCGCTGTTTCCGGTCACGACGTAGCCACTTCCTATCCAAACACTTCCCGTTTCCTATTATATCTGAAACATGTTGTCTTATCTATAACACCATCAATTATCAATTTATTTGCTTCAACAAGAGTATTTTTAATATTGTCTTCAGTTTCCGCGATTATCACTCATTGTAATAAAGCAACTAACCTTTTTCGGCGTTCGTGGTCGCGCGTGTCTACCCGTGACCACGAACGCTAAAAAAGGGTTACGAAACGGGATTTCAAAAATTTAGGTAAATATACGCGATTTAATCCGTTTATGATGATTTATTACAATAAGAGTATTTTTAAATAAAGTTTGTACAACATTTTGTTTGACCACGTTAACTGTCACAAAATTCGAACCCGTTATATATGTATATATTTTTACTGTCTTTTTGTATTTTTTATTTAATCATATTTTTTTTGTTTTTTATTTAATGATGATAATACTATTATTGATTATTTTTCATAATTATTATTGTATCGGGATTTTTTTTTCTAATTATCCAATGACAAAAATATTGACAAAATTAAAAAAAAAATTAATAAGAAATCCTTAATTGATGTACAAACTTTTTAGAAATGCTCACATAAGGTTTTAAAATAATAATACCCTTTTCTGTACTAACTTAATGTTGAAACTTTTTTCCCCCTTTTAACTTTCGCGCAAAAAGGCCCTATGCGTATTTTCTTTACATAAAGTTATGGAACGTTTTAGTGACGCTAATATTTATCCTGGCAATTCTCTTGGATGGATGTACCAATTTTATCACGGGCCACTGAAAAGCAGTTGAATTATTTTATTTGCCACATGAGTACAGTCAAATGAGACACCATCCTTTTTTTTACAAAGACACAAAAATTCAGATACCGATTACATTAACTATCATACATTTAAATATAATTTATACAGTTAATTGCACATATTAGTTTTAGCACGCTGTTTATAATATAAGAGGCGTGTTAAAATATGTGTTACAAGTGTATTACATATTTAGATACACCTAAACGTAATAAAAGCGTATTAAAATATGTGTTACAAGAATATATGTAATGTTTCCTTACCGGAAACTGGGCAGAATATATAGATTGTGTACTAATTAATGAAGATTAATTAAGGAGTACCGGGACCGGGAACTAATTTTTTCTCGGATAAAGTTGTTATAATACTCATACTGATTTAATTTAAGAATAAAATATGTTTCAATGTCAAATTGAAAACAACGAAAAAAAAAAGAAAAAAACCCGGACAAGTGCAAGTCGAACTTGCCTACCGTGGGTTCCGTACAAATACTTTAAATAAAGACTATATTTTTAACCGGCTTTCAAAAGAACGACGGTTCTCAATTCGTCTGTATGTTTTTTTTTTTTTTTGTGTGTTTGTTCACCGATTACTCGAAGACGGCTAAACCGATTTTGAAAATTCTTTTTTCGTTTGAAAGGGTATATTTTAGAGGTGGTCCCATTGCAACCAAATCAGGATCTGATGATGGGATCTTGGAGAAATCGAGGGAACTCTTCAAATATTATAGGCACACATATAGAGATTCTGGTATTTTTCATAGTTTCTCGAGCATTTCTTATTAGAAATGAGTTTCTAGAATTAACCGACTTCAAAACAAAGAGAAAATTTTATGTAGGTTTGTTCTTCGATTACTTGAAGACGGCTAGACCGATTTAGAAAATTCTTTTTTTGTTTGAAAGGGTATAAGTCAGAGGTGGTCTCATTGCAACCAAATCAGGATCTGATGATGGGATCATGGAGAAATCGAGGGAACTCTTCAAATATGATAGTCACACATATGGTGATTTGGGTATTTTTATAGAGTCTCATGTGTGTTTATGTTAACTGACCTCCGCAAAGGAAAAACGGCATTCAATTTATACGTTTGTTACTCGATTACCTACTCGAACATGGCTGAACATTATTTTCCCATTGTAACCAAATCACGAACTGATGATGGGATCTTACAGTTATTGAGAGAACTTTTAAAATATTATAGGCACACATACGGCGAGTTGGTTATTTTACATAGTCTCGGCATTTATTATCGAAATTAGCTTATTGAAAGCCGGTTGTTTTAAAATTTTTAATTTTGTGGTTAATTATTTATACCACACCTGGCCATAAAGTGGCCTACCAACGCCTGGGTTCTGAGTTAAAATACCCGGGTTTTACCCGACTCTAAAAAAAGTCGGGTTAAACGGGTGCCCGGGTTCCATTCCCTAACTTTGTCCAAACCTTATTTCGAGATGTGTAAGTAGAAGTTTTTTGGCAGGTGAAGATAATGGCAAAATTATTAAGCCCTATCTCTAAGCTCATGTTAATCTATGTGTAGATTCTGTTAGTTAGACTAACTGTTACTGTGTGCTGCATGACATAGTTAAAACACTGTATCCACGCAGGCAAATGTGATCTTCTAACTCCAATCGATGTCATTTAGTTTGATCTAAGTATATCATATTGATTAAAAAGGTCCTTTGATGTTTTCTGTTTAGCAAATCCAATGGCTAAAATTTGTAAGCAAAAATAAACCCAAGGCACTATTGTTCGTGTAAAAACATGTGACAATATTGGAGTGCTGCGAGGGAAATTTAGGCACGTGTCAAATAACGCGACTCGTTTAAATGAAACTCGGAAAACATAAATCCTGACCTCAACCACCTTAGAGCATCCGCGGTCAAGGGTAAACCTGCCATCGAAAAAATACTACCACTTCATTATCAGCATCACAAAGCTTTCATTCATTAGTATCTAGTAGCATTGCAATTAATAGCCATAAGGTTGATGGATTGGACATTTTTGGCACCGAAATACGCCACACCTTTGCCACCTGACCTATAACAAAACGTCATAATGATTCATTAGCCTTAATTTTTAACATATGCAGCCATAGTTTTCCGGATACGCCAAATTAATTTTATAGTTGAATTTGGCAGTGAAAGTTTTTGAGTTTAGCCTAAGAGAGATCAACGAAAGTTTAATATTAATTTATTGATAAAGTAACGTGTCACGTCACGACGCTTCTCATGTAGTATTTGTGATGATTGTTTTATGGAAATCCTTCACACATTTAGGTTAGCATTCTTTATCAGACACTAATCGGAACCCTGCCGCTGGTATCTTTTAATCTAATTAAAACAAACCATGCAAACTAATCACCAAATTTGAAATCAGCGTTTCCTATCGGCCTCCGCTGAGATCACTCGCGCGATAAGACAAACAAGCCGCATGCGCGAAACCGAAAACTACATCTTCAATGAACCTATTGTCGTTCTAGCCAGTACTGTGCAACCGGTGACCGCGTTTTACTCAGTTTCGGTCGAGCTCGCGGCGTGAGCGGTTGCGCCGCCCTCTATTAGCAATTCTGCTGAAACTCGCTCAACGTTCCCGATCTAATGTGCTTTTGAATGCGGCTGTACCAAAATTTATGAGACAAAATGTGCAAAACGCTGTGTTTCGCCCTTATCGCGCTGTCTTTCAACCTCGTGAACTCATGGGGTGAGTATCCAACAATCAGCTGATGCGTGAGTTTTAAGCACGTGCGTTTTTTTAACCATGTTATATAATAACAAAGGTTACTATTGAACTAAAAAGTGTTAGTGAGGAGAATCGGTAGCGATCTTCATTCAGTTAATTGTGATATTTGGTTAAATAACATCAATAGGATGGCAATTTATTTGGCGCCACGACACCATTGCCGGGGGACCGCTAGTCACGTAGGCCACTTCGAGCGGCTTGCTGCTAACCGACCGAGTTAGAAAGCCGCTGATTTGAAAGATGCTCGGTGATAAAGCGTCCGACGCAACTTTGTAACGTAGTATTCCTGCAAAGTGGAAAACTGGAAAAGCGACGTATAGCATAAGCGTTATCTTAAGGGCATGTAAACATAGCAAGCGCATACAAGAGATCAATAATAATATATTGATTATGTTTGTTTCTATGTGTGGCTACCGAGATGGTAATTAATGACATTCCTCTCTTATTAGCACATTACAGACGTATTATAGTTGTCTACTGTATATTTACATCTACGTAACCGTTAAAAGCTACAAGGTCTTGACGTCGGTGAAAAGATAGCGTTTTCGAGCGTTCAGATGTGTCGTTTACTGAATTTTGTCAAACAAACGTAGGTGGAGCTACTTTGAGAACAAAAATAGTTACATAATGGGGAAATTCTTGATGCGTGCATTCAATGCACGTCTTAATACATACGAGCAATACATATGTATAGACGAGAATTGAAGTGTTACTTGGATAATTAAATTAATTATTTTCTATACGGTACCAGATCGGTACCTAGTTATTAAATAATAATTTGTTAACACGTACACATTTTAAAAGTTTTTGCAATATAGGTATTTTATGTTATGTTGTAGTTAAACCGTGATACCTACGATGTGCAAAATGTATTATGTATTAATTAAAAAACATTTATACTTACGAAATACGTTTAAATTAATGAATATCTTCTATATTTATAACTATTATTATTCGTGAACAAAATATTGACAAATTCCTGAAACGTTGTGGGAACTCATCATGTCATTACTAAATAAATTGCAATGTAATGACAGCAAAGAATATTTAGGTAGGTAGGTAAGTATTCAAATGGGTATCATTTAATCGATCAGCAAAATATTCATATTTTGGTCAGCAGAAATATGTATTTGGTCAGCCAAAATAGCTAGTTGGCAAGCAACTTATGGTAAGCAAACATTTATAAATCAGGCTGCAATTAATGATATACTGATCTGCTCTAAATTATTTTGGTCAGCAAATTAAATATTTGAGCTGCATTAAGCGATCTACGGTAAATCAAATTTTGGTAAGCAATCAGTAGGTAAGCAAAATATTTCATTTTGTTCATCAAAAAAAAGGGGGCAATAAAACCTAACTGGGCGCAACTATTCTGCCGCCAATCGTGTGCGCATTTTGTCATTCGGTAATTGTCAGCTGTCAAGTAGCAGGTGTCACTGTGATATATACAGGGTGTCACTGTGATATATACAGGGTGTCACTGTGATATATACAGGGTGTCACGTTGTTTATACAGGGTGTAACTGTGATAGATACAGGATGTAACTGTGATATATAAAGGGTGTCACTGTGATAGATACAGAGTGATACTGTGATATATACAGGGTGTCACTGTGATAGATACAGGACAGGATGTCACTGTGATATATACAGGGTGTCACTGTGATATATACATAGTGTCACTGTGTTATATACAGGGTGTCACTGTAATGTATACAGGGTGTCACTGTGATGGGCTCATATAAAATTGGTATTTCGATTTTTTATACATCTCATAATGTTTAGAAGTTATATTATTTATTCAAAACGTGTATCGTTTCGTTTTTAGGGTCAGCAAAAAAAATAACCCTAACCTACCTATTTTTGAGAGCCGTTTCGTTTTTAGGGTCATCAAAAAGAAAATAACCCTAACCTACCTATTTTTGGGAGCCGTTTCGTTTTTAGGGTCATCCAAAAAATAACCCTAACCTACCTATTTTTGGGAGCCGTTTCGTTTTAGGGTCATCAAAAAAAAAATAACCCTAACCTACCTATTTTTGGGAGCTGTTTCGTTTTTAGAGTGACACCCTGTATACATTACAGTGACACCCTGTATATAACACAGTGACACCCTGTATATATCACAGTGACATCCTGTATCTATTACAGTGACACCCTGTATATAACATAGTGACACCCTGTATATATCACAGTGACACCCTGTATATTTCAATTAAACTGCTTACAGACATGTTTTCTGTGCTGACAGTGACATCCTGTATCTATCATAGTGACACCCTGTATATAACACAATGGCACCCTGTATATATCACAATGACATTCTGTATATACCACAGTAACATCCTGTATACATTACAGTGACACCCTGTATACATATAACACAGTGACACCCTGTATATATCACAGTGACATCCTGTATCTATCACAGTGACACCCTGTATACATTACAGTGACACCCTGTATATAGCACAGTGACACCCTGTATATATCACAGTGACATCCTGTATCTATCACAGTGACACCCTGTATATAACACAGTGACACCCTGTATATATCACAGTGATACCCAGTATATATCACAGTGACACCCTGTATATCTCAATTAAACTCTCTGCTGACCAATTGTAAAATCTTGCTACCCAAGTAATTATTTTGCAGCTCGACTGTTTATTAGGCAGCCAAATGATAAAAAAAGCAGATTAATATTGGTTAAAATGTTAACCGTTTTTATACTGTTTGCTGAACAAGAGTTGCCGCCCGATTTTATTTATTGCGAGCCAAATCTTTGTATGCTGCCCAAATGATTTAACTGCTTATTTTGTTTTGCGGATCAATTTTAATAACGGCTGACCAAAAATTTACTTTCCTATTCAAATCCCTTAGGCTTAAATTTTCTCTTCGTTTTATTTAGAGTGAATGACTAATAGAAGATAAAATAATTAATTAACTGCTCGTTACAATGTAAGTGAACCGTTTTTATTTAAATTAATTAATTTCTTAAATTAGCTTATTAGTCTAATGAATATCAAGCATTTTAGTACTACACATGTCTACAAGTCGAAAATATAATACATTATTTAAACATAAAACATAAATATAATTATACATTATAAATACTAGGCGGAATTATTGTATATTTAGAATTAGTTTAAATTTAGATGCCCCTCTTTGTTTCATAATTTGTTTTGTTGTATTCAATTGATAAAAATTCCTTATAAATATAAATAAAACGAAAAACAGGACTAAAACTTGTTTATGGGCGAGAAAATTGAAAAAAAGATTCTAAATTGTTGTAGGTACATTTTTTTAGGATATGACGATATGACCATACTACCGAATTCATATACCTACTTAGGTAGTTTTTAAGAGATGAATTTTATAATCCTTATTTTATTATTAATGTTACATTATTTTCATTTATTTACTTATTTTACATTTTGGACGATACAGATTTACAGTTCCTATAGTATTTTTTTTACTAAATATGTAACTATATTTAGACAACTGAGAAAAACTTTATAGGCACTAAGTTAGTCCAATTTAGCTCGAAATGAAAACGCCCAGTAAAAATGACTAGAATTACAGTATGTGTTTTGATGAGTAGAAATGGGTTTAATACTACAATACATCTCATCTTAATTAGCTATCACTGGTTTAGTATGGAATCAACAATTATTATTACAAGTAATTATTAAGTTAATAATAACGTAGTGCTAAATACAAGGAAATAATAAGTAGTGTGTAGTGTGGCATTTCAACATATGGATTCTTATCGATTTATAATAATTAATATCTATAACTATAATACTTAACACGATATTATGTAAACAAAACCTTGGAAGGAAAATTAATTGCATTCATCAATCAATATCAACAAGATTCGAATTTTGATTTATATGACATTGTAATAAATATAATTAAGAATTAATTATATTTTCTTCAAGATAAGTCGGTACCTATCTAAAGAAGTACCTACCAGAGAGCAAGTGTCAATGTCACTCTGAAAATAAATGTACCACCCCGTTTCTTTTGTTTACAAAGTTATCGCAAATTCTAAACATTTTACTTTGATATTCTTATTGATTTTTAATAGTCATTGATGCCTTTTAAGAAGTTCATTAAAAATATTCGAGTTACATTTTCCTCATATATCAAGTTATAATATAATACATTTACTTCTTAATTATATTATATTGTCCGGCTGGTGTATGTATTCCTGAAATACTACATTGTGTATCAAGGGCGGTAGGTAAGGAATTACAAACGAGTGTTTGTTACAAGGCCGAGGCGAAGCCGAGGGCTTTAATAACACGAGTTTGTAATTCCTTTACCGCCCGTGGCACACACAATGTTTTTCATCACACTTGTGAGGAAATCTAATTAAAATTAACCTTACTTAACTTAAATAAAATTGTAAAACTGACAGTGACATTAGTGACATATCCATAGACAATGCGCAACGTTCGGAAACCATAGCGGTACAGACCTAAAACGGTTGATTTTATAATTGCAAAATACTGAAATACACTATTGAAACATTTAATTAATGTTACAGAAATATGTGTTTACATGTATTTGCAATACCAGTTCTCTTTAAATAAATATTTCAGTGATAAAAGTTAAAAAAGTAAGTTGGCGTTTCCTTTGAACATGACAAATAAGAGTAAAACAGAACCAGCGTTTCAAATTTAAAAAGAAAACCATTACGCCCTAGGGCGTAATAGCTCATTTACGGCCCGCAAAACCTACGTGTAATGCACCATTTTCGAGCAAGTGTGATGAAAAAGTCATTTATGTCACACCTGGCCATAAAGTGGCTTTTACCGCACGCTACGCGTACGGAAAAAGCCGCTTTCTGGCCAAGTGTAGACATAAAATTATGTACACAACACAGAAGGTAATAAAGAAAGCCCTCAATCGTATAATTTACGTCCCTCGATTGCAGCTCGGGCCATAAACATTGCGATCTTGGCCTTTCTTTGTTTTACCACCCTAGTTGTGTAATGTACTATTTAAAACCACCCAATCAAGAACTATGGTGAAAAAAAAAGGAGAATCCTCCTCAGATTTTCGCAACTTAGAGACACTTTAGATATTGTGGGTGATATAATTTTAAATGATGAAATCTTTATTACATATCATTTTTAAGGCGCTTCACGTAGCATTACTCTCATTTAACCAATGGAAAACCTCCTGTCATTACCTAATGATTTTTAAATTTGGGCACTAGTGCGATAACCCATTATTAGGTCGCCATTCAATCGTGAACCAACTCCGAGAGGTCAGGCGCATGCATTTCAATAAGTCTTCTATTCATATAGTATTTTATATTGTTCGTGGATTGATAGGGCGTAACTAACTATGATTCCCTAGTAAGATGTTGCGTTTTAGGGTTGAAAGCAGGAGCGTATTATACTTTTATAACGCTTGTCCCATCTGCCTCTCTGCGTTTGGTCGTAAAGAAGCTGTTTTGACCAAAGAGGTTTATTAACATTCGATGACCTTAACTTTTATCGCGTTACCTATGTATTAAAAAATAATCTTTTCATTTAAACATCTTCATAAACTTTCACATTAACAATATTACTTAGATATAAGGAAGCAGGATAGGATGGTAGGGCAAATAACTAGTATGTTAAGTGGTCAAGGGCAAATCAGGGTACCAAGGCGCCAATTGTTCGACAAATTAATGTACCGTTGATTGGTCCGAAACAGATTTTTTTGGAGTATTATATTAGGTCTCCAATTACTTGATCATTGATGGTATTTCATAGTAGTAAAGGTATTTCCTAGGAAATAAATCTAAAAACCAATGGTAAAATCGGATTTTAGATTAGTAGAAGTTAAATAAAAATTATAAGAACATAATATAAATATGCATCGGTCAACCTAAGGCCCCCTAGCCATCTTCAATATGATTACGCAACATTGTCGAGCCATCACCATCACACTTGGTTACATTACATATTACGTTTAAAATGAGACAGGTTGATTGTCAATCATATTTTAGGTGAATAGGGCACCTAACTTTACTTCGGCTAATTAACCTTTCGTCTGCATGATTTTTTTAAAAATCGTGGATTCAAGCCTCATTTGCGCCGTATTGAGCAAAAAAATATATCTGTAAAAAAATGCAAAAAGACTACCTAAAGATATGTCAGGATCCTTATCAAACACAAAAATTAAACATCCGATTTTAACCTCAGTCATCGTTTTACCTCTGACCATCGACAATAGCATATTATATCTAGGACAAACTCGAAACTAGGGCACGGCCAGTGTTCAATTTGAACATGTATAAGACATTATTTTATTAAATAATGATCGTTACGTACTTGTAACCATTTTCGCGAGGTGATGATTACCGAGCGTGACTAAAGTTATCTTTACATCCATCTAGTACAAATGACCATTAAAATTGGCGCACAAAGAAGTCCTTGCCAGAGTTATAAATTTTATTATCTTTCAATAGAATGACCAATTTTAGGATTTTTTTAGTGGCGAGTTGAAAAGATTCAAACTTATGGTAGGTAAGGTAAATAACGATTAGGGTCGGCAGTAACATCCTAGACAACCCGAGATTAATAATAGCTGTTTAAAGCTATTTATTTTTATTTTAGTATGATCAATATAGGGATCCCGGTATTAGCCAGTCAAATTATACCGGTATAGGAAGTACCCGAACCGAGCATTTGAAGATGCCGTGGGAAAGTAAATAGAAAACCGGACAAGTGCGAGTTAGACTCGCGTAGAGAGGGTTCCGTACGTTCAAAACAATACAACACAATTATACTTTACTGTACCTACTTCTTATAGGTTAATTCCTGTAATTTATAGGTGTAGGACTAGTTATCGTATTTTTTCCAAAATTTTATGTCTAATAGTTTCCGAGATAAGAGGAAGAATGGTAAATTTTTGCCTATTTTCTTAAATAACTTCAAAACTATTTATTTAAAAATTATAAAAAAATATAGGTATATTTGAGATTCTCACAGTGAGTTATTTTTAGGGAATGCAATAACCGGCCATATTTTATAACCGGTTATTAACCGAAGTGATCCCAAAATAACCGGTTAACCGGTTAAAAACCGGTTAATTTATTTTTGTCCATTTTTGTTGATTTTGTGAGTGTATGATAATAAAAACTACTTCAAAATATTGCTTAGTCGATTATTAAACAAAATCAACTTAAAAAACAAACAATAATAATAGAAACATTACTGACAGTAAATCGTAATAATTTGGCCAAACGTAAAATAAAAGCTAAGGCCTGTTTTGCAAGGGATTCACTACCTAGATTTACTATATGAAATGAACATGATGTTTCTTTATTAGTTTTTTAGTGCGGGTAAATTACACTTTACACCACATTTTTGTGTTACATAAAATCCAAGAAATCAAAGTACATACAAAAATTAAATAGGTGTGCACCTATGGTCCAGACCAGGAATCGAACCTAGTGCCTCTGTATTTCCGGCCCAGCGTCTTTACCCTTCGACCACCGGAGCACCCAGCAAGTGCCTTCAATTTTGCCATCTACTTTGATTTTTACTAACGTTTTTCTCGTTTAATAGGTTTTTTAACCTAACACCATCTATTTTCGATCAATCGTCAAAGCTGTAAAGTATTTGCATCGAGGTGAGTAGAGTTCTCATAGATGGTGACTCCATTGGCCACGGAACTCAATACCGTTCAATATGTCAATACTGTTAGACTTCGTTGGATCAAGTCTTTAAGCTCAATTTTCTCTCGCTCTTTATCATCGTGGCTCAACCCCAACTACGGTCAAAATAATGCTGAGAAATCATGTTATTTAACTAAAACTATGAGCACTATGAACATTTATTGTTATCTTTTACCCGCAGCTTCACCTGCGTTATTCTCGTTATTATATTAAGGGAAATCCTTATCAGGATATAAAGTATCCTTATAGTCTACTTGTATGCCAAATTCAGTTCAATCCATTCAGTTGATACTGCGTTATTAATTAAGAAACATCCAAACATCTAAACCTCCAAACATTTTCACACACTTCTACATTCCCATGATTTTATAGCGAAAGTGAAGAAATTTTCTTTCAAAAAAGGTAGGTATAAGTAATATTGGTTACCAGGTTGCGTTGGGAATCAGTTTTACGCAGCTTTCGCCACAAAGTATTAAGTTTTTGACATCGATTTGGATTTTCGGTGTTAGCTTTAATTCATTTTTACGATTATCAGAAAAATTGTTGAAAATAATTGTCTTTGGTATAACACTTTTGTGACTCTTGTGATTCCTATGGTGGTGTTTATAAATAAAATACGTTAAGACCTAAAAGGGACACAAGGAAAAGATGTAGACTGTTAACTTGATTGAATCAGGGTGATTTGATTGTTGACTATAAAAAACTCCACTTACTAATAAAAAAAAACTACAGACAAGAAGAAAAAATCATAAAGAAAGAAAGTGAGATGATGAGTTTGTTAATTAATAAAAGTACTTTTATTAGTGTGTAATGTTCAAATCGCTTCCATCTGCAGAAAAACTTAAAGGAACATAGTTAAAGTACCAATGTGATAGATTTTTAAAGGTTTATGAACTCGCAGAGTAAAACAAATCAATAGTCGGAAAGGAATAAGGTAAAATTACAGGATTTTAGTCAATTTACTATAGTTTTTTACATTTCGGTTAAAAACCGGTTTCTGGACTCGATAACCGGTTATTAACCGTTGCCAAATACAGGCGGTTAACCGGTTTTTCGGTTAACCGGTTTGCATTCCCTATGTGACAGACAGACAGGCAAACAGACAGACACACGAGTGATCCTATAAGGGGGTACGGAACCCTAAAAACATTACGGAATCTTTTCCGTAGAAAATTAAAAAAAATTGTTGGAATGTCCAGTGGAAGAAATTGTAGATAGATAGATAAAAACTTTATTCATCCATAACATACGTGACATAGAAAGCAAACAAACACAAACACGATTCTTAACTCTGCGAAATCTTGGACGTCATGAATTCGTCTTTTTACTAACAAAACAACTCTGGTGTGTATATTTGCGTCAGTGACCAAAATTCGCGGAGCATTGACCTAAACCTGACCCGTTATAGAATATCTCTTCAGCCTAACACAGAAAAACAGACGCAACATTCAAATTCCATGACCTATTTTTTTAAGATTGTCAACTCCTATCGTTTTTAAAGTCGGAATATTTTTAGACGGTAAAATAGGTGAGGAGTGAGGGATCTGGCTGGAGCTTGCTTTATTCACCCGTGGTTTGTAGTACAAACAAACTTTGTACATAATTTTAAGACTTCCCCTGGCTTGGCTAGGAAGTGGAGTTTTCTCTCCGCGTGCCACACTGCAAAACCCCACTTACGGCCAAGGATGACGTAAAAAATATACCTAATGACCTTGGTTGGTAAATATACCTACTTACTTGTAGTACTACGCCGATTAGGTAATCAATTAAAAATAAGTCAAACTATTTTATCAACAGACAAGATATCTTAAATTACCTACTTTGGAAAACTTATCCGTATAGATTGTGTCAATGTAACGCATTTTGTGCAATAATTATCTTGAATGATAAAAAAGGAAGGACGAATTTTCAAACTTTTAGATGGATTAGTTAAAACTGCATATAAGTTAATGTCTTCTATGTCGCTCCCTCACAGCCGAAAATTCTGTCTAGCTGACCAAAGCATGACGTGATTTTGACCTTAGCTTTCCACTTCTTTCAAACCAATAGGTGACTGTAGAGAGCGCTTAGTTTAAAGGTATTTTCTGCCCTCCGGCCGGAAAGCGTCACTTCGCCGGCCGCTACGCTAAACGAAGATGCCGCTTTCTGGCTCCGTCGAACAGAAAAATAATATACAAACCTTGGCCAGTAAATAAGAAAGCCTCAGATCACATGTTTGTCGTGATAGATTGCATGTGATCTGAGACATTTCTTACTATACTGGCCTCTGTATGTAATGTACTAGGTACATATTGGATAAGGCTCAGGAGCGTTTCGATGGCCCTTTCCCGTGTGTTACCAAATATTGATGAAATTAAAAATGCATTAACTTTTGAGAAATATAGGTAAAATAATAGCGGATCTTGTTATTCTCACTTAAATTTAACGCACTTGCTATCGTATATTTAATAACACACTGGAAAGGGCGATTGAAACCGTCCTGAGCCTCACCCATTTCTGCCAGTTATCTGATGACATGTTGGATTTCTTCCCTGTAGTGTAGTACCGTCTATCTTTCCAATCGCCGTTAGTTTGTCTAAGTATACATCCAAAGTAGGTTAGGACGAAAGGCAAAGACTTTTCGTGAACATGGGCCGACATGGGTGTTAGAGGTGTCTTTTCATTTCTTTATTTTTTAACTAGCCAGTGATTGACCTCAGTGCTAAGTTACTACGAGGCCAAACATGTAGCCTACTCACTGTTATCTTGAACATCTCATTAACTTACCAATAAATAGTACTAATAGTAAACAATGTAGGCAGAGCCAAGAGGCAGATGCGCACTTTTCTATAGCTGACTGTCTGACTATTTGGACATCAGCACAAAAGTAGGCCTAGAACACCAACTTTCACACAAGAGAAAGCTTATAACATTTTAAACAAAATAAAATATCTTTAACTTATACACGAATCTAGAATTTCCCACTGGCTTCGCGTGCGTTACTCCCAATATTATCCCAAGGGAACTCTACCGGGGTATAAGGGCCTCCGCTAGCTGACGCGGATTATACCCGGAACGGACGCCCGTCTAATAAGAAATTGTATGAACAGCGCTAAAGTGAAGCGGGCGCGGGTCCATATTTCGCCGCGTCGTCCGCTCCGTGCACCTGCCTCAGCTAGCGTAGGCCCTAAAGTATTCATAATTTGGTCTTACTTACTTACCAAATTTCATTTCAATCCAAACATCCTAATATACAAATCTCTATACATTCAAACATCTTCACAATTTTTCACATCTATATACATAAAACAAAGTCGGGTTCAAACACCATCTGTAACTCGATAACGGATGGACCAATTTTTATGATAATTGATTTTTTGGGTTTGTCTCCGCCCAGAATAACAGACTACTTAACTAATAAAACATCTAAATTATTCAAAATTCTAGGGCGGAACGAAGTTCGCCGTAACAGCTAGTTTATAATATTAGCAATATAATAGTACATTACACAACTAGGGTGGTAAAACAAAGAAAGGCCGAGATCGCAGATGTTTGCGGCCCGAGCTGCAAGCGAGGGACGTAAATATGCGACTGAGGGCTTTCTTTATTACCTCCCGTGTTGTGTACATCATTTTATGTCTACACTTGCGCACGCTGCGCTTACGGAAAAAGCCGCTTTCTGGCCAGGTGTGGCATAATAGTACATTGTGTATCAAGGGCGGTAAGTAAGGAATTACAAACGAGTGTTTGTTACAAGGCCGAGGCGAAGCCGAGGGCTTTAATAACACGAGTTTGTAATTCCTTTACCGCCCGTGGCACACACAATGTTTTTCATCACACTTGTGAGGAAATCTAATTAAAATAACCTTACTTAACCTAAATAAAATTGTAAAACTGACAGTGACATTAGTGACATCCATAGACAATGCGAATACTTATCAAGTCACGTTCGGAAACCATAACGGTAAAGACCTAAAACGGTTGGTTTTATATTTGCAAAATACTGAAATACACTATTCAAACATTAAATTAATGTAACAGAACTATGTGTTTATATGTATTTGCAATAACAGTTCTCTTTAAATAAATATTTCAGTGATAAAAGTTAAAAAATAAATTGGCATTTCCTTTGAACACGACAAATAAGAGTAAAACAAAACCATCGTTTCAAATTTAAAAAGAAAACCATTACGCCCTAGGGCGTAATAGGACATTTACGGCCCGCAGAACCTACGTGTAATGACACCATTTTCGAGCAAGTGTGATGAAAATACCATTTTCGTATTTCCAATGTTAAAAACAGTTGCATTTCTAGATCTTTCCTCTATTGGCAGTTGGCACGTCAGTGAACAAATGGATTTGTCAACATTTGCAAACAATTGAACTACAGTAGGGCGTAACAATTGTTTTCACATGTTCTGTTCTTATATTAAACAACTAAAGTCACCTCACGTGTTGAACTCGCGTGGCACAAACATGAATTATAATCAGGTACAAAAAAATATGAACACGAATTAAGGAGAAGAACTTCATATGACTTTGTAATCGCTTCTTAACTCGCTTAATGCCTTATCACAATTGCGTTTTGCGGGTGAACTGCGGGCAAGTTTGCATACAAAACCAGTCGCGGCGAACCCGCGGCGAGTTTTGTATGGAACTTCGCTTTTAACTCACCCGCAAATCGCAAGTGTGGTAAGGTCCTTTAGTGCAAGGTCAAACGCAACCAAATTAGCTTATAATGAATCCACCTTCAGTGCAACTCCCTTAAGGTGACAAATTCTAGTAGCTCGGTTCTCAATACTAAATAAAAGAGGGTTTAGAATCTCTCAGACCGCATACAATTAGATATGAATCCCTTGCTTGAAACTATTAATCCCCCATACAAACTTTCACCCCCTTACTCTGTAATATCCGGAATAAAACTATCCTATGTCCTTCGATAGGTTTCAAACTATCTTCATACTAAATTTTATTGAAATCGGTTCAGCGCTTTTATCTAATTCTTCCGGATTAACCGACTATTCTCTAAGCGTTCCTGTGAACTGTGGAGTTCCACAGGGATCAATCCTTGGCCCGGTGTTGTTTATCCTTTATATAGCGGATATAATAGATTCTTTAAAAAATTGTAATTTCCACATGTATGCAGACGATCTCCAAATTTATAAATCTTTTCATCCCCGAGATACACTATCCGCCGTGAACCTGCTAAATGAAGATTTAACCCGTGTTACTGAGTGGTCTGAGCGTAGCGGCTTAGTCCTTAACCCCACCAAGTCTAAGCTTCTCATTCTTGGCACAAAGGACCGGACAGAAAAGGTTATTAGTTACGATCCTCGTGTTATACTCGGCAGACAACAACTTGAGCGTGTTACAGAGGCACGTAATCTGGGCCTTCTCATGGATGACAAATTGCGTTTCGAAAAGCATGTGGTTGATACTGTTAAAAACTGTTTTTACAGATTAAAAGTGTTATACCGAGTTCGAAACTATCTTAGCGTTGATCTTAGGATAAAGTTATGCGATTGCCTGATTCTGTCTAAGCTTAATTACGTTGATACCGTGATAAATGGGTGTTTACTAGCTCGATCGCGAGCGCTTATTCAGCGAGTCCAGAATGCCTGTGCGCGCTTCTGTTTTCCCATACCTCCAAGAACTCATGTCACACCCTTTCTCAATCGCAATAATCTATTAAAGATGGAAGCGCGACGATCCTTACACTTTGCCTCCTTACTTTTCGGAGTGGTTCACACCCAACAACCCCAGTACCTATTCGAGAAATTAACGTTTTCCACTCGACCGATTAGAGAAGCCGTCCGTCTCATCTTCCCGCGACACGGTAAGACAGCCGCATTTCGTGGCAGTTTTCGCTATTCGGCCACGAAATGTTGGAATAATATTCCACCCCCTATTAGAACCTGTAGAACGCTGTGCACTTTCAAGTCAAAACTTTTTAAATATCTTTTAAATACTCAGCTCGCTAGTTCATAAATTTTAACATAATATAAATAACTTTTATCCACGTTGCATATATATATATATATATATAACCGTAACCTAACCACGTTCTTTACTGTCTATGTAAATATACCTAACCCCAAGTAATACGCTGCTTTATAATTCGTAATTTTCTATTTTTTTCTTTATATCATCCCCGATCTCACATTCTTTTGCACACACACACACACACACACACACACACACACACACACACACACACACACACATTTAACACTCACGGACTTTAATTGTTGAGCCTTTTAGTGATTCCGCTTTCCATAGCAATGTAAGACTAATTGTCCACAATACTTGTTGCTGTGTCAACTACGTGCCCTCAGGCTCCACGGAAGACCAGCGCTGAGACATCGTCACGATGCCGCAGCACATGCTGAGTGGTGTCCTTTTGCGGTTGACCTGGCAGCACCATTAGTTTTTGTAATTAGGGAAACTTGTTTTACTTAATTTTATCTATCTCTTCTTCTACATGTTGTTTATTTTCTAATTAATTCTATTGTATTGGTGCTGTTATTTCTTACCGTAATAAATGTGATTCTTTCTTTCTTCTTTCTTTCTTCTTTCTTTTAAAGCGTGAAGAACAGAGTTACTTTCACATTATAATATTAGTTTAAAATGTTTACATCGTTAAGATGCCATCGGTGTTAACAGCTTACCTAGACCTATTAGAGAAAGGAAAAGATACCAGCCTCCCTGACTCTGAGTCACTGATAATAAACAAATATCTATTGGTTTCTATTACTACCTACTAGGTGTATTACATATCAAGCGGCTAGCCATACTGGTGGCATATCGTATGCTAAAATATGACTCCATGAAAGTGCTGACATTAGGTATTCTGCTTGTAAAATAAATAACGCAGCAGAAAGTGATTTTATGCCACACTTGGCCATAAAGTGCCTTTTTCCGCACGCTACGCGCACGGTAGACATAAAATGTAAACATAAAATGCTGTACACAACACGGGAGGTAATAAAGAAAGCCCTCGATCGCATATTTACGTCCCTCGCCTACAGCTCGGGCCGCAAACATTTGCGATCTCGGCCTTTCTTTGTATTACCACCCTAGTTGTGTAATATACTATTATATTATAACTAATTAACTATGTAATGTAGACGCCCCAGTGCTTGACACTATAGTCAAAGTATAAAGACGAACTAGTAGTCCGACTTTGGCCGTTTAGGAGCACGCGGCACGTATTCACATAGACGCGCGTTAGCACGTCTGTGTGAGTGCGATCCATACTGAAGCATTCTTAAAAATTTGCTTGTAGTGCGTTCGTACACGGCGAGCACACATTCAAGTGCGCGATGTACCTTTTGTAGGAAGAAAAATATTTTTACTAAAAAAAAACCGACCGCGGTGCACTTTAAAAGTGCATAAAATCCGCCATTTTGTTTATTTTAACGAACTTCATACCCAGTGACACTCGCGCTATCAAGACGAATCCAATGATGTATCATTTATCAAAATCGGATGTGCCGTTGAGTAGTTACGAGCGGACACAGGAACGGACATACATACATACAGGTCAAACACATTACCCTCCTTTGGGCTTCGCCGCAGTCGGGTAAAAATTACTCATAGTATACTGTGCTATAGTAGTTGCCATCTCAAGTCATTTGCAATAGAGGAGACAGCAGGTTGCCAAAAATTGGGCACTAGCGTGTCAAACGCTTTTAAAACATACAGTTCTTGATAAGATAAGTAAAAAAAATGTGCGTGTGTATGTGTGTGTGGTAAGCAGCTAATAGTATGATATTCTATGATTATGTATCAACCCATTAGTTAAATTGTAATTTACCTTAGTTTTCACTGGCGCCCGTTGCATATGGAACCCTAAAACAGGGTCTGGCAAACGTTTATCAACAAAATAAATAAAGTAAAGAATGAAATAACTGGAAGTTTCGAATTATGCTTAGCGTTTATCTTTCCCATGAACGCTGCGGGTGGGCGAATTGTAATTACTTTTTAATCCTTTTATTAAATAAAAGGTGCAACCATCAATCACCCGAAACTAGGACTTAGGGTATTATATAACTGGCTGTTACAATAAAGATTTTATACTATTAAAGACTTCCTGTCATGTACGAGTAATAGCCAAGTGAATTATTGATGCGTAATTATGTATAAATTAATTGCATGCCACGGCGTGATAAAATAGTTGAAACCTAATATTTGTCTATTCTACCTACCAACCTATTGTACACTATTTCCTGCGAATAAATAAATAACTTTGTCTTGGAAAGCCTAAGGCTGTTTTTCCATCAGAGATGTGCGAGGTAGCTAAACGGTAACCTAACACGTTTCCAGTTTCCTACTGATGCTAGCTTAGCTGAGCTATGAAGATAAATGATCCTTATCGGTGAACACTATTCACATCCTTAGCTACGTAGCTTAGCACATCTCTATAGTTCGCAACGGATAACAATAGACTCTAGATTCTAGAGGGACACAGAAGCAGGGATTCCAAACATTTTCTGTAAAGTTTTAATTCTTGTAATAATATTTATTTGATTTAAAATTGTAAGACAATAAACCACAGAATGCGCAAAAGACAGCAATGCGCATGCATAGCAGAACCGCCAGTAACATACAGTACAGACTATATAGTCACCGTGACGGAAATCGGTCAGGAAGTCATCATCATCAAACTTTCACTTCTTCTTCGCGATGGTCGAGTGACGACGCACACTAGAGCAAACGCCTCTTCCACTGCCCCACAGAATCAGTCATATTGAACGTTACAAATAACTATTTACCAATTACTTAGGAATAATAAACTATAATAGAAACAGTATGCAATTAAAATAACATACGAATTCGACTTAATAATGACAGCTCTGATCGTCGAGCAGAGCTGTCTCATATCTTGAGTGTTGGTTACCTACCTCTGGCTCTTTGGGTATTTTATAAAGACGCTTTTTTTTTTGTTAGTTGCAGCCAACCAAAAAGCATGGACATCATCAATATTTTATTTTTGAGCATCCACTTTAGAAATGGCATTTATTGAATGTCAACCTAAAACCGGTACTATAAAAACCTTTCTTTTCTTCTGTCTATTCCTATACGGAACAGACTGTTGCGGAAAATCTGCCATAACGTGCCACAGTCGAACTGACAAGCAGAGAAAGACTTTGTCTCATCATAAATTCAATGGTAAACTCTTGTCGGTATAGCCGATGAAAAGTGTTCCTCTAGCCATCTGGACCTCCTTGACCTCCTTATACCTACGACATGATAGCTATCTTCTCTCCAAGATACCGACTGTTGATAAGCCCATCCCCGCATGCCTTCAATATTTATTTCCCTAAATGTTATTTATTTATAAAGGCGTCTGGTCGTATAAAGGTATCCAAACTTTTTTCCCTGACTTATTTTCTATAGTTTTCCGTAGTTTCTTTGTCTCCCGTGCTAGTATATAAATGATTTTTCATCACTTTTTCAGTCCACAATGTTTGTCCATTCTGACATTAATAATGTCACATTATCTAAAACAGCTAAAACTGTATTTGTATTACAATACAATACAATACAAGTATACTTTATTGCACACCAGAAAAACACATTACAAGATACATAAAACATTACTATATATAAAAAATGAATGAATGATTGAGACATTATTATATATAAAAAATGTACATATTAGACGAATCATGCACATTTCTAAAAATGTCTGACTAAATTTGTAAAGATACTTGTACGTGACTGATTTAGCCCAATATATTATCTTGCCAAACCTTTAATCATAACAATTTTTCAGTTAATCTATCGCGTGACATTATCTGCTATATCAATTCGACGATTTCATGATTAGTCATCATTAATGCCTCGCGAAGCCTTTAAGAAAGGGTAACATTGAAACAGGGCTGCATAATAAGTAAGAAAGGTCTAACATTTTTAAATTATTTACCTGTTTATCTAATATTTAGTAGACTGTGGGTAATCCAATATGAAACTTCATATTGCAAACGCGTCTGAGGATCTAAAAAAAAGTCAATGCCCTTAAAAAATATCACTTGACTTCCACTATGTACGACGAAAAACCTCTACAAAGAGTCGGTGCTTAAAAACGCGAATAATTTGTTTACGATGCTGCCGATAAATTTGAAACAAAACAATCCTATGTGTTTGAAAACAAATAATTATTTTAAATGATTACCATACTATAAATATTTATGAACCCACAATTTCGCTTGTTACGTCAAAGATGGCTCTATCATGGGGCAGACGGAATATTGTTTTGAACCATGAAGTATGCTTATGGAGTCTGATAACCCACAGCATGGAATGTTACGTGATTGTGCTAACATTCCAAGTTCAAGGAGATGCTCCAGAGTTCAGATATTTTATCATGCAAAAATAATTACAGAGAAACAACCAATGATTGTGTATGATATGTTACCTATCTTGTTCAACGTCTAGTCCCAACTACCTAATCTAAGTAAGTACGTATATGTAATAATGTATATATGTATATTGAGTTGCGTATTTTCCACAATATTAGAATTAGAATATATGCGTTCATTTCTTTATTCTTATCGGTACGCTTATTAAGTTTACATTAGAGATGGGCCGAATACGGATTTTGCCGAATACGAATATTCGGACGAATATTCGGTTGCGCCGTATCGCTAGAATCAGGTAAATGATTGTTAATGGTTATTTTCGTTACTATTCCTAATATTCCTAAATGATGGATAACTGATAAATACCTAATAAAACTTACTTAATTAAAACAACTCTGGTTTTTCTTACTTAAGCCACGGTTTTTTACAAAATAAATGTAATGTATTTATATTTTGACCACTATTTATGTCTTTTTGATACGATTAGTTGGTTAGAATGCTGAAATATGATGTCATTATCCGACGAATTACAAAACAACATTCGCTAGTTTATTCTGTCTTACTTTGTTTATTCGGTAAATATTCGGCAATGTAACTGAACTATTCGGCGGAATACGAACATTGGAAATCTTGCCGAATATGCCGAATACCGAATATTTTCCGAATATGGCCCATCTCTAGTTTACATAATCTAATTATGTATATTTTTGTTACCTACCTGCTAATGTAGAGTAATTACAAACATTTTGCAAACTACGGGTATGTAGGTACCACAGTACCTACTACTGTACTCGATGACGATGAAAACGAAAATAAAGTTTCTGGTTTCCGCGCGTAGTAGGTACCTACCTGCTTATCTACTTATATAGTCTACCTATACATTTTTCCTGTTTTTGGCCACATTAATTTCTACACAGTCAATTTTCGGACTAATCAAAACTGTCAACTTCCCAATACCTACGCGAAATTCTATCAAGGCTGAACAAAATGCAAGTGAAATTGACCCACTTTTACAAATACGTAATAAATAGTATTCTATTTTTAATTATTTACTTTACAACCTCGTATTCCTGATCGAAACGTTTTATATAAATGTAAACTTTATTTTATTAGGATCATGGTTGTTTTTCCAACAGACGATTCACTTACAATGACGCTACTGTTAATTGGATTGTTGGAAACAATTTAAATACAATACAGCAAATAGACCTGTTTTAATTGTTGTTTCGTAACTAACCCTTGTACCTGCGTGAGAATGTGTCAATACTTTAGTCGATCTAATTAAAATGTCTTATGTACTTAATCGGACTGTGCATGTTCAGCAGTAGGCGTCTCAAGGTTGAAGTGATGATGATGATGATGATGATGATAATCGGACTACAGTAACCAAACGAGTTGAATGAAGATAGAGCTTCATAACCAACATTCATATAGTAAGGTAAAATATACCTGTGCATTAAGAAAACTAAATGTGTTGTACCATGATTCCGTCTTTCTGATTTCCACACGGGTTGGACTGCGAAGGTCGAATTTTAATAGCAGTCCCCTATAACCAAGTCTGAGAAAACGGCAAAAAACACTGTTGAAAAAATATTACCCAATCTAATTCATTTATCTTTACCCCACCTGGCCATAAAGTGGCTTTTACCGCACGCTACGCGTACGGAAAAAGTCACTTTCAGGCCAAATAAAGACAAAATTATGTACACAACTCGCGAGGTAATAAAGAAAGGCCTCGATCGCACTTTACGTCCCTCGCTTGCAGCTCGGGCTGCAAACATCTGCGATTTCGGCCTTTCTTTGTTTTACCACCCCAGTTGTGTAATGTACTATTTGCAAATAGGCCTCCAAAGCTCTTTTACAGGTCTCATTTAATACGATCAGAGTCATAATCATAAGCCTATATTACAAAGCTGTACGTTTACAATTCAGATTCGGATAGTAAACGTGTTAAAAATGCTTCGCTGAAATTGTAGTGTTATTCTTCCATTTCATACCTATTTTTAAAACGACAAAGCTATCATATAACTCGTGTAGGTACCTATTCTAAACGCGCTTCGCAACAATGGCTAATAACATGCAGAGTTGCAATTGACCTCGTAGAGAATTTGCTTTCAAAAGCTATTTGAAACGAGACGCCGAAAGTTTACATACGCGTGGCTTGGGTCACGTACGCCAAAAGTATTATATTTATGCATGTTTTCAGTAGGTAGGTAGGTACGATCTATAGACTGATGAGATGGCTGATGATAAGTCAGGTCATAATATAATGGGTGGGTAGCGCTCGGATGTAAACATATTGCATTGATTCAGCACGTTGTATAAACAAAATATTTTTAGATTAAAGATGTTTACGGGTGACGCATTATCATCACTTCAATCCGGAGACACCCTCTACACATAGGACTCCTGGAAAGGCTTCCACATCGAATGGAAGCACGCTTTTTGTCTTCATCGTCTTCGGCGATCGTAACTAGGCTTATGACTACGCTTTGTCGATCGGTACTAGCATCATACGCCTACTCTGATCTTGTGGGGGGCCGACCCACGCCGTGTCTTCCGAGTTCGTAGTCTCCATTCGCGAACCTTTATGCTTGAGCGGCCATTGGTTCTTCTAGCTACATGCCCAGCCCATTGCAACTTGCAACAATTAAGGCTGCATTTCCACTAGGGATGCGTAGCGAGGGATGTGTTTGTGGTAACCAAGGGAAACACTTAATCCTCGCTCCGCTGAGCTGTTTCCATTGGTTACCACAAACACATCCCTCGCTACGCAGCCTGGTGGAAACGCAGCCTAATGGCAGCTATGCTCGCGGCAACTGAAGTAGCGGTGATCAAAATGCAGAAGGGATCTACGCACTACTAATTACGATCCCTTATATACATTTTGATACTGCGCAATCAAGGAGACCGCTAGACTTTGTTGCCGCACAGTATAATAGCAGAATTTTTTCTTTATGAAAGGTACATCGCCGGGCTTGTATGTGTGCTCGCCGTGAACGAACGCACTACAAGCAAAGTATTACGAATGCGTAAGAATACCCCAGTACGGATCGCAATGTCTGCGCCTCGACCTAAAAGCTCATCGTGTACTCCTAAACGGCCGAAGTTTGACTACTTGTCTGTTTTTATACTTTGGTTGCCACGAGCTGTATGTGTAATCCCCTTAAATCAGGGTTTCTTAAACTGTGGTCCATGGACCCCTTAGGAGTCCGTGATACGAGAGCCGGGGGTCCGTGGCTTTGCCTTTAACACAAACTTTCATGTGCCCTTGATTTTCTTTTTCTCTGATTGTATCCGGAAGGGGTCCGTAAGGTTTTCGAAATCATGTAGTTGTAGGGGGTCCGTGACCAAAAAAAGTTTAAGAACCTCTGCCTTAAATGATTTAAACATGAATCTTATAAATACTAGAAACGTCAACACAGTTGCGATTATTTGCGAGCTTGTTTAAATTGAAGATCGGCAGTTTACTATCTCATGACAAACTAATTATGTTCCTAGTGATTTTGGAGGTCATTGTCTTTATAATGTTGCGTAATAATTTTACAAGCAAACAATTTACGTAATCTAGTTAAATAATAATTAGTGTGACGTTAATTAAATGTGACGTTCCGCGGGTAAAGGTACCTTATGGATATTGTCGCTTGCGTCGTATCCGGCTCCGTTACTATAGAACATCAAGATAGAAGGAAAAGCGACATTATCCATAAGGCGTCGTCCTATCGAAGCGCGAATACACGATTGTCGCGCGAACACGCGATTGCTTCCATACATTGGTACCTTTACCCGCGGAACGTCACAAATATTCAACCAGTACTTAAAATAATTGAGGTTAATTAAATCTAGATCACTTTTTTTTAGTGCAGGTTAGACTATTGTTTGACCTGTATGTATGTCTGTCAGTTTCTACGTCCGTAACTACTCAACTGATCTTGATTAATGATACGTAATTACTGCATTAGATTTGTCTTGATGGCGCGAATCACAACACGAATTGGGTTCATAAAAGGAATAACGGATTTTATGCACTTTAATGTGCGGTATTGGACTATTATATAATCTGTGGTATTGCACCGCAGTCAGATTTTTTTAAGTAAACATAATTTTTTAATTTGTTTATTATTTCAGTCGAGCTTAAAGTCTTAGGAGACAAATATGAGATACGTAGGTATTATAATTTTGTTGACTTGAGACAGAAATGTCAGAAGTTAATAAATAGTTATTAATTCGTATTTCAAGTTATACTTGCTATAAACGACCACGTGCCGGCCGATGCACGTGACATCGATCAAATTTTACATATTTTATTATAACAGATTCTTCATACAGACGAAAAACGGGTTACGAATCGACTTAAAACATAATCATTAAATTAGGTTGAAATGTGCCATTTTATAGCTTTCTGCGCAGAAGAACATGAACGTAAAAAGCTTTTTTTTTAATAATAAATGTGCTTGCTCTCGACTCCGACCATGCCTAATGCTAAGCATTGTGGAGCCTATGATGGAACGAGCGTACCCAGAAGATGCCTATGCACTGTTGGTAGTAAAAGTGTCCGGGTTATAATTAGTCGGAAACACCGACGCTGGCAGGGAATTCCACACTTGCGCAGTTCGCATAACGAATACGAATGCAAAGCTAAAAAATATCTACATGTTTAGATAGCGCTGGCCGTAAAAGGCCGAATGTATGTTTTTTCTGACTTTTTCGGAATAATCATGTTATTTTGCGGAGATAAACTGAAATTGACTACCTTTTTCAGTTATGATTGAGTTAATAGTTAATTGCTTGTTTATTTAAAGAATAACTATGTTATTAGTCATGTCTGTTTTATGTCACCCGTGCCCTTGCCTCCGCCCTTCACGTTATTATAGCCGTTAGTGTTGTCTCGACCCATTATCTTGTTTATAAATCATCGGCTCTTCAAGCCTTAAGTCTGCCCTTTGAAAGCCGTCACCGCGGCTACATTTTATGGTTAAACATAAAACGTAACTGAGCGTTTTCCAAAAAAAATACCGGGGTAGCTACTTTCTCAAAATATGGACTTTTGAGGTTTTTCTGGCTCAGAATCGTTAGTACATTCGAACCTTATACGTAAAAAAAAGTGTACTGTGTAATCCCAAGTCTTATCCATGTTATGTGTTTAAGGTCATTAACCCGAAATGGCACTACCTAATCCGAACACTGATTGTATGTGTTAACCAGGGTCATTATTTATCTGTACACCAAATTTCATGGAAATCGGTCCGGGAGTTCTTGCGAGATGCGCGCACGAATAATCAGACAAAAGTTTCAAAAACTATTTATTTGCGTTTTATTAGCTATTTGTTTTTGATACTCCCCAATTACTATTTTGGAAAAATCTTTAATGTACAACATAGCCTTGTACGATTTCATTATATGTATAGAAGATTTTCGTTCAATGCACTAATTTTTAGACCATGAACTTGACCATTAGTAGTCATAAAACTAAGCCGAGATTGAAAACCAAGGTTACTGGTTGTACATTAAATACCGTAAAATGGGGTGAGTAGGGATTGCGAGGGCAGTTGATTTATGAATGGGGAGAATAGGGATGACAGAGGGGTGAGGTGGTTTTTAAAGGCTACTGGTACCTAAATAATAATATTATTTAGGTACCGGTATTATATTCTTATTACAAATGGAGCTATAGTAATATTCCTAATCCAAAAGTGTCGATCCAACAATTTGTCCTACTCACCTTAGTATGAAATCCCATCTCACCCCAACTACGAGGGACTACGGGGTGAGGAGGGATTTTGTGTTTATAGTTAAAGTTATGAAATGAAACTACTCATAATCATAAAAAAAAGACCGGAACATTTATTATATATATAATTCAGTTTGCATATGTAAAAATAAAATGTTATCGAGGTTTGAATGTCAATTTTGTCCCTACTCACCCCGTTTTACGGTACTCAAAGTGTTACAAAATCATCATTATATGAACTTGAACTATAACTATTAAAGCTGTAATGTAATTAATGCGTTGGATTACATATTAATTTTTATTGTGTTATAAACTGTCGCGTGTATTGATTTACTTCCTAGTCAAGTTTATTATCAAGGATTTCGTGTCACGATTGATCGTACAGTAGCAACACATTATCAACAGATACGAATAGGAACATAAAATCCGTAAATCATTATCCTATATATCATTATCACTATCGTATCGTATCTATTTATCATTATCGTATATTATTACTGAATCATAGTTAACACCTGGGGTAGGTAGTGTTTTTATCTAAACCAATCTGTCCCGGCGAAATTCGTTCCGCCTCAAAATGTTTTAATTTTTAGATATTTTAATAGTTATTCTGTTATTCGGGGCAGAGAAAAACCCAAAACGTCAAAGATCATAACATAAAAATTGCTCCCCCGTTCTCGAGTTATAAATGGTGTAACGAACGACCCGACTTTGTTGTTATGTATACGGAAGGTGCACGACAAAGGTGCTGCCAACTGGTGCCGCCAATCTAAATCAAGTACCCTCTCATGCTGGGGCCACATTGACGGAAACGCCGTTAATTTATCGCGATGAAGGACGATTAACGTCAGTGTAGCTACGACTTACTATATTTGACATTGACACAGTGGCGGACTAACAGGGGGGCGGAAGGGGCGGCCCGCCCCGGGCCCCCGGTCTTTGGGGGGCCCCAAATGCCTCCGCGTTCTCCTGATCAAATCCTAAACAAGACTTTAAAAATGTGCTTAGTAGTTAGTACCTACATAATTTCATGAAGATCAAAACACTACAGCCATCTAGAATTTTTACGCGGTACTAATGTTCTTTTAACTTTGCTGAACGCGTCCAATACGCTGAGGCAATTCCTGTGTACGGATAAGCGCAGCGCGCGCCCTCCTGCGCTTGTCCTCAAACTGAACTAGTCTAAAGCGGATCTCACACTGCAGCGAAAATCGTGGCGACACGCGACTCAGCGATTTTCAACTTTGTATGTAGAATCATCGATTTGTATAGAAAAATCGCGGGGTGGCGCACACCACACTGGCACGTAAATCGCGGCGACTCGCAACTACTATGCGCAGCTACACGGAAAAAATCGCGGCGACGGGCGATTTCAGTGTGTTCTTCGCCTAAACCTGTTTTTAGGGTTCCGTACCAAAATGGTAAAAAAGGAACCCTTATGGTGCGACTCTGTCTGTCTGTCTGTCACAGCAAGATATCTCAGGATCTACTGATGCTATCGACTTGAAAGGTCATTGGGAATTTT
Source organism: Eudemis profundana (assembly GCA_947034925.1). Lineage (NCBI taxonomy): Eukaryota > Metazoa > Arthropoda > Insecta > Lepidoptera > Tortricidae > Eudemis > Eudemis profundana. Next base: position 18,016,242 of record OX344803.1, read on the forward strand.
GTTCGGACATATGACCCACGGCGTACACAAACGAAATAGGGCTAGGTATGTAGGTAAATGTATCTGCTACTCAGTGGTATGAGTCGCATTCTTGTAAACCATGGGAAAATTGAGAAGAAAATAAAAATAATTTCTTATCATTATAGCATTTTTGCAATGAATTAAGTCAGAACTCGCCTAGTGATTGCAATTTTTTTGGGATGTGGCCGTCTCAAAAAAAATTTTGTTGAGATTATTGTTGATTACTGTCACATACTTAATACGTGACAGTAATCAACAAAAATCTCAAAAAAAAAATTTTTTGAGATGTGGCCGTATTGCAATCCTTAGGCGAACATCGTACAAATACTGTTGAATAACTTTTTACTGCCGGTTGATACATAAAAAAAATTCTCTATTTTAAAGAATAAAATAAAATAAAATAAATAAAAACTAATTTGGTCTCTACGCAAAATTTCGGAAAGCGGATCAAAAACGCCCAACGGCCTTTGGAATGCTAACCCAGCTCGGGTTAGCATTCCAAAGGGGAAGTAAAAAAATCTTGTAATATTTTTTCTAAAGGGGTCCGTAATCAGACTTTGAAAATTGAAAGCAGGGCAATTATATCGAGTGGGATATCAAATGAAAGGGCTTAATTTGTAGATTAAAACACTATTTTTGTAATTTTTTTTAAATAAGTAGTTTTTGATTTATGGCAAAAATCGTTAAAATGTATACATCATATTTTTTTTTCACTCCGTTAATATCTATTTATTGACAATAAAACATACTAGTATAAAATTGAGCAACATTATTAATGTCGTCCTATATATTACAGGAAAAATATAACGGTTTTCCTAACTTTCACCGTTTTTGAGAAATTTGCAAAAATCTTAACACATACTTATTTGCTCCTACTAAACTAATCGCCATAAAGTTTTTCTTGAACTATTCTTGTATGTACTTATGAGTTTGTACGGAACCCTCAGTACGCGAGTCCGACTCGCACTTGACCGGTTTTTTTCTACATTGATATTTAATAGTTTATTAGTGTGTTCTGATATTTTCGCGAACGGATAAACCTTTTTTCAAATTGTAAAGTAAAGTAACTTGTAAAACTATCTTTGATTTATTTTAGCAATTTTTTTTCGATCGATTCGTATTTAATTTAAGTCGAATTTAAGTTTCACTTGCCAGATTTTAACGAAATAAACATAAACACTTATTAATACATACAAATGTGAACCGAATAAGAAGCTTGTAAAACTACATTTTTTTTAAAGCTGGGGGGCCTCATTTAGCTTTGTCGCCCCGGGCCTCTGACGGGCTTAGTCCGCCACTGCATTGACACTTAGATATTGTCATTGACATTGACAGCTTGATTTGACAGGTGATAGCGGGGTAACAACTTAATGGATTGAGATGTTTGGCATGCAAGTAGACCAAGTCTTGGATTGAAACATATGCTACTTTATATCCCGGAAAAGAGTTCCCTTGGGACAATAACGGGAATAACGCAGGTGAAACCGCGGGTAAAGGGTACACATGGTATACATTTTATTTTTTGGATGTTGGATGTGGGTATGCCACCACTCTTGGTACAGCAAAAATGAGGGTTAGATTTTTGAATTTTCGCAGACAAAGTTGTGAACATCTAGTTTTATAATAAAAGTAGAAGGGCTTAAGAGACTAAAGCTGTTTGGTTGTCCCACGAATGAGCAAGGTCTTACAGGTTTCGTGTTCACATGGGAACTGGGCGATTGATGGCAGTAAACGATTCAAACAAACAATTTCATTGTCCTCCTCTGATACTTCAGTATTCTTCCAGCAATATCTCAGGAATACTCGTGTTTCTCATTCTGGAACTCTCGGTCTAGATTGGCAACAATACGGCATTTCACAACAATCCAAATAAATTCATTAACTCTAACCAGCAAATTACGCTTCCAAAACAGCCCGGATAAAATCATTCAAACTTATGTTCGTGCCATCAACGATTTTACAATAACTAAAAATAAGGCACCATGTTGAGCATGACGTCACAAGATAGTATTTCACACTAAACTGCATACTTTCGGAGCGTTTCGACACTTCATAAAAAGAAGCTGATTTGAACTGTCATCAAGTAGCCTATTACTTATTTACCTACTGTCCCGTGGATGATGGCCGTCGATTAATTTGATCCATTTTTAAAGTTTCAAAAGATTCACTATTAAAATGTCGATGAAATCACAGATGGAATTCTTACTTCAACATGGCCCGACTATTTATTTTAACTTTATTAGGCGAAAAAACTTATCATACAAAACAAATGGTGAACTTAAAACCATAAGATATTCTCTACCAGGTTAAAGTTAACCTTAGGCTTTGGGCAAAGCAGACATATTACACTGTTACCCGTAGGTCAATATAAGCTATTATTTAAAATAAATTCAACAGGTAACTATATGAAGAGCATGGATTAATAAAATAGAAGGATACCGCGCGGTCTAAGACGCGAGTGAAGCCGAGTTATGGCCGCCGAAGTGAGCATGTGTGCGTTGACGGCCCAATGGCAGCCGACCGGCCCATTATGCTGGTTGATGTGTGCGTGCGTGCGTACAAAGCGCCGGCACATTGCCGGCACATCATGAGTGCTTCACTTATCTGTTCGCGACGCTACGTCCGGCTATTTATTTTAAGGTCCTTGATGAAGAGTACCTCTTGAATTAACATGGGTAAAAACAGCACAAGTACTCTACTTAAGATAAATTATCATTCTCTTACTTAGTAAATAATACCAATTAAAATAATCATAACATAATGTTGTCAAGCACGTCTATCTGAACCTTTATCATAGTAGCTAAAACGTAACTGACTAGAAATATGTCCATAGGTCCAAACCAGAATCCATGACCGTTCAAATTATTAGATTCAATGTCCTATCTGGACATTGCTCATAGAACCGGCTGCTCTGCCATGCTAGTCTAAAAGGCGACTTTTTACTACGGTAACTCATAGTAAAAACCGGACAAGTGCGAGTCGGAATCGCCCACCGAGGGTTCCGTACAAATTTGTAGGTAGGTACATATATTAAAGAACCCTATAAGTTTTGATTCCCTTAGTAAATAAAGTCTATTTTTTATGATTTAATTAATAATGTATACGACGGTTAACTTGCCAAATTTCATAATTTCATAGTTCTGGTTTCCTGGAGAGTGTCTAAATTAACGTTTTTTGCTCCATTAACGGCCGTATCTTTTATTCACGTTAACTATAAAGGTGGATTTAGACCAAACGAATTCTAACACATTCTAACCCCACTCTACCAAATTCTTAGAATGTGTTAGAATTCGTTTGGTCTAAATCCACCTTAACTGGCCGCGATTTCGTTTCTCGCGCGACAGGGCATCACCTGTCACTGTCACACTATATTAAGTGGAAAGAGATAGGTAGCATTTGTCGCGCGACAAAGAGTCGCGCGTCAGAGTTGTGCTAGAGGTACTGGAGTCAGTCGAATGCGAGCGACACAGGACCGGTCATGGTGGCATTCTTTCAGGGAGATCTATGTCCAGCAGTGGCTGATGATGATGATCTAACTTTGCGGGACGTGATAACCAGTGATCGACAAGATCGGTGCATAACGTTAACAAAACTTGTAAAGCTGACTTAACGGGGAACTTACAACCAAGTAAATAAGAATATTATTGGCAGATCAGTGTTAAATTTAACTCTATATCGAAATCTCGCATTTTCAATACTTGAGTATAAAGATATTAATATTTTCATGGCTGTAAGGACTCTATTATGTCCGCTTGGCAAGTTTTGTTGAAGTTTTGCACCGATAGTGCCGACCACTGATGGTAACTCTTCGAATAGGCTAGATGACTAAAAAAAACTGTTACATTATGAAAAAATATTGTACACGTATTTTTTGTTTTGTTTGACAAACAAAAACTGACGAGGGTAGAGTGCTTAGAAGTTTCGAGTGACGTCACTCTTGAGTACAAATTGTACTCAAGAGTGACGTCACAAGCCCCCACTCCAGAAGTTTGATGATCTATAACTTTGTCGATTTTTAATATTTTGATAAACCAAAAAATACGTGTCCCATATTTTTCCATAATCTAACTGACGGACTAAATAGAATTACATATTTTTAACCCAGTCATCATCCCTATTACGAACTGCGAAATTCGAAGAGTTATCATGTCTTCTAACGGGAACGGGACGGCATGATACGAACTTCGATCTACAGTATACGAAACTAGCTTTCCTTCCTCATTATGTTGCAGCACTTAGATACGAGTACAATAGAATAAGTACGGGGAAAAGGGTATTCGATAACCTTGATCTGCTGGTTTAACCCTTATCCGTTTATTTATATTTATTTATTACCTGTTTTATATTCAGCATAATTATACGTTAAGTAGAATATAAACCTAAGGTTTAAATTCTTTTATTTTAAGGTCAATAAATCATATCAAATACTCTAAAATACAATACTATACACCGTGGGCCAGTACAACCCGACTAACTTTAACCACGTATTCCTGATGGTATTACAAGTAAATAACGTTATATCAACATAGGTCGAATTTTGTCATTTTACATTAATAGTCTTATGGAACAAAACAAAGCAATAAATTCAGTCCCTCGTTATAAACATGTCCTCAGAAGATCACGAGCTCTACCCAGAGAGCTATGCAGTCCCTGAGCATCGTCAGGACCCAGGAGCCCACCAAGCCGCTGACAGGCCAACACTGCCTCAAAGCCACTGATTGGCCAACACCATCAGTCGAAGAACCATCCAGAAGTCCAGAAGCAGACAACATGAAGACACGAAAAGGGCCCACAAACCCGGAAGTTCCCCAGACCCAGGAGAACACCAGCCACACACCTGCCGCGCTTAAGTGGCAATTTTAAAACACAGACCGCAGTACAGATTTACTGCGCGCCAGCAACAGCCACAGAGGGCTCACGCCCTGATATGGCCGCCCCACGTTCCCGCCCAAGGGGATGTGAGAAGAGAAGCATATATATAAACATGTCCTTACTGGAGGAAAAGTTATTAAAAAGGAAAAAAAAGCTAAAATGGAAACGAACGGTCAATATTTTGGCTTTGTACCTAATCGCTTACCATCTAATACTGCGAAGGTTAATTGGTGTTTAGTTAAATGATTTTAAAAAATCAGTAAAATTATCTTAGTCACATTTATTAGGGCTTGTTACACACTTGGGAGTTTTTATTTTAAAAATTATGAATATCTCGGAAAGTAATCGTTAATCGACTATACGTCACATAACTTTTTTTACTTCTAATAGTTGTTAGAATCTATGGTTAAAGTTGGTCGGGTTATACGGGCCCACGGTGTATAATTATAGGTATTACCCACCAAAAGAAAATAATATTACTATGGAAACCTATTTAAAAAACGATGGTAAACAATTAAGCAGACGTAAATTACTTAATTGTTTATTATCCTTTCAATTAGAGCGGTCTTATATAGTGTTTTACCGAAAATCATAGTAGAGTCATGTTTTAATTTTTCAACGTGATAATTAGTAATAATTAAAATAACTTAGACCATGTAAAATGACTTCAAAAATGTAATACAAATGTGATTGTTCTAAATTATATTTCTTTGAATAATCTCTTATGTAATTAATCATTGTTATTTCTATAAATGTAATTCAATTGTTTATCATACTTAAATCCATAAATTAATTTTGTTGTAAGGGTTGTTACCACCGTGTTGTACCTACTTTATACCAAATTTTGTACGCCTGCGGGTAAAGCATAGTGAGACAACATACTGTTGCGCCGATGGTATAGGTAAAATCTTCAAAGGTGATTTTCTGTGCTTTAGAAGCGTTTTCAGCAGGCTGAAAAGTGATTTCAGGCCGTTTCAAAGGTGGCTCTTTCACATACTAGAAGATTGAAAATTCACCCTAGTTGCCGTTGTTTTCAGGCGCCTGAAACATGTTTTCAGTCCGTTTCAGGGCACCCTCTATCAGATGGCGCAATAACCTGAAAACCCGTTTTCAGGCGTTTTCAGGACCCCTTATGGGCCTTTGAAGTACACTTCAGTATATGGCGAAATTTCACGAAGGAGTGAAAGAGATAGCACTATTAGAGAGAGACAGCTATATTGAGAAGGTTCGAGAAGTGTGTGAAAGAGACAGAACTAGAAAGGGACAGCAATAGTCGGGAATGTTCCAGCCGAATCGAACATCGAACAATCTAGATTGCCTAGAACACTCGCGATGCGTCATTGACCGAGGGGTCACCGACCGCCCTTGGACTTTGGACCGAACATTCGCGATGGGATTTCTCTGGAACATTGTGGAGCAAGGGCCTCCGGATATATAAGCCGCGCGCCCACGACCCCACAGTCAGTTTTGAACTAACGGCGATACAGTGCGAGTCTCGAAGCGAACCTAAGCGAAAAGTTAATAAGTGCGTTATAGTGAAGTGATTTAGTACAGTGATTTTATAAGTAAGTAAGACTTGTTAATTAGTAATTCTGTAATAAAGTTTGCATTTTTAATTAGTGGTTAATTAGTGCATTTTTCTATCACGTTACCTACCCCACGGACGTAACATTTGGTGTCAGAAGTGAAGATAGAAAATGCCGTTTACACCGCGTGAGAACGAGCCGAAGGGAGTGCAGACCCGGAGCCAAGCTGCAGCAAGTGAGGACCCTGCGCCGGACGCTGGCTCATCAGAGTCACCGGTCTCACGTAAGCAAGATATGGAAGTCAACGCGATACTAGTTCTCTTAAAAGAGCAAGCTCGTCAACAACAAGAGTATGCTCGTCAACAGCAAGAGCAAGCTCGAATTCTCCGGAAGGAGCTCAGTGATGAGCTACGGGTTCAGTCGGCGAAGCAAGAAGAACAATCGAGAATGCTTCGGGACGTACATGAGACCGCGGCTGAATGGAAGCGAGAAATGTGTGAGGTCCATGAGAAACTGGCGGACATGGACATTAAATTTGACACTCGACTTCATGACGTTAAGGCGAATGTCGAGACTGTTAAAGAGGAAGTCAACACCTACAAAAACCGCCTCCAGAAGCTCGAAATAAAAGTGGCCAGCGGTACGAGTACCTGTGCAGCCGAGGTACCTGTGTCGGGACGATTCAAGGTACCTCCCTTCGATGGCACATCGTCCTGGACAGCTTATAAGCTACAGTTCGAGTCAGTTTCCCAAGCTAACGGCTGGAACAAGGAGCAGGCCAGGACAGCCCTAACCCTAGCGCTACGTGACGAGGCACTCACCATACTGGAAGCCCTAGGAAAAGAGAGAAGTTACGACCGGCTTCTAGAGGCGTTGGAGGCCCGTTACGGTGACAGACACCTGGAGCACGTCTACCGTGCTCAGTTGAAGGACAGGGCGCAGGGGCGCAATGAAACGTTGCAGCAGTGGGCCCTAGAAATTGAGAAGTTGGTCAGAAAGGCGTACCAACGTACATCCGCCTCCTTTGTGGACACCACGCTGGTGCAGGCCTTCGTTGACGGAATACGCGATTTGGAGGTACGAGCTGCAGTGCGATTAGGGCACCATGAGAGATTGAAGGATGCAGTGGCCCACGCCTTGGAAGTAGAAGCTGCGCGCTGGGAGCCATCAAGGCTTTATAGGGTACGTGAAGTGTCTGTTAGGGAACCGATTGCTCCCCGCCGTGAGCTTGGGCCACGATGTTACCAATGTGGAGAACGTGGCCACATACAGTCGAGTTGCCCGAAAAGGAGTAGGAGAGCATGGCCGACGTGGACGAGTGGAAGCAGCAGCTGCAGCAGTACCGGGACGGCGTGGCGTGCTAGGCACGTCGACGTGGTAGGCAACGAGGCCGGCGCAGCTGAGCAGTTGCGGAAACGCGTGGCGCAGCTCGAGGTGGAGCTTGCACAGAGGAACAAGGAGCTCGTGCAGAGGAACAAGGAGCTCGAGCAGAGGAACGAAGAGCTCGCGCAGATCATCAAAAAGTGGGAGGTTGAGTTGGCGACTCTAAAGAGCAAAAATCGGCAGCTGACGGCGGCGCTGCAGGAGAGTAAAGCCAACGCGGAGGCCCTTATTCGAAGACCCTGTCTAGACGACTGTAAGCGTAGTCTTCGACAAGAGGGCAAGGAATATTTGAGGATGTTGAGAGCTAACTCAGTTAGTGAAGAGTATCCGAGCGATTTAAGGGATCGGATTGATGACGTTCACGGTCTTGTTGGTGAACACGGGCTTCAAGCTAGCACGAGAATGGAGACCCGATATGACGAGAACTCTAACCAAATTGGGTTCGAGGAAGGTTTGTGTGTGTGGCTACATCACCCCATGCGGAGAAAAGGAAAATCCCCAAAACTGTCCCCAAACTGGGAAGGGCCATATAGGGTAGTCACGAAGATCAACGACGTCACGTATCGGATACAGCGAAACCCTCGTAGTCCATCGAAGATTGTTCACGTTGACCGACTGGCGAGTTACCACGGAAATAATGATGCTCGGGACGAGCATGTCTTAGGAGGGGGTAGTGTTGCGCCGATGGTATAGGTAAAATCTTCAAAGGTGATTTTCTGTGCTTTAGAAGCGTTTTCAGCAGGCTGAAAAGTGATTTCAGGCCGTTTCAAAGGTGGCTCTTTCACATACTAGAAGATTGAAAATTCACCCTAGTTGCCGTTGTTTTCAGGCGCCTGAAACATGTTTTCAGTCCGTTTCAGGGCACCCTCTATCAGATGGCGCAATAACCTGAAAACCCGTTTTCAGGCGTTTTCAGGACCCCTTATGGGCCTTTGAAGTACACTTCAGTATATGGCGAAATTTCACGAAGGAGTGAAAGAGATAGCACTATTAGAGAGAGACAGCTATATTGAGAAGGTTCGAGAAGTGTGTGAAAGAGACAGAACTAGAAAGGGACAGCAATAGTCGGGAATGTTCCAGCCGAATCGAACATCGAACAATCTAGATTGCCTAGAACACTCGCGATGCGTCATTGACCGAGGGGTCACCGACCGCCCTTGGACTTTGGACCGAACATTCGCGATGGGATTTCTCTGGAACATTGTGGAGCAAGGGCCTCCGGATATATAAGCCGCGCGCCCACGACCCCACAGTCAGTTTTGAACTAACGGCGATACAGTGCGAGTCTCGAAGCGAACCTAAGCGAAAAGTTAATAAGTGCGTTATAGTGAAGTGATTTAGTACAGTGATTTTATAAGTAAGTAAGACTTGTTAATTAGTAATTCTGTAATAAAGTTTGCATTTTTAATTAGTGGTTAATTAGTGCATTTTTCTATCACGTTACCTACCCCACGGACGTAACAATACTATATCCTTTCATCTTTGTAGTCTACCTATGTTTAACAAAATACTTATCTTTATATGTGATCTTTATACCTAGTTACCTACATCATTATTGAAAAAAAAGTCCTACTAGATAACAACTAGGTATAATAAGTTTAACATGTTCTCGAAAGTAAAAAAAACTGTTTTTTTATCATTCTTAAATACACGTGCCTATGTTTTACAAAATATTTACGTTTTCAACACATTATCATACTGAAATTCCGATTCAGGAATTTATACATTCCCCACTCTTAGACGTCAATGATGTAAGAGACCCCACACACTAGCTTCTTTTGAGTGTCGTCGTCTTGAGTGCCGCGCAACGTTGCCGTGACGCTCGGTGTCTTCTGAGCGACAGCGTCTTATCAGCGACCGCGCAGCGTCGACGCGACGTTCGCGCCGCGACGCCCGTAGCGAACGCCGGCGTCTTGTTAGCGCCCGCGCAGTGTCACCCGTGGTGCTAAGGTTTTGCTGAGGCAGCCTACCGCCACGAAGTCCGATAGTTGCGACAGCTCCTAGAGCTAGCACCTGTTCAAGCACAAAAATAAAATAAAAAAGCCGTGGCATCGTAACAGTTGGTGTGTAACCCTCGGTTGAACCGTTGGTACTGTAGGGTAGACTGGGTACGGTTGTGCCAGGGTACGTTAGTGACAGTCGTTATAATCGCGAAACTATACGGAATGCAGGGAAGAGTGTAAGGAGAAAAAGAAGCGCGATGCATGTCTACACATGTTGCCCAGTATTGCGTTAGCCGGTGCGCGATGTAAACAAAAGCAGGAGGCCACATTGTTTTTCAACAGCCAAAAGTATTTTTCTTTTTTTCAGATTTTTTTAATATTCACTTTTATTGGTATACAGATATACTATAGCAAATATTTTTTGTTGTGAATTGAATATTAGTAGTTAATAACAAATGATTACTTTTTACATAGATAATTTAGGTTAGTCATGGTTTTTCACTACTGACCCCAACCACTGTCACAACCGTCCTTGGGGTGTGGTCGGTTGTGACATTTTCCCTTTTTTTTTAAATTTGATGCTATAACTAATACAGCGTATTTTGAGACAAAAATTCAGTATTTTTGTGTAGACAAATGTACAAACTACGATTTAAGTAATTTTTGTCTCAACTAACTAGTAAATTAACAAAATTATTGGCGGTCAAACCTAAATTGTCACAATCGTACCCAGTCTACCCTATAGAACATACGCATTGACCGGAATAGGCTAGACGATTTTCTTCGTTCTTATTTAGGTAGGTACATATTTTTGATTTCATTTGATTTGAAACTAAGTACATAGTTTCTCAAAATCGTACCTAAGTAATTTCTCAAAGTGGTCAAACTCCACTAACTCGAGTCAATAACCACTAGCTCCGAAGGTAACAGATTACCAAATTGTTCCACTTGTGATTAGTTATGATGACGTTGATATCCGGTTGGTTTCTTATCCTGATTCCGCATTTTTTGTTCGTTGGCACCTCAGTTCATTCGTTTACTAAGTGACTAATTAAGTATGCATTTGCGTATGTGGTGACAAAAAATAAGTAACGTCAGTCGATGTTGTTTTAAGCAACTAATTCTATTGGTATTTTTTGTTTTCCTTATATTTATTTATAATACCTACCCGTATCAGCTTTATTACGAAATTACCAATTCATATTTGTATGTGTATGTAAATCTTGATTTTTTTATAATTTATCTTTGAAAAAAGCAAAGCGCACATTACTTATGCTAAATATGGCTCCGCTCCAAAGTGTCATTTAGTATCCTAACCAATACAAAAGTATGATTTACCTACCTTATAATAATAATAAGCAACACGCAGACGATCAGAATGAAATTCTTTTAACCGTCAACTTTAAATTATTTTTAGTTAGTTTTAGGTTTTTTTTTCTTGATTACACTTTTATTTGTTATATTTTATACATTTGCCATATGCTGTTTTTTTTTTTATTTTGACTAAATAATGGTATGTACACATCTTCAAACTTTAAATTGTAATTGACATGAAACGTGATAGAACCGCGATTCGAATCACGAACGACTTGAACGAAAGTTACTTGAGTCGGTCTCGTCTCGAGGAAATTTAAATACTTATGTATTAATTTAGTAGGTACCTACTACCTACCACAGTGACAACCCTGTCCATAATAACACAAATAAGAAGCAAGAACGAAATCAACTGAATAAGAAGTAAATACCTACACCTATAGGTGGAGGGAAAAAAAGTATTCTGTCAATATATAGCATAATATTGTCTTCGGTTTCCGCGATTATCAGTCATTGTATTAAGGTGGGTTTAGACCAAACGAGTTCTAACACATTCTAACCCCACTCTACCAAATTCTTTGTGTGTACACAAAGAATTTGGTAGGGTGGGGTTAGAATGTGTTAGAATTCGTTTGGTCTAAACCCACCTTTAGAACAACTTTAAATGAAATCGGGTACTTCGGGGGGTTTTTTACTTATTTTTTATATCCCGACGTATCATAAAGTTTTTCCGCGTTCGTGGTCGCGGGTAGACTGGCAAAAAGAGTCGGGACGTAAAGACGATTTAATCCGTCAAAGTTGTGTTAATACAATAATATAGAAGTTATTACATACATTAATTAAATTGCTTACCAAACGTGAACGTTTAGCTGGGTTATCAATCTTATCATTGTACATATTTCTTTTTAAGACGCATTTAAATAAACGTAATGATAGGAGACATCGAGTTACGTAAGTGACTAACCTTGCGGTGGTCACGGGGCGACGGGTTCGCCAAGCATCCAAGAAATATTGGCACGTGCGTTTGCTTTTTTACACCAGATCACCAGATTAGTTCAGTAATTTAACGCTATCTTTACGCTTGCAAATTACGTAATTCCGTAATGCATAGCAAAACTTATTCAGTGTGACACGCGATAATACTCCAAATTGGCAATAGTATTATGTTGTATAGTAGCAAGCATACATATTCACGTGGACTTGGGTTAGTTCTTACAAATATTGTCGAGTCGACGTCACACATGTATATGATAACTCGTATGCGTGCGTATGTGTAAAATCTGTGACGTTAGTTTTAAATATAGTAGTCAAACTTTACTGCTTCATTAGCACTAATATAGTTGCCAGTTTTATTATAATAACGATGAATACCTAGAAGCAGAATTCCATTAGCTCCTTAGGTTAATTTTAATATGCTTGTGTCCTGATTTTTGTTACATTGTCCATCAGTTAGATTATCAAAACATATTGTATACGTTTTTTTTGTTTTGACAATTAAACAAAAAATAATAAAAATATAGCCCTTTAAAGATCAATTTTTACCACGTGGTAGCATCACGAGCCCGTCTCCCGAAATGTACCTCGCTTTATCTTGGTATTTCTTTTGTTTGATTGATAAAAGAAAAAATACGTATTGAATATTATTTGGTAATCTAAATTACGGACTTGTACCCAGGAAACAAGCCTATTATTGTTGACTGTGGCAGTGATCGGTATAGCTTCTACCTCTGCTGCATTCTAAAGTAGACGTTGGCAAAGTGTCAACTCAAAAATATACCACCGCAGTTAAGGCGAGGTAAGACGAGAATCGGGCGCGGAAGCCTAGTTTCCAAATCATTTTTAGAGCACTTATTTGACTCGTAGGTCACTGTAAAACATATATAATAATATTCAGAACTGTATCTAGGGCTTCCTCTCACTTAGAACACGATAGCGAACACTTCGCTCGATAGAAAAGTAGCGCGAAAACACTATAAAATAAAGTATTTTTTTCATTTTTTTCATTTTGTTCATTACCAGTTACCTTTTCTGACAAAATTAATACCTGACAATCATGATTTCACAGTCATGCAGGGCATCCTCTCATGTTTGGGTTGATAACGTATACTTTTATGTTAGAAATCGAAGATAATCTGCAATAATCTGCATTCCGCCCGATCCTAGTTGTATGTGAAATGCGAGCCAGGTCCTACCGGGCCTTAAACAGGACTTATTTTCTTTCTGAAGCAGCAGTAGATTTAAGTATTGTGATAGACATTTTCGACTACAGCTGAATAGCTCTAGTTGAAAACGTATGCAGTGCTGCCTGGTCCTAAACCACAAAATGTGTACATATTACAAGGCATTAAAATCGGTATAAAATCTGTGCAATAGAAATTCGTTAACTGTTACTGACTGTTATGATAAATTACTGGTGGTAGTGACTAAGTCTGAAACAGCTTATTTATACTGCAGTCAATTGCTGCACTCTGAGACTTATTCTAAGATTCTCCTACTCACCGAGCTCGATATACCCTAATGTTTAATTTAAAGACTATTGGTTCTCACGACACAGGCCCAGCCTAGTGTAAGAACCACAGTAATATCTTAAGCTCTAATAATTTATGTTAATGTCTTGTAATCCGCTTATCATAGAAATGTACCTACTACATATATAGCAAAATAAATATCTTATTCTTATACTGCCATTGGCCGAAATGATGTCAGGTTCTAAAAGCTCCAATCGTAAAATGCTAACATTTTGGCAACCTAGATTTACAACATCAGTGAGAGTAATGCCCTTGCGATGATCTTTAAGTTGCCTGCCTTGCTTGATAGTGACCAATTCACACCACAGATTAACAAAGATGTAAGAGATTCAATCCACGGTACGATATCTGTACGCAAATCTTACATGTCAATATTGTTATCTATAATTTCTTCAAAAATCTGTTTAGTTAGCTACAAATAAACCTGTATAACTAGCAGCACTGAACGTATCAGCAAGAACGTAGATGCAAGCATTTGAAAATCGTAACTTAAATTAAAAATAGTTAAATTATTTTTCTGAGTACGTGCCTATGTTTACTAACATGCTATGGATCTAATTCCGAAATAAATATTTTATTATTATTATTACATCAATAATGTCTTCATCTTTGAGATTAAAATATACATAAGAGTCATAATTAATACAATAAGCGGATGATTCTTTGGCTATAAAGTTCAGTAAGTTATTAAGTGCTGTTATGTGTTATCATCAAGTCAAGATCATCGAAAGTAATAGAAAGCTTTTTTTGTCAACATACGCAACTTGTTCATTGGCTCATCGTCTTTAAATAAAATGTCGACTGGCTATTTAATTAAGGACCAGTTCCTTAGATTTTATTCCGTTTTACTGGGGTATATGTTCGTACCTTCTAACTAATTAATAATTTATCTTGTTTCAGACATCGCTATCACTCATGGAGACCAGCTAGAATTCTACAACAACACCAAAAAAACCAGCTCTGAGGGCGGACGGTTTCGAGACCTCACCGCCCTGGCGTACGATGCGGTTCACAACATGCTCCTCTTCGTCGACCAACAGAACGACAACGCCTCCATTTTCAGCTTCCACCTAGCCACCAAGAAATACCAGCCCCTGGTCCGAAGGCGGTCCTACGAGAACATACAGGGCATCGCTTTCGATCCAGTGGAAAGCTTACTCTTCTGGACTGATTCCAACGAAAGAAGTATTTATTGGATCTCTCTAAAACCGGGATCCAAGAATGACGTCTACGGCAATCTTCTAATCAAAATGGATAACGAGATCCCAAGAGCTATAACCGTAGATAGTTGTAGGGGTTACGTTTACTGGACCAACACTAACGTTCAGGGAGCGACCATAGAGCGCGCTCGTTTCAATGGAACGGAGAGGAAGACAATTATAGATAGCAATATTAATTTGCCAGTCAGCATATCATTGGACCAGCAGACGAAGAGACTTTACTGGGCTGACGATAGAGAAGGAATCCACTTTTCAATCGAAAGCTCTGACCTAGAAGGGACGTCATCTAGTAGAAAAACTTTATATGCCGGAATACATCATCAACCCAATACTTTAACAGTTTCTAAAGACAGTGTTTACTGGGTAGACTGGGGTTATCAGTCAGTCTGGAAATTGGCAAAGGAACCTCGCCAGAACTCTGAGCCTAAGGAAGTACTTAAATTCAAGAGCAAACCTTTTGGTATTGTTGCCAACTACCTAGTCGCAGACCAGGTTGCTGGATCGACCGACTGCAGCAATTTAGTTAATCTATCGCAGAATACTTCAGCTATTAACAACTCGTTTACTATCCCCAAGGACGTGGGTTTGTTTTGCTTACACGGCGTCAAGATCGATGGGAAGCTGGCTTGCAAGTGCACTGCTGGTTACATCGGTGACCGATGCGAGATCTCCGTTTGCCAGAACTTCTGTTTCCAAGGAGACTGCACCTTAAATGCTTATAGTCAACCTACTTGCAGGTGATATATCCTTCTGATTTACGTTTTATTACTTTTAATCATCATTGCAAAAGTTCTTGATAACAAAGATTGTTTTTTATCAGATGGTTTTCTAGCAAATATTTTGCTTAAAGAGTTCATAAATTATTGTATCTTTTCAGGTGCCAGAAAGGCTTTACAGGAACGCGATGTGAAGCCAACATGTGTGAGGGCCACTGCCTGAACAATGGTATTTGCTCCGTGGACGACACTAACTCGCCAGTCTGCGCCTGCATCGGAGACCACACCGGGCACCGATGCGAAAACAGTCCTGTTGAAACTACTACAACTCTTGCTCCTGTGATCAGTGAACCTTGCAAGTGAGTACATTTGTAAGCTAAGGAGCATTTTTTTCTGAAACCGAAATCGTTGATGTGGTTACGTATGTGTGGCACAGTGCTACGGAAATGGCGTTAGATTAGGCACGTCGCTTTTATGAGGACTAAGATGATGAGAGTCGGGACAGGCATTAATTTATAGGAGACACATGCCCAAAGGTTGTCATAGTGTAATCAGGAACTGTAACATTTGTGAGACGAGCCAGCAGAAAATGAAATACACGGTAGATAAACTAAACCAAGAGCAAGAGATAATTGTCGTGCTTACAATGGATACTGAACAATTAATACATCTTTTCAGTTGCACAAAAGACAAGGCAACGAAGCTATCAGCAATGCTACCATCGAACATCAACGACGAATTCGTCGCTGTCGGCTGCAACGACGGCTGGGACGGAGTGCGCGACCCTATCCTCATGGTGCTGGGCATCCTCTGCGGGCTTCTTTGTCTTGTCTGCGCTGTGCTGATCACGAAGATCCTGCATTTGAAGAAGAGGCCGAGGTAAGGAATCGGAAATGTTAGTTGTAAGTAGAGCTTTGTGTGGTCTAACTTGTGTCTAAAGTAAGCCTTCAACGAAACGCACTAGTATCTGTATGAATGGCTGTATAGATTAGTAATCGTTGGTCTTTTATTTAATATTCTTTTTACATATTTTGATTTACCGTTACCTATAATGATCGCGTATATCGCACGCTAAATAAATGATAAAGTGTATGTCGGTCTTGCTCTTCTCGGAACGTGTCGGGTAATTTGTTTGATAATGTTTGATAATGTACTACTATAACTATGGGTGTCTACCTGAAATAAAAAAAAAAATATATATATATATATATATATATATATATAATTTATCACTAAGATAGACGTCCGAATACTGGATACTGTCCTAGTAGTCGCTATCTTGCATTTTTAGTCATTAGCAATAGAGTTGGCATCGGGGTGGCAACTATGAGGCATTAGCATGTCAAACTCTAAGACGTTTAATTTATATGGCGATATACGCGATCAAAGTTACGCAGAACAGAATTCTGTGTGTTATTCATTTCAACAGTACGTTTCACTGACTATTATTTCCATTACTTCTCAAGGTTTTTTTTTTTATTTCGGCTATTTATACAACAATTAGTGCATACATTTTCGCACATACTCGCTCGTTGGTTCATTGAACTCGATGTTACGAAACAGTCGAGTAAAAGTGATTTTGCCTTCATAAAGTTTGTCTACCTGCATTCAGGTGCCAATTGTGGAGTCGACGAAGCCCAAGTTACTTCCGTACTATTAATGGATATGATAATTTGGAGGCACAAACGACTCCTTAGGTATTATTTGTTTTTTTTTGCATTTTTTTATAAACACTCCATTAATGCGTTCGTTTGTGTATTCAGCTAATTGGTGTGTTCGTTTTGATACCTCATTTCTGTTACATTTCCAGTAAATAGTGGAATATAATTTTAATTACATATTCCTTAATTTCTTGAGATTTTATTTAGGTAAATAAAGTTTGACTGCAAAAACTCAATATCTTTTTTGGAACTGCTCATGCGATTTCTATATGTTTGCTGGAAATGGTTTCTAAATGAAATGTGGGGATCTGCTAGTGTTCAAGACATTTTAATGTTCACTGGTTTTCATAACGTAAATATTTTTGTTGATTTATTTGATTTTTTCATCATTATTGTCATATCATGCTTGTGGAAACAACTAAACAAAAGTAACAAGATCAGGTAAGTAGCCAGGTTAGGTAGGCTTGGTAGGGTTCGGTAATGAATACGGCAAAAAGTGTTGGGTAGGTACCATTTTGTTTTTGTATTCTATTTCAATCCCTGCAAACAACTATAATAGTTAAGTTGTTTTTATGCCTCTTGAGAATAGGAATTAAAACCTTTCTTTTTGGTGACTGCAGTTACAATGGGGTATTTAACTATAGTCAAGAAAAAATATTCAACAATAATCACTGAATGAAGCTTCCATAAAAACATGAAAAAAACTGAAATCAATACTAACCTTTACGACAATTGCAATTCATATACGAGTTGAGTGTCCGATATTTGACAATAGTATCGACGTGACGTCATAATGATATTATGTATTTCATACAAACCCACATAGTAGCTAGCTAACATTTTGACATTTTTTATATATAAACATTAAAAAGTAATTGATTGGACCTGACAGTAAAATATCGTATTCAGTAGTGCAAATGCAGGTTCTCAGCTAGACACAAATTTTATCTGTATACGAGTAATTATCAAATGCGTTAACCGTTTAATTTTATCAGAGCAGAAAAAATGCATAACATCGAATTTACACGAGCGTAGTACCTATTTGACATCACATCACATCACACAAGGCATCATACGAGTATAATACTAGTACGTCAAGGCCGGGAAATACGTGCGAGCCCACGCGTTTTTTGGAATATAAAGTGTTTTACATATGCAAATTAGCTTGTTAGTTTTTCCATTTGCAAACAATGTTATGTGTAGAAATTCCATTCAGGCGTAATTTTTCATATCGATTTATCTAAGATTGTTCTCCAATATTGATTTATCATCATTTGTTTATTCTCGCCTCTATATCGTATGCGGGTATATACCTGTTAAGGAGTCATCGACAAGACACACGATTTTTTAGACCCCCACCCCCCTGCCTCCCGCATGTCACACTTTTTCCTAACATATTCCATCTTTTTAACATAGGCTGTCATATTTGGCTAGACCCGTCCCCCTTCCCCCTTGTGCGTGTGACGTGCTATATGGGTGACCCCTTAGTATGTAAATTTGATGTGACATACAAAACTTAGTTTGCGTCTTTGACGTAATATAGTTTCATTATCACGGGACCATACTCATGCCAAATGGCAGTTGAATGTACGGGTAAAAACCGACTTGCCACATTTCACAAGGGCTTTTTATAAAAGGGTATCCTCGTGACAGCGCCATAAACTCTTCGGCCTGTTGATATAATATTACTATTGACAATATTTCCTTTGTTACAGAATAAAGAAGCGCATCATAGTAAACAAGAACGTGACTCCTTTGACTGCCAGGCCTGACCAGTGCGAGATCACCATTGAGAATTGCTGTAATATGAATATTTGTGAAACTGTAAGTATTCAATTCTATGGCAATTCTGTCATAAGATTGTATGGAATTTATATTAATCTCGGTGGTAGTGGTAGCAATGACTCGGCGAGATATTAAAGCCTTTATAAGGCAGGCATTTCCCACCATATATTTAAAACTTTACGTCTTTGTGATATGGTTCCAAATCCACTAGTTTTTATACACTTATGCCTTATTAAGGGTTAAAAAACCCACGTAAACGCCCCGTTAACGTATCTAAGTTTGAACGTGGACCTTCCTTTATACCTAGTCGGTATAGAATTGATGAATAATAAAAATAAGAAGCAACACGTAAGAGATTGTTAGAACTACATAATGTTAAAATAGGACATACTTAGTTACGGGAAAGTGATCTAATCACCAAAACCGTTGAAAGTGACCTATGTCGTTTGTTTTAGCAAGTAAGTTGTATAAGTCTAAAAATGATTTTGATTTGTATGTATAAGTCTAAAAATGACTTTGATTGATTGACCTTTTTACGTTCGAAATGTAGGTGATGAAAAGTAAAAGATCAGGACAAAAAGATGCATATTCACTCTTGCCCGCATGCTTTTGTTTTTTGTTTACCTACTACGATTGTTATGCACATCACATAATAATAACAACAATTGTTGAGGCACTTGAGAATGTTAGTGTGATATGAATATGATATGGCTGCTGCATTAAATACGAAGGTTAATTCACTTATACAAGCACCAATTAAATGCATAACGCACGATTTCACTCGAAACACGGATTCTATAATGGATGTGAGAATTTTACACAATAATACATTGTAACTATGTTTAGGTGGGTTTAACTTAACGCATGAACATTTTAATCAAACTAAACAATCAAGTGGGGTAAAAAGAAAATAGATTTTCATGGTATAAGTCAAATAGTTGAAGGAAATATCGAAGGCAAACGAGGAATAGCAAGATAAACGTGAACAATCAAATAAAAGAGAAGGTAGCCGGCAAGTACGAAACCAATTAGGAGGTTCTTGATAGGGCCAGAGGGAGAGAACTGCAGGCTCCATTTGCTGCATCTAAAAGAGTCTTGAACCTTTAATTAATACTGAAACAAGAGCCTTACTGCTTTAACTTAACTGATCTTACAAAATTGTCTCATTATAAATCATACCAAGACTTGTATTATTAAGATATATGTCGTTGTCTGATCCTTAGGAGTCATTAAGAGGATTATGATACTTGATATGCCTCTCTGAATTTTATTGGCTCAAAACCACTTTAGTGGTTATGCAGCAGAAATATGGAAGAGGTTGGTAATCAACGCCGGCTAGACCTTCCTTTGAGTAAATACACAGATACATTTGTCTGGCTCTTATCCCGCAATATCTGATGTTTTAAAGAATCTGGGGTTTAAACATTATTGATATACTGTATTTACAAAGAACTAAAACTTCTTGCTTGTGTTTAGAGGCCTTACGAACTATTTTCACGCAGGTAAATAGAATCGAGCAAGCATTCGGCGATGAATAGCCGATTTCGTCGTTTGAGGTTTAAACTTTGATCACTTTGCTTCCCTGCAAAGGGCCACGCGTACTAACAAACTACGGATGTATTTATGAATGACTATCGATGGAAATTTTCATTTGATTATGGTAGTTAGGGTCAGTACTCAATTCTGAAGCTTATCTGATACTAAGAGATCAGAAATGTCGAAAACCCTTTCCGGACGCGAAATTTGCTGAAATTTTCCGACTTATGACAGCACCCGTTCAAGCAAAAAAAACCTTAACTTGTCGGGCGCGGCGCTAGATCGATCTCGATAATGATCCAAAGTTTATTGCACGATTGTATAGGAACCGGCCGGAAAGGGTTAGAGCCGAAACAGACGAACTGCAATCCAGCTGCAGCTTGAATGGAAATTGCCGTCCGTCGGTTTTGTTGCTTTTTAATGGATGCTTCGGATTCGTAATTTTCGATCGATTTAAATCAAAAATAGATCCGTTGGTCTGAAACTGTAGATAACATGGGTTTAAAAACTTGGAATGCATGTTCGTCCTGATTAACTGAATGTGTTGTTAGGTGATCTGGTCTGATTAATTTTATCGATTTTATTTGTTAAGTAAACTTTCGCATGGATTCCATGTGAAACAGGCGCATGTGTAAAATAATAATCACCATTGTATTTACGACACAGCGGCAAAGCAGATACTAATTTATAGGAAAACTAATAATTAGCATTATACACGCAACTAAGTAAAGTTTTTTTTTCATTTACGTGATTTTTTTTCTTGTTACAGCCTTGTTTCGAACCCAGAACCACAATAAGACCAACGTTACTCGAGGCTAAACCAGGCAAAGAAGAAAAGAGGAACCTAATCTCTAATATGGAGCAGCCGGACGACTTCTGAATTTAATGTGTACCATCGGGTACACCTAAGATGCGCCATCTATCCCAGTTATTATCAACGCGAGCGATGTTCACTGCTGTGATCGAATACGCTGTATACGAGATGTCATTGATGTGAAGTTGGTATCAGTGACATTTGAAATTCAATATGGCGCCTCTTAGGGTCGTCGAATTAATGGATATTGTGTTTTTGGCGGAGTCCAAAATTATTGTGATAGAGGGATGCGCTAATAGATTATGTTAATCTATAGCCATCGTCAGGGCTGTGTTTTATGAGATGATTAAAACTAGAGGTGCAACGGATATCCGGTATCTGGCCTATCCGGCCACATTTTACTATACGGCCGAGTACCGGATAGTTGCTTAGTATTCGGCCGGATACCGCATAGTAATTTAGTTCCTAATATGAGGAGAAATTGAGTAACATAAATATCAAACTATGAAATACTACTATAATAATCGTTAACTATAACGTGCTGCCGTTTAATACGCACTGTGTGTGAATTAAGTTCACTTTTCTATCAAAAATTGTCTACAGCTAGAAACACGTTGCAACCTGCACCGCCTATCGCCGTCAAATTTACTCCATTTAGGTATTTTAGGTAAAAAAAGTTTTGGCCGGATATTCGGCGGCCGGATATCCGGTATCCGGCCAAACCACTATTCGTTGCATCTCTAATTAAAACCGGAGTGAGGTGTTTTGTTGCACGGGACCCTAAAATACTTTTGATGAAAAAAGTAATTTGTTTGATACGAATAATGTAAAGTTGTGAATCTCTTTTTTCTGCAATATTATGTTCTGAACAAACTTCCAAGCATTATCTAAGACAACGCTCACTAGTAACATTGTTGATACCGTGACCTTAACTTTTTGGAATATCTTTGTCTATTGTTCTTTCTTTGTAAAATCCAAAGTATATTTAGGGTCCTACGTGCTTTGAAACGCATGTGGATATGGGTTAGGTCGTTTCGCAGCAACCACTGGGTATTCAATATTCAGAATACCTTAATCTTGGGTCTTCTAAAAATCCTTTAGTAAAAAATACAGATATCATTTTCTCAGTTTCACAGTCCATAAGTGCCTTTTCACATGTATACGACCACGGTACGGTCGCCGTGCCGTATAAAATAGAAATGTATGAGCTGCATATACAGCTTTTACATGTCACAATTGCGGTGTCCATAGGTTATAGTTTAACGCGGGCTAATTTTCCGAAACTCGACGACAATTATGCACCTATTTTGCGTGATGGGTTGATGGCACTACTCTTGCCAACCCAGCTCTAACAGAAAGACTAGCAGACCCTTGATGTTGCCACTTACTTGGCCACCCCCGGGCATTCAAGAATGAAGTGGGCGGCTGTTTCCTCCATCTCCATGCAGGCTCTGCACAGAGGGCTGTCAGTAGTTGCCGTATCCATACATTTCTCCTTTACACGGCACGGCGACCTGCGGCGGTGCGTGTGAAAAGGCACTAATGTAAGACGCGTCCTGTTACTTTTTGTAAAGGCAAATGGACAATTTAACCGTCGTCACATATAAATTAGAAATCAGGTTTTTTACCAAGAGATTCTTATAAGACTCAGTGTGCTAGCATGTTTAGGCAACAATAACGCAGAGCTGAACCATAGTGCCTTTTAAAAAATAAGAATCGCAAAAATAATTCATTACGCTTTACATTAGAAAAATAAGTTTTTTACACATTTATTAATTTTTGCCAAAACATGCTCGCTGCTTCATGTGTGTGATTCGAGAACGTTCCATTTTCTTTGGTGCCAAATATTGAGTAACTTTAATTTCCTAATTTGGTTACCACCAAAAGCGAGGGTTAGTAGTAAATAAATAGAGCATTTATAAATTTATTGTATGATATCAAAAACATACAAAGTATGTAGTATAGTTTAATTTTATGAAAAAAAAAATTATCTTTTTTTTCATGTGCAACACTGCCGCTTCATTACCAACATTTTTTCCATAAAAATATAAACTTTAAAAAGTAACTTTTTAATAGACAAATGTCAGGCATTCAAGGCATAATTGAAATAAGAATAAATTATTACAGCTATCTAATTGTTATTTGTGCGTGTTGCCTATTTGTTAAAATAAGTTAATTGACATTTAATTTCATTTTTATTTATCCTACTCAACTTAGGAGACATTTTTATCACTTAACCATCTTTTTGTTTTTTTCACAAACTTGACATATGCAACTTATAACTAGTTTCCTTTAATTTTAACAAAAGAGACATATAATTTCTAAGACCAATTAATAATAGCACTTACTTAAACCGTTTGTAACTGTGTAATAATCGTCCGTCTTGGTATAGTCCATACAAACTCTTAAGACCAAATGCTGTCAAACGAACGCAAGCCAAAAACTACCTTATGCTCTGATTATAAGGTAGCTTTTGGCATGAGTTCGTTTGACAGCATTTGATCTTAAAGTTTGTACAGACTATAAGAGTGCATAAGTTAGAAGCGAGAAATTGCATTCTGCTGCTGGCAATAAATTATTTTGTGCCGAAGGATCTAAGTCTTAATATTCTGTTTCCCAAGTTTTATTTTTAATTTTATTTTCGAATTGGCTGAATGTTACTTACTTAAGTCACTTTGAAATAACATATACCCGATATAAAGAAACCGAGAAAGCGAAGAATAACTATCAATGGAAAATAATTCCTACAGTTTTTGTGGATTTTTCATATGGGTATTTTATACTACTCTTGGTAGGGTTTCGGTGTATCTTTAATATCATTTGTAAGTAACTTGTATGTTGTTGACTATTTTGTTATACCGATGTATGAGTTTGAATGTGTAGCAAATCAAAATGTTAGCGTCATTTTCGTTGGTTAATAGGGAATAGCGGAAATATAGAAAAAAATGATCCCCTAAGGAGTAATCCTTTGGGGATCATTTTTTTCACACTCTGTATTATTTTTTAGAATACGAAAACGATACGATTTTCACACGCTCCCTGTCGGCTAATGATTATGTGCCTTTTATCTTTTGAACATGCCTCTAAAATAGAATACTTGTCTATGGCATAATCACATTTATCAACGTTAAATACTAAGACACAGTATAAGACTTAAATGAACAATATCAAGTAGAATCAAGAGAAAACATTTTTCTCCATTTTCTTACTCGCTTATTACTTAATAAATACTAATACACATACATGTAAGGACATTTCTGAATAGATTTGACATACACGTTAAATATCAATGGGCAATTGTCACAACAATTCAAAAGACATTGTCTTTTCCTCGACATGGTCCTTATTATAGTAATTCTGATTTGTTCTGGTTGTATTTATTGCAATGTAAATAGTCCTTTCATTATAACGACTAGGTTGACAATCGGCATTAAAGGTTTTACCTTAGCCTGATCTCAAAGGTTTGAATTAATTATAGAAAATAAATCGGATTTGAAAAGAGCCAATATCGCTAATTAACCTAGTAAATATTTTTGTTGTATTCGAAGCTATTCAATTTTTTTCTCAGATAAACGCAGATACAAAGTTATAGAATAGTGTTATTCTAAATCTGAATAGCCTAAAAGAGAAACCGGTTAGGTGACGCGTTTTGTAAAGTACCCTAGGATGCTTACTTAGCAAAACCCATCAGTTAGTTAGTATGTGTATGGACACGTAATTATGTATCCATACACATCAAGATCGTTAATTCTGCCGTCCTATGACTAAATCTAGACTAACCTCTATAGAGTTGTATAGAGGTTAGTCTAGTTTTAGATATCGGACGACAGAATTATGAAAAGGTAAAATCTTTTGACCGATACTTAAAAAAACAATTCTAGAGATCCAATTACAGCCGAAATATAGATACTTACAGTTTACTATTATGTGTGTGTAGTGATACCAAACAATTTAAACAATGTACAATTAATATAGCGTACCTAGATAGAAACTCTGCGAGTGCCTAAGATTGTAAAATTAATGTAAAAGCCTAAACTATACATGCTAACCTAATGTATTTACATGGGCCAAAAATCTTACTCTTGTTCAATTGCTATTTTCTTTGAGCGTTTAATTTAAGAAATCATGTTCCTATATTTAAATCTTATTTATCGAGTTACCTCAATATAACCTATTTTTGCTTGAATGATTGCCCAATTATTTTATGACAGCGAATGAACATTGTACATTAATTGTAGAATCTCAGCTGCTACTTATGGA
Organism: Eudemis profundana; assembly: GCA_947034925.1. Taxonomy (NCBI): domain Eukaryota; kingdom Metazoa; phylum Arthropoda; class Insecta; order Lepidoptera; family Tortricidae; genus Eudemis; species Eudemis profundana. Next base: position 18,041,821 of record OX344803.1, read on the forward strand.
ATGTACTTATATTTTGTAATTAATATTTCTAAAGGATTTTGTTATTATTATTTCCAAAGGGGCACTTTTTCAGATAAAAATCTAAATTAGGTTAGTGAAGCTACACAGCTTGAAACTTATCGTTGGTACTTAGTGGCAAATAATAGGGTAGTATTAGTATTTAGGTTAGTTCGTGGATTGATAATATCCACATCAGAAATGTGATATTATTGAGTCTTTGTATAAGCCTCCATTAGTGTAATGTTTTATTATAAACAAATAAAAAATGCTTATAAAATGCTTTCGTTTCAATACCACTTCCTCGAAAATTTGCTACCTTCAAGAACGATCGACATGGCTTAGTGTTTATCGTCGTTAGCAGAGGCTACTAAAATGTCATTTATATAAACGTAAAACAAAAATCTTTGAAACGTTTTAGCACTTGTGCGCGAACCAAAACACATGAATGAGAATTCAAAAATCCCATAGGGATTGTTATTACTGTACCTCGTAAAACCTTACGTTGAACGCAACTGGTATTTATAATATGAGGGACCATCAGTATCTGTGGCAACTTAGACAGCATAATATCATAGAGAAATAGATTTCTCGTAGAATTGGTCAAATGGCAGGTAACTGATTAATTAGTAATTTTTTAGCCCTTTATAAATTGTGTAAATGGCAGCAACACTTAGGATAGCTGACAAGTAGGTACAGAAAAGAAATCGCCCCAGATGGACTAGCACAACTGGCCGCCACTTTACTAATCCCGCGACAAAGCATGCCCTGCCACTTTCGCACCATATTTTATGAAAAGAATAGGTAAAGTAAGAATTATCTAAGGCAGCGATCGGCAACCTGCGGCCCGCGGGCCGCATGCGGCGCGTGAACCGCTCACTTGCGGAACCTATATTCCGGTTTGTATTGCGGTTAATATATTCCGAATAGTCTAAAATCACAAATTATTAAGGCGAGGTGAGACCAGAATCGGGCACGGAAGCCTAGTTTCCAAATCATTTTTAGAGCACTTATTTGACTCTTAGGTCACTGTAAAACATATATAATAATATTCAGAACTGTATCTAGGGCTTCCTCTCACTTAGAACACGATAGCGAACACTTCGCTCGATAGAAAAGTAGCGCGAAAACACTATAAAATAAAGTATTTTTTTCATTTTTTTTCATTTTGTTTTCTATCGAGCGAAGTGTTCGCTATCGTGTTCTAAGTGAGAGGAAGCCCTAGATACAGTTCTGAATATTATTACATATGTTTTACAGTGACCTAAGAGTCAAATAAGTGCTCTAAAAATGATTTGGAAACTAGGCTTCCGTGCCCGATTCTGGTCTCACCTCGCCTTAAGACCAGGTTTTATTTTGTTTGTGTAAAATGACACATTATGCATTTTGTCTAAATAGTTACTACGTCTGGCATTTAAAACGTCTAGGCAGCAAAACGTCGTGGTTGCATAATGAATGAATGAATAATGTTTATATTTCAGATTTGTTTAAATCCATATTTTTGTTAGTAGGTTACACGGTAATAATAATAAGGTTATAACTGTTAATAAATTCCCATTTGTCACTTCCCCGTCATTCGATAAATTTGGACGTTTTGCGACTAAGACTTTGTACATATTCGGCCTTATGTTTCTTGTCAAGTCCATATTATACAGAGTCGTTTTAATAATAGGACGTTTTACATGCTTCGGCATTTTACGACTAAGACCTGATGCCAAATTAGGCCTTTTACTTGCATGGTCATTCTGAAACCTGGTCCTTATGAGCCCAATAATAAAGTATTCAGAAACCAACTTTTTATAGTTGAAAAATCGATGCAAATGTTACCCCGTGAATCAAAGTAGAGTGAATGGACTGCCCCCACGCTAGCCCACTGTGGATTGGGGACTTCACATAACACCTTTAAATTTCTTCAAGGATGTGTGCAAGTCTCCTCGCGACGTTTTGCCTTCACGAAAAGCGAATGGTAAGTGTTTAGAAATACTTCATACACAAGTTCCGAGAAGCCCATTACGTACATACGATCCAGGATTCGAACCCACGAACTTAGCTTGAAACGCGCTTGAACTACTTGGCTACCATCAGGTTTCACTCTCTTCCATGAGAGTAGGCCAGTGCTCAGCAGTGGGACGTATATTATAGGCTGATGAATCAAAATAACCCCAGTAGGCATACGGTACCTACTTTGCCTACCACTCCTCTAGCAGGCCCTTTTTTTAAAGCCTAACTAACTTGCGACCCTTATTGGACATAGCAATCTTCGGAGCAGGTCGGCCGTTGCGTTCCCTGGGTCGAACCAGGTCGCTAGCCGGACCACCTCGAGTGAATCGGACTAGGTGGGGGCTGGGGGCGCCTGGGGTCGAACCAGCTCGCTTGTCCCGATCCACCTCGATAAGGTCGGACTAGGCGGGGCCTGAACGCCTGGAGTCGAACCAGGACGGTTGGCCAGGGCCACTTTGACTTTTCGCTTCGCTTAAAGTGAGCAGCGGACCAGCGGGAAGGATGAAGCGAATCAACCTGTCCTTATGTGAGCGTGTGTATCGAACGAATGGGAGTTTTAGTCGCCGGTTCGCTAAACCTAGCCCAGCTAAGAAGACTCCGGCAAGAAACTCAGCTGAGCCCGAGCAAGGTCGGAGTGATCTAGCAGGCCCCAAGGCGAGCACTCGTATGCAAGTTCATTTCATTGCGGCGTTTAATCGATCGAATTAACTCATTGTGTAATTGTCATTGTTGACGAGACGTTTAGCTTAGTGGCAGTGACACTGCCTACGAAGCTAGAGGTTCCGGGTTCTAATCCTGGTAGCTAAGGGCAAATATTTCTGTGATGAGCACGAATATTTGTTCCTGAGTCTTGGATGTTTAAGTATGTATCAGTGGCGTGGCGTCCAAAGAACTCGATTCCTACCGGCTTGCCCAATATCAGGAATTTGACCACGTTATTCTACAGGTCTTAAGGAAAATATATGCCAAATCTGCACCGGCTTGCCCAAGGATATCTTTGACGCCACGCCACTGGCACTGATAAGTATGTTTATCGTCGTCTAGTACCCATAGCACAAGCATTGCTTAGTTTGGGACTAGATAGATTTGTATAAGATTGTCCCCACATTATTTATTTATATTTATTGTACCTAGGAAGCCCGCAATGTAATGAAACTCGCATACGAGTTCTCACCCCGTCTAATTGGGGCCTAACTGCGCGGCACGATTCTTTGTCACGCGCCAAGTACTGCCTATCCTTTTCCATTTAATATAGTGCGAACATGATAGACAATGTCCTATCGCGCGATAAGCAATATAAATCTAAATGTAAATACGTAAAAAAAACGACAAATTGTAAGTACGTATTCGTTCATAAAAACTTTATTATTTGCGCATTATAATTTGTAATGATGTTTGTTATGTCGTAACGATAACAAATAACTATTATTATTTTCACTGTCTACTCAGATACTATTTTGAAAAAACTCGTACCTATCCAAGTTATATGCTTATGAACTTTTTTACATACTGCTTCCTGGGATCAGTATCAGATACGCGCTTTTTTCACAATAAGGACGATGTCCCATTTTAAACGATGTACACAGAAATATCTATCGTTTAAAATTGAACATTGTTTTCATTTCCTTTTCACTGATAGCATTCATGGGAAATATGTGTCAACCCAAGTTAAAACTCTGCTGTACACCACAACCTCTTCATTGCGACTGAGGAAATTTTTGTAAGCATCGTCGAGTTCATATTTACACCCCCCTGCGCAATCGCAGCCCAATTTGTTACACGGTCCCACTCCGCAGTAAACGCCTTCTTGACGAGTACCATCATTGCAAACAGCTATTACACATTTTGGCGTTTTTCTTTGAAGTTTCGAATTAATTTCACCCCACAAGCCGTCATAGTCACTAATCGGTATATTTTCTTTTCCTCCGGAAACTGCATCGCATCTTTCATCCGATTTCTTTGTTACATTGTATCCAATAAAGGTTCTTCCACAACAAACACAATTGACTTCTATCAAAAAACTTGGAAATAGTAACAACACCATCCAAACTTCCATGACTAGGTATGTGTGACCGCAAGCGAGCAAATTGAATAAATTACTGAACGTACTTGTATTTTTGATAAGGCGTTAATAACCTTTGCGTTAGAAATCACATACGTTACGTAACCAGGTTTTTCTTCCCAGAATTGTATGCTTGTTTATCACTTTTTGGTATAGAAAATGTTTGGAGATTGGAGATTTAGATATTAGAAAGAAAGAAAGATAATATATCTATTAATGACAGCACACAATGAAAAAACAGTAAAAAAATTAAAAGTAGAACATAGAAAATGTAGGTATGCTGCCACAAAACGGTCCCACCTCAGCAACATGCCGACCTTAGAGCCAGCGCTGGTCTTTCGGCAAACCAGACAAGGGCGATGTCATGACGGGAAATTCGCATGACCGGTCCAGGACCTGATATACTTTGGGTATTTGGATGTTTGTAACATCAAACAGTAACTTGGCATGCAAGTAGACCAAATCCTGGGTTGGAACATAGGATAGATAAGTATATTTTATCCCGGTAAAGCGTTCCTTTGGGATAGTAATGGGATAACGCAGGCGAAGTCGCGGGTAAGTCTAGTAGTCTGTATAAATTACTATTCGTGAAATCTAATCTACCTACTCGTGCAATATAGTCAGTCTAAAGCAAATTAGAGATTAAATAGAAAAATACAATTTCACGTCTCACTTCTACTTTGATATTGTTCACCTTAATACGTCTACAATACGACAACTGATACCTACAACCATGGATTAATAAAAAAACATTCAGACGAATAGAGAACCGGCCTTCTTTTGGAAGTCGGTTAAAAATAGAAGGATACCGCGCGGTCTAAGACGCGAGTGAAGCCGAGTAATGGCCGCCGAGTGAGCATGTGTGCGTTGAGGGCGCGCGGCTCATTGGTGTGCGGTTATGTGTGCGTGCGTGCGTACAAAGCGCCGGCACATTGCCGGCACATCATGAGTGCTTCACTTATCTGTTCGCGACGCTACGTCCGGCTATTTATTTTAAGGTCCTTGCCTACAACAAAACAACTACATCGATAAAACAAATGTTTATTTGCGCATATAAGTAGTTGTGCATTTACGAGCAACATAACATTAATTAAGGTCGGCACTGTCGATAGGTGCTCAATGTATAGTAGATACGTATAATGAAAAGAAAGTGTGAATTTAAAATTAACGTAAATACCTAAGGCCTGTACCGAAAAGTTTTTTTACATAGTATATTTATGATATCAATTAAACTCAAATGAATAGCATGGATATTTTATTTTAACTATATGATATATAGGTAATGTCTATTTACAATAAATATATAGATTTTATGGTTTAATTAAGGGTTTTGCGGCTGAACAAGCGCGGATATTTTTCAAGCCAGCCATTAAATTTTGCTCAAGTGGTTTCGGTGACTTGATTTGGCGTGTTTTTCAATTTATTTTGATCGCTTATATTCGCCTTATTTTCGGTTGTGGGGTTGTCACCTGGCATAGTCGAAAATTCTTTTTTCACATACACGTCTCATCGTCCATGAGAACGCATGTTCCGTCCAAACTGCATAGAATCTCGACCTTGTAATGGAACTAATATTATATTGTTTTACTGATTGTTGTGGGGCTTTAACTTTTTTATAGGTCTTCAAATATTGACGGACTTTTGCTCTCTGGACCTTAGATGTACTAGTTTTAATATTTTTTGCCACATCCCGCACCGATGGACTACAATTATTCTTATAAGACACTATTTTCTTCTCAATTTTTTTATTTGAAGGACCGGTCGGGCGTCCACTTCGAGCTTTATCTGGAATTCTATATTCTTTTAAGTAACGATTAACAATATTTCGCACCATCGCACGACTTACATTTACCATCTGTCCAACCGCCGCAAAAATTAAATTAAGATTTTCAAGGTAGTACGTTCGCAAAACAGTTTCTCTCCGAATTATTTTATCGCCCTGCATTTTAAATAAAAACAGTACCTAACCTGAATTAATTTTGTCAATCGACATATCAAGATGTTAGAAACTGAGGTATATAATTTAAAAAAAGAATCGTTTACTACCCTGTATTTTACTCGTATGCAGACTCTAAAAAACTTTTCGGTACGGGCCTTAGTTCCATTTTATATTAGAATTGCCCACATTTCTTCTACAAGACGGAAAAGAAGGCACAACTCATTTTTCGGTTTTTTTGTTGGTCTGTGTCCCTTTTGTTCAATGTTTGGGAACTTGGAAGTTGTGTCAAGTTGGGACACAAGATTTTTCGGTTTCAAGATGGTTTTCCTTGAAATAGCACGACGGTTAATGCACGATTTTGCTAATACATATAAAATAAACGTAGGTAAAATAAAGGTATAATTATACAAAATGGAGTTCTTCCTTCAAAATTCATCGCAAATAACGAGAAAACTCGGCTGTACGTCACATGTAGGCTTATGATGCTACGCTTTGTCACGTTATAAATCATCCGTCACGTTTTGATACATAGTGTGTGAGAGTGACGGATGCTTTATCGCGTGACAAAGCGTAGCATCGTAAGCCTAATGGTTACGGTAAATACCATTTGAGAAAGCTGTGGTGGCCGTCTTTATTTGTTTCCGTTGGTGGCATCCTCTAGTTCTACAGTAAAACTACTAAGTATATTGACAGAACAATTAATTGTTTATTTGCGCATATAAATAGCTGTGCATTTAACATAAGAAACAATGATATTGGTCGATACACAAAATGGAATTTTTCATTCAAAATTCACGGCAAATAAATATCGGTCCAAGAGAAAACTCGGTTGTACGTCACATGATCATGGTAGTCATGGTACCATTTGAGAAAGTTGTGGTGAGCGTCTTCATCCGGAGCGAAACAGCCGCCGTCACAGTTGCAGCCGCCCGGGTTACACGGGCCCATGCACAATACGTGCCTTCCCGAATAGGATTATATCCGGCTTTGCAAAAATATCACCCACAATATCATTATAATATTTGTCAACTACTGTTTTTTTTAATAATTTTAGAGACCTTAAAATAAATAGGCGGACGTACACTCACTAACAAATAACTGTAGCACCTCTAGTGGCCCGAGATGCTTAACGCTGGTTGGTCAGGTCAATGTGTGCTTACTGCTCGTAGTAGGAAAACACTTGTTGTTGTGTGCGTGCTGCTCGTAAGTACAAAGCGAACGACCCACTAGAAGTGCTTCAGTTATCTGTTAGCGGGGCTACGTCCGACTATTGATATTGATAGAACAGTTGATTGTTTATTTGCATATAAATAGCGGTGCATTTAACATAAGAAATAACTAGGTATATTAGTCGATAAACAAAATGGAGTTTTTCACACATAAGTAGGTAATTTACGGCAAATAAATGTCTCTCCAGGAGAAAACTCGGCTGTACTTCACATGGTCACGGTTCCGTTTGAGAAAATTTTGGTAAGCGTCTTCATTCGGAGCGATGCAGCCGCCCTGACACTTGCAGCCGGTGAAGATACACGGGCCCGCACCGCAATACGTGCCTGGCTCCCGAACGCCATTATTGCAGACATCGATCACGCATCGTGGCCGCCTTCTATCCAGCTTCGACATAATATCACCCACAACACCATCATTATCAACAGCTGTCTTTTGTTCGCCTCCGTGAATTACATCGCAGCTTTCACCCTGCGGTACGTTGTATCCGATAACGGTTCTATAGCAACAGTCGCCACTAACGTATGTAAAAAAAGTTAGCAATGGTAACAGGACAATCAATAATGCCATGGTTCTGTCTGCTAGTGATTTGAATGCATTACTGTCAATTACTGCAGTGCCGCGTTATTATATTGACGAAATTGTCGTTTGTATTCAAATTAATTTGATAAGATAGTAAACCTGGTTAACCCTTGCATGTTCCGTCGTCAACAGACTTAATAAGGCTCACACACTATGCCAGCGGGTTTTTGCCGCGCGTGTAATGCCAATTCAATTCAATTATTTATTGATAAAAATATACACGTCATAATATAAGGTATTTCAATTAAGGTCCGACCGAGACCGTTTTTATTGTCTCGGCCGAGACCGAGACCGAGTATTTATAAATATAAAGAAAACACGCGGATTTCGTGCAAAAAAAGGTTTTATTCTTTAAATTTTAATAATTTAAAATATCTGTATATGTATATATGAATCGTTGATTATCCATTTCTTTGGGGTAATTAACATATTATTTTTTGGTTTTTAGTTTAGGTTTTTGGAAGTTGGATTTTATTTTTAACTGACTTCCAAAAGAAGGACGGTTCTCAATTCGTCTGTATGTTTTTTTTATTTTTTTTTTGTTTTAAAAATTTACTTTATTTTTAAATTTTTAGTGGCGCTGGAAAAATATTATTTTAACCAAATAGACTTAAGTCTATTTAGTTAAAAGAAAAAAAATCCAAATCGGTCTAGACGTTTTCAAGTAACCGAGGAACAAGCCTACATAAAAATTGCTCTTTGTTTTGAAGTCGGTTAAGACTGGGAACTTATTTCTAATAAGAAATGCACGAGAAAGTAAGAAAAATATCGAAATCGCATATGTGTGCCTATGATATTTGAAGAGTTCCCTCGATTTTTCCAAGATCCCATCATCAGATCCTGATTTGGTTGCAATGGGTCCACCTCGGAGGTATACCCTTTTAAACAAAAAAAGAATTTTCCAAATAGGTTCAGCCGTCTTCAAGTAATCGGGGAAGAAACCTAGATACAAATTTACTCTTTGTTTTGAAGTCGGTTAACACTAAAAACTTGTTGCTAATAAGAGATGGACGAGAAATTACGAAAAATACCGAAATCGCTATATGAGTGCCTATAATATTTGAAGAGTTCCCTCGATTTCTCCAAGATTCCATCATCAGATCCTGACTTGGTTACAATGGGACCACCTCGAAAGTCTACCCTTTCAAACAAAAAAGGAATTTTCCAAATCGGTCCAGCCGTCTTCAAGTAATCGGTGAACAAACACACAAAAAAAAAAAAAAAAAATAATAAAAAAAAAAAAAACATACAGACGAATTGAGAACCGTCCTTCTTTTGGAAGTCGGTTAAAAATTCCTAAAGATAAGTAAATTAAGAATGTCAATGTGTTAATCGTCATTTTTTTTTTATATTACAATACAATAACAATAGTGGTTAAGACTTTAGAAAAGCTGGGCTTTGTAATTAATAAAGACAAAAGTAATTTCCTACCTAGCAAAAATTGTAAGTTCCTAGGGTTTATGCTCCATTCTCAAAATATGACTTTAGAATTACCAGCAGAAAAACGTAATAAAATTCATGAAATGGTTTGTAATATGTCTACTAAATCTATAATAAGCATACGAGAATTTTCTCAACTTATTGGTGCTCACAGCTTGCTCTTGCCCAGCCGTAATATATGGGAGGGTATACAACGTGTCCCAAAACTCAACGATAAGCCGGCACCAGAGGATGGAGCTACTTATGATTAGTCGAGAAAAAATAATTGAGATATATATTTTTTTCCTTATTTTTTCTCGACTAATCATAAGTAGCTCCATCCTCTGGTGCCGGCTTATCGTTGAGTTTTGGGACAGTATGTATACAAGACGTTTTGAATGTGAAAAATACCTTGCATTATTAAAACACCAAGATAACTATGACGCGAAGATGAAAATTAGTGTGTCACTTTCTGATGATTTCATATGGTGGGAACAAAAAATCAGTTATACAAATAACCCTATTCGCACTGGTCGTTTTCAATTAGAGATTTATTCGGATTCTAGCCTTACAGGATGGGGAGGTTTTTGTAATGGAGAAACAGTTATGGGCCATTGGTCCTCCAAAAAAAACGAAAAAACTCCTACTTGGAGTTGTTAGCGGCCTTCATGGTGTTAAAGTGTTTCTGCAAACATAGTAATAATTTAGAAATTTTATTGAGGATTGATAATTTCCACTGCCATTTCATATATAAATAGGATGGGTGGGATACAATTCCCATTCCCACACCTAAATCGTATAACTCGAGAGATATGGCAGTGGTGTGAGGATGAGGATGGTGTGAGGAATACGGAAGCTGACAAAGCTTCAAGCATAGATACCATCCATCCATCGAGACTTGGCTAGTTTTTTACAAAATGTTTTTGGTGGGATAAGTATTACTTTAATCCCTAGATAGGACTTTAAATTTGCACCATCAATAAAAAACACGAGAAAAATTGGTAACTGACGTTACTCTCTGCCATGGAACTAGGACTACACAATAAGTATTAGTAGTAGGTATGTAGAGAAGCTTCAATCTCTAACAAAGCCTAGGACCTTAAAATAATGAATCCCCGTCACAGACCGCAAGTAACAATCGGTAAATCGGTATAAGCGAACATGTAAGAACAGAATTGCTACAGAAATAAATATGTACCTACGCTGCCATGGGAGACTAAAAGTTGTTACATTACAGGAGTCTCACAGTGACGTACGACGAAATATGCATTTATAGTATATTTCAATCAACAACTTCAAAATGAAAAGGTAAATGGTACATAGGTTGCAGTGGCGTGGCGTAAAATATGTGCTTGGGCAAGCTGTAGAATAAGGTGCTCAAATGCCTGATATTAGGCAAGCCGGTAGGAATCGAGTTCTTTAGACGCCACGCTACTGATAGGTTGAAACAATTACTTATACCGGTTACTATTCAAACGTTTAATTTAAAAACCAAGCAGACACAACTCTAAAGTTCGTATTTATTACAGAATAAGCTTCACATACTTAATTCAGATACCACTATCAGTGTAGCACACAGCGCGTGGGTAATGTACCCAATTAACGCAAAATTGTCAATTAATTTCAATTTATTTGTACGTTATCGTTATCACATATAGTAAACTGACTGGGTGCGATGAAAACAAAACCTGTTTAGTATACCTTTGAGTTTAAAACGACTAATTAGTGTGAATATAATTTTTCATCACACTTGCTCGAAAATGGTGTCATTACACGTAGGTTTTGCGGGCCGTAAATGGCCTATAGCGTAATGCCCTAGAGCGTAATGGTTCTCTTTTTAAATTTGAAACGCTGGTTCTGTTTTACTCTTATTTGTCATGTTCAAAGGAAACGCCAACTTACTTTTTTAACTTTTATCACTGAAATATTTATTTAAAGATAACTGTCATTGCAAATACATATAAACACATATTTCGGTAACATTAATTATAGTATTTTTCATCACACTTGCTCGAAAATGGTGTCATTACACGTAGGTTCTGCGGGCCGTAAATGGCCTATTACGCCCTAGGGCGTAATGGTTTTCTTTTTAAATTTGAAACGCCGGTTCTGTTTTATTCTTATTTGTCATGTTCAAAGGAAACGCCAACTTACTTTTTTAACTTTTATCACTGAAATATTTATTTAAAGATAACTGTTATTGCAAATACATGTAAACACATACTTCGGTAACATTAATTAAATGTTTAAATATTGTATTTCAGTATTTTGCAAATATAAAATCAACTAAAATGGCCGTTACCGCTATGGTTTCCGAACGTGACTTAACATTTGCATTGTCTATGACATATGTCACTAACGTCACTGTCTGTTTTAATATTTTCTTGTCATACTGGGTGGATTAGTAAGGTTATTTTTATTTAAGATTTCCTCACAAGTGTGATGAAAAACATTGTATGTGCCACGGGCGGTAAAGGAATTACAAACTCGTGTTATTAAAGCCCTTGGCTTCGCCGCGGGCTTGTAACAAACACTCGTTTGCAATTGCTTCGTTACCGCCCTAGATACACAATGTACTATTATGCAACAGTTGTATAAGTGGGTTCAAAAAATGCGAATTTCGTGAGTTGCGATACGTCCAGCGAATGCGGCGAGTATCGCAAATAGAGACGCAATGAGCGTTTTTTGACTTAATTATACAACGTTGCATACAATACTTTTTCTACGACTAGGTTTTAAATTATAAAATACAAAATTAATCATAACCTGGAAACAAGGCAAATATGACGTTTGACTGACAGTATGTGTCTACGGTAAACTTTTTTTTTTAATTTAAAATATACTTAAATTAAAAATACTTTTTTTATGTTGGCATCAATGAATTTAGTTCGGAAAGTTTTGTTTTTCTTAAAAACCGTAAGAATTTAATTGTATGTTAAGTTGGTAGTTGCGCATTTTTACCGTTAAGTTAAAATTGAGCGCTTAATCATTGACCTAAGTTTAACCTAGATTTAGAAGTCTGTGGCTGCTAGTAATAACGTAAAGTGACTATAACGACACTAGTGCTGTTATGGGGGATAGAGTATAGACTTCTCTGAACTCAGATTATGTTATGTTCTTATATTAGTGTTCGTGACCAAGTAAAAGACAGATAACAGTACAGGAGTAGAAAAAATGTTTAAATAATGTATTTCTTTATTTTGCAAATATAAAATCAACTAAAATAGCCGTTACCGCTATGGTTTCCGAACGTGACTTGACATTCGCATTGTCTATGGACATTATGTCACAAATGTCACTATCTGTTTTAATATGTTCTTGTCATACTGGTCCGAAAAGTAAGGTTATTTTATTAAGATTTCCTCACAAGTGTGATGAAAAACATTGTGTGTGGTGTGCCACGGGCGGTAAAGGAATTGCAAACTCGTGTTATTAAAGTATATAACAAACACTCGTTTGTAATTCCTTACTTAACGCCCTAGATACACAATGTACTATTACGCCACACCTGGCCATAAAGTGACTTTTTCCGCACGCTGCGCGTACGAAAAAAGCCGTTTTCTGGCCAAGTGTAAGTAGACATAAAATTATGTACACAACACGGGAGGTAATAAAGAAAGCCCTCGATCGCACATTTACTTCCCTCGCTTGCAGCTCGGGCCGCAAACTTCTGCGATCTCGGCCTTTCTTTTTATTACCACCCTAGTTGTGTAATGCACCATTACGTTATCTCAGGCCGTAAGTGGCATTTTCTGCCCGCTGCACGGTGAAAAGAACCGACTTCCTGGTCAGGGGACGACGTAGAATAGTGAACACACCACGGATGGAAATAAAGAAAGCCCCAGAGCGCATATTAATGGCTCGGCTCACAATCTTCGGCGACCTGAGTGATTCTTTATTTTACCGCCCTTGGTTTGTAATATAAGTACGATCCACTTAAAGGAAACAAAGCGATTGTTTGTAAACCCCATTGTAAAAAGTCGTTACAACCACCTTGAAAGTTCAATTAATTATCAGAGTGGATTTTCGCCATACAAATTTGTATGCCATACATTTAGTTTGGCATACAAATGTCGCGGACGAAAATCCACCCATCAATACTATCTCCATGAACCATAGATTACGAATGCATAATAGAATAACTGGTCAAGAGCATGTCGGATCATGCTCAGTGTAGGGTTCCATAGCCGTATCTATAAGGAAATGTGCTACAGATAAAAATAAAGCTAAAAATAAACAACTGACAAAAAGTCTTAAATGCCGTGTAAATCAATGGCACTTAAAACCTTTTGGTTGGGAAGTTTTTCAGCAATAACTTCAAAACGGTTTATTCCTTACTATTCAAAATAATTTTCATTGAATGTATTTATTAAGCGTTACCTTCCTGATTTTTTTCATATTTTTTGGACTTACGGTTTAAACTTTAAAAGTTAAAGGGGGGGGACACAATTTATGCAACTTTCGGAGCGATTATTTCCGAAAGTATTCACTTAATCAAAAAAAAGTACATAAAAGCCTTATAATGTTTTTAAAAGAACTATCGAATTATGTACCTCACGTTGATAATTGCTGAAAAAAAAATTTTTTAGCTTCTGTTACATGTATGGAGTGCCCCCCCTAGATTTCTTTATTTTTATTATTTAACTACCTAACTTAGTAGCGGCATCTACAAGACATCTATATTCCAAATTTCATCAGTATACGTCTTGTAGTTTTTGAGTAAAATGCCTGTGACATACGGACGGACGGACATGACGAAACTATAAGGGTTCCTTTTTAGCCATTTTGGCTACGGAACCCTAAAATGGCGTTCTAGCTGCCTTCGCATTTGTTACATTCTGAGATAGGCAGTCAGGTAAACACCGGTGTAAATTCATAATACGTCTAAAGTCACATTTCTATTAAAGCAATTTTAACTCTTGGCAGTGGCCCAAGAGTTGATAATCCACTAAAATGTCAATGCACAGAGTCTTTATCTATGAAGCACGCTTCTCTTTTATGACGGACGATATTGAGGTACACAACAGTATATTGTTCTCTTTAAGTTGATCGTATAGAATGCCAACCTAAGGACTAGGTACAGTCGAGTTCATCATTATCTGAGCAAAGATTGGACCAAAAATATCTGAATAAGACCCTATTCTCAGAAGCATAAGAACTAGATCAGATATTTTTGATCCGTTCTTTGCTCAGATAATGATGAACTCGACTGTACCTATATCTGGGGCAGAAAATTACCTACCCATGGGTAGATACGCGGGTATTTACTTTTATTTCTAAATAAAATTAATTAAGAGCTTAAATATTGATTAATGAAACATATTAACGCCATATTGCTTGTATTTCTAAACTGTTTCATTGTTATAAATTGTGCAAAAAAAGTTACACCTCTTTGCTGTTAATGACATAAAATTTTACCAATGTGTTATTGAATCAAGTTTTGAATAGTATAAAAATGGAGTGGTTTGAGCCAGCCGGTCTTCCATACAAACAAAGAGGGTCATCGTTGGCTTCCACGGCATCCATTGTTTGAACTTTCAACAGAATCCACATTGTCTTATCGTCTCTTGATAATACACTTCCGACCCAATGGGATCTTTTGTGTATTTATCCCTTACCGAATCTACACCATGGCCTGTTAGACCACCTCCATGAATCTGATGATGGAACCCACTGGTAGTACCTACTTGGAATTTATTTGTTTCTGGGTAACCAGGACCAAATTACTTCTTTCTATGTCTAGGGAGGGCGTGACATTCGCACAGTACCTATGCGTTTATTTGCCCCTGTTACCTCGCCGGTTCCCATTTTAGACACGTCTGTGTACTCCCATAAAGTATCACCAAATCATCTGCATACGCTACCGTGTACGTGGGCTCAATGTTAACTTTCTCCAGTAATGAGGGTGTTTAGAAATCATAAACCCACCAGCTGGTGGATTTCTGATTTCTAAATACCCTCATTAGTTCACCACCAAGCTCCAAAGAGTAGGTGGTCCACCTTGGGGTGCTAGACAGGAAACCTCCCAGAGTGTCTGGATTCTTCTCATTCCTCTTGATCCGGTTGATCCGCAGGAAAGGGAAGCGTCTTGGCCGGTGCACCCCGGGAGCAACGGCAAGTGATTTCTTAGGGGCCCCCAATTGATCACTTGCCGATGCTGCGAATGAGCCTGTCAGGGGGGATCGGGGGGTCCCGCACCGGGTTTCCTCTGTTAGAGGACTCTCCAGGTGCGGCACGCGAGGGCGGAGCGTCGGGCACGGGCAGCATCCCTCCGACGTCTCCTTTTGGGGGGCACTGCGGGCAGGCACCAGACGGGTGACCTGTGCCGCTGCGGGGTGGCGGTGGACTAGTCCTCTGCGTCCCGATAACTCAGCCTTGCAGGCTGCCGCTACCTCATGTGCTGGGGGCGGGAGGCGGAGGACTGGCCCACCGCGGTCCGTAAGGACAGGCGGGAGTGTCTGCGGGGTAGGGGCGTTTGTCCTCCCGTCGATGGCTGCGGGGCAGGGGCGTTTGTCCTCCCGTGGCGGTGAGGGTGGGACTAGCGCCGGATACACGATTGGACCCCGTGTGTTCGGTGCCGGTTCCTGGTTTCCCCGGGGGACGGCCGTTGGTCGGGGGGAAGCAGATGAGGGAAGGCACACTGGCCATGCTACAGTGTGCCTTTTTCGGAGAAGGTGCCGGTGATGTCGTGGTGGCTTGCTAGCGATCCCACGGCATCACCATGAAGGCACAGGGTGGAAGCATCCCTGAGTTTTAGTGGGTAGGCCAATGCCAAAACCCACTAAAACTCACAGCCAAAGGCAATCCTTTCTGGAGCGGAGAGCCCCACATAACCAATGCGTAACATCTGGCTGTCACCCCCGATGGCCTTAGGTTACGTAGTGGTATGCAGTTTCATGCATTTCTCCGGGTTAAAAAAAAAAAGGTGGTCCACCTTGTGGACATCCTTTTGTGGCCGTAGCTATTATTTCGTTCCTCATCAGTGTGAATTTCACGTTAATTCGGATTTTTTGTAATTTCTCATGTCATTTGTAGTCGCGTTAACCTTATAGGTTGTCGAGTTGAGGAAAGGGCTTATTTTCCTCAACTCGACGACAAACATGCGCCTATTTTGCGTGACTGTGTGTTGTATGTTTAATGATCAAACTAGACTCAGTCTGGGGACTTTCTTTCGCTATCAAGGCATCGTCTTTTTGAACTGAGATTTACGGAATGATTTTTGTTGAAGCGATGTTTGAAAAATTAAGTGGATCCGCCGGGACTTGAACCTTCGACTTTCCAATGAGGTTAAAATCGCGAAGCGAGGGTGATTGATTGACCTGCATAACATGACCCAGACCATTAATGGCAATGCAACACTACACACTGCCACATCCTGACTGACCCTGACGACGTCATCACGGCCACCATCAATAGATGGTATCCTAAAGACTTCGCCAGTGAAAACGACACTGACACTGAACGCTCATGCCCAAAATACCGCATTCCCAAAAAAACCTGATTTTTCAAAATACCAGATTCTCGATTTATCAAATACCTGGCTTACCACATCCCCGTTACACTAGATTATGAAATCGCAAGTTACTCAAGAATCTAAGTAAATGATTTTGTTGGATGTATTATTTTGGGAATCTGGTGTACGGGGAATCTGATATATAGAGAATCTGGTATTTTAGGAATGCGGTATTTTGGGAATGAGCAACACTGAGGTAGTACATGAAGCCGACTACTACTTGGAACAGAGAACAAGAGGACAACCCAAACGGCGCCGGGTTCACTCCACGTGCACACCGTCGTCTCCGCCGGCGGGGACGGCCACCGCAGTAGTCCCACACTAAATCGTCTCGACATCACATAAAAACTTAACTTAGAACCACTACCTACAAGACGAATTACTGTATCACATGTACGGGCTAATATTCAGCGTTCTTACGGCGTTTTATTTTCGTCATTGTCGTCTCAGTAAATATTGTTCAAAAAGACGATACATAGAGTTCTTTTCTTATAAAACCAATAGATAGCCCCGGGGCTAAGTCTAGTTTCATCAAGATTGTCACGATTTGTCCTTCAGTTGTAGTAAATAATCGTCGGACATAAATGATTTTCGAACCTAGCGGTCAAAACGCTCGGAGAATCACCCGTTCGCTACCACCACCCACTACCCACCCACTTCGGTCCCTGCATGCCGCTGAAGAACTCCCGTGGTGCTGAAGTTTTGCCGAGGCATGCCCAACAGGCTACCGTCACGAGGACCGATAGTTGTAACAGCTCCAAGAGAAAAAAAAAAACGATGACTCGAGCAACTAGCATTTGTTCAAGCACAAAATTTTCCGCTCGAGTCATCGATTTTTTTTATCAATAGCTCTATCCTTTTCGTGAGGTTTATAGTGCCACCTACAGAAATATTATACGTTCTCATGGAAATGCCCCCATAATATTAGAAAGAAGAAGGAATTAGTACCTAGTTGAAACAATTTTTGGGTGAATTTCAAAATAAAAATAAAGTGTTATGGCCTCACCGTTTATTCTTTACAGCCGAGCAACAGTATAAAATGAACTATTATCACAATCCTTCATAAATCAATTTCAATCTTATCACTACAGCAACAACACAAACGTTATTTCCAACAAACATAAAATAAACTAGTTAACATATTATTTTGGTTGTTTCACCCGAGCTCTACAAATTATTTTGTCCGCATTAATACATAAGTGCACCTTATAGTTAGGACTTATATTTATTAGAATATATTTGAATGTATACTCTGCCATTGCACAGTACAGTCAGGTGGATTTCACTCGGTTTTTTGCCGCGCTTGGTGGGCGTTGCCAATTCAAACTCCGGAGTTCTAAACGCTAGAAAGCTCCATATGGAGGCGTAGTGACGCACGCGTCGAATGATTATTTTTTTTTGATAGCGTGGGAATTTTTGTATTTTTTGTATGAAAACGCGTGAGAGTTAAATATCTGGTTATAGTCTCTAATCTGTGGTACAGTCAAGATCTTTAATCTGTGACCCATTTTCCAATAATGTTATTTGAACACTCATAATGCAATAAGGCCGCGTATATCTGCAAACAATTCACAGTTGACACTTAAGGTACCCATACATTTTGATGTTAGAGATTCTATTAGTACCTTAGAATGTTACTTATTATTAAATATTGTGACTGTATGTTAACACTTAAAATATGAAAAAAAACATAACATGGATAATTTATTCCGTGCAGAGTCGACGTATATTTATTAGAATGTCATGGATAACATTTTTAAAAGACAAAATAACATAGATAACAAATTAATAAAATGCGTATAGGAAAAACAATAAACTTAGCTTAAATAGTAATAACTCATTTTACTACATATATTATTATTGTAATGGAAATTGCACGATATAAATTTATTGTAAGGTACACTTGGCAGCTCCAAGGCAGTATGCTTGTGCCCAAAAAAGTTAATTTATTTCATTTTAGGTATACTCCATAACTAGATACATAAAATGGGAAATCGATATATAAGGTCCTAATTTATTAGTTGCAGATATTTTTGCAGCTGATAGTACTCGGTCTCTGGAGTATATTAAAGCATGAAACATTATAGCTTTTACGATGTTTTTTTTGGAGAAAAAGGAAAAACAAATTTGCTACGTAATAACACCCTGTTAATGTGATTACTAAATGAAAACTCATTGAACAGATTCTAGTAGCTCTATTACGTACCACTTAACTGTAACTGGCCACTTCACATCGATAAATTAAATGACATTTGCAGTTTTCACATGGTGATTTTTTTAGACGAAATTATAATTAATTTTTTTGTTAGGTAAATGAAATCAAAAAAGTTATATGAAAAGATTTCTTAATTTCTATTTAAAGTTAATTATTTTAATGTAAAGTATAATGTGTTAAAATATCTGCAACTAATAAATTAGGACCTTATATAGATAATCTGAGAATTTTTAACACTTTGAGTGCCAAGTCCTCAATTTTCCACACATAATGAATCCGAGAGTCGTTATAAAGGACAAACTGTCGTAGCTTCAACTATTGCAACTGTGGCTTCAGTGATATCGCGGATCAGTTAAACAGAGGCTTATTTTTCCGAACTGGCACATAGAAGAAACTCTGACATTCATAGTTTCCGTGTAATACGCCTAAATTGAAGAAAATTTAGGCGGAAATTAAAGAACGAAGGAGCGAGCGCGAGGAACAAATGCACCAATGCCGGTATAGATAGGATTAGGTACGTCCCTTTGCACTAACTAGCTTACATGTGATTTATGCCTATTTTCACTGGAGCCACAGGAAATTTCTATAAAATATGTCTAACAAAGGCCTTTTTCCTATAAATCGGTAGGTACAATAAAGCCGCTTACACAATAAAACACACTAAGCATACAAAGATTTAATCTCATGCGTGTCGGTCTATTTTGTGCAAGTATACGTACAAATGTTTAGAACGCGAAATACAATGTGAGGCCGTAGAGTTTGTGCGGAAAGAGAATAGGCGTGGCGAAAAACGGAACTAACCTAACCAGTATGGCCACAGAACAGAAAATACGGCACATACGGTAGAAATGCATTACAGCGCCCCCCAAAATTAATCCTATTCTCTTTCCGCACAGACTCTAGCAGAGATACGTGGGCGTAGCACGACTTTTAGGGTAAAACTATATGTTTTTATTTATGTATCAAGCACATTCCGCGTAAAATTATGTGGCTTTTTATGTATGTACCGAAGCAGTTACAAATACAGAATAATCTTTCGTTACGAGTATGAAAAATCAGAGGCAACTTCATTGGTCTCAGCTCGATATAAAGGTATAATACCGAAACTGAAAAATATATCATATAGGTTTATACAAATCTTAAAATTCCGCTATAATCCATAAAAATCTTAATAGTAATTTGTTTACTATATATATTTTATCTATTAGACAATCACACGACAAATATAAATGTAGCTATTAATGTAGGTACTGCCAGTAAAATAAATGTAGAAATAATTTAAATAAATATACCTGTATGTATATTACTTTTTGTGAAAACAAATTAAATTAGGTATAGACTACTTTGTAAAAGATACACTGAATACCAAGATCTTGGTATTTGGTTACAAATTCATTCTATATTGGCTATATAAAATGGTAAAAAGCCCATACACCGAAACATTTCATTCGAAGTTCCTAATCTGGCACACTCAAATACGAGTATTCTACACGATGATTCTTAATCGGTGATCAGGTACCAATTTTTCTAACTCAGTAATTGATGGCAGTCACGTTGATGTCGTAATTAGTTACATCTAAACAATTTTTTTTTGTGTGATAATTTTTATTTCGAAATCAGTTTTATCCTAAATTTCTTGACACCCGACTAATCTGTAGTATCTGTGAGATTACAACCTCTTTAAAAAATTAATGGCAATGATAATTTATGAGTAATAAATAACTTGTCACTGTCATGTATGTAAACAAAGTCATAGAAGTCGCAAATATTGAATGAGAAAAGTAAATTAGTAATTAAAAAAACATGCCTCGACCATATTTGTGCTCAAATATCGAGCGTTACAATATTGGAGGAACGTTTATCAATACAAATTAAACAGCTCAAGACGAACTCAAGAATTATTCCACGAAATTCATCCAAACGTACCAATTCTTACGCACAGTTTGATAAACCGCATGAACTAAAACCTCCGTGACTTCGGACAGTTCACAGTGCCAAACCACGCTCAAGCACCCGGCCGACCTCGACGTCGTCCTGACGATCTGGATCGACGCATTTTAAGAAGATTTGCTCGGGATCCTCGTAGGAGCAATAGGCAAGCAGTGAGGCTTCATGTGAGTCAGTCCTACGTGTGGCGGCTATTTAAATCGTCGGAATTGCATCCTTTTCATTTATATCCGCACCCGCGGGGGACTAGCCCCCCTCGTGCAGTTAGGATCATCCTGTTGAAGGGCCCCAACGAGGCTGCCCTGGCATGTCAGGTTATCAAAAAAAAAAATCCTTTTCATTTTCGGCCATTTTATCAATTTTTATTCGTTATACGTTAACTACTCATACTCGTAGAAAAGTTTATTTACTTAAGATCTGTCAAATTTTCCGCGAAAGCTATGGCACTTGACGTATCGTGATCACGTGATTTTACTTCAATAATTAATGTAGGTCACCATGTATCCAGTGGTTATCAGTTTAAATTATGTTTTAACCTTTAATTAATTATTAAGTAATTAATTATTAAGTTTGATTTTAGCTAGATATTAATATTTGTCTACACCTGATCACCAATTAAAATTCACCGTGTATAAGGAGAGAGTGAGAGAGACGGCACGAGATCAATTTCGAAGGAACACATTCGTAGTTGAGCCCCTGAAGTGGTGGTTGCCATTATCGAAATTATTTTGACATTTCTTCACAGTTGACAGTCCAATCTAGTTACTAGAAACACCTAGCGGACGCATAGCCAATACGACAAAGATAGCAGATACCGCAGGTAGATATTATCTTAGCAGCTTCCACACAGTCTATCAGTCGCTAACATAACGATATAACAACAGAATTCATTAAATAAGTTACTTTTAAAGTTGCACTATACACGCTTATTAGCTAAAATATCGACCCGTTAATCTATCGATACAATCGATATAACATCTCATATTGGTACTCACACGGTGGCAGACTGACATATAGTAGCTTCAGCCTCTGAAACAAAACAAAACGATTGATACAAAGTCATTGAAAAATGAAACGTGACCAACAAGACCGGATTCGAACTAGGGGGTGGTCCATATAGATATATATGTCGGAGACAGTAGTGATAATTCAAGAAATCCTAGATCGTCAATTGACTACTGTAGTACTAAGTAGATTTAAAATGGCGGCGAACGCCGTGTGACGTAACGACCGGTTGCGGTGCACGTGGGCGGGCTCGTTGGGCAAGAGTGTCGATTCTCTTTCTGACTGTCGTGGCGACAACACTTGTCTTGCGATTCTGTCAGTTCGTCTGCCAGTAGTTGAAGTTGCTACTTGATAATTGTAATTCTGTCGATGAATAGTGAAATGCATCAAACTGTGTAACGTAATTGTCTATTTGCTCATTCGAGTACCTATGCCATAATATTGTAACAACTATTGTAATGCCTGATGATTTAAAAGAGAAACTGGTGAGTTTCTTCCGGCCCTTCTTCTCACCAGAATGTCATTTACCGAAGCGGCCAAAAGAATCTGACGAATAAACGATTTGATCTGAAATGAATCCTCTTCTTCAATCAACATACCGCAACGGCTGGATCCTGCAGTTAACCCTTCCTGACAGTCAGTCACGAGTATCCGACATATAGATAAAATATGTTAGGAAAAAGTGTGACATGGTGGAGGGGGCTCTAAAAGTCTGAAAAATCGTGTGACGTACTTTGTAGATGACCCCGTCTCTATCTTGCCGGAACAATTGACCACGACACTACCTGGTCACTTACTACGTTGAAATGTACCTACCTATGCACCATGTACAAATGCACCATCATGATGATGATGAAATGTTGCGTTGCACCAGTCTGGACGCGGCATTATTTTGAATCATATTGTTAGAGTTCCGGCGCAGACACCGTGCAGGTTCCGTTATTACCCAGTAGATGGCGGTGTCATCTACGCTCACCCATCCGTGCCCACATCCTTGGACATGTGAGGGGAGTGATACTTCAACACACGGTCTAACATTACCCGGTAGATGTTACCTACGCTCACCTCGTCACTGCGGGCTCGGCGAGCAGCGCGGCGAGCTCGGCGACGCGGTCGCGGTGCGCGCGCATGTAGGCGTGCGTCTCCCACAGCATGTGTGGGGGGGAGTGATACTTCAACACACGGTCTAACATTACCCGGTAGATGTTACCTACGCTCACCTCGTCACTGCGGGCTCGGCGAGCAGCGCGGCGAGCTCGGCGACGCGGTCGCGGTGCGCGCGCATGTAGGCGTGCGTCTCCCACAGCATGTGTGGGGGGGAGTGATACTTCAACACACGGTCTAACATTACCCGGTAGATGTTACCTACGCTCACCTCGTCACTGCGGGCTCGGCGAGCAGCGCGGCGAGCTCGGCGACGCGGTCGCGGTGCGCGCGCATGTAGGCGTGCGTCTCCCACAGCATGTGTGGGGGGGAGTGATACTTCAACACACGGTCTAACATTACCCGGTAGATGTTACCTACGCTCACCTCGTCACTGCGGGCTCGGCGAGCAGCGCGGCGAGCTCGGCGACGCGGTCGCGGTGCGCGCGCATGTAGGCGTGCGTCTCCCACAGCATGTGTGGGGGGGAGTGATACTTCAACACACGGTCTAACATTACCCGGTAGATGTTACCTACGCTCACCTCGTCACTGCGGGCTCGGCGAGCAGCGCGGCGAGCTCGGCGACGCGGTCGCGGTGCGCGCGCATGTAGGCGTGCGTCTCCCACAGCATGTGTGGGGGGGAGTGATACTTCAACACACGGTCTAACATTACCCGGTAGATGTTACCTACGCTCACCTCGTCACTGCGGGCTCGGCGAGCAGCGCGGCGAGCTCGGCGACGCGGTCGCGGTGCGCGCGCATGTAGGCGTGCGTCTCCCACAGCATGTGTGGGGGGGAGTGATACTTCAACACACGGTCTAACATTACCCGGTAGATGTTACCTACGCTCACCTCGTCACTGCGGGCTCGGCGAGCAGCGCGGCGAGCTCGGCGACGCGGTCGCGGTGCGCGCGCATGTAGGCGTGCGTCTCCCACAGCATGTGTGGGGGGGAGTGATACTTCAACACACGGTCTAACATTACCCGGTAGATGTTACCTACGCTCACCTCGTCACTGCGGGCTCGGCGAGCAGCGCGGCGAGCTCGGCGACGCGGTCGCGGTGCGCGCGCATGTAGGCGTGCGTCTCCCACAGCATGTGTGGGGGGGAGTGATACTTCAACACACGGTCTAACATTACCCGGTAGATGTTACCTACGCTCACCTCGTCACTGCGGGCTCGGCGAGCAGCGCGGCGAGCTCGGCGACGCGGTCGCGGTGCGCGCGCATGTAGGCGTGCGTCTCCCACAGCATGTGTGGGGGGGAGTGATACTTCAACACACGGTCTAACATTACCCGGTAGATGTTACCTACGCTCACCTCGTCACTGCGGGCTCGGCGAGCAGCGCGGCGAGCTCGGCGACGCGGTCGCGGTGCGCGCGCATGTAGGCGTGCGTCTCCCACAGCATGTGTGGGGGGGAGTGATACTTCAACACACGGTCTAACATTACCCGGTAGATGTTACCTACGCTCACCTCGTCACTGCGGGCTCGGCGAGCAGCGCGGCGAGCTCGGCGACGCGGTCGCGGTGCGCGCGCATGTAGGCGTGCGTCTCCCACAGCATGTGTGGGGGGGAGTGATACTTCAACACACGGTCTAACATTACCCGGTAGATGTTACCTACGCTCACCTCGTCACTGCGGGCTCGGCGAGCAGCGCGGCGAGCTCGGCGACGCGGTCGCGGTGCGCGCGCATGTAGGCGTGCGTCTCCCACAGCATGTGTGGGGGGGAGTGATACTTCAACACACGGTCTAACATTACCCGGTAGATGTTACCTACGCTCACCTCGTCACTGCGGGCTCGGCGAGCAGCGCGGCGAGCTCGGCGACGCGGTCGCGGTGCGCGCGCATGTAGGCGTGCGTCTCCCACAGCATGTGTGGGGGGGAGTGATACTTCAACACACGGTCTAACATTACCCGGTAGATGTTACCTACGCTCACCTCGTCACTGCGGGCTCGGCGAGCAGCGCGGCGAGCTCGGCGACGCGGTCGCGGTGCGCGCGCATGTAGGCGTGCGTCTCCCACAGCATGTGTGGGGGGGAGTGATACTTCAACACACGGTCTAACATTACCCGGTAGATGTTACCTACGCTCACCTCGTCACTGCGGGCTCGGCGAGCAGCGCGGCGAGCTCGGCGACGCGGTCGCGGTGCGCGCGCATGTAGGCGTGCGTCTCCCACAGCATGTGTGGGGGGGAGTGATACTTCAACACACGGTCTAACATTACCCGGTAGATGTTACCTACGCTCACCTCGTCACTGCGGGCTCGGCGAGCAGCGCGGCGAGCTCGGCGACGCGGTCGCGGTGCGCGCGCATGTAGGCGTGCGTCTCCCACAGCATGTGTGGGGGGGAGTGATACTTCAACACACGGTCTAACATTACCCGGTAGATGTTACCTACGCTCACCTCGTCACTGCGGGCTCGGCGAGCAGCGCGGCGAGCTCGGCGACGCGGTCGCGGTGCGCGCGCATGTAGGCGTGCGTCTCCCACAGCATGTGTGGGGGGGAGTGATACTTCAACACACGGTCTAACATTACCCGGTAGATGTTACCTACGCTCACCTCGTCACTGCGGGCTCGGCGAGCAGCGCGGCGAGCTCGGCGACGCGGTCGCGGTGCGCGCGCATGTAGGCGTGCGTCTCCCACAGCATGTGTGGGGGGGAGTGATACTTCAACACACGGTCTAACATTACCCGGTAGATGTTACCTACGCTCACCTCGTCACTGCGGGCTCGGCGAGCAGCGCGGCGAGCTCGGCGACGCGGTCGCGGTGCGCGCGCATGTAGGCGTGCGTCTCCCACAGCATGTGTGGGGGGGAGTGATACTTCAACACACGGTCTAACATTACCCGGTAGATGTTACCTACGCTCACCTCGTCACTGCGGGCTCGGCGAGCAGCGCGGCGAGCTCGGCGACGCGGTCGCGGTGCGCGCGCATGTAGGCGTGCGTCTCCCACAGCATGTGTGGGGGGGAGTGATACTTCAACACACGGTCTAACATTACCCGGTAGATGTTACCTACGCTCACCTCGTCACTGCGGGCTCGGCGAGCAGCGCGGCGAGCTCGGCGACGCGGTCGCGGTGCGCGCGCATGTAGGCGTGCGTCTCCCACAGCATGTGTGGGGGGGAGTGATACTTCAACACACGGTCTAACATTACCCGGTAGATGTTACCTACGCTCACCTCGTCACTGCGGGCTCGGCGAGCAGCGCGGCGAGCTCGGCGACGCGGTCGCGGTGCGCGCGCATGTAGGCGTGCGTCTCCCACAGCATGTGTGGGGGGGAGTGATACTTCAACACACGGTCTAACATTACCCGGTAGATGTTACCTACGCTCACCTCGTCACTGCGGGCTCGGCGAGCAGCGCGGCGAGCTCGGCGACGCGGTCGCGGTGCGCGCGCATGTAGGCGTGCGTCTCCCACAGCATGTGTGGGGGGGAGTGATACTTCAACACACGGTCTAACATTACCCGGTAGATGTTACCTACGCTCACCTCGTCACTGCGGGCTCGGCGAGCAGCGCGGCGAGCTCGGCGACGCGGTCGCGGTGCGCGCGCATGTAGGCGTGCGTCTCCCACAGCATGTGTGGGGGGGAGTGATACTTCAACACACGGTCTAACATTACCCGGTAGATGTTACCTACGCTCACCTCGTCACTGCGGGCTCGGCGAGCAGCGCGGCGAGCTCGGCGACGCGGTCGCGGTGCGCGCGCATGTAGGCGTGCGTCTCCCACAGCATGTGTGGGGGGGAGTGATACTTCAACACACGGTCTAACATTACCCGGTAGATGTTACCTACGCTCACCTCGTCACTGCGGGCTCGGCGAGCAGCGCGGCGAGCTCGGCGACGCGGTCGCGGTGCGCGCGCATGTAGGCGTGCGTCTCCCACAGCATGTGTGGGGGGGAGTGATACTTCAACACACGGTCTAACATTACCCGGTAGATGTTACCTACGCTCACCTCGTCACTGCGGGCTCGGCGAGCAGCGCGGCGAGCTCGGCGACGCGGTCGCGGTGCGCGCGCATGTAGGCGTGCGTCTCCCACAGCATGTGTGGGGGGGAGTGATACTTCAACACACGGTCTAACATTACCCGGTAGATGTTACCTACGCTCACCTCGTCACTGCGGGCTCGGCGAGCAGCGCGGCGAGCTCGGCGACGCGGTCGCGGTGCGCGCGCATGTAGGCGTGCGTCTCCCACAGCATGTGTGGGGGGGAGTGATACTTCAACACACGGTCTAACATTACCCGGTAGATGTTACCTACGCTCACCTCGTCACTGCGGGCTCGGCGAGCAGCGCGGCGAGCTCGGCGACGCGGTCGCGGTGCGCGCGCATGTAGGCGTGCGTCTCCCACAGCATGTGTGGGGGGGAGTGATACTTCAACACACGGTCTAACATTACCCGGTAGATGTTACCTACGCTCACCTCGTCACTGCGGGCTCGGCGAGCAGCGCGGCGAGCTCGGCGACGCGGTCGCGGTGCGCGCGCATGTAGGCGTGCGTCTCCCACAGCATGTGTGGGGGGGAGTGATACTTCAACACACGGTCTAACATTACCCGGTAGATGTTACCTACGCTCACCTCGTCACTGCGGGCTCGGCGAGCAGCGCGGCGAGCTCGGCGACGCGGTCGCGGTGCGCGCGCATGTAGGCGTGCGTCTCCCACAGCATGTGTGGGGGGGAGTGATACTTCAACACACGGTCTAACATTACCCGGTAGATGTTACCTACGCTCACCTCGTCACTGCGGGCTCGGCGAGCAGCGCGGCGAGCTCGGCGACGCGGTCGCGGTGCGCGCGCATGTAGGCGTGCGTCTCCCACAGCATGTGTGGGGGGGAGTGATACTTCAACACACGGTCTAACATTACCCGGTAGATGTTACCTACGCTCACCTCGTCACTGCGGGCTCGGCGAGCAGCGCGGCGAGCTCGGCGACGCGGTCGCGGTGCGCGCGCATGTAGGCGTGCGTCTCCCACAGCATGTGTGGGGGGGAGTGATACTTCAACACACGGTCTAACATTACCCGGTAGATGTTACCTACGCTCACCTCGTCACTGCGGGCTCGGCGAGCAGCGCGGCGAGCTCGGCGACGCGGTCGCGGTGCGCGCGCATGTAGGCGTGCGTCTCCCACAGCATGTGTGGGGGGGAGTGATACTTCAACACACGGTCTAACATTACCCGGTAGATGTTACCTACGCTCACCTCGTCACTGCGGGCTCGGCGAGCAGCGCGGCGAGCTCGGCGACGCGGTCGCGGTGCGCGCGCATGTAGGCGTGCGTCTCCCACAGCATGTGTGGGGGGGAGTGATACTTCAACACACGGTCTAACATTACCCGGTAGATGTTACCTACGCTCACCTCGTCACTGCGGGCTCGGCGAGCAGCGCGGCGAGCTCGGCGACGCGGTCGCGGTGCGCGCGCATGTAGGCGTGCGTCTCCCACAGCATGTGTGGGGGGGAGTGATACTTCAACACACGGTCTAACATTACCCGGTAGATGTTACCTACGCTCACCTCGTCACTGCGGGCTCGGCGAGCAGCGCGGCGAGCTCGGCGACGCGGTCGCGGTGCGCGCGCATGTAGGCGTGCGTCTCCCACAGCATGTGTGGGGGGGAGTGATACTTCAACACACGGTCTAACATTACCCGGTAGATGTTACCTACGCTCACCTCGTCACTGCGGGCTCGGCGAGCAGCGCGGCGAGCTCGGCGACGCGGTCGCGGTGCGCGCGCATGTAGGCGTGCGTCTCCCACAGCATGTGTGGGGGGGAGTGATACTTCAACACACGGTCTAACATTACCCGGTAGATGTTACCTACGCTCACCTCGTCACTGCGGGCTCGGCGAGCAGCGCGGCGAGCTCGGCGACGCGGTCGCGGTGCGCGCGCATGTAGGCGTGCGTCTCCCACAGCATGTGTGGGGGGGAGTGATACTTCAACACACGGTCTAACATTACCCGGTAGATGTTACCTACGCTCACCTCGTCACTGCGGGCTCGGCGAGCAGCGCGGCGAGCTCGGCGACGCGGTCGCGGTGCGCGCGCATGTAGGCGTGCGTCTCCCACAGCATGTGTGGGGGGGAGTGATACTTCAACACACGGTCTAACATTACCCGGTAGATGTTACCTACGCTCACCTCGTCACTGCGGGCTCGGCGAGCAGCGCGGCGAGCTCGGCGACGCGGTCGCGGTGCGCGCGCATGTAGGCGTGCGTCTCCCACAGCATGTGTGGGGGGGAGTGATACTTCAACACACGGTCTAACATTACCCGGTAGATGTTACCTACGCTCACCTCGTCACTGCGGGCTCGGCGAGCAGCGCGGCGAGCTCGGCGACGCGGTCGCGGTGCGCGCGCATGTAGGCGTGCGTCTCCCACAGCATGTGTGGGGGGGAGTGATACTTCAACACACGGTCTAACATTACCCGGTAGATGTTACCTACGCTCACCTCGTCACTGCGGGCTCGGCGAGCAGCGCGGCGAGCTCGGCGACGCGGTCGCGGTGCGCGCGCATGTAGGCGTGCGTCTCCCACAGCATGTGTGGGGGGGAGTGATACTTCAACACACGGTCTAACATTACCCGGTAGATGTTACCTACGCTCACCTCGTCACTGCGGGCTCGGCGAGCAGCGCGGCGAGCTCGGCGACGCGGTCGCGGTGCGCGCGCATGTAGGCGTGCGTCTCCCACAGCATGTGTGGGGGGGAGTGATACTTCAACACACGGTCTAACATTACCCGGTAGATGTTACCTACGCTCACCTCGTCACTGCGGGCTCGGCGAGCAGCGCGGCGAGCTCGGCGACGCGGTCGCGGTGCGCGCGCATGTAGGCGTGCGTCTCCCACAGCATGTGTGGGGGGGAGTGATACTTCAACACACGGTCTAACATTACCCGGTAGATGTTACCTACGCTCACCTCGTCACTGCGGGCTCGGCGAGCAGCGCGGCGAGCTCGGCGACGCGGTCGCGGTGCGCGCGCATGTAGGCGTGCGTCTCCCACAGCATGTGTGGGGGGGAGTGATACTTCAACACACGGTCTAACATTACCCGGTAGATGTTACCTACGCTCACCTCGTCACTGCGGGCTCGGCGAGCAGCGCGGCGAGCTCGGCGACGCGGTCGCGGTGCGCGCGCATGTAGGCGTGCGTCTCCCACAGCATGTGTGGGGGGGAGTGATACTTCAACACACGGTCTAACATTACCCGGTAGATGTTACCTACGCTCACCTCGTCACTGCGGGCTCGGCGAGCAGCGCGGCGAGCTCGGCGACGCGGTCGCGGTGCGCGCGCATGTAGGCGTGCGTCTCCCACAGCATGTGTGGGGGGGAGTGATACTTCAACACACGGTCTAACATTACCCGGTAGATGTTACCTACGCTCACCTCGTCACTGCGGGCTCGGCGAGCAGCGCGGCGAGCTCGGCGACGCGGTCGCGGTGCGCGCGCATGTAGGCGTGCGTCTCCCACAGCATGTGTGGGGGGGAGTGATACTTCAACACACGGTCTAACATTACCCGGTAGATGTTACCTACGCTCACCTCGTCACTGCGGGCTCGGCGAGCAGCGCGGCGAGCTCGGCGACGCGGTCGCGGTGCGCGCGCATGTAGGCGTGCGTCTCCCACAGCATGTGCACGAGCAGCTCGTCGGAGCGCTCGTCCAGGCCCACGTCCTTGGACATTGGCGGGGAGAAGCGGTAGTAGGGCACGCCGAGTGTCGAGCACCAGGCGCGGGCGCGTTCTACTACTCGCCCATCGGATTGCGTAGCCTACGAACAAAGGTGCGCATTTGGATTCTGTGGACGATTGTATGTTAATGCTATCGATTTTAAGGCTTTCAAGGAAAATAAATTAATTCGTATAATAATTCGTGGACATTTTAGTCACTTGCAAATTAGTTTAAGTCATTGAACTCCCAGACAATGCATGGTTGTTGCAAGTACCATGGATATGTGGTCGTTAACACAGTGATAATTTAATTTTCGTTTCCATAGTTTCACAACTGGTAATCAGTCTTTGTAACAAGATTCTATCTTGCTTTTGGTAGCTACCTGTCAAAACCTTTATATCTATGGCAATAGAGTAGCATGATAAGATGCTACGCTTTGTCACACGATAAGTGATAAAGCATCCGTCACTCTCAAACACTATTTGTTAGAACGTGACGAATGCTTTTTTTGACATACTTAAGTTTCTCGGGTTCCTCAGGAGCTCACGGCCGGGATAAATAGAGAAATTTTTATTTTCTTTTAAAAAGTATCCTTTTCCCTCGTAATAAAATAAAAGATATTATTATTTAACGTTTTTGTATTTTGTGCCTAATAGTGCCCGAGTTACGGGAAAAAAGTTCACATCCGGATACCAGCAGGGTAATTCCATCGTTCCGGGTGTTACACTTGAACTCGTAAAATAAGGTTTTGTTCAATGTTCTATTATAAGGACCTAGAGGTTATAACTTTGAATCATCTACTATTTTGATAACATTTTCTTTTCCTCAATAACAATAATTAAAGTGTAAGGACAATAACGAGAAAATCACTGAAAAGTAGCTGTTTCGGGTGTTACACGAATTGGCCTATACCTTCTGACCATTAGTCCCAAAATGCATAATTCAGCGAATTTTCTTAAGTAACCTGTAGTTTTATTCATAACAAGTCATAGTATAGCTTTTTTAGTCTACTAAAATGCTAAAATAACCCTCAATGTCGCTTTAAAATTATTTTTTATGAATTTAAGTACCTGTTTCGGGTGTTACTAATGGTTCGTTTCGGGTGTTACGAGTACAAAATTAAAACCGATTAGTTCAAAATTTTGAAACATTTTATTAAAATTATCGTATTTATAATACTACGTATTAAGAAAAATAGCAGCAAATGCTAAATTACTAAAAAATACATGAATATTTAACAATAAATTAACTTTTTCTCGAAGGCATCAATTTTCGTTGAGAATTCGCGAGTAGTAGGTGCCATCATTTTCTACGTATGAAGTAGGACTAGGTAATACGGAAATTATGTCCTCATAACGCACATAACTCAAGTCCTTATTGTCAGATCTGAACGTAGATGCGTTATCATCAACAACTTTCTGTTTTTTCACTTTTACGCCAGTTTCAGGGTCTCTTACCGTTTTACAGTCTTTCCTCCCGGGGGCTTGACGACTAACATCATTCCTGTAAAAAAATCTTTTCCTCCTCCTCCTCCTCGCTTGCAGCTCGGGCCGCAAACATCTGCGATCTCGGCCTTTCTTTTGTATTACCACCCTAGTTATGTAATGTACTATTACTGCACTCTGTGTCTCCATAGAAAGTTTAGGGCCCTTATTTTTGAAAAACTGAGAAGATCCTCCTAACACGTCAGTTATCACTTTCTGGATAGCAGCAGCCTTCTTTGTTGGCGAAACGGGGAGAGATTTCTTTACCTTTTTGACAGCTTTTGAAAACGTTTGCAATCAGTTGTAAGACCCTATTGAAGAATCACAATTTACAACTGCATTATTTTTTTTCTTTTCCCTAAGTGCTCGTACTCTTTCACGCACTTTTAAACGATGTTTCATTTTAAGATCTTCTGTACATAGTTCTTCTTTCTTCTTTTTCCGTCTAATAGCATCCCTTTCACTCTCTTTGCATAAATATTCAGCATATTTGACTGGATCATTCTTTCTGTTTTCCCTTAGCTTTGATAACCGATCTTTTGTTGACGATCCCATGATGATATGCCCCAAAAATACAATTACCACAATAACACACACCATTGCGTTATGAAACGGACGGTATAAACCCAAGTTAGTATGTGAAATCAGTTTAAGGTAAGCTTACATCAATGTAGCGCCCGAAACGTTTCGGGTGTTACACAACTTCAAACTTTTAAACATACAACTAAAGCTTACGCTAAAACAAAAATTATCACACATTTGAATAGGCCCACATAACAACCTTACTTTGGCAAAACATGCTAGGCTACAGTTTATTAAGCGATAACTTACACAAACTATTATCTCTTTTTCGTTTCGGGTGTTACATCGAAACAACAGTTTAGAATACTCTTCTAAAAACTGATTAATTCATGCTTTTAAATATGTTTTAAGACGAATAATATAAATACATTATCTTACCTCAAATTACCGCTGGAAAGTTGTGACAGTTCACTGCTACTTTCTTTTTAATTAGATTTGCCATATATTGGCTTACAAAGCACTTTGACGACTATGATTCAAACGTTACATTCAAGTACACGGAAAAACATGAAAAAATAAATATTTTTTAATTTTCTTTCTGATCATTGAGGTTGGGTATGTTTTCTATAGAAATAGATTAGAATTGTCTTGTTAAACCAATAATAGTTTTTGAGCCCTTAGTAACGTTTATTATGGAATGACCCAGCACCAAATTTTAGTATGTTGTTAGGTATGGTCTCTAGACCCCAAAACTGCCGGGAAACAGTCTCTGAAAGGTCAAGGTCACCGAAAATGACGTCATTCATCTAGCCCCTCCCACGTTCTTAAGAATGTTTAATTGTGACAAAACCACACATCTCACATCCACATAAGAGATATCAAATGAAAGGTAATTAGATGTACTATAAATTACTTTTACATTTAAATTTAATAAATGTTATACTTAAGGAATTATTCACACAATAATTTTAATGTCAGAAAAAAATATACGGAAATTTAGGTTTTACAGCAAAACTAAAAACACTAAGTTAT
Source organism: Eudemis profundana (assembly GCA_947034925.1). Lineage (NCBI taxonomy): Eukaryota > Metazoa > Arthropoda > Insecta > Lepidoptera > Tortricidae > Eudemis > Eudemis profundana. The sequence goes on from OX344803.1 coordinate 18,075,553, forward strand.
GCAAATGTACTACAAAAACAGAAGCAATTTATTAAGCTTCATAACACAGTTTAAATCTTGGAAATCTGACAGTAAATATAGAAACTATAGCCCAAAAACCTTGAGCGCGCGAAATACTCCCATAGTGCCCCGAGTTAAGGAAAAAAAATTTACTTCCGGATACCAGCACCAAATTTTAGTATAATATTAGGCATGCACTCTGGACTCCAAAACTGCCGGGAGACAGTCTCTGAAAGGTCAAGGTCACTGAATATGACGTCATTCATCTAGCCGCTCCCGTATCTTAAGAATGTGTAATTGTGACAAAACTACACATCTCACATCCACATAAGAGGTATCAAATGAAAGGTAATTAGATGTACTATAAATTACTTTTACATTTGATTTTAATAAATGTCATACTTTAGGAATTATTCACACAATATTTTCAATATCAAAAAAAAATACGGAAATTTAGGTTTTACAGCAAAACTAAAAACATTAAGTTACCTATGCAAGTGTACTACAAAAACAGAAACAATTTATTAAGCTTTATAAAATAGTTTAAATCTAGAAAATCTGTCAATAAATATAGAAGCTATAGCTCAAAAACCTTGAGCGCGCGAAAGACTCCCATAGTACCCCGAGTTAAGGAAAAAAAAAATTCTTCTGGATACCAGCACCAAATTTTATTATGATATTAGGCATGCACTCTGGACTACAAAACTGCTGGGAGACAGTCTCTGAAAGGTCAAGGTCACCGAGTATGTCGTCATTCATCTAGCCGCTCCCGTATCTTAAGAATGTTTAATTGTGACAAAACTACACATCTCACATCCACATAAGAGATATCAAATTTACAGCTTTACTAAGAAAATAATATACTTGACGCCACGCCACTGCCGAGTTCACTCACTGCTGGCTGCGAACTACACTTACGACTGACAATGAACTTGAAATTTATGTGAATCGATATGTGTTTCATAGGGTATACTAGCTGAAAACCCGGCTTCGCCCGGGTAAAATGTAAAAAATTACAAACCCCATTTAACCCTTTCACCTCGTCAGAAATAGCATTACCAAGAATCTCTTTAGTTAGGTACATATTGTTATTTATCTTTCGAAGCCTTTTATTTTTAACCGACATCTAAGAAATGTGGGTTCTATATGTAGTTATGTTTTGTTGAAATTCAGGGAACTTCACAAACATTTAATATATTAGGTATGTAATTTACATATCAAAGTTTACTTTCAAATATCTGAAATAATAGATTCCGATTCAAAATTTTACCCCTTTTGGAGCCAAATCCCATTTTTTTAGTCTAATTATTAATGTCCCACTGAAGGGTAAATCTATCCCGCTTGCAATGGTTCTGGTCCAAAGGACCACCCAGACCAGCCGTTAAAAAATACGTCTAGGCTCTAGGTTGTCCTGCCATTTTCACCGTGGCATGCTACGTCCTCGCCACCCAGCCTGTACCTCGGGCTCACCCCACCCCAACATGGTCTAAATTTTTAATTTAAGCCCTCGTCCTTGAATTACAAAATATGACAGCCGTCCCGATTCCGAGCTAACTTTGGACAGACGTTAAGAAATGTATTCAGGTCGTCTCACCATCTTCGCCGCGGCCTGTTCTAGCGTCGTCGGACTGGCCATATAGTTAAGTTGGTGTTTTCCAGTTTTCCTAGCCGCCGCGGAGCCCCCACGGGCCTGGCCCCCGGCTTGTGGTTGTTGTTATTGGGCCCCGTACTCGTGGGAAGTCAGGGAGCCCAGTCCGGTCCTGTCCATTCAGCATGTCGCACCTACTTCGAAGCCAGTTTAGCCCGCCTATTTGGATACATACTACAGACGTGGCCGGCCTAGTCTTACTTCAACCTAAGGGGTTAGCATCTACATCATCAATGCAGATTGCGGTGCGTAGCGTGGTGTTCCGAACTCTGTCGGTTTTTTTTTCACTCCCAGCTTACTACGTTGGGTTTGATTGCTGCGTGCGTGATTTGACAAACCTTAAATTTTGTTTTATTAATTTTACCATGTTCTTCAAAAACTACGGACTCATCTTATGGAGGTAAAATTAACCGGCATCCTCTATGTTGCTTCCCGTAGGTAGAAAAAAAAAATTCGAAAACCTTATTTCAACGTTCCTATTCCTACCTCAAACATGAAAAAAAAAACCGGTCAAGTGCGAGTCGGACTTGCGCACCGAGGGTTCCGTACAAACTCGTAAGTAGATGCGTGAAGAACTTAAGAAAAACTGTATGGCGGTTAGTTTAGTAGGAGCAAATAAGTATTTGTTATGATTTATTCTAAATTTCTAAAAAATATCACTTAATACAATAGCACAACTTGAAATTTTCAACCTCCCATTTCGGCCCCCTAAAAAAAGTAAAAAAGGTGTTAGAATTTTTTTACGCCCAGTAGCTCAGGTTAGCGACTTTTAAAACTATTCCAATTTTCTAATCGATTGCATCAATAGTTTAGGATATCTGACTGTGAGAGACGGACAGACAGACAGAGCCGCACCATAAGGGTTTCTTTTTTACCATTATGATACGGAACCCTAAAAACATTGAGACCTGCATCCTCAAGTTTATCTGTATTATGGTCGAATATTTCAAACGCCTGGTTAATTTTGTGTTTTCACCTAAATCATAAACATTTATTTTCACTTTTCTGTCTTTGTACTAAAAACGGGTATAATTTAATGTGTTGTTTTAAGTCAGAATAAATTTAAGAAAACTTAAAAAGCTACCTACAGAGTTTCGCCCCTAACTTACAACTTCACCTTCAGAGGGATTAAAAAAAATGTGCCTATTCCTTTTTTTTCGTTTAGAAATTTATCTGACACCTTCGCCCACGTTTGTTACTTTTTCTTGGGTTATGTTTCAATAATATTGTACAATATTATTGCCAAAATTATTACATTATTTTTCAATTATGTCAGTAAATTATTAATTATATTCCCGTTTAAAGATTGTTTTCTTTGAAATAAAATTATGGAAACGTATGATTTTTCTAGTTAAAATAAATAATGGTTTTCTTACCCATGCCAAGTTTGTACAGCCGCGCTCGCAGTTATATTCGCATGCTACGTGCCCCTGCACTAAACTGTGACAATTTCAGAACGAACTCGAATTGACGCAAGCAAACATGGCCGACTGTTTTTGGTATTATTCGAATTATTTTACATCTTTATACGCTTATTTCTCCGTTATACGAATTTTGCGAATATAAGTTGTCGATTCGAAAGTGTTATTTTTTTACGCTTTAATTTTTGAGGCGCTTTTCGTTCAGGTCTACCGTAGGCCCCGGCTAAATTATTAATATAGATTTTAGGGTTTATTGGTCGTTTGAACTTGAAATTAGTGACCACTGTAACTCAGGCTATTATTGAGGGTCATTTAAAATGGTCGTAAATAAGACATATAGTACAAAAGTCCAGTTTCATTAGACCTAAGCCATCTTTGAACAATGTCTAAGCGCCTGCTCCGACCGGGAGTATTTCGCGCGCTCAAGGTTTTTGAGCTATAGATTCTATATTTATTAACAGATTTTCAAGATTTAAACTACGTTATGAAGCTTAGTAAATTCTTTATATTTTTGTAGTACATTTGCATAACTTAATGTTTTTAGTTTTAATGTAAAACCTAAATTTCCGAATTTGTCTTTTGATATTGAAATTATTGTGTGAATAATTCCTAAAGCATAACATTTATTAAAATCAAATGTAAAAGTCATTTATAGTACATCTAATTACCTTTCATTTGATATCTCTTATGTGGATGTGAGATTTGTAGTTTTGACACCATTAAACATTTACAATTACACATTTGCATAACTTAATGTTTTTAGTTTTATTGTAAAACTTAAATTTCCGTATTTGTCTTTTGATATTGAAATTATTGTGTGAATAATTCCTAAAGTATAACATTTATTAAAATCAAATGTAAAAGTCATTTATAGTACATCTAATTACCTTTCATTTGATATATCTTATGTGGATGTGAGATGTGTAGTTTTGTCACAATTAAACATTCTTAAGATACGTGAGCGGCTAGATGAATGACGACATACTCGGTGACCTTGACCTTTCAGAGACTGTCTCCCAGCAGTTTTGTAGTCCAGAGTGCATGCCTAATATCATAATAAAATTTGGTGCTGGTATCCAGAAGAATTTTTTTTTTCCTTAACTCGGAGTACTATGGGAGTCTTTCGCGCGCTCAAGGTTTTTGAGCTATAGCTTCTATATTTATTGACAGATTTTCTAGATTTAAACTACGTTATAAAGCTTAATAAATTGTTTTTGTAGTACATTTGCATAACTTAATGTATTTAGTTTTGCTGTAAAACTTAAATTTCCGTATATTTTTTTTTGACTTTGAAATTATTGTGTGAATAATTCCTAAAGTATAACATTTATTAAAATCAAATGTAAAAGTCATTTATAGTACATCTAATTACCTTTCATTTGATATATCTTATGTGGATGTGAGATGTGTAGTTTTGTCACAATTAAACATTCTTAAGATACGTGAGCGGCTAGATGAATGACGACATACTCGGTGACCTTGACCTTTCAGAGACTGTCTCCCAGCAGTTTTGTAGTCCAGAGTGCATGCCTAATATCATAATAAAATTTGGTGCTGGTATCCAGAAGAATTTTTTTTTTCCTTAACTCGGAGTACTATGGGAGTCTTTCGCGCGCTCAAGGTTTTTGAGCTATAGCTTCTATATTTATTGACAGATTTTCTAGATTTAAACTACGTTATAAAGCTTAATAAATTGTTTTTTACTAACTTAATGTATTTAGTTTTGCTGTAAAACTTAAATTTCCGTATATTTTTTTTTGACTTTGAAATTATTGTGTGAATAATTCCTAAAGTATAACATTTATTAAAATCAAATGTAAAAGTCATTTATAGTACATCTAATTACCTTTCATTTGATACCTCTTATCTGGATGTGAGATGTGTAGTTTTGTCACAATTACACATTCTTAAGATACGGGAGCGGCTAGATGAATGACGTCATATTCAGTGACCTTGACCTTTCAGAGACTGTCTCCCGGCAGTTTTGAAGTCTTGAGTGCATGCCTAATATTATACTAAAATTTGGTGCTGGTATCCGGAAGTAAATTTTTTTTTCCTTAACTCGGGGCACTATGGGAGTATTTCGCGCGCTCAAGGTTTTTGGGCTATAGTTTCTATATTTATGAACAAATTTCCAAGATTTAAACTGTATTATGAAGCTTAATAAATTGCTTCTGTTTTTGTAGTACATTTGCATAACTTAGTGTTATCAGTTTTGCTGTAAAACCTAAATTTCCGTATATTTTTTTTTGACATTGAAATTATTGTGTGAATAATTCCTAAAGTATAACATTTATTAAATTTACATGTAAAAGTCATTTATAGTACATCTAATTACCTTTCATTTGATCCCTCTTATGTGGACGTGAGATGTGTAGTTTTGTCACAATTAAACATTCTTAAGAACGCGGGAGGGGCTAGATGAATGACGTCATATTCGGTGACCTTGACCTTTCAGAGACTGTTTCCCGGCAGTTTTGGGGTCCAGAGACCATACCTAACAACATACTAAAATTTGGTGCTGGTATCCGAATGTGAACTTTTCCCATAGAAGCATGTCCGTAACTCGGCGCACTATAAAAAGAACAAACAAATCTGTCTGATCTATTTATAACTTGTTGCGGTTATAGTAGAGGTAGAGGCCAACAAAATACAATATTCCATACTAATGATAGGTGATTGATATAAATCAATGAAGACTAAGTCTTGAGGAAGACTTGTGTTCAAGATAATGGTGATGATTGATTAAGACGTTACCTGGTCAACCAGAAGGTTCCCTATGGCGGACAGCCCCCAGGCGAGCTTGGCCACGCCCCACACGCTCTCCGGCTTGAACACGTCGAAATCTTTGATCTTGCACAACGGATTTATACCTGCACCACAAATATTGTATTAATTCGAAACGTATTACAAGATTTACAATCCTCGATTCCCTTCATATCCCTTTCATGTCGATTTAATTGAGTTATGCTAAGGGGCCATTCATTCATTACGGAAGAACTCTTTTCGCTTCGACACCCCCTCTTACCCCCATAATATAAGATTTCTCGAAATGAAAAAAATCACTCACAGCGCTGTTAAAAATCGCACATTGTGACATAAAATGGGGGGCCGTCTGGTTGCATAACAACTATTGTCATATTATTAATTGTCATAACAGTTTAAGCATAAAGTTGATGCTCATATTTTTTTTTTGGCATAAATTGTCCTATGGCATAATTGTTCCGTGTCATAATTATACGGAGTCATAATTGGTTTAACCATAATGTAAATTGTCATACATTTATTTAGTCATAATATTGATGATCATAAGTCGTTTTTGCAATAATTGTAAATTTCATACATTTATTAAGCCATAACATTGATGATTATAAGTGGTTTTAGTAATAATTGTAAATTTCATACATTTATCAAGCCATAATATTGATCGTATTCGTATAATCGTATTGCATAAATTTTAATAATGGACTTGCGATGGTTCTTCAAATAAGAAACGATTTATATTATTGAAGTTTTTTTAATTTCTACTCATTAACCAATATTAGTGACCTCACACAGAACCAAATCGCTGCTAGGAAAGTAGGTTAGGTTAGGTTAGAACTGTTATCTCACACATAACCGAATCGCTGCCAGAAAAGTAGAATAGGTTAGGTTAGAACTGTTATCTCACACATAACCGAATCGCTGCCAGAAAAGTAGGTTAGGTTAGGTTAGAACTGTGACCTCACACAAAACCAAATCGCTGCCAGAAAAGTAGGTTAGGTTAGAACTGTGACCTCACACAGAACCAAATCGCTGCCAGGTAAGTAGGTTAGGTTAGGTTAGAACTGTGACCTCACACAGAACCAAATCGCTGCCAGAAAAGTAGGTTAGGTTAGGTTAGAACTGTTATCTCACACATAACCGAATCGCTGCCAGAAAAGTAGAATAGGTTAGGTTAGAACTGTTATCTCACACATAACCGAATCGCTGCCAGAAAAGTAGGTTAGGTTAGGTTAGAACTGTGACCTCACACAAAACCAAATCGCTGCCAGAAAAGTAGGTTAGGTTAGAACTGTGACCTCACACAGAACCAAATCGCTGCCAGGTAAGTAGGTTAGGTTAGGTTAGAACTGTGACCTCACACAGAACCAAATCGCTGCCAGAAAAGTAGGTTAGGTTAGGTTAGAACTGTTATCTCACACATAACCGCATCGCTGCCAGAAAAGTAGGTTAGGTTAGGTTAGAACTGTTATCTCACACATAACCGAATCGCTGCCAGAAAAGTATATTAGGTTAGAACTGTGACGCAACATAAAAGAGAACTTTTAAAAAAACTTTTAAAATTAGGCTTATGCGTTTAGCAATTTATGCTTTTACTTAGTATGGTTAAAGTGTTGTATGAGCAACCTATTTATGCGTTTAGCATTTTATGCATTTACTTAGTATGGTTAAAGTGTTGTATGAGCAATCTATGTATGCCCATTATAAAGTATGCTTGAATAAATGTATGCATATCAACTATATGCCCATTACACAGTATGTCCATAAACATTATGATTAAAATCGTTATGCGCATAAATGTATGACTATTTACAGTTATGCGTAATGATGAGTATGACGAATCCTCGTATGCGTATCAAAAATATGACCTTAAACTTTATGCAACCCGACCCCTACCCGACATAAAATATTACGTAACAAATTGCCAGTAAGGCTTGTAAGTCAGTTTAAAAAAAGAAAACGGTGGTTGGTGTCCGTCAAGATAGCGTACACCGTAAAGATATTCAGAATCTGATGCAGCCAATAAATAGTACCCAAATAGCACCGACGAAATACCTAGGTAAAAAAAAATAGCACCCTTAAACTTTCTGAAATATAAGGCCTGTTCACGGTGTACGCTACCGGGCGTCAAGCTGGCGTACATCGTTTGTATCTCTGGAACAGCTTTGTTTTTTCAAACGCTTTATATCTCAAAAAATAGTACCTAAATAAAAAACCTAGGTGAAAAAAATAGCACCCTTAAACTTTCTAAAATATAACGCCTGTTCACGGTGTACGCTACCGGGTTTCAAGCTGGCGTACACCGTTTATATCTCTGGAACGGCTTTGTTTTTGGAAACGCTTTATATCTGAAAAAATAGTACCCGATTAGTACCCTAGGGCCCGAAAATTTCATTTCTCTAGCTATCGTAGAAGCCGAGATATAGTGAATAGCGTGATTTCGGAGTTCGAAGTCTTTCTATGTGAAATTTACGCCAGTGTGAAATTTTGTACACCATTAAGTCATGGAATATCTCGGCTTCTACGATAGCTAGGTAAATGAAATTTTATGGCCCTAGGGTACTAATTGGGTACTATTTTTTCAGATATAAAGCGTTTCCAAAAACAAAGCCGTTCCAGAGATACAAACGGTGTACGCCAGCTTGAAGCCCGGTAGCGTACACCGTGAACAGGCGTTATATTTTAGAAAGTTTAAGGGGGCTATTTTTTTCACCTAGGTATTTCGTCAGTACTATTTATAGGCTGCATCAGGTTCTGAATATCTTTACGGTGTCCGCTATCTTGACGGACACGGTGGTTGGCATTGAACCGGGAACCTCTAGCTTCGTAGGCGATATCACTCCCACGTATGGTGGAATAGTGCCATTTTTGTGAATTTGGACTGTACGCCTTAATTAACCTTTACAGTTTTAGATTTAATAATACTTGCACACTGCAGTTATAAAACGTTGTATGACGTTACAAAACATTAGTTATCGAACATGTTGTACCTAATTACTATGACTTTTAAGAAATGTGAATTAATGTTATCGTGTTACATAACGTGTTACAACTACAGTATGGGAGCAAAATTATTCACTAAACTGTCAAAATGGCAGAGAATATAAAGTAAAAAGCCTAATAGGGAATATGCATGATATTTTTTATTTACTTTAATAAAAGCTCATTCATATAAAGAACAGTAGGAAAAAAATATGTTTCGAATAACTATAAAAATAACCAAGATATAACATAACAAAGATTTATCTCTATCTCTTTCTCGCAAAACAGAATATAGTATAGAGATTGTATGGCGGCCGTGTACTATGACGTCATAGTCCATATCGGATCTCTCTCTAATCGCTGTCTGATTAGTGCTTTAAAATGTTTATATCTTCCGTATTTCTCGGTCGATTTCAATTTTATTTTGACTATGTCATCTTTTTTACGGTATTTTCATATTTTGTTAAGAAAGCTGTTAAAAAAAATTCATACATATTCCCTATTGTACAGACCTGTGCCACAAGAGACGACCACTTTAAGGTCGGTCCTGCGCGCCTCGTCCAGCTGCCCGGTGGCTCTGAGTGCGAGCCGCATCTCCGCTAGCTCCGTCAAAGCGTCTAGCGTTGGGTTGTTGCCCATCAATCCGCCATCGAGGTACCTGATCCAACAAAGGCCGTAGCAGGATAAGGGAGGAAAAAATGCCCTTGAATGATTAAGAGCTGTTTATTTTTTATATAGTTGCTTGCATTTAGTTGTATAATTGTGCAAAGTTTGGTTGAAAAATTCCCAGTGGTTCAGCCGGGAAAAAATAAAAACAAAATTTATGAAATTTGACGTATCTCTAAAACTATAAATCTTTATCATAATATCTTTAATTCATTTTGGTTAATGAAATAGTATGTATGCCTTAAAAGAAAATTGAGTCTCTATCTTTACAATTTCTGTAAAAAACACGTAAGTCAAAATTTCAAAAAAAAGTTTTTTTGATTCCTGAAGGAGTGACCACTCTAAATGACATTCCTCAAAAAGCCTTATTTAACGATCTGTCAGTCATATCAGTTTGACGGTTAAAATCGAAAAGCAACAGTGTCAAAATTAAAAAACTATGTTGGTCGGATTGTGTTACATTGTATTCTTGTACTATTCTAATACAGCCAAAGAACTTAAAAATAAATCTTCTTTGTAAAGAATTAAAAATAAATAAATTTTTGACATTTCCATTAATATTGGCTTAAAAATATATTTGTATTAATGGGCTAGACGACAAAAAAAACGGTTTAGTCCGTCGTTAGATTATTAAAAAATGTTGTACACGTATTTTTTCTTTTGTTCGACAAACAAAAAATGACGAGGATAGAGTGCTTAGAAGTTTCGAGTGACGACACTCCTAGGTACAATTTTCACCTAGGAGTGACGTCACAAGCCCCCACTCCAGTAGTTTGATGATCTATAACTTAGTCGATTTTTAATATTTTGATAAACCAAAAAATACGTGTCCCATATTTTTCCATAATCTAACTGACGGACTAAATAGAATTATATAGTTTTAACCCAGTCGTCATACCTATTGTCGCCTTTTAACTTATAAAACCTTTTTTTCAACTAGGTAATCAACATTATTTCTAATTAAGCCTAACTTATCGTACTACCAGATATATCGTACTATCGTACTAGCTAAAGAAGTCGAAAACAAAGGATGGCTTCGTAAGAAACTGCCATTCAACTACCGAAATGCTTGATTTTCCTGAAATGACCGAATCTGATATGAAAATTTTCTTCACAGGTACTTAAATTATTTTCTTTTTAAATTATTATTTTAATGTTATTGGAGGCAATTAATAAGGTATTTATTTCAATGCAGGTACCTACCAATACAGTCAAGCTATTTCATATCTGGCAGAAACACTAAATGAAGATGGTTCTTTGAATCTGGAATATGTGAAGGACCATTCAAACATATTAAAAATGAAGATGCTTCATCGAATATGTTCCAAACAGCATAGGATTTGGATCAATTACAAGGCATTACTGTGAATGTGCGAACGGAATGCGGACGGTAGGGTGTTGTTCACACATTGCCGCAATTGTGTACTACCTATCGCACGCAAGATATTTATCAAAAATCATTCGGCCTGCCGAAATTCTTAGTGGACTTTTTTTGAGAAACGGTATTAGTGTTACCGTTAATGAAGATAGCGATAGTGATTAAAATAAGAAGTAAAAGACATTTTTAAGTTGATACATTTTCGAGTAAATGCCATAAATTTATTTTATTTTTAGTTCTTTACAAAGAATATTTATGTTTAAGTTCTTTGGCTGTATTAGAATAGTATAAGAATAAAATGTAAGACAATCCGACCAACATAGTTTTTTAATTTTGACACTGTTGCTTTTCGATTTTAACCGTCAAACTTATATGACTGACAGATCGTTAAATAAGGCTTTTTTAGAAATGTCACTTAGAGTGGTCACTCCTTCAGGAATCAAAAAAACTTTTTTTTTATATTTTGAGTTACGTGTTTTTTACAGAAATTGTAAAGATAGGGACTCAATTTTCTTTTAAGGCATACATACTATTTAATTAACCAAAATGAATTAAAGATATTATGATAAAGATTTATAATTTTAGAGATACGTCAAATTTCATAAATTTTGTTTTTATTTTTTCCCGGCTGAACCACTGGGAATTTTTCAACCAAACTTTGCACAATTATACAACTAAATGCAAGCAACTATATAAAAAATAAACAGCTCTTAATCATTTAAGGGCATTTTTTCCTCCCTTATCCTGCTATGGCCTTTTGTTTAAGTATTGAAAAAACAACAAAGGTGAAATGGCGGTTAACACTGAACTGGGTGCAATCGGGTGGGAGTAGAAGGAAGTCAAAATAGAAACGATTATTCTTTAAATAAGTTCGGGAAAATATGATATATCGGACAAAAATTCCAAGAAACTCTCGAGTTTTTAGGGTTCGGTATCAAATGGTAAATAAGTTTCTATCCAAAATATTTTATTTGATACAAGCTTTTATTGCTGACTGTACTTTTTTGTATAATCACAAACTGCATGTCAAAACTATTAAAATGAGCCCAAACATGGTGAATTTGTCTTGTGTAATTTAGATGATCACCATCCGGCTCCATCATCAGATAATGCAGATGAGCATGTCATAATAATATTGCATTGTTACTTATATTACATATTCTACCTTGTCCCGGTCCAGCTCGATAGGATCGGACTAGGTGGGGGCCTGAACGCCTGGGGTCGAACCAGGTCGTTTGGCCAGGGCCACCTTGACTTTCCGCTGGTTGCTCAGAGTGAGCAACGGACCAGCGTGCAGCGGGAAGGATGAAGCGGATCATCCTGTCCTTATGTGAACGTGTGTAAGCTAATAAAAGTTTGTAAAAAGGATCGAATCCTTATATTATGGTGCGGCTCTGTCTGCCCGTCTGTCTGTGCGTAAAAATTACCTGCCAGATGCGGTAAAGTATGAGGGCGCGGCACCCGTGGCCCTAGCCGCCTGCCACACCAGCTGCTCGGCCGGGGACGGCGGTGGCGCGAGCCCTATAGCTTCGCCTGCATCCTGGGTCGAACGTGCTGTAAGCAAATAGTATTTTATACAATCGTAACATAATGAAGGCTCTTAAAGTCGAGTACCTTGTTTAGGCCACGAGGCTTGCCGAGTGGCCTATATAAGGTACGAGAACTTTAAGAGCTAATTATGTAACTATTGTATACAATACTTTTTCTATGAGTCAACTAAAACAACATCAAGCAAACAAATAAACTATCACAATCACCGTACTTCCACTAAAACTATTCATTCAAAGTTTTATTTAAAGGCCGAAAACAATTGAGCGGCAGCATTGGTTGTAAAGCGGTTTGTGATTGGCTCATTACAGGACTAATTGCACCAATCGCGTGGCAGGAGCGTGTTTAAGTAGCGTTCTGAAACGCATTTAATCATCGAATTTGCATTAAAAGGAGGTTTTTACACAAGGATACACTTTTTTAAATTTGAAAGTTCTATTTTCAAAATTATTATAGTTGTCTAAAGCATATTATAATAAATATTATAGTTGAGTAGAGAGTGTCATAGACTAAATAACATTGAAAAGTTAGCATTTATAGTTTAGTCTATGGGATCCTAATGGAAAGATTAAAGTCGACGAGTAGAAAAACATAATTTTAACGTATTATAGGTACACCCAAACATATTATACGTACAAACATTACAACTGTACAATACTATTAATGAGCCCTTTTTCTGCGAGTCACGCATAACGTCCATAAACCCAGTCCAGTGTCAGATTTTCTTCGGTACATGACCTTGGCCCAAAAGAACAGTAAATATTCTCTACTTACTATTAGTCTTGTTGTGTGTGTCAAGTATCTCCTGTGCAGACTGGTAGTTCCTGAATATATGGAGGTCCACCGGTTTCCTATCCGCCAGCAACGCCAGAATCATCAACTTGGGGTGACTTAGGTCGGCCATTACTGTTTCTGTGCCTGAAAGATATAATGATGTTTAGACGATTTGACTAGTGCTTCCCAAATACCTCCACATTAGGGAGTGCACAGAGGGACAAGGAAATATCACCGGAATCGACTATACCGAAGCTTAAAATAGGCTGTGCGTTTACAGAAAACATGACGCAGAGGACGCATCCCAGCGCAATCGCTCCATCGGCGTGTTTCAAACTTCGGTGTGATTGATTATGTTATGTTGGTATATTAAGGTATTTTTCAAAAAATAAATTCATTGGATTATACTTAAGTCGTGTTTAAATGCAGTCAAACTTTCCACTTTGTAACCAAACTTTGGCTGTTTACATTGTCTGTAAATGGATTTTTGTCCGAAAAATGCCCACTAACAACAACAGTACAAGTTCATAGAACATTTACAACCATAATAACCACATTTTTACTAAAAAAAACCCGACCGCGGTGCACTTTGAAACTGCATAAAATCCGCCATTTTGTTTATTTTAACGAGCTTCATACCCAGTGACACTCGCACCATCAAGACGAATCTAATGATGTATCGTTTATCAAAATCGGATGTGCCGTTGAGCAGTTACGAGCGGACACAGGAACGGACATACATACATACAGGTCAAACACATAACTCTCCTTTGGGCTTCGCCGCAGTCGGGTAAAAATGGGATAGGATGAACACTGTTAGTGGCGAGGATCCACTACCGAGTGCAAGGCACACCGCAGTCCAGTGTTTTCCTACTAGGCAGAGTCAGCGCTAGGATAAATAGGATTTATTTGTACAAGTTACTTACCTAAATTATCCTTCAGTATAGTTTCTAAAGCTTCAGATGGGTACGGCCTCATCCCAACGAACGCGTACTCCTTCATACGGAAGTAAAGCCTCTGGCATTCTCTTAAAGTCTTCCCACTGGCTAAAGCCAACGCTACAATGCCGCCCGTACTGGTGCCAGCGACCCAGTCGAAGCAGTGGATGATTGGGCGACCAATAGCGGCTTCCAAGTTGATCAGGGTTTGTACTAGGATTAGGCCGCGGATACCGCCCCCGTCTAGGCATAGGAGGCTGAAAGTGAATAAGAATTGTATTATTCTCTAACGTTAGATAAGTAGTACAGGTTGTTTAATTTTAGAATAGGCGGTTTATCTCACACAAAATCATCCAAATAGAATGAGTGTTGCGGAACTGTCGACTAATAGAATAGTATATGGGGTTTTTTCAAAACAGCCCGCAACCGATGTAATCAGATGGTACGTGCAGCGAAACGACGGTTTATTCATCTCAATGTGTCCTCTTCTTCTATGTCTGATGTCTGGAAATTTCTCAAATCTCTTGGCCTGGGTAAACAAGTTAATGGTTTTGATGGCACTTCTTTTCCCCTTAATGATTTAAACAGACATTTTTCCTCCGCTCTTTCTGTTGGTAATAGTGTTAAGACCACTACTCTCTCCGAAATCCTGTCCTTACCTCCTTCTACCGCTGATAGCTTCTTTTTCTCTCCCACTACACAAACGGAAGTCAAGGCTATAATTAAGGCCATTAAGTCTAAAGCTGTTGGGTGTGATGATGTCAGTCGTCACATGATTGTGTCGGTCCTCGACTGTGTGCTTCCTGTGATAGCTGATATCATCAATTCCTCACTGTGCTGTGGTGAGTTTCCTCATATGTGGCGGAAAGCTTTTGTTATACCCTTGCCGAAGATTAGTAATCCCACCACAGTTAGCAACTTTAGACCTATCTCCATTCTTCCTTTTCTTTCGAAAATTGCTGAAGCGGTGGCTCACAAACAACTATCGCACTATATTCATTCACATAAGCTGTTGAGCCCCTTTCAGTCTGGTTTCCGACCTGGCCTCAGTACCTGCTCCGCGCTTCTCAAGGTAACTGAAGACGTTAGACGAGGCATGGAGGAGCAACTGGTCACAGTACTTATTCTGATTGATTTTTCTAACGCATTTAATACTGTCGACCACGATATCCTTCTTGCCCTACTCGACCACCTGAACGTGTCAGCTTCTGCACTAAGTTGGTTCTCTAGCTATCTTCGGGGACGCCAGCAGGCAGTCAGAGTTGACCGGTCCTTATCCGACTGGTGTGACCTAGCCACTGGTGTGCCTCAAGGTGGAATTCTCTCTCCACTTCTATTCTCCACCTTTATAAATTTCATCACCCCCGATTTTCGCTGTTCCTACCATTTGTATGCCGATGACTTACAACTCTACGACCAGTGTAGAGTAACGGACATCTCGGCCACTATTGACAGGTTAAACTTAGACCTCTTACACATTCAACAATGGTCAGTGAAGTTTGGCTTATTTGTCAACCCGACAAAGTGTCAGGCTATTGTCATGGGTAGCTCTCGTCAACTAGCAAAACTAGACCTCGACTCTCTCACACCAGTACATTTCAATGGCACACCTATTCCTTACAGCCCTAGTGTAAAGGACTTAGGTGTTCATTTGGATTGCACATTGAGCTGGAAGACGCAGGTCGCCGAAATTTCACGGAAAGTCATGGGCTCGCTCCATGCACTTAATCGACTCAGAAACTTTTTACCTATTAAAACCAAGGTGCTATTAATTAACACCCTTATTCTACCCATAATCGATTACGGTGACGTGTGTTATCCTGACCTGAACGAAGAACTTCTTGATAAGCTTGATCGTCTCCTTAATAATTGCATCCGCTTCATCTTTTGTCTCCGTAAATACGATCATGTGTCTGCAAACCGCTCTCAGCTTGGGTGGCTCCCTATTCGAGAACGACGTAACGTCCGTACGCTCTGCACTCTTTTCTCGATTCTCAACGATCCTCAGTCCCCCGAATATCTCAAAACTTCTTTTCACTATGTCAATGAGACTCAAACTCGGTACTTTCGCTCTTCTGAAAAGTTAATCCTCTCTGTCCCTCTTCATCGTACCGGATTTATGACTTACTCCTTCTCGGTCCAAGCAGCGCGCCTCTGGAACGGTCTTCCTCTTAAAATCAAACAAGCTCCAAATAAGTTCGCGTTTAAAAAATCTGTGCGTGATTTCTATGCTGGTAGAACTGAAATCTCTTAGTGTATCTGCTTAGACGTGTCATCTGTATTTATATATGTGTATTTATTTATATATTATATGGTTATCCCTATCTATGTAATTATTATTACTATTATCTTTAGTATATGTATTATATCATGTATTTTTCTTTTTGTTAGTAGCACCGCCCACAAGTTATCTGCTTTGCCCTAAGGTTAACTGGTAGAGAATGCCTTATGGCATTAAGTTCGCCTTTTATACGATAAGTTTTCTTTTGTGCAATAAAGTTTAAATAAATAAATAAATATAAACGTAAATGATCAGTCCACGGGCACTAGGGACGGGGGGCATACCATTGAAGGCATCGACGAACGATGAACATACTGACAAGGCCTGCTTGTCGGTGGCCATGCTTACTGCACGTTCCATGGCAGCAACTGACAGCATATGGTTGATGACGTCACGTAAGGCGGACCGAGGGAAGCTAGGCGGGGGCACACTACTGTAGTCACCGACTGATGATGAACATACTAACCGGCCCTGCTTATTGGGATCGTCTATGCTCGCGGCATGCTCCATGGCAGCAATTGATAGCATATGGCTGATGACGTCCCGCGAGGCGGGGCGCATCACTCTAGACGGGGGCACTAGTAGCCGACTGACGATGAACATACTAACCGGCCCTGCTTGTTGGGAGCGTCTATGCTCGCGGCGCGCTCCATGGCAGCAACTGACAGCATATGGCTGATGACGTCCCGCGAGGCGGGGCGCATCACTCTAGACGGGGGCACTAGTAGCCGACTGACGATGAACATACTAACCGGCCCTGCTTGTTGGGAGCGTCTATGCTCGCGGCGCGCTCCATGGCAGCAACTGACAGCATATGGCTGATGACGTCCCGCGAGGCGGGGCGCATCACTCTAGACGGGGGCACTAGTAGCCGACTGACGATGAACATACTAACCGGCCCTGCTTGTTGGGAGCGTCTATGCTCGCGGCGCGCTCCATGGCAGCAACTGACAGCATATGGCTGATGACGTCCCGCGAGGCGGGGCGCATCACTCTAGACGGGGGCACTAGTAGCCGACTGACGATGAACATACTAACCGGCCCTGCTTGTTGGGAGCGTCTATGCTCGCGGCGCGCTCCATGGCAGCAACTGACAGCATATGGCTGATGACGTCCCGCGAGGCGGGGCGCATCGCTCTAGACGGGGGCACTAGTAGCCGACTGACGATGAACATACTAACCGGCCCTGCTTGTTGGGAGCGTCTATGCTCGCGGCACGCTCCATGGCAGCAACTGACAGCATATGGCTGATGACGTCCCGGGAGGCGGGGCGAGGCACGCTGGGCGGGGGCACGCCGTTGTAGTCGCCACGGGCCGAGCACCCGGGCCCGCAGCCGGCCACTTCCTCTGAACACCTGGTGAAGAATAGTAGGTATTTAGAGGTCAGAATTACTGAAATAGGGTACTTGCTTGTAGTCAATACAACTTATTTTACGCGGCCTTTAAATTTGCTTTCGAAAATGTTTGTAGTAACTGATTTGATCTGTCCGGAAAGTACCCTAATTTTTTGGTTCATAACACAATTTTGCCGATGTTTTTATTTCTATCGAGATGTTCTCAAACAACTTAAAAATCAAACATAAAAATAACCTTACAAGTTATACCTAAGTAGATATTACACCAAAAGTAATGTAAGAAGGTTATATCCAGCTAGGCACCATATGTATAGCTGTGTAGAAGGTTTTGTTCGGTGCCTCGCGTTCGGTGCTGAATACTATCATAACGCCCTAAAAGAGATACATTATAATAAAACTCACTTGTTAGTCCGAATCACGTGTAACATATACAAAATCCTATCTTCGTGCTATCTTAGTGGACATGTAACCGGTATTATTGAGCGCTTTTAAGTCAGTACCGAATACTATCAGCACTTCTACAGACAATATTTATTTGTTTATTGAATCATAAAAAACATGCTACATTACAGTTAACATTAACCAAATCGTTACACAGATTCCGAAACTTAGTAACTAACTTACAGCTACTAGATATCTATCTTGCTCTCTCTCTAGCACTCTCTATATGTTCAATTGAACTTACCTATTAGCCCCAACCGCATGTAGCACATACAAAATCTTGTCATAGTTGCTACTGGACATTTCACAGGGAACCATATGCCGGGCCGTGTAGCCAGAATTATTAAGCGCCTCCAAGTCAGCGCCGAATACTATCAGCGCTTCTACCAGGGATATGTTGGTCTGTTTGACGGCCAAGTGGAGAGGGGTGTTGCCTTCGTTGTCGGTTAACGAATGCTCCGCGCCTGAAAATTTAAATAAGAATTAGTTATCAGACTGGAAAAAAGATGTCAGGAAATTACTGTACAGCCCACATAATTAAAATCTCAGCTTTTTGTGGCGTAGGCTCGCTACATTCAGTGTTGTTTTATATTTATATTATATTTATATTAGGGGACAATCTTACACAAATCGAACTAGCCCCATAGTAAGCTCAATAAGGCTTGTGTTATGGATACTAGACGACGATATATTTAATAGATACAAATACTTAAATACATAGAATACATCCATGACTCAGGAACAAATATTCGTGCTCATCACACAAATAAATGCCCTTACCGGGATTCGAACCCAGGACCTCCTGCTTCGTAGGCAGGGTCACTACCAACTAAGCTAAAGCGGTCGTCAAAAGTTTTCACTCTAATGACTTGTGTATTGCACTTAATGTGATTCAAATGGTATAGAGTAAAAATATTCTAGAAAAGCTTTTCTTCTAGCATATCTTCATTCTACAGCTTTTTGGTATGTACGCCTACATAAGTAAAACCTACCTCTAGACAACAGCGCTATACCACATTGAGTCTCCCTCTTCATAGCATTGATGTCTCAGTTCTTGTCCATCAGACCTTCGATCACCTCTCAGGAGTGACCAGTGTGCTTCCATACCTTATTAACTGATAGAAAGATAACCTACCTCTAGACAACAGCGCTATAGCACATTCCAGTCTCCCTCTTAGAACCATGATGTGTAGCGCCGTCCGTCCGTCAAAGTTCATAGCGTTGATGTCGCAGTTCTTGTCCACAAGAGCTTCGATGACCTCTCGAGAGATGGACCAGTGCAATGGAGTACCTCCATGTTTCATATCTTGTTGGTATAATTTTGGTTGGTTGTCTTGGAGTACGTCGCCGACGATGCCTGAATGTATATGGAATTGAGCTATTTAATCACAAGTCGGATGAATCTGATGTATTCTATCAATGAGTAGAAATAAAGATCATATATATAGAGCCCTAGTCCTATCGTTTACCATTTAATCGTATAATCGTTTGTCTCAAGAAGTCCGAACCACATCTATGAGAGATTTTAAAACTCCTAGTGAAACTAGTGAAACTGCCGAGATCGCAGATGTGTGGGGCCCGAGCCGTAGGCAAGGGACGTAAATATGCGATCGAGGGCTTTCTTTATTACCTCCCGTGTTGTGTACATCATTTTATGTCTACACTTGGCCAGAAAGCGGCTTTTTCCGTACGTGCAGCGAGCGGAAAAAGTCACTTAATGGCCAAGTGTGACATAATAGTACATTACATAACTAGGGTGGTAATACAAAGAAAGGCCGAGATCGCAGAAATTTGCGGCCCGAGCTGAAAGCGAGGGACGTAAATATGCGATCGAGGGCATAAAGCGACTTTTTCCGTCCGCACAGCGTGCGGAAAAAGCCACTTTATGGCCAGGTGTGGCATAAACGATATTTTTATTCCGCGGCGTAAGTTGATAAAGCAACATCATTCATCTTGTCTTATATCTTGTCCCTTTGATCTCACTGCATAAAATTAGGATTTTAAGTGGTTATGTACTCGGTAATTGTCGTGTATATCAGATGTAAATTCATGTAGCAAGTATGTAATACAAAGTAAACGTTGTAACATATACGATGTGGATGTACTTAAATGAACAATTAATAGTACATTATGATATGAGTGGGCGAAGTTGGTCATTACAGTCGAGGCTGTGTTGCATAGCCCGAGCCGTCAGGCGAGGGCTGTATAGCCGAGACTGTAATGAGTGTCATACGACGTTTTTCAACACACTTGCGAATAAAATATAATACTTATCATTTAACATATTTCTGTTATAGTACATATTTATTTAGTGGTTTATCTATCCTCGCCTATCGTCACCGCGTCGTGTGGTGGCGGAGTGCGGGCGCGCTCATGAACAGGCACGAGGCATGACGTGCTCTCATTGGCCAATTGGCGGTAATTACAGCACTTGTGCGGTAATGTAAAGTAAAAAGCACTTGTGTGTAATAAGCTGCGTGTAAGAACCACGAAATAAGAGCGACTTTATGAGCAAGTGTGTTGAAAATAAATAAAAGCAACCTTCTCTCTTTTGAAGTTACAACGCCCTTAGCTAATAGAGCTGTTAGCGACAAGATCGAAAGACAATGTCAGTGTTAGCTAGAGAACTGACCCGGTATAGCGTTAGAGTTGGCAGCGGCGCGCAGCGACGCGGGCAAGTTGACGTCAGCGCCGGCCATCAACAGTGCGCGGACGCAGTCGGGGGCGTTCGCGAGGCACGCCATATGTAGCGGCGTGTAGCCTTGCTTGTTGTACACGTTCAGGGAAGCCGCTGTTTTGCTTGCTAGCGCCTAGCGATAATAGGGATCACGACTAGGTTATAAATGTATCATTCTATTTAGTCCGTCAGTTGGATTATGGAAGAATATGGGACACGTATTTTTTGGTCTATCAAATTATTAAAAATCGACAAAGGTATAGATCATCAAACTTCCGGAGTGGGGGCTTGTGACGTCACTCCTAGGTGAAAATTGTACCGGGAAGTGACGTCACTCGGAACTTCTAAGCACTGTATCCTCGTCATTTTTTGTTTGTCAAACAAAAGAAAAAATACGTGTAAAACATTTTTAAATAATGTAACTGACGGACTAAACAGTTTTTTAGTCGTCTAGCCTATTTAATAATATTAAAATACATCATTTTCACGCCACTGCTCGGAAAGGTGGCAATTGTCAGTATTGAAAGCGCAAACGGCGAGTTTTTGGACCGCGAATTAGCGAGCCAACGATCTTATCAAACAGGCCAACATTCCAACAATAATATAATTGGATTGTTTAGAAAAGTGATTGCACTCATATTCAATGCTTACTTTCCGGCCTTTACAACAAAGTAATATTTGATCAAAGAAAGGAAGAGAAGAGAGAAAGGTGTGCAATGTAATTAAAGGAATGTTTACATGAACAACATAACTGACTAGACTGGTTGATACTTATAGAGAAACATTTTTAATGACAATAGGTGTCAACGAGCTTAGTCAGTTATGTTGTTTTTGTGAACATCCCTTCAATTTGTTACTCGTTAGCAATCCGTGTATAAACAACAGTTATGTACAGTTATGTTTCCCTCGTAGCAAATTACGCTACACTTTGCAGTCAATGCGTGACCCTCACAATTGCAACAGTATTACTGCAACCGCACTAGGCATGATATAAATTCAATCTACTGCATGCTAGAGCACATCATTTTAATTTTATTCAAGGACAACTAAAATAGGCTGTCCGATTGACGCGAACATGCGTCAATCGGACAGCCTATTTTAGTTGTACGTACTAATAAAAATAACAGATTTATGTCGTGATGTTCATATTTAGACATCACCTACGAACGTCACTGCAATAAAATATTTATGTTATGTGAATCGATAATCATACCCGTGACGAGTTTAGGTTGAACGTATAAATTACATGTTGCAGTACCCTGCAGAGTTTCACGGCTGAGCTAATAGGAATGTAAGATCTTCGTTACACCTATGTAAACAATAAACGGACTGATACCAGACAACTTACACGTCCATTATGTCACTAGACCTATTTGACTAAGCAGGTGTAAATTGTACAGATAAGATGGCTAAGTGCATAATTTCGACAACGAAACTCTGACTTCAACACACCTCAATTTTTTTCGGTGTCATAAAAGGCCTAAGACATTTGAAACGCAAATTGATTTATGCTGTTTTCTCTATGATTCAAAACGAGCCTTGATGGTTTTTACGACATAACTGCTGAGTTCAGAACTTGCTCGCGGGCGCTAAACTCGTAGCAGCTACGGCCTACATACGGATTTTTCCATGATATCGGCTACGGTACCAAATGCTATCACGAGCATTTCATGAAAACATCTACTTTTTGTCCCTTACGAAACGCTATGTTAGCTATAGGTAATTTCACGAGAGTTGAGGTGAATGATTACACACACAGCTACATGAAGTACTCATTGCAAAAAAAGTGAATGAATGAAATGAATGAGTGAGTAAATAAACACAAGGCTATAGTTTAAACAAACTTTTTGGTCTATCTTGCAATTCACTGTTCAACCTGCTATCGGTACGAAAAAAGAACAGTAATTTAAAATCCCGCTGTCATTACATGACAGTGTTGTTGTGTGCGTGGCCTCAACTCTCGTGAAATTACCTATACCCTAATAAAACTTATCAGCTGCTAGGAAACACTACAAATCATTCTGCTTCCTAATTTTACATGTCAAAAGTATTAAAAAGGTAGTGACCCTTACGAAACGTTTTCGTGGAATGCTCCATATACACTATGTTGCACATACTCACATTGATAATCTCCTTGTTGCTGGCGGCCGCATAGTGGAAGACTGTGTTGCCGTCGACATCGATCGTGTCCAGGGAACATTGTAGAGACACCAGGCTTTGCACCATGCGGACGTTGCAGGCCTTCACTGCCACCTTGTAACCAAGAATAGTTCTAGTAGGTAGACCAAGAGGTGGATAGGCGTAGACAAACTGAGAATATATCTAAGGTAAATCCGTAAGTAAGGTAGGTAAGTAGACCCGTAGCCAATAGACAATAGGTTAGGTGTTAGGTTTGTTTTATAACAATTCTGAAAACTTAACGGTTTCGTAGAAAATAGGTTGTATGACTTTCGACAATTATGACTAACAATACAGTATGACCTTTAAAAATTATGGGAGACAATATAGACCCTTTTTAAAAGTCATACTGTATTGTTAGTCATAATTATCGAAAGTCATACAACCAATTTTCTACGAAACCGTTAAGTTTTCAGAATTGTTATAAAACAAACCTAACCTAACATATTGTCTTCTATATGCTAACGTTTTAGAGAAACAAATACTTTATGACTTTCGATAATGATGACTAACAATACAGTATGACTTATAACATTATGGGAAACAAGGGGATCCCGTTTCCTACATTAAAATTGGTTACCTACCATCAACGGCGTGGCTCCAGTGGCCGGGTCGACCTCGTTCAGATGCGCTTGCACCGCAGCGTCGTTGAACAACTCGAGGATCCCAAAGTGGGCGGCGAGATGAGCTATCGACCACGACTGGTGCTCTGACAATGTGTCGCATAACTTCTGTAGGCTTGCTATTGTGCACTGAAAAGACAAACATTTTCAGAGAGATCCTGCCGGCTTAAATGGTAGGCTTTGCCGCTAATGAAATGAAAACCGGTCAAGTGCGAGTCGGACTCGCGCACCGAGGGTTCCGTACAAACTCTAAAGTAGATACCACGGGTGTGTGAAACAGTGGCGTGCACGGTGACAGGACCACAGTGAAAAGTGTACCTAGACTGTTGAGATTGCGGTGAATTATCTTGTAAGTTGTTATCCTAACTGAGATGTAAGTGCAGTCGAGAGGAGACAATATTTGTGTGGGTTATCGCGGTGGACTTTGGCATCTCTTTACTATTGATACATCTCTACATCTCTATACGAACGCTAGGTGGCTCTGCAGTCACTCACATAGCCAATAACGACGGCAGGTACCAATCGGAAACTTGCCGTTCTTTGGTTGACTCATTTAATTCAGATTAATTAATTAATTGGAAATACACTCGCGGTGAACTCTGACCTAGATATGAATCAGTTTCCTTGAAACTTATTTTACTTATTGACATATGGAATATTTTATAACAAGCTCTTATTTAGTTTCACATGTCCCAGTGTCTACCTGTAATCAAATCTAGCATGTTTTCTTGGACCCACTTTTCGGTTTCCGGTTGAGTTGAAATTTGCCATGCATATATAAAACGGATGACAATGCAATATTTTTACGATATGGAGCTAGAGTTGAATGGTAGATAACGGTATAGAATCATCTAAATTACATATGTATGTATAACCCACAGCAGGGGTAAAATGATAAATTCATTATACAATAAAAAAACCGCCAGCCACCCCGTTTCCCTCTTATCTCTAAATTACATAAAAAAATTAAAAAGATAATTATTAATACAAGTTGATGACTTCAACATGTCTCTGATCTTAGATCATGTCTCTACCACGTCAATATCACATTTGTCCTATTAATATTGTTGATAAGTGATAAGGGAAAGAGTAAGCTATGGGTGCGTAATAATACACACATAATTACTAGGTCAAACTGTGGTTAGATTAGTGATGATTTTCTCATTAACTTCATTATTCGACGTCAATTGGACAGTTATAGGAAAAGGATTTAACCCACAGAAAGTCATCAGTGAAATGTCAATCTTCAAGTAAATAATATTCAGTGTCATACTAACCTCCTAAAGCCCAAGGTCCTACCCGTAGGAATAATTAACATTGTTATACATACCCAGCTCTTTCAACTGTTGGGTAGTCATAGTGTACATGGTCCTACTATAAGAACTTTTACTGAATATAATTCAAAACTTATAGAAAGCCCATGGTCTTCTCTGTAGCACTTATTCAAATATGTAAAACCAATTATTATAATATTATAATACCACTTGTAGGACCATGGTTCACAGTAACTATGAGCGTTCTTTTGCTTTGGGCCTTAGGAGATAATTATCTATAGGAGGGTCACTGGTCGGGCTAACATAGCTAGAGAGGCGTTGCTGGCCTAAGAGGAAAGTACAAACGGCGAACTTAATGCCATATGGCATTCTCATCATTATAATTCTAAAATTGGTTCATGTCAGTTGGATCTTTTTCCTGTAATTATGTCCAATTTGTGTCCATTCTTATTCACAGAAGATTAGAAATCGATTAGATAACTAATAGATATTTCTGTAAACAACACTTACTTCTTTAGTTATTTTAATATAGACTGGTATTCTCTCTTTGTACACAATAAACTTCTCTTCTGCACTCTCTTGATTTTCTGAACGGAACAAGCTAAAAACAAAAAAACTTGTTAGACATTTATAAAACCCTATTGCATGCTAAAATGCTATTGTCAGCAGTTTATTTCACATATTGGAAACAACAAGCAGAAATACTATAGCTGCCAAGTGGATTCCATAGCATGGAGGTTACACCATTTTTACAACATTATTATTGACCAGCGTTACAGAACACTGTAAATGAAAAAGTAAGGTAATTATATGACCTGCCCTGTGATTTCAAATGTTACAAAAGACTAAGGCATAGAACATTCAGTTATATTACTGAATATCCCAATCCTTTATAAGAAAAAAAAAATCCTACTTCAAACATTGCATCTACAACACTGGACTCTTACCTAATAATAATATGCATTACTTCAAAAAAATATTGAAATTGCTATACACATGCTTATATTGTTTGAGGAGTTAATGGGGCCAATAAGGATGAATATATACCTTGAAATAAATAAGATTTTTCCAAAACTGGTAACTCTGTAAGAGCTACAATAAGTCTGCTTACTCAAATATTTAGCAGATTATGTAAGGTAAACGTCTGAGTCCCCGACAGGTCAACAGAAAATATTTATTTGTTTCGCAATATTACATTCATTTATACATCTAAGCAAAACATTTACATGCGTTTGGGAAATGTGACCTTTATTTTTGATAAACGGAGTCAGTTTTATATGGTGATCATACTGAAATTACTCAAAAATAATAAAAATGTTGGTCAATCCAATTGTATGAGTAAATGTGTCAGGTGCTCTTTGCTGGCAGTCACAATAAATGTCATTTCAGTATATTATATTTTACATTTTCTGAATGAAACGACTGTGACTTAAGGACAGATAAATGGATGAACATACAGACTTTAGTCATTTTGATTATGGGATCCTATAAAGAGGATGACAAGCATTGGGACTATGAAAGAAACTGATAGTCCCAATAGAAACCAGCCCTGTCAAATATCTTCTTTATTGTAAAATTGCCAAGTAAAATATCAAAGCCACGAATATACCTCATCGCTAAAACCTCGGCTACAAATGTAATTTTAATTTTATCTTATTTATCCTAATCAAAATATGGGTGACGAATATTCGTACAGTGACAAGCACTCGGACATTTACCTTAATGAATGTTAGTAGTGTCTGTAAAAATTCTAGGCTGTTATGTTCAAAGTATGCACAAACTTATCTGTCTTAGATGCCATTAACATTACTCACATTTTCTATTGAGCATCGACTATGAATAAAAAATTGGCTGCATTTCATAAAAACTGACATCATGACATGACAATAGATAATTATGAAGTAATCAGTCAACTAAATCAGTTGACTAACCTGTACATCTGATGCGTGCTCTCTGTGAATGGTTTGTGCAGTATTATTTCAAAGTATTTATCCTTTGAATTTTTTGCATCCCGGATTTTGGGTCCATATAATAACATAGAATCTTCTCTGTAATGTATCGGCCTCGATACATAATTATCAGAGCGCACTTCTAATACTTTCGTAGGAGATTCTTCAGTGCCTAGTAGGCCCCTAAAAACTGTAAATAATAATAAAATGTATGAAACCAAACTCGAGAAAAATCAAAATATTGCGTTATTTTAAAGACTCCATACGTACATGAATTCAGCATTGTATTGCTTCGTACGCCTTGTTTATATCATTTAACACCAACACATTGGACAATAATAGTCCAAATGATGATCACTTAGTTTTATTTTAATTGTTATCAAAATTGTGCGATCTTTCCTATTCATTTATTCAAACACAAATGAATGTCAATATTGTCAATTGTCGATTTTCGACTTTAAACACAAGTTGTCAATTTTGTAAAAAAAATATTCCTAAGGTGGCACTTCAAAGTCGTGTTTTTATCGATATCCATATTCGTTATCGACAATATAAATGCTCTATTAAGAAGGAACTATGAATATAAACACTCCTATCACGTGTTCAAATAAGTAACTAATTAAAAATAAATTATTTCAATAAAATGTGTTACTGCAATGAATTATTTAAGTAAAGTATTATTTGCCATTAATTATATTAACTTACTATCGATACTTTAAGGACCTTTAATTTTCTCAGCTCTCTAAGCTTCTCTAGGTGGCTCTATGGTTTGTCAAGTCCCACAGACTAAAGAAACAGACTGATCAAACTGGTCACGACATGCAGTTAAAAAGAAAACAAATTCATGCTTTATGTTGGCTAAAGTGCATTACTATACGCATAATATCACATTTTGTGCAAACGCATTTTTCACATTGTGTAAAGTCAGTTTAACGGTTTAGCCCGTGAAAACCACATAGACAGACTGTTACTTTTGCCTGTATTTTTCCCTTTTTAGGGTTCCGTACCAAAATGGTAAAAAAGGAACCCTTATGGTGCGGACTCTGTCTGTCTGTCACAGCCAGAAATCGCAGGAACGAATGGTACATTCTCCACTGCATACTTCCACCCCCCTTTTTACCTCTTAAATTAAAGGATAGTTACCGTAGTAAAAACTATGATGCCCTTTCCGGGGTCTCAAATCCGCCAAGTGGAGTTAATATTAATTCTACACCAAATTTCATGTAAATCGGTTCAGGCTTAAATATGGAAGTTTACCTAAGCGTAAAAAAGTAACAGACAGACAGAGTTACCTACTTTCACATTTATAATACATATTAAAATATTAGTTTTCTGTTTCAGGTTTTTCACCGTATACAGACAGTATACCCTTCAAAGATCCGCATGCAGCTCGCGAGCCGCGGTTTGCCGACCCCTGCCATAGGGCACTCTCTGCTAGTCAACCACAGGGCAAAAGGATAGCTTAAGTGGGGTTATAGTTCTTTACGTCACACCTGGCGATAAAGTGGCTATATTACCGCGCGCTACGCGTGCGGAAAACCCCACGTCCTGGCCTGGGGAGACATAAAATGTTGTACTTACCACGTTCTTTGTTTTACCGCCCTAGGTAAGTAATGTACGTACTATTTCCTTAGGTTATTAAACAAAAACAAATACTCACTGTTAGGTATATTTTTGCTCCAAATTCTTTTAACTATAAGTACGAGTATATGGACTTGCATCAACCGGGACCAAACCAACCAAACGCAAGGAATTCTTATACTTATAGGGATAATTTGTTATTAACGACTACAGCATGCAACATTAGTATAATATTTAACTGTTCGTGTTTACTCAATCCCAGGGACTATAACTTCGAACACACACACACTTTTTAGGGTTCCGTACCAAAATGGTAAAAAAGGAACCCTTATGGTGCAACTCTGTCTGTCTGTCCGTCTATCACAGCCAGATATCTCAGGAACTACTGCTGCTATCGATTTGAAATATGGAATAGTGTTAAAAGAAGTTTATTGGACATAAAAAAATCTTGTACCTTTTTTTAATTTTTTTTTAAAGGGCTCCGTAATGGGACGTTGAAAATTGAAAGTAGGGCTATTATATTGAGTGAGGTATCAAATGAAAGGGCTTACTTTTTAGATTAAAACACCGTTTTTATTTTTTTTTCTTAAATAAGCAGTTTTTGATTTATGATGAAAAACGTTTAAAAAAATACCATTCCCCCCTTATTATCTTCGAAGTTACTAAACAGAAAAATCTGTAATAATTACCAATTATAAATGTCATCCTAAATATTATAGGAAAAATATAACGATTTTCCTAACTTGCACCGTTTTTTAGAAATTTGCAAAAATAGTCACACATACTTATTTGCTCCTACTAAACTAATCGCCATACTATCGATTTTTCTTGAACTATTAAAAACTCATAAGTAGATACATAGCATAGGTATCTACTTATGAGTTTTCACGGAACCCTCGGTGAGCGAGTCCGACTAGCACTTGACCGGTTTTTTATTTATGTTTCTGTATTGTTATTATTTCTGTGCAGAGTTGCCTATTCCTAAGGTAGCTTTCAATCTACTTAATGTATTCCATAGTGTACTGATTGTACACTAGGTATGGAATAAATTAAGTATTGTTCGGTGCACATGCACCAAACATGTGACACGGGCCGCGGCGACCTACTTACGCCATATCGGCGATTCAATGCATATTTCGGAGCCGCCGCGACCGGGTGCATTCAACTAACATTTTTAACATTTTTGTAACATTATTAATTTAACCTGTGTTTTATAAATAAACATATTGAAAACTTAATTCCGGACTTCTTAACAAATCACTCTCACACACTCGCACCCCCAACATTTTGGTCCTTCGAGCAAAGTACCTCGCGCGTCGGTACTGGCCTAAGTGTTGACGGGGGAGGTGCATGAACTAGCAAAACATTTGGGTAGTGCAGTGTGCAGTAGTAGTGGACTTAACAGTGGTAGCAGAGGTGGAACAGCAGAGGTGAACTTTCATCAGTTCGGGGTCAGGTGATTTCAACGACAGGAGACATTCAAGTAAGATCTTTCCATATTTTATAACACTAACATCGAGATGTCTGATTCCGTACAAGAAAATCAGTACTTGATAGAGGAGGAAATTAAGTCAAGTTTAACAAACTTTAAAAAAGATGGAGCGGAGAGAAAGGCTAATGAAGAGTATCTACGCAGGAAATTAAACAAGTTAGAAGAGTTATGGAAAGAATTTCAATTCAATCATGAAAGGCTGTGTATGGAGGCAAGCCAAACAGACACCTATTTTACAGAGAAACATTACGAAGCGACGAAGGAAATGTATGGTGTTCTGAAGCAATTAATTCATGAAGAGTATCGCAAAATCAAAGGAAGCGCACCGACTTTGATGAGACCTGAACGAAAAGGAGATAAATCACAGGCGGGCTCGAACATGGACGGACAAGGGTCGTCAAAACCACAAGAGGAGGGAGTGGGTCCACGCAACCACGCACAGGGGCCACTTGATTCATCCAGACAAACAAATGAACTAACATCAAAGCAACATTATATCGAAGAAGCGGGGCAAGGGACGTACAAAAGTCAAGGAGTCCATAGTCGCATAGATGAGGCACTTCGCAAGCAAGAGGCGAACTTTAGAGCATTTCAGAGAACAGTGAGTAACATTAACATAGAGACGCTCTCTGTTAAATGGGAGTATGAAGACGCATTGAAAGCATTGAACACCAGATGGGCAGCGATCGATGCGCTCCACTTAGAGATCGATAGCGAGTTGAATGGCGAAAATTTAACATATGAGGACAGTTTTGCGAGGTATGAGGCTCAATACAACATTTTGAAGAAAAATATTAACAAACAGATGTGGTCAGTATCGCATAGGGAAAAAACTACCCCTACTCTAGAGATTCCGATCTTCAACGGAAATTACAATTTATGGGTCTCATTCAAGGACTTATTCTCCGAGGCTATTCACACTAACCCTACATTATCGAATGCGCAAAAGATGCAGTTTTTAAAATCCAAACTCAGAGGCGAAGCCGAGAGGCTTATTCAACATTTGCCCATTACATCCGAAAACTACTTAACTTGCTGGGAAATTCTCAATCATCGCTATGATAACAAAAGGATGATATTTACGTCACACATGAACATCTTATTTAGCCTACCAAACATACAACAAAATTCCATGTCTCAAATTAAAAAGATGCATGATGTCTCGATGGAAACTTTGAATGCTATAAAAAATCTGGGGTTAGATATTTCAACCTGGGATCCGCTTTTAGTACACATATTGTGTCAAAAGTTAGATACAGATACCTACACCGATTATTTGGAATCACTGAAAAACACCAGAGAGATGCCGAAACTACAAGAGCTTCTAGACTTCTTGGAAACCAAATTTACAACCCTAGAAACATCAGCTCGTCGCCGTCAAGAGGGACAGCAAAAATCTAACACGCAACAATCAACAAATATTCAGCAACATAACTCAAATTATCGTAAATCGGTTAATGCATTCAACAATTATAAAAACAACGGAAATTTCCCAATAGCTAAAACATATCATGTATCGGGTTTCAAGTGCCCACTATGCAAAGGCGACCACGGAATCTACAATTGCAAGTTTTTTCTACAGATGCCGAATGACAAAAAATTAAATACAGTAAATAGATTATCGCTATGCGCAAATTGCTTATTTTCGCATAATGGAAAAGCATGCAACTCCACAAAAAAGTGTCGCAATTGCCAAGCGCCGCACAATACTATTTTACATGAAGCATTAAGTAAGTCAACGACCGCACCTATGACGTCACACAGTAAGGAACATGTAGGTAACACGACGCACGTGGCGCAGCCTCAAGACAAACATTGCGAGATTTTACTAGCTACCGCCCAGGTAAAAGTACTGGGAGCTGACGGAACATACTATAACATGCGAGTCCTAGTAGACCAGGGGTCTCAGATTTCACTGATATCGGAACAAGCCGCTCAAACATTAAGGATCAAGAGAGAAAGATGCCGAGGAATGATTTTTGGAATAGGTCAACAAGAAAACAACTGCAAGGGAAAAATGAACATAACATGCAAGTCTATTTACAACGATTACAAATTCAATGCAGAAGTAGTAATCATGAACAACTTAATTAAAAATCTTCCAAATAAAACATTTAACAAGCCATCATGGTCCAACATTCAAAACATTGACTTGGCCGATCCAGAGTTCTACATAAGCAGGCCGGTCGACTTGCTATTAGGAGCTGACGTCTTTCAAAACATTATTATGAACGGAATTATACAAAGTGAGGATATTTCTCAACCCTTAGCGCAACAAACAAGATTGGGTTGGGTGCTTTCTGGAAACGCAAAAACATTTCATTGTAACGTAGTAATAGATAACCTTGAAAGCTTACAACAATTTTGGGAAGTTGAAGATATAACAGAAGAAGAAAACTTATCATCGGAAGAGATACAATGTGTCAAATATTATCACGAAACAACTATGCGTAATCAAGACGGGAGGTATACAGTGCGACTACCAATGAAACCGAATTTTGAGGAAAAACTAGGAGCATCAAAACAAAAAGCTTTAGCCCAATTTCGCAACTTGGAACAAAAATTTGAAAAACAGCCTAAGTTAGCATCCGACTACAAAACATTTATGAATGAATATGCCGACCTAAAACATATGACGCTAGCAAAGGGTAACAAAACACTCGAATGTTATTTACCGCATCACGGTGTAGAAAGAGCAGAATCGTTGACGTCACGTTACCGTGTCGTTTTCAACGCGTCAGCGAAAAATTCGGAAGGGCACTCCTTAAATGACCTTATGTACAAGGGTCCAAATTTGCAACAAGATTTACAATTTTTACTACTAAAATGGAGACAGTACCAATACGCCTACACATCAGATATTGAGAAAATGTACCGACAGATCAGGATACATGACGAAGACGCAACATTGCAAAGGATAATCTGGCGTGAATCTCCAGAACAACCGATTCAAACATTTGAGCTAAGAACAGTTACGTACGGAACAAAGGCAGCGCCATTCCTGGCAATGATGACGCTCAAGCAATTGGCTGAAGATGAACAGGAAAAGTTTCCGGAAGCATCAAAGGTGCTGCGAGATTCCTTTTATATGGACGATTTGGTCCATGGCGCGTACTCCATAGAACAAGGAAGAAAAATGATAAGAGACCTCGATCTTTTATTGAAGGCAGGAGGGTTCCGTCTTCGAAAATGGTCAGCCAACAATTTAGAATTATTACAAGATATAACAGAAGAAAAGGACAACAGTAGCGTCATTTTTAACCTCAAGTCGGAAGGGGTACCTAAAACTCTTGGAATTCGTTGGAATCAAAATGAAGACATATTTACTTTCAAGTACGAAGTAACAAAACACGCAAAATTAACAAAAAGGACGCTTTTATCTGAAATTTCGAAACTGTTTGACCCTCTAGGATGGGTAGCGCCAGTAGTAGCAAAATTGAAGTTATTATTTCAATCCGTGTGGAAATCGGACATTCCGTGGGATCACGAAGTTCCCGAAAACATTTACAAAGAGTGGACAAAGGCACAAGCAGACCTAAGCAGGATAAACGAATACGAAATTCCGAGGTGGTTTAATTGCAGTGAACATGACGTCATCGAGCTTCATGGTTTCTGTGACTCATCTCTGGCTGCTTTCGGGTGTGTTATATACGCACGCATTAAAAACCAGAACAAAGTGGTGCTAGTTGCAGCCAAAACAAAACTCGTGCCTTTAAAAACAAAAATAACATTGCCGAAGTTGGAATTAAACGGAGCCCATTTACTAGCGAAACTTATGAACAAAGTGAAACAAGCATTAAATCAACACGAACTCCACACATACGGCTGGACCGACTCTAAAGTGGTCTTGGGATGGCTACAGGGCGAGCCCGACCGGTGGAGACCCTTTGTAGCAAACAGAGTAAAACAAGTCACTGAAATCATGCCCGCCGATCAGTGGCGTTATGTAAAAACAAACGAGAATCCAGCAGACGCCGCGAGTCGAGGCTTGTATATGTCACAATTGCTAACTGAACAATCGTTATGGAAAACGGGGCCGGCTTGGTTATCTACATTCCAGTCGGAAAACATTCAGCCCGAAACATTTACAACAGAACAAGAAAAGAAAACATTCCAATCCAATATTGTGCAACATTCCAACACTGACGAAAACATTATCGAACAATTATTACAAAAATATAGCTCATTCGATAAAATAACACGCATACTAGCATGGATACAAAGAGCATTGACACCTAAACAAAAACAACGCCCGAGCTATCTCACATTACATGAGCTACGTAAAGCTAAATTAACAATAATTAAATATGTACAACAACGTGATTTTAGCGAGGAATTAGATCACTTGCGCAAGCACGAAGGTGTGAAGTCGCAAAGTAAATTAAAAGACTTACGACCATTCGTCGATCAACAACAAGTCTTAAGAGTGCACGGGCGACTTAACCAAGCTTTTTTAAACGAAGAGATGAAACATCCGAAGATTATTCCAAAACATTCCCGCCTGGCCACCCTACTGATTGACCGAGCACATAGATTAACATTACATGGAGGTGCCACGCTAACATTGGCAGCCCTGAGACAAGAATATTGGATAACTGGTGGGCATCTAAGTCAGAAGTTGTTCCAGGACATTTGGAAAAGGTGGAAAACGGAATACCTAACAAATTTAACAGCGAGAAAGAAGTGGCAAGTTCCTCAACAAAATATTGAGATCGGAAACATGGTGATAATCCACGAAGACAACCTTCCTCCCGGGAAATGGGCGATGGGTCGAGTGATAGACGTCCATCCTGGTAAAGACGATTACGTAAGAGTAGTAACTTTAAAAACAAAAAACGGCATTCTAAAAAGACCCGTGGTGAAGTTATCCCTTCTTCCCATCGAACAACAACATCAACCAAAACAAGAAGAAAAGAAACAATCGCATAACAACCACCAAAGACCCGGTTTCCTATCACTAGCAATGATGTTTATCTATTTCATGACCATACTTACTCAAGGAAACTGTTTAAAATCAACCCAGTTAAATGAAAACCAAGCGCTTTATTTCGATAAAATGGCCAACATGCAAATTATCCGAGATGAATGGAAAATAATAGCCTATTACAATTTGAACCCATACTGGGACGGAACGGTAGCATTCATGAAATATTATCAACACTTAGACAACATATGTACGCAAATTAAACAAGTGTCTCATTGCGAAATCATTATGTTACAATTACGTCATGGCTACGATGAGCTAGAACACCATAACAAACTTTTATTAAAACAACAATTCAAACAAGCACGTGGCCGAGGGAGGCGCGGCCTTATCGACGGTGTCGGGAATATCGCAAATAGCCTATTCGGAGTACTCGATAGCCGTTTCGCCGAACAGTATCAACGAGACATTAGTCTAGTCAAAGAGAACGAAAAACATTTAGCGCAGTTATGGAAAAATCAAACATCTATTGTTGAAGCAGAGTATAACTTATTACAAAGAACAGAGGACACGATGCAAAAACAACACAAGATTATTAATCAACATTTAACACATTTAGAAACGAATACATATACCCTACTAAAACGAGTCAAAGAAATTGATTTCACAGCGGAATTCACACTAACGGCAATGGCCGCGAATAACATACTGACCCATCTAAAAAGTATTCAAATTTCGCTCCTGGATACAATTACCGACATTTACAATGGGCACATAAACTTAATAAGTCCTCAACAACTCCAAAACGAACTAAGTATCATTGCTGGGCAATTAGATAAAGAACTTACCCTCCCTATCGATAACATTCAACTTGATTTACCGAATATTTATCGCTTGCTACGGATCAAGTGCACTATGACGAAATTATACCTCCTTTTGGAAATAAGAGTACCTTTGATCAGTCGAGACAGTTATGATCTATACAACATTCAACCAATACCGCATCAAGTTGGCAGAAACATGCTCATGGTGATACCAATTGAGACCCATATTGCAATGAACCTTCACAAAGACGTTTACTTGCCGGTGACTGCGAGTGAGTTAGACCACTGCATGTCACGTGACTCTTCAACATATTTATGCCAATTAAACACTCCTATCTACAAATTGAAAACAGACCATGACTTATGCGTGAGAGAAATCAACACCGTGGAGAGTTGCAAAACAAACATTGTTGCATGTCAAAATAAATGGATACGTCTGTCTAATATAAATCAATACCTTTCGTTTTGCTGTGGCACCTGCAACTTACGAGCTTTGTGCAAAGATCAGGTTACAGCACATCAGCTGGAGGGCGCGAACATTGTTAACATTCCTGAAAACTGCCTCATAAAAATGGATAACTTGACTGTGTACACCCACAAAAGAATAGAAAGTACTGTCAGCATAACACCAGAAATTGAAGTCCCTAACATAGCCCCAATAAATAATGTAATAAACATAACAATCCAAAAGGTCGAAGTGGAAAGTTCTACGCAGGACAACAAAAACATGTTGGATAGTATCGAACAAAAAATTAAGATTATGAAACAAGAGGAACCTCTAACAGCTCTAACTGATGGAGTTTCTGCGCATGATATACACCATTATACACTGATATACGGCATGATGCTGGTGGGGATGATAGCAGCATCAATATTTGTTTGGAGACGTCTCCGGCGTCCGCAACAAACAGCATCACCGAGCGGCAAAGGGCAAGCTACGGAGAACGCTGGCGGGGAGGCAGTTCCTCAGCCCACCCCCCGCAACAACAACAACAACAATGGACAAGATAGTGCGCGAGTGCAAACAACCGAGTGCAATATCAGTGAGCGTTATACAGAACGGGGTACGACCCCAGTGCTAAGAAAAATTGCGTTTAGTGGTGACTCTGTATAAACGTTACTAGTTTATTATTAGATTAAGTTTTTAACCATTTATATTTGTTTTGTATACTTTCTTATCTTTTGCCCCCGGCAAGATGTTCGGTGCACATGCACCAAACATGTGACACGGGCCGCGGCGACCTACTTACGCCATATCGGCGATTCAATGCATATTTCGGAGCCGCCGCGACCGGGTGCATTCAACTAACATTTTTAACATTTTTGTAACATTATTAATTTAACCTGTGTTTTATAAATAAACATATTGAAAACTTAATTCCGGACTTCTTAACAAATCACTCTCACACACTCGCACCCCCAACAAGTATATTTTGTACTAGCTGTCCCGGTGAACTTCGTTCCGCCTCAGAATTTTTAAGTTTTTGGATATTTTAATAGTTTCTGTATTCGGGGTAGAGGCAAACCCAAAAAACCAAAGATCCACCTGTTCCCGAGTTATAATAGTACATTACACAACTAGGGTGGTAAAACAAAGAAAGGCCGAGATCGCAGATGATTGCGACCCGAGCTGCAAGCGAGTAAGTATCTAGATACACAACACCTCCCGTGTTGTGTATCTAGATTAGGGTTGCCATAAGTGTGGGGACTCAGACCGGGACATTTAAAGAAAAAGTAGTAAAGGTAAAAAAAACTGGCCAGGAGCATGTCGGACCATGCTCAGTGTAGGGTTCCATAGCCGTAACTATAAGGTAAAAAATACGATGTAAAAAAAGTAGAACAACAAAAGAGCGTATCCTCATAGCAATTGCGTCCTTTTGTTGAGAAGCGCGTTTATCGGCAATAACTCAAAAACGGTTAATTCGATCTTGTTGAAAATAATTTTCGTTGAAAGTAGTAGTTTTTGAGTAAAATGCCTGTGACATACGGACATACGGACGGACGGAGATGACGAAGACGAAACTATAAGGGTTCCGTTTTTGCCATTTTCTGCTACGGAACCCTAAAAAGGAACTTGATAGTGTGCCAGTGCGCTCTCGCTCTTTCGAAATGTGTCGACACTGTTGACGTAAATTTGTAAAAAGTGAACGGACAAATGTCGAAAAAAAGTGTCAGCGCTTACGTCGTTCTGTCCACGTACGATTAGCCTAGGTAAATAATAATACACCTACAATAAACGCGATTAACTAGCTAGTAGTCGTGTTTATTATAGGTATATTATTATTTACCAAGCTCAGCATTTTAAACCGGGACAATTTGCTTATCGGCCGGAACGCCGGGACACCACGCTTCAAACCGGGACATGTCCCGGCGTACCGGGACGTATGGCAACCCTAATCTAGATACATCATTTTATGTCTACACTTGGCCAGAAAGCGGTTTTTTCTGTAGGCATATTGTGGGGTAAAAGCCACTTTATGGCCAGGTGTGGCATAAAAAAACTAAAAATGGTGTAATTAACCAGACTTTGTTTTATGTCGGTAGATTTCAAATCGGCCTTTTTTGATGACTTTGCCCAGTGGGAATGATTGTACTACTGTGGCGGGCCTGATATACCTATTATCTATATATATAAAAGGCAAAGTCCTGACTGACTCATCAACGCACAGCCGAAACTACTGAAGCGAAGAACTTGAAACTTTCACAATAGAATGGTCATATGACGTAGGTGAGAGATAAGAACGGATTTTTCGAAATTCATCCCCTAAGAGGTTCAGGTTTGAAACTTCGTGCTTAGATTCTTCATTAGAATAAAAGAAAAGTAGTTTTACCGTTTTTTGAAATTCATCCCCTGAGGGGTTAAAAGGGGGGTTGAAAGTTTGTATGGAGAGTCTGCGATTTTTAAAGTAAGAGGTTTAAAACTTCGTGCTTAGATTTTTCATTAGAATAAAAGAAAAGTAGTTTCACCGTTTTTCGAAATTCATCCCCTGAAGGGTTAAAATGGGGGTTGAAAGTTTGTATCGGGATTCTACGATCTTTTTAAGTAAGAGGTTTGAAACTTCATGCTTAGATTCTTCATTGGAATAAAAGAAAAGTGTTTTCACCGTTTTCCGAAATTCATCCTCCAAGGGGTTTAAGCGGGGGTTGAAAGTTGGTATCGGGACTCTACGATCTTTTTAAGTAAGAGATTTGAAACTTCTGTTTCAGTATAAAAGTCTTATGTAGATATTTGGAAATACTTTTAATTTATAAGATTATTAGAGTCAATACAAATTATTCTTTTTACCACAGACAGCCATAGAAAAGACGCCACAGATACATAGCTGTCAACATTGGAGACAGCTGCGTTCCGAAACATCCCTCTTCCTTTAATGAATCCATTGCTCTTCCTTCTACATAGCACTACAAAGACATATCATAATCTTCCCAACGGTCTGGTCTACGTCTTTCCCTTGTACTGCGTCGTGGCTCCGGCATTGGCGGCTCCAGTACTTCAGGCATAGCGGCTGTGCTACTCTGCGAGCTTCCTGACACCTCTGTATCCCCCATGAGGTGTGATTCTATTGTCAGCTTAGAACCTGAAAAGGAAGATTCAAGTCGCGGCTGTTCTAGCGCCGCTCTAGGCTGTGGCCTTTCTGGCCGCTGAGTTTGTAACATATTCTTAGAATTATCAAGAAGTTTTTTCACGCATGGTCTAATATGAATTCTGTTCCTTCTGTACTCTTTTCCATTAATATTTATAATATATGATCTTTCACTCAGTATTTTAGAAACTTTCCCCTGGACCCATCTACTGCTCGATTCTGGATTTAATCTCATCACTACATTTTGACCTACTTTCAGATCTGAAACATTTCTTGCTTTATGATCAAACTTTATTTTATATTTTTCCTTCCTTTCTTTAATGAATTTAGGTACATTTTTAGGGACCTTGGGTGTTAAATGCTTCAACAGACATGGAAGACTTGTTCTTGTTCTTCTAGAAAATATTTTTTGCACTGGACTATACATGTCATTTTCATTAGGAATATTTCTCAGATGTAATAGTGCGAGCCATAAGTCTTGTTTTGTTTCCAAACTAGACATTACTAATCGTTTTGCTCTTTTGACAGTTATTTCTGCTTTGCCGTTGGATTGAGGATAATGCGGTGAAGAAGTGACATGTTCAAAGTCCCAAGTGTTGCTAAATTGTTTAAACTCTTCATTAACAAAATTTGTGGCATTATCTGTACAGACTCTACGAGGACATCCATGTCTTGAGTAGTTCTTTTGACAAATCTGAACTATTTCATTAGCCGTGAGGGACTTTAACTCGTCCAGTTCAAAAAAATCCGAATAATGATCTACGGTCACCAGATACTTCTTCTGGCCCACTGAGAATACATCCATTGATACATAGTGAAATGGATACAAGGGCACTTCATGACTTTTGAGTGGCAATGATTGCTGTGCTGTTGCATTCAAAACACAAAATTTACATTTATTGACATATTTTTTTAAATCAGATGACATACCTGGCCAAAACATATTTGATCTTGCTAGCCGTAACGTTGCTGCTTGTCCATTATGACTTATATGTACTCTTGTCATAAAATCTTCTCTCAATATTTCTGGAATAAGTACTTGATCGTTCCTCAATATAAGGCCTTCCGCAAAAGACAGTTCACTTCTGTATTTGTAATAAACTTGAAGTTTTGATGGCATATCTGATATATAATTAGGGAATCCATTTGTAATAAATTCAATAAGCTTTTGCATATGTAAATCTTCCTTTGTTTCTGTTCTAATTTTTTCAATCAAACTGTCAGTTATTTTTAAATACTTAACTGGAGATATCATACTAATAATTTTGAAAATTTTCTTCTCATTTAGTTTACATTCTATGTCATTTTCTTTTTCATCTCTAACTGGAGCTCTTGAGAGAGTATCTGCCAAAATGTTGCATTTTCCTTGAATGTACTGTAATTCTATACTGTATTTTTGCAATGTAAGAAGCATCATTTGTAACCGTTTCGGGGCCTCTATAAGTGGCTTGTTTATAATATTGATAAGTGGCTTATGGTCGGTTTTCAGTATTATTTTTTGATTCCCAGCAATATATTGATTGAATCTCGTACAAGCGAACACTACTGACAACATTTCTTTTTCAATCTGCGCATATTTTCTTTCTGTAGATGTTAAACAGCGAGAAGCAAAACATATGATATTATTATTTTGATATAGGGCTGCACCCAACCCAAATTCACTAGCGTCACACTCTATCATGACTTCTTTATTTAATTCAAAATATCTTAAGGTAGGCAAATTAGTGATTATCTTTTTTAAATTTTTGAATTCTGCTTCTTCTGTTTCTGTCCACTTAAACTCAACATCTTTTCTTGTAAGTCTTCTTAGATTATGTGCTTGATAACTGAGATTTTTAATAAATTTGCTGAGGTAACTGACCATACCTAAAAATCTTAGGACGTCCTTACTGGAAGTTGGTGTGGGCATGTCTTCTATGGCTCTCACTTTAGATTTGTCAACTTGAAGTCCTTCACTTGTTAGGTAATGGCCATAGAATTTAACAGATGTCTGAAGGAAATTAGCTTTTTCTATATTTAATTTGCAATTAATTTCACGAAGCCTCATAAACAAATTCTCTAGTTTTATATTGTGGTCTTTCACTGCTTCTTCTAAACTGTCCCCCACACCATATATTAAAATATCATCAGCAATTATTTCAATACCTTTAAGATCTTGTAGTAGACTGGTTAATTTTTGTTGGAAAAGCTCTGGCGATGATGTCAAGCCGAAAGGCAGTCTGAGCCATCTGTACCTGCCAAAAGGAGTCCAAAATGTGGTTAATTTGCTACTCTCCTCATCTAGACTAATTTGCCAAAACCCCTTTTTTGCATCCACTGTACTAAACACTTTAGCTTTGCTTAATTCTGGCAACATTTCATCTAATGTGCTGAATTGATAGTTCGGTCTCTTTAAGGCTTTATTTAAAGGGATAGGATCTAAGCAAATTCTGAATTTATTGTCTCTTTTTACTATCAAAATGTTATTCACCCAATCTGTGTGACATGTCTCCTTCATAATAATTTTATTTTTTACTAGTTGTTCAAGTTCATCTTTTAAACTGTCCCGCAAAGCTATAGGAATTCTTCTAGGAGGTTGTATCTTTGGAGTGATAGAATTATCTATTTCAAGTGCAGCCTCACCTGGCAGACAGCCGTATCCCTCGAAGACATCTTGGTACTTATCAACCAAATGTTTGCATTCTTCATTATTTAATGTTTGCGTTATGTTATTACAGTATTTTATAAAGCCCAGGGCCAAGCAAACTTCTTCAGACAACAATGGTTTGTGTTCCACATCCACAATATGAAATTGTATAGTATATTTTTTCTTGTTATTGATACAATCAAACTTTGTGGCCCCATGCTGCGGTATGATGGTATTATTAAAACATCTGAGTTTATGTGTTGATGTTTTTAAACCATTTAAGTGGATGTCTCCAGTGATCTTTTTATAGTCATTCACTCCCATCGTGCAGACTTGCGATCCTGTGTCCAGAATGCAATACATTTTCTTGACTTGATCTTCGCATTTAAATAAAAGGGGTACCTCTCTATGTCCTGTCTTTTTATTTATTTTTATTTCCGATATGTAAATATCATCTGGGAGCTCATCATTGAGACGCACATATTTTTTTTTACACACCTTTTTGAAGTGGTTCCAGCCACCGCAGTTTTCACATTTCTTTCCAAATGCAGGGCAAATATTTTTATCAAAAATGTGTTTCTCCGCACAGAACTTACACAATTTAGGCACTTTTTTGTTGCTCTTGGTCCATTGTTGGTGGTCCATTATTTTATTTATCGGTTTTTCATCGAAGTCCTCAGTTTTTTGTAGTTCCGACAATTGTTTGCTGGCCGTCTCAGCTGATCTACAAATATTTAGTGCCATTTCCAAATCCAAATTGGGTTTTCGTAACAATTCTTTTTTAGTATCTGAATTTATGATACCTACCACGATTCGATCCCGAAGGATCTCATTGCTCATTGTGCCATATTGACAGGGCTTTATTAACTTTTTTAGCGCAAGTAAATATTCTTGAAATTCTTCACCCACCAGTTGATTTCTGGCATTGAACAAATATCGTGAGTATATAGTATTAGTCTCCCTTATGATGTATTCTTCAATTTTCTTAAATATTAATGTTTCGTCTTCTTTATCTTCTTCGGTCAACCCAAACTCCATAAACTTTTTCATAGCATTGTTCCCAATAGCACTTATAAGAAGTCCAGCTTTTACTTTTGATTTTTCGGGCGGCCATTTGTCAATGCCGGACGCTAAACAATAGTTGCGCCATCCGTTTTTGAAAAACTCGAAGTTTTCATGTTGATTAGCACTTACAGTGTCAATTTCTAGCGGTTGCGGCCAGGGAACAGAGACAGAGACCCTAGCCTTCGATTCTTCCGTATTCTTGCTTGAAATTTGTTGTTGCAATAATGTTATCTGATTTTGCATTACTGCAAGCATTTGAGCTTGTTGCTCAAAGAGCTTTCCGAATTGTTCGCTCATATTTTATCCGACTTCTGACACCATGTTTCAGTATAAAAGTCTTATGTAGATATTTGGAAATACTTTTAATTTATAAGATTATTAGAGTCAATACAAATTATTCTTTTTACCACAGACAGCCATAGAAAAGACGCCACAGATACATAGCTGTCAACATTGGAGACAGCTGCGTTCCGAAACAACTTCATTTATATATTCTTCATTTAGAACAATGAAAAGTAATTTCACCGTTTTTTGAAATTAATTCTCTCAGAGGTTTAAATAGGAGTTGAAAGTTTGCATTGGGACTCTACGATCTTTTTAAGTAAGAGGTTTGAAACTTCATGTTTCGATTCTTCATTTCAATCAATGAAAAGTAATTTCACCATGTTTTGAATTCATTCTCTAAGGGGTTTAAATGGGGGTTGAAAGTTAGTATCGGGACTCTACGATTAAGTAAGAGATTTGAAACTTCATGTTTAGATTCTTAATTTAAATTAATGAAAAGTAATTTCATTGTTTTATGAAATTTATTCTCTAAGGGGTTTAAATGAGGGTTGCAAGTTGGTATCGGGACTCTACGATCTTTTTAAGTAAGAGATTTGAAACTTCATGTTTAGATTCTTCATTTAAATTAATGAAAAGTAATTTCACCGTTTTTTGAAATTTATTCTCTAAGGCATGGATTAATAAAATAGAAGGATACCGCGCGGTCTAAGACGCGAGTGAAGCCGAGTTATGGCCGCCGAAGTGAGCATGTGTGCGTTGACGGCCCAATGGCAACCGACCGGCCCATTATGCTGGTTGATGTGTGCGTGCGTGCGTACAAAGCGCCGGCACATTGCCGGCACATCATGAGTGCTTCACTTATCTGTTCGCGACGCTACGTCCGGCTATTTATTTTAAGGTCCTTGCTCTAAGGGGTTTA
Organism: Eudemis profundana; assembly: GCA_947034925.1. Classification (NCBI taxonomy): domain Eukaryota; kingdom Metazoa; phylum Arthropoda; class Insecta; order Lepidoptera; family Tortricidae; genus Eudemis; species Eudemis profundana. The sequence goes on from OX344803.1 coordinate 18,119,749, forward strand.
AATGGGGGTTGAAAGTTGGTATCGGGACTCTACAATCTTTTTAAGTAAGAGATTTGAAACTTCATGTTTAAATTCTTTATTGTTATAAAAGAAGAGTGTTTTCACCTTCTTTTGGAATTCATCCCCAAAAAGCTTAAATATGGTTTGAGAGTTTGTATCGGGAATATATGATTTTTACATTAGGAGATCTAAGACATCATAGATAGACTTGTTATAATGAGCCAAGAAAAGCTATAGGTATTACCGTTTTCCGAAATTCATCTAATTTAGGAATTAAATAGAGGTTGAAAGTTTGAAAGACAGAACAAAAACTTATAGATCTAGAAATTTTACATGTGCAGAGGTTCTTAATTCCCTTGAAGGGTTTAAAAGGGTTGAATATTTGCATGGGAAGGTTTGAAACTTTATGTATAGGTACTGTTTATTAAATTTAAAGAAAAGTGATTCCACAGTTTTTAAAAATTCATTTCCTAAGGGACTAAAGTCGGAGTTGAAATTTGTATACTTGGGACATGATTTTTAATGTAGGAGATGTGCGACTTGATATGTAAACCCTTTATTATATGTCAAGAAAAGTAACTTTGTCGGTTTTCAAAATTCATACCCAATTAAATGGAGTTAAATGGGGGTGGAAAATTTGAATTTGGACAGAGTAATTAACTACTAAACCTAGAAACTTGAAACATGCTGAGTACATTATTTATATACAACGTAAAAAAACATATTTAAGGTATTAAAGTTTGTATAGAGAATGGTTCTTACAGTTAGAGGTATAATGTTACATAACAATCCTATTTACTAAAAACCAAGAAAATATATTCACACATTCTTAAAAAGTCGTTCTCCTGACTTATCACGTTTCTTCAATAAAAGAAACGTGAATTCACCGTTTTTCGAAATTCATCCCTAAGGGGACAAAAGGGCTTGCTTCTTAGGGGGTAGTTACTGCTTCGCGCACGGCCAGTTTTACGTGGTTTTGTTAATGTAGAAAGCGGTACTACTATTAGCCTGCGATAAAATAGGTATGTGCACCTTTAACCGCCCACATGGGTATTCAAATTTCACGCGGACGAAGTCGCGGGCAACAGCTAGTACATACATATATATATAGGTATTTTATTTATTATCGTTTACAAGTACAGGTAATAATTACATAGGTAGATGGATTTAGGATCATGGTTGCCAACCGTACGAGGTTCCTCGTACAAATACGAGATTTGTGATCTGCTGTACAAGGTACGAGGACACTATCAAGCTCGTACGAAAATGTACGAGGTTTTGAGTTAGGAAATTTTTCTTAACATTTCCACACACAAAATTTCGTTATACGTGTCGTTTTCAGCCGAGGTGTGCCACTTCTTGTCAATAAGGTTCACATGCAATTGCAAATTATAAAACTGTCGTTTGATTGGCACTCCAAAAGCACTCCCCCCCCCCCAGGATTCACGAGGTTCTAAATTCAAGATACGAGGATTTCAATCGTCTTAGGCACGCGCGCTAGTTTTCCGCAACTCGACGATACATATGCCATATGCGCCTATTTTGCATGTGACAAGGGTATACTGATAGACTAAATATGATGGCGCCTTTGATGTGCGTTAAAAGCCAACAGGGCTCGGGAAAATCGGGGTGCAAATGTCACTAAGCAAACCTCTTCGCATGTTTGTGGGGCATACATTTTGGAATATGCCGTTAAACCGCTGATCAAAAAACGTTAACCGAAGTAACGTTGCTCCTGATACCAATCCTGTATGAATGAGCTCTGCGTATGTTTGCGACCGGGGTTAGATTGTGCCCCGCCTCTAAATGGGAGCGCGGTAAAGGTAAATAATGTTGCACCGCATTTTCAGCTCAGATAGCTGCTGCTATAAATTTCACTGCACTTAACGACCGTACATTGTGCGCTGGCAAACCGGCTACGTTTTATGGGGAGCGCAAAATGATATACCTAGGTCTTAAATGGAAGAGCAGTCTTTGATCTTTTAGTGCTATTAACTATCTTTTGATCGTAATAATTCCTTTTTTCAGGGGTACCTACCAATTTTTGTTAACTGTTTTTCATTTCGATATTGTTTTGTTTCATAAATATGTCGACATGGCACTAGCTGAATCATTAAAAACATCCAAAGATTGAGGCCAAACACCCGTTTTTTTTAGTTGTGAGCAAGTACCTTAGAAAACAAAATAGCCGGACGGAGTCTCGCCAACTGATAACTGAAGCATTTGTGGGCGGGCTTTGTACTTATGAGCCGCACGCGCACATAAATACGATTTTTTCTACTGCCCGCAGCACGCACACATTGACCTGACCAACCAGCGTTATAGAAACCGGCGGACTAGAGGTGCTACAGTTCTTTGTTAGCGAGACTACGCCTGGCTATTTATTTTAAGGTCTTAGATTGTTGCGGAATATCTCAACTAGTGATGTGCGGTTCGGGAATATTCCCTAGATGGATGTGAAATTGTGAACTTTGGGGAATATTTCTGAGGTAGGAAAAATATTCATACAAATCATCATCATCATCATCATTTCAGCCAAAAGACGTCCACTGCTGGACATAGGCCTTCCCCAAGGATCTCCAGGATTGTCGGCTTTGTGCTGCTATTATCCAGCGGCTTCCCGCGGTTTTCACCAGATCGTCGGTCCACCTCGTGGGAGGCCTGCCAACACTTCGTCTTCCGGTACGTGGTCGCCACTCGAGAACCTTACCACCCCAACGGCCATCAGTTCTGCGAGCAATGTGCCCTGCCCATTGCCATTTAAGGTTTGCAATGCGTTGAGCTATATCGGTAACCTTAGTTCTTCTACGGATCTCCTCGTTCCTGATTCGATCTCGAAGAGAAACCCCGAGCATAGCTCTTTCCATTGCCCTTTGAGCGACCTTGAGCCTTCTTATGAGGCCCATTGTAAACGACCACGTCTCTGTTCCATAAGTCATCACTGGCAACACACATTGGTCAAAGACTTTCGTCTTGAGAAGATGTTGCGTAGCTTACCGAACGCTGCCCAGCCGAGTTAAATTCGACGATTGACCTCTTTCTGGAAGTTGGACCTACCTAGTTGGATTGTTTGTCCCAGGTAGACATATTCGTCGACAACTTCGAGATTCGAGTTCCCAACTTTAAGAGGAGTGGGTGCGACATGGACGTTTGACATAATTTTCGTCTTGTCTATGTTCATTTTAAGACCCACTTGTTGGGAAACTCTACTGAGGTCTTCGAGCATTGTGCCAAGGTCCTCCAGGGTCTCAGCCATTACTACAATATCATCGGCAAATCGGAGGTGAGTGAGGTACTCGCCATTGATGTTGATGCCATGTCCTTTCCAGTCCAGAAGCTTGAAAATGTCTTCCAGTGCAGCGGTGAACAGTTTCGGAGATATAACATCTCCCTGTCTCACTCCTCGCTGCAGCTGGATAGGTTTCGAGATCTGATCCTGGAGGCGGACTGACATGGTGGCGTTTTCGTACAGACACTTCAGCACTTCGATGTACCGATAGTCAATCTGGCACCGCTGGAGAGACTGTAGCACCGCCCAGGTTTCGATCGAATCGAAGGCCTTCTCATAGTCCACAAACGCTAAGCATAGTGGCCGGTTATACTCCTCTGTTTTCTGTATAACCTGCCGCAGCGTATGGATGTGGTCTATGGTACTAAAGCCTTTTCGGAAACCGGCTTGTTCGGTAGGCTGGAAGTCGTCAAACCTGTTTGAGAGACGGTTTGTGATGACTCTGGAAAACAGCTTATAGACATGACTCACCAGCGTGGGTCTATAATTCTTCAGAAGAGCGTTGTCACCCTTTTTGAAGTGTTCAACACCACCACGCCTCTGTGCCATGCCTGTGGCGTTCTTCCCTCGAGTATGACGGCATTAAATAGCTTCTGGAGGGCTCTGAGCACTGTAGCTCCGCAATGTTTCCGCAACTTGCACATCAGTAGTTACAGGTATTACTTAGGGTAGACCGGGGACAACTGAAACAATTTATGTTTAATCGCCTGCAACATTTTTATTTTTATATTTAGAAAGGTGTGTAACTAATTTTTATTAAGGAAATTTATGTAGTTTTTAAATAAGATTAGTTTTAAAGGTCTATTGCCCATGGTTATCTTATAATAGGGAATTAAAGAGGAAGTGGGAGAGTGGTTCAATTGACCCCACATGAGTGTCAATTGAAACACTATGCGGGGTCATTTGAAACACCTTAATAAGTTTGGGAAAAATAAATAAAATTTATTATTTTTATCTTTATTATTGACTGTCATGTTAAACAAAGAGATCACCAAAAGATCACTATCGTAGTACCAAAATTACAAAATTTATCATCGTTTGAAGATCGCGATTAAAGAAACGGATTTAAAAAAAAAGATACACGACTTCTAGTATTCTTTGTTGCGGTTACCTCTTACATTTAGCATTATCATGGTAGTTTTAATACAACAATAAGATTTGCTTATATGGAATAGTGGTAAAAAAACATAAATGTGTCTCATACAAAATGGTTGTTTCAATTATAACCATGTTTCAATCATAACGAGTCTATAGGCCAACAAGATAGACGTACCTACGCCATATAAAATATAAAAACAAAACTTTAACCATAGCCGCATAAAATATATTTTCGAAATAACTATCATAATAATCAACTTGTTGCAGAATTAAAAAAAAACATTGTTTTACGTTTAACGAACGTAGAAACTTAGGTATTAACAATAGGTAATTGCTCGTAACGTAACTTATACAATAATGAGATATTGATGTCAACGATTCGCCGGGTCAAAGGCAAAACCACGTATCTGCCAATCATTAATTGTAGGAGATAGTTGGTTTTTCCTTTGACCCGGTGAATTATTGATAAACCATAAATAACAGAAATAAAAACATTATCAGAGAAAGCCTGAGATATTTTCTCAAAATCAGAACCCCATTTTATTTATTGTCGGTTACTTGTGGGGACGGTTAAAACATGGGGACGTGTGAAACGTTTCAATCGTCCACAAGCTCGTTGTTTCTATCGTCCCCAAAGCACATATTTAACTTCAAGGTCAAATATTAACCTATTAATAACACTGCATCACTGTTTAATGGCACTTAGAATATTCTATAATTCACACTCAAACCACTTAATAAGTTCAATTTGTCAAACTACACAAGAACACAAAATTATATGAAAATATATGAGAGCACAGATACTTACTTTTATGGTCAAAATTTTTCAACTTCTCCCTGACATGGCCTCGCCAGTCGGGCGCTCGAGCGTTACTGGTTCAAACTTGTAAAATGGCCGCCCGCGTGGCGTGAGTATTGCCTCATCGGCGTAGGTATTGTGGTTTTCGAGAAATTTAACTTGTTTCATTCATAACGTGTTTCAATTGTCCCCGGTCTACCCTGTTTGAGAGACGGTTTGTGATGACTCTGGAAAACAGCTTATAGACATGACTCACCAGCGTGGGTCTATAATTCTTCAGAAGAGCGTTGTCACCCTTTTTGAAGTGTTCAACACCACCACGCCTCTGTGCCATGCCTGTGGCGTTCTTCCCTCGAGTATGACGGCATTAAATAGCTTCTGGAGGGCTCTGAGCACTGTAGCTCCGCAATGTTTCCGCAACTTGCACATCAGTAGTTACAGGTATTACTTACATCCCTAACAATAAAAAAACATTATTCAGATACATATTTGGTATTTACTTCCATAAATCACAAAACGTAATAACATTCACACAATACGTGACAAATAGTAACAAATAACAATACTTCACGTTTAGCAATAGCCACGCTTGGACGTGATACTACACAACAAACAAACAAACGTGACAAATTAAACATCCACAAAATAAACATTTAGGTAATATATTTCATAAGCATAATTAAGTACATCGTATAATAAAATAACATTAACACATCTTAATCTGTTAAACTTTTGATGTATTTATTGACAATTAATAAGTAAAAATATTTTGTATTGCAGTCAAATTATTTATATTCTTATAATTTGGACAGATTAGTTAACTATTTAAAATAATACATTCTGGAATGTATGACATTATCACATCATAGCGTCAGATTCATGTTAACAAATCGAGACCACTATAATTATTTATAATATGTATAATTTTTGGTGACTTATGCAATCCACATGGTTGGACAAAAAAATCAAATCGCAACAGACGTGGCGTCTCAGAAATCTTTGCAACAGATACCTTATTTCGGAAGATCGATAGTGACTAAAAAGCCCGCTGTGAGTCACAAAATGTGGTCACAACAGGTTGACTAAAAGCAATCTAATGACTATGTAAACTTTGGTAACTTAAGAAAGGAGAGCAGTAGACATCTTAATTAGGTATCTAATATGTACTAAAATAGAATGAACAATACCAAACTATGAACTTACACTATCAATTTACGCCTGCGTTCGAAAAGTTAGATTATTACCTCGAGTAGAGCAATTTACAGTCGATATTTTTACCTTCATCATCTGCTTATATACGTCCCACTGCTGGGCAGGCCTACTTTCATAGATTTTTACCTTATTGGAATGCAATACTGAAAGATTAACCGAACAGTCCGGGTAAAAACATACTTAGAAGCAAGGACCATTAAAACAAGAGGACTGTCATTCTCCATACTTTGAATTGTAACCCGACCGCTAGGGGATTTCCGGGCAAAAACTAGATGGCGCTAAAAAACTAAACATTTAACGATTTTATAATTGAACAAAGCAACATAGTATAGTAACAATTAGTTCATAAACAGCTAATAATAAATAAATTCTGAATCAAAATAGAAAAAAAAACCGCTGACACTGACACACGTCGTCTCCGTATATTTTTGATAAAAATGTATTTTTTAACTGGTTTTCACCACGAATATGTGATGTTTTTAACTAAAATCACAAACACAACGTGCCGAATACATAAATAAACCCATCGGAAATGATTACGAGACGACGACGAGCACAAGCGGCCACGAACGCACGCCCACCACCATTGCCCGTGCCGTCCAGCTCCTCGGAATCGTCGTCGGGGGACGAGTTTGCGACTGCCCCCGAGATCAGCAGCGAGTCGAGCGAGGACGCGCGCGGCCCGCCGCCCCCGCCGCCGCGACCACCTGCGCGACGAGGACGGCCACCGCTGCCGGCACGCTTGGGGCCTGTGGGGCATCCTGCCCCGCCCACGGCCCTCGCTACCGGTGGTGTAGTGCGACGCATGCGATGGACTCAGACTATGAATGAGAACTGCATGCGCGCCTACTATGGGGCTACAGAGGGAGGTACTAGCCTGACGGCGTACCGTGACCGGATGTTGCTTCTGTTTCAGACTCTTGAACCGACCATCGACGTGTCTGCGCAACGGCTATCGGATCAGGTGCGCGCCATCCAGCGGCTGAAGCGACTGGATGACGCGACGCTTGATCGACTGCGCCTGGAAGTACTTGCCACCCGCGCGGCCTCCGCTTCGGCTCGGAATCCGCCCGCTACGTCGCCGGTCCCGGTGCCAGCACCCGACCTGGCGCCGGGGGCGCCACGGGAGGATCCCGCTGCCGACGAGGAGGACGGTGTGAGTAGTGTAAGTACCCAGGCCAATGAGCAATTGAGGAGGGCTCTGGAGGAGGCGATTGAGCAGTACCGACCCACGGCAGACTCTAGGCCGCGTTTACCTCGCCTGCCCACGAATAGGCGTAATCTAGCGCTAGTGGGAGCCCTAAACGCTTTACTAGACCCGTATATGCGGGCTAGCGAAGATCTCGCTGATACACACGCGATCATGTATTGCGGGGCCATCGCGGCGTGCCGCGTCGCTCGCGTCAAGTTCCCGGACGCTGACCGAGCGCCGCGGACCGCCGGGGGTGTCCCCGCCTGGCAAGTACGGATCGAGCGGCGTATCAGCACGTTTAGGACTCTCATTGCAAAGCTGATTTGCTTCAGGGGGGGTAACAACCGCCCCCGTGTTATGCGTTTCGTGACACAAGCCTTCGCAGGGACTGATATCAGACCCTGCGACTACATGGCATGTGTCACGGAGCGCATAGACTTCCTGAAGCAGAAAGTCTATGCATGGGCAAGCCGTATTCGCCGCTATAGAGAGCGTGTGGATCGATACCAGCAGAATCGTCTCTTTCAGAGTGACCAAAGGAAGGTATACCGAAAGTGGGAGGGAGCCGATCAACGTGTGACCGACGGGCAACTACCGGATCCTACCGCCATGATTAATTTCTGGCGTAGTATCTGGTCGGCGCCAGTCGTGCACACCGAGGGCGAGTGGATGACTGTTGTTGAGCGAGAATGTGAGCCCATCGAAACCATGGGGGCTGTTACCATCAGCCCCGATGACGTGAGTTGTGCGGCTCGTGCGACCCAGAACTGGAAAAGTCCTGGGCCGGATGGGTTACACAATTTCTGGATCAAGTGGTTTCGATGCGCACATGAACGCTTGGCAACACAATTCCAACAAGCCCTTGAGCTCGGCTCCCTACCATCTTTCCTAACAACAGGTGTTACCTTCCTGCTCTACAAGTCCGGTAGTACCACGGAAGCGAAGAATTATCGACCCATCACGTGCTTGCCCACGCTGTACAAGCTCCTTACATCCATTCTGAGATCAAAAATCAACTCGCACATTGTTGCGAACAACGTTATGGCCTTATCTCAAAATGGATGTAGGGTTGGGTCACGTGGTACTAAAGAGCTCCTCCTCATCGACACGGCCATTTGCCAACAAGTCCGGCGGGACAGGGGGTCTCTCTCGGCTGCTTGGATCGACTACAAGAAGGCCTATGATTCGGTGCCTCATTCATGGCTGGAGAGGATCTTGGAGCTGTATAAAATCAATACAGCTTTAAAATCCTTCTTAGGCGCATGTATGAGGCAGTGGACCACAGTCCTTCGTCAACCAGGCGGTAGAGATGGCCCCCCTGGTCCGCATGACTTTATAAGGATTGAGAGAGGTATTTTCCAGGGTGACAGTCTGAGTCCCCTGTGGTTCTGCCTGGCCCTGAACCCACTCAGCACTCTGCTGAAGGAGTCAGGACTGGGCTGTCGGCTTCGGAGAGGGGGTGAGGTCATTTCTCATCTGCTGTACATGGACGACCTCAAGCTATTTGCACCCAAACGCCCAGACTTGCTGGAGCTACTGAAGGTCACAGAAACCTTCAGTAGCGCCATCAAAATGGAGTTTGGTGTAGATAAGTGTGCGGTCATGCATGTACAACGAGGGAAAGTCGTAAATTCCCCGAATTTGCAACTTTCCGAGACAATGACCCTCAGGTCTATCTCCGAGGCTGAAACCTACAAGTACCTTGGTATGTCACAGGCCTTGAGTATTGCGGACAGGGACACTATACAGGCGGTGAAGGAGCGCTTCTTCTGTCGCTTGACAAAAGTACTTAACAGTCTTTTGTCTGGCGGCAACAAGGTGCGGGCCTTCAACGCTTGGGTGATGCCCCTGCTCACTTACTCCTTTGGCATACTAAGGTGGACTCAGACTGAGCTGGACGCCCTGGATAGGCGGGTCCGTGTGCTGCTCACTACACACCGCATGCTACACCCACGCTCGTCAGTTATGAGACTGTACATCCCGCGTAAGTGTGGCGGCCGTGGCTTTTTAAACGCCAAGGACCTCCATAACCGCGAGGTGTGCAGCCTCAGGGAGTACTTCCTAAACAACGAGTGTGGGATACATCGCGATGTAGTAGCAGTAGACAGAAGCCTTACTCCTCTTTCCTTGGCAAACGAGAACTGGCGTAGACCTAAGGTGCTTAGCACCGACGACCGCAAGGACATATGGAAGAGTAAGGAGCTACACGGGCGGTTCTACAAGGCCCTCACGGGGCCCGATGTAGACCTGCTCGCGTCGGTGAACTGGCTACGCTTCGGTGATCTCTTCGGGGAAACTGAAGGTTTTGTCTGTGCAATTGCGGACGAAGTTATGATGACGAACAACTACCGGAGATATATCCTGAGGGACGGTACGGTCGACATCTGTCGGGCATGCCGCCGTCCCGGAGAGTCTATCAGGCATATTGTCTCCGGTTGTTCCCATCTAGCTAACGGCGAGTACTTGCACAGACATAATCAAGTAGCCAGGATCATTCACCAGCAACTTGCTGTTCGATATGGTCTTGTGGGGTCTGAGGTGCCGTACTATAAGTACGCACCAACGCCGGTTCTCGAAAATGGTCGCGCCACGCTCTATTGAGATCGATCTATCATCACGGACAGGACTATTGTAGCCAATAAGCCTGATATCGTGCTGATAGATCGATCCAAGCGCCGTGCAGTGCTCGTCGACATCACCATCCCCCATGACGAGAACCTCGTGAAGGCCGAGAAGGACAAGCTCAGCAAGTACCTTGACTTGGCTCACGAGGTTACCGCCATGTGGGATGTTGATTCGACGATCATTGTTCCGATAGTCGTTTCGGCGAACGGACTTATAGCGAAGAGTCTCGATCACCACCTCAAGAGACTCTCGCTAGATGGCTGGATCAAGGGTCAGATACAGAAAGCGGTTCTTCTGGACACGGCGCGCATCGTCAGGAGGTTCCTCTCTCTGCGGCCCTAACCACCGGTAGCCTGGGCCCCGCCCCGCTGCCGGCGGCACCCTAGGTTAGGTTTTTTATAATGTGTTTATATTTTGTAATTTCACTTTGTATTTTACTTTATATATATATATATATTGTAAAAAGCCTAATCTAAGAAAATAAAGATATACCTGAATAATAAATTCTAACATTTAAATACTGTGTCACGTTTGCAAAGTCGAATAATTGTAAATAATATAATTCTTATACCAAGCTTATACATAGATGGCGTTGTAAATTCGGGGAACAGCTTTTTGTATGGAGAATGACAGTCCTGTTGTTTTAATGATCCTTGCTTAGAAATAACAGAAATTTGCCGTTCCCGGGAATATTTTCCTAAATCTCACATGGTGATTATTTCCGGGAATATTTAGGAACGGTACATCACTATAGTATGCACACTTAATTGATGCCAATTATTTCGTTGATTACTAAAGTATATTTACGATAAAATTAGATGAGACATTAAATTATAACAAAATAAGGAACATTTGAATTTATAAGGAGGAATACCTAGCGCAATTATGGATTTAGTAAAATATATCACATAAAAGCCGTAAAACGTGATTATCTTATACATAAAAAAAAGAATCATTTGGTGCATTTTTTTGACTAGATAAATAAGATTCAATATCTAAAACAATTTTGGAATGACAATATTATGAATTAAAATTACTTATTGTCAAGTCTTTCTAGAAGATGCAGTTAATGTAAGTACTTTTGAATTTAAATTATTTTTATGAAAGAACCCCGCACAAAATGATCGTCAAAAGCCGTTCGGTCGATTTGGCTGAAATTTGGTGAAAATATAGCCTCTAATACTCGGATCAACTGTGTAAAGTTCCAACTTAAAATAATGGCTAGATTTTAAAATATGTCAATTTTTAGGTTCAAAGTTTTTTACTTATATTTCGGCTCAACGAAAAATGTAGTAACTATATATGACGCTAATATGCACTTACTACCTTTTTCCCGAGGTTGATTTCAGATACAAGTTTTTTTTTTCAAAGTAGTGACGATATAATTCTTATTAGTTAACGTACACTGCAGCAACTTGGCTTATTAATATAAAAACATCATTCGAAGGTTCAAACTTTCTTCACGCCCAATGTCCGAGCGTGACCGTGGAGAAGTAACAAACTCGTATGATTATGTACATACATAGGTATATTACGATATTACACTGTACAACTTATAATTAACTTATATCTAATTGTATTTACAAGGCTACCTTTGTGCATTCAATGCATTAAGTATGGCATAAAGCGTTTTTAATGATGGGTACTTTATATTTCCTTCATATCGGGCCAAACCTAAAAACCATAGGATTGCTGTTACGTGACCGCATGTACCGATATGGTTCTTGCTCCACTTTTACAGGTGCAATAATACTCGTAGCCCAATATTGGGTCTTCATCTCTCTCGTTATTGTGTTCTTCCTCGAATGCAATCCACACATAATAAAACGTTGCGTTTCGAAATCTCGATGTAGCCCTTATTTTAATAAACCCTGGCTCATTGAAGTTTTCATCTATTTCGAAAACTCGCTCGTCTTGGTCTTCCGCTGCTAGGTCGTTGATATGACGCAATGTACTGTCTTGAATATATCCTGGAGACAGTTTTACTTGATAGGTTCCAAATGTGACAGAGTGCAAATACGCTAGGTCTAACCGCGGAAACAATGGTATTTGTGCAGGAGTTAATGGGGTCCATCGTGCTCTTCTTCGGTTAAGATTCTCAGCTTCAATCCGTGCCTGTACAACATTAATGTCTTCGACGCGTTGGAGCATTTCATTAGCTAACTGGACATTACAATCTGGCATTGTAATAGGTCTGCAGTATTTATTTATGATAGCTCAAATAGGTACCATTGTTTCCACGGTTAGACCTGGCGTATTTGCACTCGGTCACATATGGAACAAATCAAGTGAAACAGTCTCCAGAATATAGGTATTCAAGACAGTACATTGCGTCATATTAACAGCGGAAGTCGAAGACAAGCGAGTTTTGGAATTAGATGAAACTTTAATGAGCCAGGATTTATTAAAATAAGGGCTACTTCAAGCTTCTGAAACGCAACTTTTTATTATGTGTGGATTGCATTCGACGAAGAACATAAATAATGGGAGAGAAGATCCAATCTTAAGCTATTATTAGGTACACCTGTAAAAGTGAAGCAAGAACCATTGGTACATGCGGTCACGTTACAGGCAATCTTATTGTTTTTAGGTTTTGCCCGATACGAGGAAAATGTGAAGTATCCATCATTAAGAACGCTTTATACCATATTTAATGCATTGAATGCACAAATGATGAATAAAATCAATTAAATATGAATTAATTATAACTAGAACAGTTTAAAATCGTTATGTAATCAACCTCGGGAAAAAGGTAGTAAATGCATATTAGCGTCATATATAGTTACTACATTTTTCGTTGAGCCGAAATTATATGGAAGTAAAAAACATTGAACCTAAAAATCATCATATTTTAAAATCTGGCCATTAATTTAAGTTGTAACTTTACACAGTTGATCCGAGTATTAGAGGCTATATTTTCACCAAATTTCAGCCAAATCGACCGAACGGCTTTTGACGATCATTTTGTGCGGGGTTCTTTCCTACAATTGAGCTGTTTGTCTTATGAAACGGAAATCACTGGTTATTTTGATAGTTATTTACTATTATTATTTTATATATATTTACAGAAGAGTCCAATAACAAAGCATTATATGAGAGTAAAATGGACAGTACAAACAATATTTTCGAAAAGTCACCTTATGCCTACTGGACCAATTTTGATACGACTATGCATTGATACAAAACATAAGGAGCTTTTGCGCCATACCTAGAGCAACACGGAAGGGAGCCGCCATATCACATTTTCCTCATACAAAACAGTCATACACAGTCTTATCTCTATCCTCGACAGCGATCGGAATCTCCGGAGGTCGATACTCGAAAGGTAGCGAGCGTCGCGGAGATTGTCAAGAATTTCGGACACATAAGGCAGATTGTACGCGTCCTTTCGAGTAACCGAGTTCAGTTTACGGCTGTCGAGGCAAAAACGAGGCTGGCCATTCTTCTTGGTAACTATCAGAACCGGCGAAGACCAGGCACTTTCGCAGGGCTCGACGACGTCGAGACCCAACAGTGTACAGAACAAGTAAAAGTACTACGTACTTCTGTATTCTTTATTTCACTCTCTAACAAAACTGACATTCGGGTCCGACCACTGCACGGAACGCGCCGGATCCGGCTGTCTTTCTCCATCCCATAACGCGTGCTCTTTCTGGTCACCGGCTAAGCCCCTTCGCAGGGGCAAAATTTGGTATTAGGAGCCGCGCGGCGAAATCGCGGAATGAGCCGCTCCTGGTCATACTGCCATACTGCCTAACCCGACATAACCATGAAAGGCGTATTTTTAATTTATTTAGGTAAACAAACAGTCACAACAAACAGAACATAAATAGTTTACAATATTGTTTTGAAGTATGTATGACCAACACCGTTCACCACGAATTAATTTTACAAATAGTTGACCGAATGAGTTTATAATTGTCTCTCAACCTGCGGGCGAGTTATGCTAAAGGCGTAAATGGTCTCAAATGGAAACCGCGAACCGGAAGACGCAGCATAGTTCGGCCCCCCACAAGATAGTCTGACGACCTGGTTAGTCGCCGGAAGTCGATGGGTTTTCCCTTTGACTTCCGGCGTGCGACCGTTCGTTGTGCAAGTCTTTGAGGGCGACCTACGTTCATCATTGGACGTCTAAAGGTTCAAATGATGATGATGATGGCAAAGGGGAATGTTTGGATAAGGCAGTAGCCTACTAGGGAGTTCCCTACGAAGGCCGTGTTGTTCTAAGACGTCATAGCATATTTTTAAGCAAAAAGCATAAAATAACACAAACTTATATGACCAAATAAAATAGTAAATTGTGAATGGGCACAACAGAGCTCATCTTATCAAATAAAAATGACATCCTATTGTGCGCAATAGGATGTCATTTATACGCATCAAATCGAGTGCCAATATCGGTACGCAACCCAACTGCGTTAGGAATTTTTGACTAAATTTTTGCCATACATAGAAACTATCAAATATACTTATCTAGTTTTCTTCGTAGATTTAGGGCTTCAGAAAGTTTAAGTTCTGAATTTCAATCGTCATTCGAGGTTGCTAATACTTTCAAATTCAAAATGCGTGTCTAAGCCTATACACAGGTTATAAATTAAGTATTTATATGTATGTATGACATCACTGAACGTCACAACTTGAAACCCGCATATAGATCATGGTAGTAAAACATCATGTTCGTCTCACCATTCCATATGTATCGTTTAAAAGTTTGTATCGCGCCGTCCCGCTCACTCATACATTGTGTAACGGGAGAGTGAGAGAGACTGCATGATTCAAACTTCGAACAATGAGTGTGATCGGGCCACAGAGTCAGAAATGTTGAAACCCGGTTCGGGTACTGTTTAACAGTTTCACGACCAGACAAAACGATATTAAATACTAGCATATACCCGCGGCTCCGCGCCCTTTGTTCCCATTACTGCCCCAAGGCAACTCTTTACCGGGATATAAAGTACCCTATGTTTCAATCCAGGACTTGGTCTACTTGCATGCCAAATTTCAGCTCAATTCAGTCCGTTGCTACCCTGTTATTTAGTAACAAACATCCAAACATCTTCACAAACTTTCACATTTATAATATTAGTGTGATTTAAAACAATACCCCAGAAACCGACAGAGCCCGCTAGGTGGGTTTGTGAGGCCAATAATGTGCAACGCAAAACCCGCAGGCATCTGAGCAAACGTTACGAGCGCCTACTAGGCGAGTTGTTGATCGTGAAATTGTTAATCAATTCTCATGTTAACCCCTCATAGTTTTGTATATGTGACGATTTTAGGATGAGGTACCACTTGTCTTATTAGAATTATTTTTATTACAAGCTTTTTAATTGCATCTTGATAGCTGTAGCCTATTGTTAGAACCTTATTGATGCCTAATTAAATGGTATATTTTACCTAAAACATCACATATAAGGTACCAATCGTCTAGCTCAAGGGTCGGCAAACCGAGGCTCGTTCGATGTTTTTCCGGCACCTGGCTCTTTGTCTAATTAGACAAAGAGCCAGAGTGGATTTCACAGCGGTTCAAACGCCGTCATCACCAATCCCGATATTATGATGACATATTTCTAAAAATTACTTAATTTTTGATCAAAATATGGGACACATTCTTAAAGAGGATCGTCGAAATTTCGGGATTGGTGATGACGGCGGTTGAAACGCTCTGAAATCTACCCTAATACTACATTTACATTCAGCCCCTGCCACTGTCCTTCGCGCTGCCGACAATAATTCCTTAAATACTGCTGCAGCAAAGATCGAGAGGAGTGTGTGTTTACATACTGCCCTACCACGCACTTCGCTTCCGAGTTTCGACAATGGCTGACGTCGAAATAATTGCAGCGTCCGCGCTGTCTTTTTGCGATACATAATATGTTCGATAAATAACAAAAATACCAAATACAAAAAAGAAAATTCGCCGTAGAAGATGGTGGATGATATCCATCCATCGTAATAGAACTTTGTAAGCAGAATGTAAACAGGCACTGCCGGTCGTTTGACTTCCGCACAAAAAACCGCTCTTTTGGGGAGCGCCGGGCAGCGCAAGCGTCAATGGCAGTGGCATGAGAAGCATCGTGTTTACACACTCGTCTTGCCCACTTCCCTGCTCTTTGGCTGAATGTAAATGCGGCATAAAAAGTTTGCCGACCCCTGGCTAGCTGATGTTGCTAAGGTCTAGGTCTGGTGTCTCTATCTACATCCTCTATCAATGCCCCTGTTGGTAACAAGTCGTGGCATTTCAAAGAGATGTCAGTTAACTATATGTAGACAACAGTAAAGAAACAATTAGTTCAAGTTGTATAGAAAAATAAAGGCTCACACATCACCACTATCTAAGCCGCATGGCTCTGGTTATTGTTAGAGCACAGCAGGCTGTCGGGATTCGCAAGGGGGTCTAGTTCTGCAAAGAGTTTGAACCAAGCTGCCTTGTCATCTTTCTTCTGATTGGTCTTCGGTTTGGGTGCGTTCGGTTCAGGTGATTCCGATGGTTGGTCGCTTTTATTGGAGCTAAGTGGGATGAGGGTTTCATCCATTAGACTAGTTGCGTTCATGTCCTGGAAATATTAATGTTGAATTAAGTTACAGGGGCCTTTAAAAAGGTGGACCATCTGGTGCCTCTCTAGGGCTGGGGCTTTGTAGACCTTGGCGGCGCTGGTAGCCACACATCACTATAATAATAAAAAAAAGTTTTTTTTTATGGTGGTGAGTGGCTACCAATTACCCCTATAACATGGTCTGATGACTTGGCTAAGGTCTGGAGGCTGACAGCGTGCAACTGTTGTGGTAGTCTTTGAGGGAGACCTATGTTCAGCAGTGGACGTCTCAGGGGACGAATTCCGATAAGGTGGTCTGACACCATAAGGAATGCTTGCCATGCAGAGGGCAGCCCATATAGCCCTTGACCGCATTATGGGGCGGGACATTACAGTTGGTTACGATCCTCAGTAATGAAAGAACGACAGAGAACAAGCGTGAGAAGGCTGTGTGCGAGTCCTCCGACTACTTATCACGTTTGCGAAACTGGATAACGGTCAGCCGGAGGATTATCTAAGGGTTCGCGCAACGCACATTGTTATGCACACTCTTTAGTTTAAGCACAGTTCTGTTACTCCACTCATGTGGTAAATATAATATTAAATCATCATTACCTGTAGCAGCTGTGACGGCATAAACATCCCAAAGTTACTGGCCACATCACCACAATCCATCCTCAAACCGGCCAGGTCAGTACTGACCCCACTTTCGTCAGCTGACTCTACAACATCAATAAGGTTGGCAGACTCTGTTGAAGCTTCAGTTTTGTGGGCCGTGTCAGCTTTAGAGGTCTCTTCTTTCTGGTCACTCTTATTTGCCTCTGGTGGCTTGGGCTTTTGGCTGTTGTCATTGTCATCTTTATATTCATCCTGTAATTTCATACAGTACATATTTAAGAAGTTATTTAGATTATCATATTTCTTTTCTTTTTTAAAAGAACAAACTGACAAAATTCTCAACATTTCTATACAAAACCCAAATAAGAATTGAGAAGATAATTAAACAACGCAGATATTTTTAAACGATACAAAGACAAGTTTAGCCTACAGTAAGGGGACTTAGTGTAGCCTAAACTGTAATTGAATGAGCAAGTGTGAAGTGCCTTAGGTTCCGTTTGGCAAAAATGCTTTCGTCTGTTCAGCTGTTCTCTTCTACAGGTGCCATTTCTCATCTGATTGTCATGAAATTTTGTGAGCAGTTTCATTAGTTACATAGATTATTTTTGTTGATTCATTTTATGGATTTTTTTAGGCGTTGATAGATTGGAGAGGTCTATAGCTTACAGAGACACAAGTTATACCAGTTTTACATATGAGTACTGTTGAGTAAATTATTAAGCAATATTTACTTATAGTGTTAGCTGTAATTTGCTCCCTGCCTTGCAGTTAAAGCATAATTACCTGGAAGAATAACATTTGATCCTTATCCTGCGGCACTAAATCCTCTCCCTTTTGTTCTACCTCTTCCAAGTTCTGTGACAGCTCTTTAAGTATACAGAACTCGTACATGGGTTTTGCATTCATTGTGTCGGCAGTGGAAAGGAGTGTCTGGGCCACTTTGGTGCCAAATGTTAGGAAGGAGCTCTGGTAGTTGGTTAAGACATGGGAAAACATGTTGCAACGTGCTGCGGCTAGTAGATCAATCTGGAAGAGTAAGTATGACTTTGTAGTTTTTTTATAACTTTATAAATTGACTGAAATCATTGAGCCAATTTTCGTTTTTTTTCATTCTAATGTTCATAATTTAGCTATATAATCATAGTTAACCCGAAACACAAGATACAGAACCGCTACATTATGAACAAAGTCAAGTGGCTCAAGAATAACCTAGTCTGACCGTATTTAGAGTGCTAAAGCAACAATAAAACAGATACAGCCACAAGACTGAAAGACGCATGGTGGGACGAATTGGCGTAAAAGTCCAAGTGGTTAAAAGTCGCGATCGCTGAAGGCTACGTTATAATAAGATACCTAATTTTCGATTCTATGTAATAAATAAGTAAACAATGTAATGAGCATACCTTTTGCAGCACATCAAGTGTTAGTTTATCAAACACCTTCTTGCTCTCTCTCACTTGCCGCTGCGCTTTCCTGAAGCTGTCCAGCCCGCGGCCCGTGTCAGGGTCCAGTTGCGCGCTCGTGGACTTCATCCAGCTCAGTGCAGCGCGGTACTCAATGCGAGCCTTTTCCATTGCGGACACTGTGGCCCTCATGTCGCTCACTGCCCGCCCCCTAAACGTTTCCACCTCGTGATACAACCTCAACAAGGGTCCTCTCACGGACAAACGCTGTTGTCCTGAGTAAGATATCACTTTGCCAGCCGATACCATGTGTTTCCCAGCCGCATCGTTATTCTTACCAGAATCCCGCAAAAACTTCCCTAAAGCGTTCTCCTCTTGAGCTAACACGCACAAACGCTCCTGATACTGGTCCAAAACCCTTTGTAATTGCAAACAACTATCTGATATTGATCGAAACAACTCTAATTTCGCATCTAGCTCGGCATCGGATGAAACTATGCACTCGTCTTCTTTGGTTCCTAATTTTTTCAGTACAGTCTTCTTTGTTACCCAATACTGGTGCTGCATCATTTTGAAATGGGTGAATTAAACCATTAATGCGTGGCAGCGAACTTTGAATACATTAACAATTCTTGCTGAAAATTATCGCTGAAATGAAATGCCAAGCTTATCTGCTGTCAAACGTCAAACAGCTGAAACAGATAAAGTAGCAAGAGATATTACAGGTTAAATTGATACAAAAAATGTCGTAATACTGTTGCTACCAACATAAGCATCTGTCAACACAAAAGATCGTTTAGTATTTAATTTAGCCGGATATTTCTTTATCTGTGGCGCGATATTTACAACCGGAATGTGCAATGGCTGCCGCGTTTCGCGTGACGTTCGAGTGTATAGTGATATTATAAAATTGACTATAAGATAAAAACATGCTTGTACTCTTTAGGTGAGATTCAATAATAGGCACAAGTTAGAGGACAATAATACAATGTACTGTGCTACTGATAAAACGATACCCGGAGTGTCATCTTCCCAATCTTCGAAGAATGTCAAAGAAGGTAAGTTTGTTCCTGTCATACCTATTTACTATTTTGTAACGGGCAAAACAACGGTTATTATCTTCTTTGATTCTTTTTTCTCAATATTCTTATTCTGCGGCATGAAGTGGGCTCTTCGTGGCTCTGTTTCATGCACGTATTATTGTTTTACTTGTGTATAGTTCAAACTTTCCGTGGTATTAACTTTTAAAATTATTATTTTTAACTATCTACATTCACTAGGCTATAACAGTCTGACAATGAATAAAATTCCGATATAAATAAACATGATTGCTCATTTACAGATAAGAAACGAGAGTTTTAATTCATAGTTTCCTTACCTAGTACTAGTTGATACCCAGAAGTTTAGAAAGCATTTTTAGTTGTGTCCTAGATAGTTTTCAGCCATTTCGTTTGAAAGTATAATGTACATGAATGTATATTTGCATTACATGCCAAGATACTGTCTGTGCACAGTGTATGCCATCATAAACTTAGACTAAACGTTTGAAAATATCTTTATTCTGTCCTGCCAAGATTCATATTGCAATAAGTCAAAGTAATGAACAAAATTTTTCATAACCCTCAACGCCAGCTGGTTTATAGTGGTTGGTAAATTTGGAGTTAGCAATTTTAAATAGAAATCATAAAATAAAAGAGTAATATGTATGAAATGAATGATCATTACTATGAATTTGTACTTGTGACTTCGCAATTAAGTATGGAAAATAATATTGGACAAATAATTGGGCTCTTGCTGCAAAATATTGTGGTCCTTAAAGTGTGTAAGATTCTCTCTTTTCAGCACATTATTGCCTGAACTATGGGAAAAACAATCAAAATGCTTCAATGTAAGCAAATAAGAGATGAAACTAAATGGAACTTTAGCTAATGTTATTTTCCTTACATAATTGCCAAGTGTCAAGAATCAATTAAAACAAAAAGAATTGTTATATATTACTTTTTTAATAATTTGAATTTGAGATTGTAGAGTTCAAAATTGGCCACCCTATGTGATGTACATACAAAACTTCAACTATCAAATGACTAAACCAGTTACCAATATGTTGCAAGTAAAAAACGGTGGAAGTTAGGAAAACCGTTATATTTTTCCTGTAATATTTAGGATGATATTAATAATTGGTAATTATTACAGATTTTTCTGTTCAGTAACTTTGAAGATAATAAGGGGAGAATGGGATTTTTTCGTTCTAAATCAAAAAGTGATTAAGAAAAAAAATAAAAATGGTTTTGGAATCTACAAATTAAGCCCTTTCATTTGATACCCCACTTGATATAATAGCCCTACTTTTAATTTTAAACATCCCATTTCAGCCCCCTTAAAAAAATAAATAAAAAAGTTACAAGAATTTTTCTATGACCAATACACACAAGGGTTAATAAAGGAGAACTACCAGTAAGTTAAAATTAATATTAAATGTAAACATATAAACTCAGCTTAATTGACAATGGTTTTTGCTGGGTTGGTCTTGTCTGAAAAACATGGTTAGGGAGACTACTCAAGATACACTTTCTGTCTTCCGGTCAAGCTTGTTTTATCAAATTGAATAGTGTGATGATGTAGATTCAAATGGGTTGGTCAGTCATCCTGGAAATATCCATATGTAATATTGTTTGCTACATAGTTTTGAAAGAATATATCTCAAAGTAGAGTGGGATTCATAGTTTTTTTTTCTTTTTCTTCTAACTGGCTACACAAGGGTTTTCAATGGCTAGCAATTAAAATAATACAAGTGTCGGATAATAAACAGTGCTAAATTGGAGCATAAATGTGTCCATATTTTTAAAACATAAATCTCAATAGCATTAAAAAAAATTGGTTAGGTGATTTTACAAAATAATAGGTAAGTCGGTGGAAATCGAGTTCTGTGGACACCCTCCCCCTGTACTGACTTGGTTTAACATTACATCTCAAAACTTGTCGTAGAAGAACTGCGTTGCGAGATTTGCATCTTTTTACATGTAATGTTTTTGATGGGAATAATATTATAGCATTGAATCAGTATTGGAAACTTGGGATGTCGTCTCTAAATCGTTGCCGTGACGATAACCCTATTAAAAACTGTTTTGAGTTCGAGCACGACCTTGTTTCAAGACGTGACGTCATACAGAATAAGTTGCTTAGACGAAGCATGTTTAGTTGGAATATCACGTTTGTATGAAAATAAAAATCTCTCTTCACTAGTTTTAAAAATGCCAGAACGAGTCTAAATGAGTGTCGTTCCCAAGTTAAACCTACCAATCGCCGCTCGTCGATAGCATATACAGGGTGTCCCTAAAACCAACTTTTATACGATCAGGGCTGATAGACCAGCTCATAAGAACCTAGATTAAGCAAATTTGACCTCAGTAAAAATCTCTTAGTTTTCGAGATATTGACGTTTTTGTAAAACTCGTGCTAAGTGATACCCTGACTCGGTGTTTTGAGTGTCATTGCTAAAATATCAAGTATTTTACAAATCTGTATTTTGCTATGTGTGGCCAAATAACTATGCTATTGAACGTATTTTCTATTTTTGCTAATTTATTCATGCTGTGGACACAGTACAATAACAAAAAAAAATTATTCGATTTTTTTCAAATTTCACCTCTGACTTCGAACTAGCGTGGTGAAAAAAAAAGTACCAACATAACCAGGCACTCAACGTAAAAAAATTGCGCATTTATTGTAGTTTTTAAAATGGTATAAAATTTACTAAACACTGTAATAATTTTTGAAATAATGATATTTTGTTACAAAATTAACTGCCTGCCGCCTTCATCTCATACGATCCGGTTGAACTAAGTTTGCACCTGGCGTATTTGACATCACATACAAATTAGGTGCAAACTTCACGTAATCGTCAATATCTCGAAAACTAAGAAATTTTTATGAGGTCGATTTTACTCAGTCTCGTTTTTTATGAGCTGGTTTATCAGCCCTGTTCGCCATTTTGTAAAAGTCGCGAATTTTGATAGCCTGGATCAGTCTTTCGAATGTCATGACTTCAAATTTCAGTATTTTCTTAATCTGCTTTTTGTTAAACATTACTTAATAATTATGCTATCATACCTTTTCTGTTCGAAATTCAAATTCTGGTACGAAATTTAACCAATGGAATATTGTAGTATAACCTCCTTTTGAATTAAAATGCTATTATCTTAAAAACTACGGTGTCTAGTGTGTAAAATCTTACTATTTTAAACTACATTATTTTTTTTATTTTAGCATGGTAAATTTGTTTTAAGTATTACGCGATTCAAATCCGAGGTCATATTTTGAATCACGTAAAATCTAATTTATTTTGATAAGGTAGGATAGCATAATTATTAAGTAATGTTTAAAACAAAAAGCAGATTAAGAAAATACTGAAATTTGAAGTCATGACTTTCGAAAGACTGATCCAGGCTATCAAAATTCGCGACTTTTACAAAATGGCGAACAGGGCTGATAAACCAGCTCATAAAAAACGAGACTGAGTAAAATTGACCTCATAAAAATTTCTTAGTTTTCGAGATATTGACGATTACGTGAAGTTTGCACCTAATTTGTATGTGATGTCAAGCACGCCAGGTGCAAACTTAGTTCAACCGGATCGTATGAGATGAAGGCGGCAGACAGTTAATTTTGTAACAAAATATCATTATTTCAAAAATTATTACAGTGTTTAGTAAATTTTATACCATTTTAGAAACTACAATAAATGCGCAATTTTTTTACGTTCAGTGCCTGGTTATGTTGGTACATATTTTTTTTACCACGCTAGTTCGAAGTCAGAGGTGAAATTTGAAAAAAATCGAATAATTTTTTTTTGTTATTGTACTGTGTCCACAGCATGAATAAATTAGCAAAAATAGAAAATACGTTCAATAGCATAGTTATTTGGCCACACATAGCAAAATACAGATTTGTAAAATACTTGATATTTTAGCAATGACACTCAAAACACCGAGTCAGGGTATCACTTAGCACGAGTTTTACAAAAACGTCAATATCTCGAAAACTAAGAGATTTTTACTGAGGTCAAATTTGCTTAATCTAGGTTCTTATGAGCTGGTCTATCAGCCCTGATCGTATAAAAGTTGGTTTTAGGGACACCCTGTATATTACACCTACTAGTAATAGGTAGTAGTAATCTATGGCAAGTGTCAAAATTGTACCTCCAACTTGGGTATGTCACCAATATCGTAATAGGGAATATAGGTACATGATATTTATTATTTACTTTAATAAAAGCTCATTCATATAAGAAACAGGAGGAAAAAAATATTTTTCGAATAACTATAAAAATAACTAAGATATTAGACAAAAGAAGATTTATCTCTATCTCTTTCTAGCAAAACAGAATATAGTATGGAAATTGTATGGCGGCCGTGTACTATGACGTCATAGTCCATATCGGGACTTTCTGTCTAATCGCTGTCTGATTAGTGTTTTAAAATGTTTATATTCTCCGTAGTTCTCGGTCGATCTTAATTTTATTTTACCTCTAGGTATGTCATCTTTTTTATGGTATTTTCATATTTTGTAAAGAAATGTGTTAAAAAATAATCTTGCATATTCCCTATTGTGTATTCTTCCCGTGTATAAAATAGGCGCGAACTGTGTGGGTATCAGCTAATTATAAAGACAGAAAAGTAGTCCAACTTCGCCCGTTTAGGAACTCGCGATACGTATTGCACGGATCGCACTCGCACACACGCGGTATCGCACGTCGATCCGTGCTGTAGCATTCTTAAAACTTTACTTGTAGTGCGTTCGTTCACGGCGCGCACACATACAAGCGCACGATGTACCTTTTGTAGGAAGAAAAATTACTGCTATTATACAGTGGTATCAGTGGCGTGACGTCAAAGATGTTTGGACAAGCCGGAGCCTAAAAGCAGTAAAATTTGTTGCTCAAATCCTTGAAAATAAACAAGTCAGTTGGATTTGAGTTCTATGGGCGTCGTAGTGGCGTATTGCTACAGTAATTCTGATATTTTCCACGATTCGTACGTTTGTAATATTGTCTTCGGAGGGGAGTGACTGCAACCTATTAATTATTGATCGTTGTTAGCAATTTATACAAAAGGACTCCAAGTCGTAGCCAGGTCAAGGTTACCGCCGCTTGATTCGCGATTCGCGTGTCTATTATTAACATCATTTACATGTATCGATTGAATTCCGGCCAAACGTCGATCTTCGTCGATTCATTCAATGTCGATTTGCATATGAAGTGAAGGTGGGAAGGGAGGCTTCATGTATTGTTCCTCTGGGTATGTAACGTCGCACGTTCGTAAGTCGAGTAGGGAGGCAAGACCTTGTTGGACTGGTGATGTTTTTATGCCAGCGTTTGAGTGACAGGTGCCTATTTGTAGGTAATCAAATGTTTTTTGAAAGGAGCAAGGACTATTCCTACCGATATGTGTATCTACTTAACGTAGCCTGTGTTACTGCTGAGCAGAGGCTCTTATGGCCAGTTGAAGTCTATTAAATATAGAAAATGAAGAACGCGGATCAATCAAAGAAAAGTTTGCAGTAATGGGATTATAATACCTGTGATGACTTGCCTCCATACTTAATGTAAGATCGAAAACGGAGGAGTAAGCGTTTTCAATAAAATAACATTCCAAGAAGTCTTAATGCCCATCACTTAGCACTCTTACTTTATTATTAAAAAAACAAAAACGATAAAAGCTGAACTTAACTCCCAACCGAGCACGTTTGACCTGACTCAAGATTTTTAGCGTTCATATAAGCACTACCTCTTGTCCTGATTCGAAATAATATTTCCTGGTAACCTGCTGTTAGCGCGCTTAAATGTCAGGGGTCGTTGTGTTAGCGATAGATAGCAGCTCTTGTCGGTAGGGATGGATATAGTCAATACTCAATAGTCATAGCAGTAGGTTTGTAGTGGATTGGAATTGGGATTAGACAATACCATTCAAACGGAAGATGCAGATTACTTTTTACTGGAAATCGAATGGTTTATTTGCGTCAAAGCATGTTTACTACTGACTGTCATTGTGCCTACACTTGGAGTAAGAGTATCTATCTTATTAAGATAAAACTTAACCCCGATGTGTTTGGCCCATTTATTGCCTTGAAACGAGATTAGCTGATTTGCACGTGTTTATCGTAAATCTGCAAAGTTTAGATTTCGTTGGAACATCAAAAAACAGCGTCCAAATTTACTGACTTGGCTGGCTTCTGTAGTATTTGCAGCGTGTGCAGTCCCAATGTAAATAGACTTTCAAGTAAAGATAACTGAATTTATTACCTAATTATACCAATGTTTACTGCCAGTCTTGGAGTGGACTATAAAATCGCATATTGAGAAGGCATGTAACAGTCGTATTTTATGCGCTCTTGCTCTGTTTCCGGGCTGTAAAAGTGATCATAACATTACTTATATCAATCACGATTCCAATGGATTTCGAAGTGATAGAAACAGGAATGATATTTGCAAAATCCTGGCTAATATGAGGGAGTAAGTCGAATGTTATACAGGGTGGAAAAAATCTATGGGCCATGGAGGGGAACTGCCTTAAATCCTTTAGTTAGCTCATTTTACTGAAAGGAAACATTCCTTTATGAGAATTCCTTGAAAAGAAACAAAATTGCATTTAAGATTTTCTAAAATTTTCTTGGCCTGTGTATTGGAATTGATGGTAAAATAAAATTAATGATAGATTGTTTGTTTATTAGAGAGATTTTATCCTGAACAACAGTGCTATCGATTAGTATAATAAAATAGCGAATGCTTATTTTTTGAATTTTTAGCTGGTTCGATTCCCGGGTGAGATAAGCTAATTTTTTTTCTAAATCTTTGAATGCAGTTTTGTTTCTTTTTAAAAATAAAGGAATGTTTCCTTTCAGTAAAACTAGCTAACTAAAGGATTTAAGGTAGTTCCCCTCCAGGGCCCACAGATTTTTTCCACTCTGTATTTAACACCTTAATTTCACCCGGACGTTGCCCGTAAACGCGAAAGCAATTACGTACAATTTCCCTTGTATCCTATACCGTAACGAATGTATTGATGCGTCAAGCATAGGTGTATTCATGAGGCCGGGGTGCCACGGGCGCCGCGTCTGCTGACACAGTTCCGGGCGCCGGCGCGGCGAGCGGGACCTGACTGCAACCCGGCCAGACGACACGCGGCCGCCCTCCCGATCGCTCCCGCCCTGGACGCTCCGCGAAACCGAGCTCGCGATCTCCTATCCGACTTCTGAAAATCAAAGATTACTGCCATTGTTATACTACAATACCGATGTGCGTAAGCTCGCTTCCGTGCGATTGTTGATGTGTAAATAAACATTCACGAGCCCGGTCGTACCGCGAAAAGTTTGATCGTTTGGACAGTGACGCGTTTGTGGAACTTTGTTGTTGAACGATTCGAGTGTAAATAAAGGCAGTGAGTTGAGAGGACGCTTGTATTTAGAGTATTTCGAGCTAGTTGTAGGGCTAGATTTTAAGGGAGGTTTAGTAAAGCCCCAAGCTGTATTCCTTCGACAGTTTCAAGGAGTACGGGTATGACGACGACAGGTGCAATGGCCACGACGATGATGGCTTCGGCACCGCCAAGAAAAGTGAGTTTTTTGCTTCCGAATTTGTTTATAATTGAATTTAATTGCCTGCTGTCCAAGTTATATATCACTTCATTGTTGGCTGGTGTAATGAGATAATGGGTTTAAAACGCTGCAAATGATTAACTTCCTTCTTTGTCAGTGAATCGGGTAATCGTTTCGAAATATTTACTCATCAATTTTATTTATCGATTAGGGGAATTTTAATTCGAGGACGGTCATTTTCACGTACGCTTTATCGATATCGTGATTAGAGCTTTGATAAAACATATTATAGTATATCCATAGATTTTTTTTTAATTCTGTATAACTGACCTGCGATTGACCTCAGTAGCAACTGATGGCAGGCGACAAATAAGATTTTTCATTCTTGTCTTGAAGAGTTAAATTATGGTATAGCGCAGTAAACACTTTGTAAAAACACTATATGCATCACATTGTTTGTTCACCTGAAAAGACTGTAATACTTGTAAGCAATGTCGTGCGCTTCTAGAACTGTCTTCATGAAAGTTTAATGATATGAATACGGTGAAACGTTGAATAGTTCACAATCGATAAGTGGCAATACTGCTGCTTCATTCACACGGGGCTGGTTCGATTATGCCGCCAAGGTTAAAATATACGTGATGTTACGGAAACAAAACGTATTATCTACTTATTTTATTGTGCAGCTGTTCAATTCCATGATAAATCGACGATCCGTCAAACGTGCCTGAATTGGAAAATTTACAATTGTTTATCTGTGAGAATATAGATCCCACTAAAAACATTTTCATGTAAAATTTTGCCAAGACGAGACCATATGACTCGCACTGTCAAAAAGTTATCAGATCTCATGTAGAGCCAAGCTGCTAACCCTACACGCCGTAACTCTACAAGGCCTAAGTTCACAAACTCTACACCTGTCAAAATATGTGGCCTGGCCATTTCGCTGCATTTACCGTTCATTACTTTTCTGTTATACAATAGTTCTTGTAGTAACGAAACGATATAACTTTGCCTTTCCTGTTTCCTCACTTCACTTGAATGGGAATATATCCATACCTATACATATTGTCATTCCTATGGGAAATATTCTCGGCACGCACGTAACTATTCGTGATAATTGAGGACACCCTGTTCTACGTTACTGGCACATTTAGAAACATGGTGCAGTAATCGACATTAAACTACACCCAAAATCGTTTATGCAGATTATTTAACGGTTCCAAAGTTATTCCTCAGACAAACATATCGATACCTTTAGACTCAAAGGGTGTAAACGCCGTAGGTTCTAATGGTGTTTACGCCCTTTGGGTCTAAAGGTATCGATATTACAGTGGCGTGGCGTCCATAGAACCCGTTTCCCACCGGCTTGCCCAATTTAAAGCACATGACCGGGGAGTCTACTACTCCTGAAGAAAAAGTTATCCGAATCTGCTCCGGCATTTACTAAGAATATTTTTGACACCACGCCACTGCGATATTATACAGGGTGTCCCTAAAACCAACTTTTATACGATCAGGGCTGATAGACCAGCTCATAAGAACCTAGATTAAGCAAATTTGACCTCAGTAAAAATCTCTTAGTTTTCGAGATATTGACGTTTTTGTAAAACTCGTGCTAAGTGATACCCTGACTCGGTGTTTTGAGTGTCATTGCTAAAATATCAAGTATTTTACAAATCTGTATTTTGCTATGTGTGGCCAAATAACTATGCTATTGAACGTATTTTCTATTTTTGCTAATTTATTCATGCTGTGGACACAGTACAATAACAAAAAAAAATATTCGATTTTTTTCAAATTTCACCTCTGACTTCGAACTAGCGTGGTGAAAAAAAAATGTACCAACATAACCAGGCACTCAACGTAAAAAAAATGCGCATTTATTGTAGTTTCTAAAATAGTATAAAATTTACTAAACACTGTAATAATTTTTGAAATAATGATATTTTGTTACAAAATTAACTGTCTGCCGCCTTCATCTCATACGATCCGGTTGAACTAAGTTTGCACCTGGCTTGCTTGACATCACATACAAATTAGGAGCAAACTTCACGTAATCGTCAATATCTCGAAAACTAAGAAATTTTTATGAGGTCGATTTTACTCAGTCTCGTTTTTTATGAGCTGGTTTATCAGTCCTGTTCGCCATTTTGTAAAAGTCGCGAATTTTGATAGCCTGGATCAGTCTTTGGAATGTCATGACTTCAAATTTCAGTATTTTCTTAATCTGCTTTTTGTTAAACATTACTTAATAATTATGCTATCATACCTTTTCTGTTCGAAATTCAAATTCTGGTACGAAATTTAACCAATGGAATATTGTAGTATACCCTCCTTTTGAATTAAAATGCTATTATCTTAAAAACTACGGTGTCTAGTGTGTAAAATCTTACTATTTTAAACTACATTATTTTTTTTTAATTTTAGCATGGTAAATTTGTTTTAAGTATTACGCGAGGTATGATAGCATAATTATTAAGTAATGTTTAAAACAATAAGCAGATTAAGAAAATACTGAAATTTGAAGTCATGACTTTCGAAAGACTGATCCAGGCTATCAAAATTCGCGACTTTTACAAAATGGCGAACAGGACTGATAAACCAGCTCATAAAAAACGAGACTGAGTAAAATTGACCTCATAAAAATTTCTTAGTTTTCGAGATATTGACGATTACGTGAAGTTTGCATCTAATTTGTATGTGATGTCAAGCACGCCAGGTGCAAACTTAGTTCAACCGGATCGTATGAGATGAAGGCGGCAGACAGTTAATTTTGTAACAAAATATCATTATTTCAAAAATTATTACAGTGTTTAGTAAATTTTATACCATTTTAAAAACTACAATAAATGCGCATTTTTTTTACGTTGAGTGCCTGGTTATGTTGGTACATTTTTTTTTCACCACGCTAGTTCGAAGTCAGAGGTGAAATTTGAAAAAAATCGAATATTTTTTTTTGTTATTGTACTGTGTCCACAGCATGAATAAATTAGCAAAAATAGAAAATACGTTCAATAGCATAGTTATTTGGCCACACATAGCAAAATACAGATTTGTAAAATACTTGATATTTTAGCAATGACACTCAAAACAAAACACCGAGTCAGGGTATCACTTAGCACGAGTTTTACAAAAACGTCAATATCTTGAAAACTAAGAGATTTTTACTGAGGTCAAATTTGCTTAATCTAGGTTCTTATGAGCTGGTCTATCAGCCCTGATCGTATAAAAGTTGGTTTTAGGGAGACCCTGTATATGTAGGTCTTATAGATATACCTATACATATACCTCATATCATATATATACATATTCCTTATATGTATACATATACTGCACCTCAAATTACACTCATTTTAGTTCCGTAGGTTTACTTTCGTGCCGAGCCTTATATCTTCGTTCTTTTTATTATATTACCCATTTCCTCTTAATCCCTAGAACTTGGTAATAACTCTGGAATGACTAAACTTAAAGTTATTCAGTTTTTGTGATTCCGGCTCTTATCATTGAAATTATACATCATATACGATAACACATGGACCCCCCTCGCGTCTGTTATCAAGGATACTGTCATAATTTTGTTTGCAATGTTGTATCCGGCGGTCATAGTACCACGAAATGATAGGTTTCGTGAACTGCTATCATTGGCGTCCGAGCTACAGGTACGTATATACGTAATTAGTGTAGTACTAACCTAGTGATAAGTCTTAATGTAACCAACCAAATATGGATTCATTCCGAAATAAACGTATTGAATTGAATATAGAATTATACACCGTTTATAATTGGAATAATATACTATGAGTAACTATGAGGAATCATTTCCTCGTTTTATAAATAGGTGCGAACATTTATTTGAAGAATAAGAAGTAAGAACTTCATCGCCATCTGTAGCTTTTTTGTCCTGTATTGGACATTGGCCTTTTTACCCGACTGCGGCGAAGCCCAAAGGAGGGTTATGTGTTTGACCTGTATGTATGTATGTCCGTTCCTGTGTCCGCTTGTAACTACTCAACGGCACATCCGATTTTGATAAATGATACATCATTAGATTCGTCTTGATGGCGCGAGTGTCACTGGGTATGAAGTTCGTTAAAATAAACAAAATGGCGGATTTTATGCAGTTTCAAAGTGCACCGCGGTCGGGTTTTTTTTTTAGTAAAAATGTGGTTAATCAATGTATAGTCGCGGAATGAGAAGTTTCGTCATCGAGTTTTTGATTTAATAGTGACGAACCTTTTCATTCCGCAACTATACACAGGCAGGTGCATGTTAGAGTACCTACAATCCACGAAGAAGTGAACAGTTTCGAAAAAAATGCGTGGAAAATCACATCACACTAATATTATTGGATGTTTGTTACTGAATAACGGGGTAACAACTGGGTGTATTGAGCTGACATTTGGATTGAAACATAGGATACTTTATATCCCGGTAAATCGTTCCTTTTGGACAGTAACGAGAACAACGCGGGCGAAGCCGCGGCTAAATGCTAGTGTTTATATAATCTGCACTTATACACAGAATAACAAAAACTTATACTGATTTGATGTCATTTCCCGCTCGCTGTGCGGAAAGAAAATCCCACTTCCTGGCCGGAAGCCTGGTGAAGACGTCAAATTGTGTAGGTACACACTACGGATGGTAATAAAGAGAGCCCCAGTAGAGCTAACACAACTAGCAGCGACTTCGCTTGTCGCGCGACATAGTATGGCCTGTCTCTGTCACACTACATTGAATGGAAAGAGATAGGTTGTATTTGTTGCGCGACAAAGTCACGTGTGACGCGCGTCACAGTTGTGCTAGAAGTACAGATCGCATTTTATGCACAAACACCGGCGATCGAGGACAATATTTTTATTCCCGCCCTTTGGGTGCGTAATAGTTAGCAATGGATTATTTAGGAGTTGACAGTTGATTACGACTTAATTTACTTGAATTTTAGCAATGAGATCCAAATGTTGACCTGGGAAAACCAAGAATTCATAAAAATAACTGCACTTGATTACCTTGTTCTTTACCTTGCAGACATGACTCTGAAGACATAAACAGAATGTCATATTTGTTTGTAGTCGTGACATGAACAATTTACGTCTCAAACAGAATGTGACACTCCCATTATTATAGTAAATGATATGACTACAGTTTTTGTAATATTACTTCGCCTTGAATAAAACCTCCATTTCCTTATTAACCCACTTTTTTGGTATTTACGTTGAAAGTGATATACATCGTCATCTATTTGAAAATAACTCGTACACCTCTTTTTCTTTCCTACTATTAATGACTAAGCGAGCGCAAGCATTCTTCGCTTCAGCTTGGGCAAAAATACTTTTGTATGTATGTCCGGCTGTTCTTCTCTAAGTACCTACAGATCGCATATCGCAACCAATTTACGTGAAATTTTGTGAGCAGGTTCGTTAATTATATAAATATTTATAGGAATTTTAGTTTTTTGGAATTTGTTCAATATGGTGAAGCCCTGAGGGGTTGACTTGACAGGCTCGCTAGGTCTGCAGCTTACAGAACCATTATACCTTTAAAAAAGGTGATTTGCGTGGAACTTTCTCAGTTTTATAGTTTAAATGCAACACATACCTACTTTTCTACAGAAAGGGAATATTACAATACAATACATTAGTACATTGTCGTAGAGGCCGGAATGTTACTAATAGATGGACGAGTGATTTCGAGGGCCTCTGAATACGAGTGCATCTATTGCACTTTCGGCCGCGACTTAGCATAGTACTTTTCACGCCTACTGCGAAGAAATAAGAATAATATCATACCAAAATAACCACATTTTTACTAAAAAAAACCCGTCCGCGGTGCACTTTGAAACTGCATAAAATCCACAATTTTGTTTATTTTAACGAACTTCATACCAAGTGACACTCGCACCATCAAGACGAATCTAATGATGTATCATTTATCAAAATCGGATGTGTCGTTGAGTAGTTACGAGCGGACACAGGAACGGACATACATACATACATACATACATACAGGTCAAACACATAACCCTCCTTTGGGCTTCGCCGCAGTCGGGTAAATAAGATAACTCAAACGCAACTTATTCTTTAACACCGAATAGCAAACACCAATTTATTATTTTATCGATACAAATACTTTAAACCCAATTACATTAGAAAATAACACAATGTTAAATGCTTATAAATTATTCCGCCATTTTCCTAATGATATTTGACATTCAGGAATATTTGAGCCCAATAATTAAACGCAGATACCAACGAAAGTGACACTTGTTTTTTTTTTAATTTTGCCATTACTAGCGCGACAGTGGCTGTATGGAGTATTGTCGAAGTCGCGTGACGTGCTGCGGTACAGTTCGCGATCTGATTGGTCTAATATACCTACTTTATTGCACACCAGAATACATATTACGAAAGGTAAAAAAACTACTCAAAACAATTTAAAACAGTCTTATCGCCGTGAAATGCGGTCTCTTCCAGACAACCTTACTTCCTTTACCTGACAACGACTTTGCTCTACCGCGTGTTTGATTTGCCTGATCATGTTATCCTGAACTAAGACACACTCACTAGACATCATGTAAGTAGCTGACTCGTTTCTACATACCTATTGCAAATGCCGATATAAACATTAAACAAGCAGACAGTACGAATGTCATGTCATACAATTAATAGGGCTTTGTTTCACTTCCTCGTGCCTGCAATGTGGTCAAGCATTAAGTATGACCTCGCTAATCTGTGATACTATTGTAAAGTAGATGATATACGCTTAGACGTCAGTACTGACGTTAGTCAGGTCATAGTAACGGTTGGATGTGTGACAAACAAAGAATGAATATCATTGATAACAAAAGCGAGATTATATTACTTTCTTGTTTCGTATTTTTTTATGAATAAGTGGGGCCAAATGCCGTATTTTTCTGCCATCGGCGTGGCGCTACTAGAAAAGGGACTGATATATTGGTTATGTGATTGTCAAGTATCATTTTATAGATTTACACCCTCATTCCAGTTATGACATCATAAAAGTATGATAACTTGCCAGCTATATGTACTCGGCCGGCAACCCCTTACTTCCCGGCCTCTGCAGTAATGTACTATTTTTCTATTCTCGTACATACATAACAAGACGGATTTTCCTTTCCTTTTAGTACCTACTTCACTGCTACAATAACTAGAGATTAATAACATGACTTAATTAGTATGTATATATGAGTTACGTATTTATTTCAAGAAGTGTGTTTTGTTGATGCATATGTCAATATTGTGTTTGTCTTTCCTCCTTATTTTTATCTTGTTCTAATGTAAATATTGTATAGCATAGCAGTCCTAAGATTGTATAACCTTTGGAATTCTGAACATTATATATACAGTTTAATAACATCTTTCACAAATTGTTTAGATCAGTACTTATGTACATATTTTCGAGTGGAGCTTGACACATAACATAATGCAATGCCCTCATGTGGTCATCACCCCATACATAAAGAAACGAGGATGAAGAAAAGTATATGTGTATTGCGAAAAATAAGTATGCATCAATATATAAATAATAGCTCTAGATCACTTGTCAATTTCAGAGTTAACGATACCCCTTTGTCTTGAAAGCGACCGTTCCACAGAGCCTGTATTACCATATAGACCATTCGATGCAGCCCCACGCGTAACCAGTATGACAAGTAAGCGCAGCGCAGAATAAGTCAGTGCAGCGTCATCGAGAGATAAGAGTAGGTGAACGGGCGTAGGCCTGTCTGTCTGCCGCGAGTCAGTAGGCCCCCGCGGCTTGACAACGCTGGTCGACGCTTGCGCATAAAAAACTAGGCCGCCTTCGTGCGATATTTCACATTAGCGGGCAAAACTAATGGAAAAAGTGTACATAGTGACCATTGGACGTCCGCATATAAGATTGTAACGGACGGATTTTAACAGTTAACCTTTATCGTTGCTCGCGTCATCATGATTGCAGCAATCTGAAGTGCCGAAAACTTAATTTGCCATCCGGATATCTATGTGGGCTACGTGATAAGTGACAAGTGTGTAACGGTATTGTTTTGGCTTTTGTTTTCCTGTGAATCTCCGCCGGTCAGGTAGACGGTTCTGGGAATTGGTTACATTTGGTTTTTGTGAATGAGTCAGCTAACAGGCGTCGGGATTGTTAACGTCGTCAACGTGCTGCCTACGATTTCGGAAGGTATTAAACTGTTGAATGAATTCCTAATTTGTATTAACATTGACTTTTTTATGTTTGAACACTTTTTAACCGACTTCCAAAAGAAGGACGGTTCTCAATTCGTCTGAAAGTTTTTTGTTATATCTAAGTTTCGAGGCGTGACGTTTTTTATACATTGTTATTATGATATCAGCGTTGCAGCTGCAATAACTATCATAACATTACGCTACGAGTACTTACTTGCACATTGTTTAGAGTACGACGTGTTGTTTGATAACAAACGGGCTTTATTTTTAAACATTTAACCGTCCTGTAATAGACACTTTAGCTGTGACAGTAAAAGGATCGATGCACTTATGGTGATTCAAATAGATCCGATCTCATTACTCTTGTTGCGTAACAGTCCCTTTGCTAATACTGTTTGTTTGTGCAAGACTGACCGTTATCGAGTTTCACCTACTCCATTAATTGGGTGTATCTCTATTCTATTGAACACGGAATTTAAGTTCCAAGACTTTATAGTTCCGTATCCTGTAAAGCGTAATGAATGACTGACTAGAGTTTGAATCTGTTTAAGTTTAACGGCTTTTGATTCACTCAATACAACTAGTGACCCGCCCCGGCTTCACACGGGTGCAATGCTGATACTAAATCCATGTATTATGCATATAAACCTTCCTATTGAATCACTCTCTCTATTAAAAAACCGCATCAAAATCCGTTACGTAGTTTTAAAGAAGCATACATAGGGAATTAGGGACAGACAGCGGGAAGCGACTTTGTTTTATACTATGTAGTGATACTGACCGTCTTCGATTTCACCTTGATTCCGATTGTTTCTCGATATGTTATTTATTGCGAGTAATAAAGATTTATTAATATCTCTGTGAAATTTGTATCGTACCGCTGATATCTCTTACTCAGTTGTGTCTGTGAAAGTTTACTTTCTTTTTTGCAAACAACGCTAATTTATTACCATCTACCGAGAACGTGAGTCTTTAAAAATTCGCTGCCGTATTTGCATACTGCGGAATAAATGATTTACCTCGTCTCCATTTTTCTGAGTGCATGTATGTAGCGTGGCGTCCACAGATTCTACTCGATTCCTACCGGCTTGCCTAATCAGGCATTTGAGCAGCTTATTCTACAGCTCTTACGGAAAATGTACGCCAAATCTGCTCCGGTTTACCCAAGGATATCTTTTACGCCACGCCCCTGATAGGTACGTATAGGTTGACAAAGCAAAGTGAATCTCAATTATCGTTGCACAGGATGTCTGGCTTGGATACAAAAGGAACTGAATCAGAGACCCTTAAAAGCTCGAGGCCTTGACGGTATCCGCCAGTTCTGATGGCATGTAGAAGCAGGTGCGTCGGCGCCGCGGGGTCAACGAACCGGGGACGTGAACGATTAATTCCTACATGTTGTAAATTCAATCAGGGGCATCGTTTGTCGAAAACGTCTGCCACTTGTACGTGAAGTGCAGAGGAAAATTACCAATTTGAATGTACGTTTGGTCGCTGTTTCATCCGTTTGGAGGTACCTACTATTATTTTTAGACAAATATCTTTAAATTACTGGTTATATTTTCGTTATTGGATCTATCCAATAACGAAAATAATAGAAATAAAAAAATAGAGGTACAAGTATAGTCAGAGCTAGCTGCTTTCACGTTATTAATATGTACTTAATATGTGTGTATATCTCCGATCAGTTATTGTGGCTACGGAGGTGCGAAAGAGCCTGTTTCTCGACAACCTCGCAAAAGCGGCCCTTTTTTAGAAAATATATCCTCAATCGCTTGAACTTGAACCTGTTTCTGCACCGATTGTCTTCTCATTTGCATATAATGTATGCACCATTAAATGCACAGTATGAGGCGGAGAAGTGCGTGCGAAACACCACTTTACTTGTATTATAGTATTCCGACTCTAATCGCATTCCACGCTGATACTTTTCTAAGCATAGATGGTGGTAGTATCTAGTTTTAACGCTTCTATCTTAACCGCATCGCAAGTTCAAGTGTTCTAGCAAGTTCATGTAATAAGCCAAGTTTGCTCTATACTTAGGAGCCCTGTTTAATGATGGGACTAGCCCAGTTGGCCTAGTGGGCAAGTGTTTAGACAGGCATTATATGCAAATTGGCCTAACCACGCCTAAATACGCATACATTTGAATGTGTAAACGTCGTATACCTCATTACGCTCGTTAATGCTTGATGCAGCGCTATTTATAGAATAATTTTAGTAAAATGATATTTTATTACTTTTGATTGACGTTTTATTACTTATAGACATAATTGAAATGGTTTCCGTCTCCAAAAATAACCCGAACAGCACTCAAGCTGTGTAAGATTTCTAGTTCCGAGTGTTATAGGGGCTGTAAAAGCTCTTATACAGCTTGTGTGCTACTTGGCTATAGACGCGGTTGGGTAAACCGTGCTTCGACCACGCCTGTACAATTACTATGAACTGAACCTTGAGTCTACGTATCATTCCTAATGGTCGCCTGACGTATCCACCTCGACGTGCGTTTGCTAGGAAGTCATTAGTAGCAATTACGGGGTAATTTTGCTATAGCAAAAACATGCATCGACTTTCGTCATTGCTGTCACAGTTATCTCCTTGATGCCGCTAGCTTTGTTTCCGCAGTCACTGACATCGAACCTTTCTCGGTATCCTCATAATCTGAGTCCCTTTTTGAAAGCAACGTAACATATCTTTAGACTGCATATGCCAACCACATCGGTAACTTATCGACTCGGTCTGGCGTTGTTTCGATGATACCACAGGCCTTGGCTTTAGTTGTAAATTTCCAACACGATACTTGAATCCACCGCAAACGTAATAGGATAGGTCGAGGTAACAAGAACAAAACTATTAGAAGTTTCTAAATACATTCCGCTATATTCGGTCGGTTGAAACCGCAAGGTCTTAATATACGTGGCTTACGTAAGTCGGCGGGAGTCGCAACTTCGGAGCTAGGTTTAATCCTATAATGCTGAATCCGGAGGGAGAGAACGGTTGGCTGGCCACAGCCACGCCGAATGGCCACGCCTCGACGGGCCCGCGCGCTGATACCGAGCATAATGTACGAGCACCATACCTAGCATTCATACCACTGCCTTACTAACGAAAATAACCTGCTCCGATGCACGTTGAGTCTGAGACGTGGCCGGACTGCAAGCAAGGTCTGGTGAACGTGATTTGATTCAAACATTAAAGTAATTATCTCCATTCTCTTAGCTGTCCAGTTAAATTGCGTATTGTTATCTTAGCTTACTTCAGTTCGGTTTAGATTTATTACTGTTTCATCTTTATCGT
Source organism: Eudemis profundana (assembly GCA_947034925.1). Classification (NCBI taxonomy): domain Eukaryota; kingdom Metazoa; phylum Arthropoda; class Insecta; order Lepidoptera; family Tortricidae; genus Eudemis; species Eudemis profundana. The sequence goes on from OX344803.1 coordinate 18,158,599, forward strand.
GGATTTTACTTAACGACTTCGGAAAAATAAAAACGTAATCATTTTAAATGAAAGGGCGTCGTTTTCCGTGCTGTTAAACGAAAGTTACCATTAGTGAATTACTTACAATTTGCCAATTAGTTCTGGCTGCCGGTGATTACGATAAACAAACAATCCCATATTTAGCCCTCTATCCGCATAATAATTAATTGTATACTAATTTCTCTCGCGTGGTAATTACTTATCTTGAATAACGGGCGTATACGCGTTGTCTCGCTTTCTTGCGTCTCTCGTGTTTAGCTCACGTGTTACAGTGCCTTTAGTTACTTTAATTACATGACTTTGGCTACATCCTGAATGGCGTGTGCTATTTTCATCATCTTGATTTATTAGGTTTCTTAGTGTCAGTAATTTGGCTGTGACAGTGGTGATTTGGAGGCTTATGCTTCGACAGTCATTGTTCATTGCCATTTGTCATATGTTTTTAGAAACGCCTATTTTATGCTTCTTAATTTTCTTTGAATTTATGAACTGCGTAATATGTTATTTTTAGCACAGACTGAATATTAACGTTGTTAACTGATAATTGAGTTCTTTATTTATTATCATGATATGCACATTTGTCTACCTATAAGCCGAATAAGACGATTGACTAAGACTGTTTAAATTCACTTTTTAGGAATTTGGTCTATCTACAGTTCAAACTGCAATGAACTCTGCTAATAATTTCAACTTATAACACTTTAAAAGTCATTCAAGAAAAGGCTTAGTTCAAAGTATTCTACTTTGGTGCTTCGAGTAACCAACAAGTGCTGGTAGGTTCATTCAAGTGCTGCGCATTATGATCTACAATCGGTGCCATGGTACGCTTGGCACTGCGTCTAAATCCGCATTTACATCACAATTGTGTGCATTGTGCGGGGGTAGCAGGTTCGAGGTCGTGTCGCATCAATGAATGACGGCACACAATACTAGTGGCAAGATGTTCAGTGTTGAGGTGAATTTGAGAGAACACGGCTAAAAGTAGTTCAAACTACGCCAGAGAAAATGGGTTGTTGAAAAATTATACTCCATCCACTCTACTGACTTTACTAAAGTTCTTTTCATTAGTGAAGTTAAACTGCGAACTGATGTAGATATTCTGTCTTGGGCACGAGCACGATATTGAAATCGGAGTGGTCAGGCAAACCAAAAAGTAAAGGCTGGGTGGTTTGAACTTTGAATAGATTTCTCAAGGAATGGCATTCTAAAGAAAGGAAGAAATAGGATAAAGGAAGAGACCAATAAATAGCATATAAATTAAAGAATATACGTACCTATACGCAGACGATTGTCAGTTAGCGTTCAGAAGGCTCTTGAATTTGAAAACACTTCGATAAGGCTTTTAAGGGGTCTGTAACTGACCAGCAAGGAAAAAAATAACAGAGCATGAGCATAAGTGAACTGAACAGAAGTGCATATTCGCATATTTTTCTGGGTTTCAAAAGTGAGTCAGTCGAATTCGTGTCACTTCATTTGGTTGTCGCGAACCCATTGTGCGGGTCATTCGTCACCTTGCCCCCAATGGATTTCGCCGTAAACAATACAAACGGGCAATGTTTCCGTTTCACGTTCTATAGCCACAACATTTTCTCGTACTGGAGTCTTACTCGTCGTTTATGCATTTATGTATAATTTAGGACATATAGTATGCTTACAATCAAACAAAATAATTTTCTTCCACCTCACCCGACGAGTATATACAAATTTTTGCTGTCAATCCCATCAAAATTATTAATTTTGATAAAGATGTGGATATAAGTTGTAGATGGTTATAGAAGACCAATTAAATAAATACTGATTTTCCTCAGGTATAAAGAAACTTTTACTTTTAATGCAAAGAAAGATAAACTGAGCTAATCAGATTTCGTGCGAGTGAACACCTAACGCGATTGCAACGTCAATTAGTGTGATGGCGTAAATAAATATTGCTGAGGTAATTGTTACGCACCTATTGGCTTCGTGAAAATAATGAAATTAGGAATTTCAGCTTGTATAATTTAGATATAGAATACGCTGGAGTAACAGCGGATATTTTTGGAAGGGATAGCCAGATGTCTTCAGGAGAAGTCTGTAGCGATTGCCAGCTATCAATTCTGAGATGTTCGACAAGACGCTAACTAAGATTTCTAAGTTGGTTGCATAAATATAACTCATTAGAGGTCATCAGGCATAACACACTCTCGGAGAGAATTTTTTTTAAGTCCTGACCTCTCGTTTCGTCAATAAGTTTGTTGCGATGCACGATGAACATAAGAGGTTCTTCTATTTTTTATTTATTTTGATTTCAAACCTAATTGACATGGGTTTGACATAAAGGTTTGATGCTACTACTGCCATTACCCGTTTCTCTATTGGACTTTTTCATGCGATTTATGCTCAATCCTACGTTTCCTCATTTTCTTAACATTTGCAATGGTATGAAAAAGTATTTTTGTTGTTAATTAATAGCAAGACTGAGACTTAATAACTTACTGAATCGCATTCAAATAAGTATAAAACCATCATCATATTGTCTAATGAAAATCTGTTAAAACATTTCAGTAATGTCCGCATCTTGATTCATTCAAAGATTGGTCGGCGATCTTAAATACTCAATTAACGTCATCACCGATATGACCTCATCAAGATCGATATAGTAACCAACTCGCAGAGTTACACTTTATCTTGTGAATCACCAATTTGGTCAGATTATTTAATTGCTTACGTAACTCAGGAAACATAAAAAATTACTATAGCTTGGCAACTTCGTTGGTGACACTCACCTGTCTGTTTTTTGTTATGTGCAGCCGTAACTACTTATACAAGTTACCGCCAACACGAACGGCGACCGACGGAGGCAGCCTCCGGAGGCCCTCGTTCATGTTGGCGGTAACTTGTGTAAATAGTTACGGCTGCACATAACAAAAAGCAGACAGGTGAGTGTCACCAACGAAGTTGCCAAGCTATAGTAATGGTGTTTACTTTGCAATGTTTATTGTCTCAGATACGTTCGGATTCGTGTTTAGATGTGCCTTACTTATTCCATTCCTTGTACATACAAAGTTTGATATAAATAACAAGAAGTCTGTCACTTAGTTTGTCCTTTGCTAATCGTGAACCGATTTAATTATTGTACTTTTTATATCTCATACATTTCATGTTTTTTTTTTATTACACATTTCATCAGAATTGCTTGAAGTCGGCCATTAATTTTCGAATTTAACACTTCCTTGAATTCTAAATCGAAATGTTACATTTACATTTCTCATCATAAATAATTTTACATTTCCTAGTACAATATAGCGGAATGCAGAATCGAGTGGAGAGTGAAAACGCATTCTTGGCGGTCGTTCAAACTGTTCCAGTAACGAGTTGCATCAGCATCGGCGCTAGTTCTGTCATCAACTCATGCTGCTTAACGCCTGTTTATTTTGCACATAATAATTTATATGTACACTTACAGTACTTATGTACACTTACAATAAGTAGAGGTGCTCCTGCAATAAGAACATTTCTATCGGTATCCTCTATCTCTGCGCAGATAATGTTGACTATTGCCCTGTTACAAATATATTCTTTTAAGCTGTCTCTTTTTCTATCATCCCCACGGGATACTAGCATGAATGTTTATGTGATTGAGGCAATTGGAATTGTTAATTTCACTGATTCAAAAATCCCTAATGTACGGAGTAATACTTTGCGATACAGTCTGACGCCAGACTCGAGTGGGTGCCAAAATGTCTACAATTGGCAATAAAAACAAACAATTTGTCACTCATTATGACTACATACTGATTGTATTGGTCATATTTTGCTTATTATCCTTACATTCCGACGTTTAGACCACATATTATAATTCTATGTATATCGTAACTACGAGAGAATTTCACAGTACCTAGATGAAAATTCGGTTCTATGGACGTTTCGCCACTGGTACTCAAGCAATCGCGAACTCTAGTTGAAAGCAAGACTGCAGTTAATTCAATCACGATTTGTATAACATGTGCACTAGTTGCATTGTATTGCCGCGCAGTAGGTGGAAAGGCACGCGGCTGCGCAGCCGCAAGGTCGACGAACGACATTCGCACGTTGACGAGCGGTAACCACTCGCCCCCCTCCTGAGATGGCTGAACTAGATTTCATCCGCACTTGCTCGGAGACTGGGGTCAGATGTCGCTAGAAAGTCATGCCAAATAAGCAATTGATTTAGATATGAACTAGCATATATAATAACTTTGCAAAGTACGAATTTCTAGGCATGCACTTCAATGCTATAAAGAGATGCTTTATCTACGACTGCCGAGCACTAGAAATTCAAGTCAGTTGGGGTTAAATTTGGTGAAAAACTACTTACGAATTATGCTTTGTATTTGCCATGTTTCTGTAATCTAAATAACCTCAGAAACCCTTATGGTAAGGTTCCGTACTGTCACCAATCACTAAAATAGTAAAACCTACTGAATACTAAACTTGAATGATATATATTTGGGCTATATTAATATAACGTGTTATCATTTGGTATCTGTTCATTCGCTGACCGGCATATTGCACATTGGTATCACGGACCTAGCGTGGGTGTATCTGAGAGGCACCCACGTGCATACCTCAATTGTGTCAGCTCTATTCTGGTTACCATGTACGGTGCTGGAGTGTCGAAATTGCAACCTTCTCACATTATAAAATTGGTGTTTGTTGAATTGCATTAAAAATAGCGCGACTATTTTCGAATAAACTTGTATTCAGTCCAAGGTAAATAGCTGATTCAAGGTCCAAGGTCTCATTCGAAGCACTAAGATTCTACAGACTCCTCATCTCTGTTTCATTTAATTGTGTTATCTCAGAATTAGGTCACGGATAAAGTCGTTCTTCCTTGCGTAGTACACTTGTGATTTTTTGTGTTGTCTGGACCCCTTTTGGTTAAGCATATTGTTTAAATTAGGTTATGAATATATAACAATATATAACTCCTCTTAAGACAAATTTCACCGAATTTCCAAGTCTCAAACGAGTTTTCAATTATCCGCGACTGCATCTGAATGTGTCCTCTCGATCAAGCTGACAGAGGGCTGTTACGCGTCTCTTCACTCGTTTGGAAATGCTGACGCGCGAGTATACGAAAAGTCATATGCGGCTAAAAGAGGCGAAAGTTTATAAGTCCTTTTGGATGTTCATCAGAATTCCCGGGCGCCGCAACGCGACAGCCGACGCGTTATGAGCGTGGGCGCCGGGAATGAGTTCATTGGACAATCCCGGTATGCGGAACTAGCTTTCATCTTCTCAACTATATTTTTTATCCCTTTGATTGCATGTCAAAGAATGGAACAGCTAGGCGGGTCACACAGAAATGAGTGGGCTAATCAATTCATACTATTCGTAGTCTAAAATTTAGTTCTAGCTGCCCGCCCCGCAGTTAATTTACAACGCGCCATAAATAAAACATTGTTACATAAATAGCTAACTAAAACACAAATGCAGAAACTGACTACTTCTTGGCTTTGAAGTATTGATATGTCTGCATTGACAATGACATAGAATAGAGCACTTTCTGCTTTAGCCCAACCGTTTATTCAGAACAACAAGCATTCGTAACTTAATTATATACAACCGCCCGATTCTCAGGTAAATCTCATTTCCACTAGAAGCTCGTTTACTAGCAAATATTTCACAATGCACCGCGCGTGCATTGGCTGTACAAGTCTCGTTCACTTTATAAAATCCATCGCTTTCGAATTGCAAACACCGTGCATCCCGGTCCATGATCAGGATGTAGCATACCAAGCACTTAGCTTGCGGTGGATTTATGAATCGTAAATTCGTATATGAAACGGCCTTTACCGAAACGCTTTACGAGCTCTGCATCATTAATAAGTGGATAATCTTGTTAATTCCGCTGCTGAAACGTTCCCCTAAGTGCGACAGGGTGTAACGTCGGATCATCTTTATGACCTAACGCTACCAAATTATACAGTTAATTTGCATATCCTAGTTGACTGTATATTTTAGTTTTCGATTCGAATGCGTTATATCAACAGGTGATCTGATGCCACGATGTGTTTGCAATTGACTTTTTAGTGTAATGTTGTGATTGGTTATCGTTAGTTGCGTTGTTACCAAACAACTTGTTAATATTCTTATCAAATTTGTAACAGAGCTGAAGCATTTGTAATTATGCCGACGATTAAAGGAGCTTTATCAGCGTATGGTAACAACTGACGTGTGCGTTGGACTACGAGTAATGGTTGCAAAAGTGCAAATTACTCTATCGTCTTTACTGCCTTTTTCTGTTGTCATATATTGGTTATATAACCGCGTTATGTTTCCTGTCGCTTTCCAGATTAGATACTGTCGACAGTGTGAATGTTTGCTCATGGTGGTTGTTTGCGCTGGCTCTAGGACTGTTGACTGTAGCGCCGGTGGCGCCGAATTAGGCCGACATACTTCCACTCGATATTGAACTCTCATCTTTTATAATACGGCTATATTTCAATCGAACCTATACCTAGGCAGGTAACTCGTAGCACATGTGTAAACATTGATAAATGAATTTATTTGATTCCTTATATTGGAGGTTTTATTTGGATTGACTGCATTAGCTTTCCAATTTTGGCGTTTGTGCATCGGTTTTCCTGTTATAAACTAGCGTGAATAGAATGCGTGCCGTTTCAATAGTCGCTTAGATGCTGTTACACTGTAGTATATCGTACGGGTTAATGTTCAGTGCATTTCCATTCACGATTGCGAGCATAAAGTGCAATAAATTCACCTATCTATTAGAGTGAGAATGTTTTGAAACCTGGAGCGAAGCAGGACACGACGCGTCGCACCGGCGCCGCTGCGCGTTTGGCAGGCTATCAATGAGTGCGCTCTACTCATTACAGATTCATTTCATAATATACGACAACCGAATTAATCTCTTTACTCGCCGGTTGACAAAGCTTGATTTAGTTCACCATATCCTTAGGAGAAAATCAATACCGATCAATACATTTAATTTTCCATTGTGATCTTAACAGTCGTTAATCTAGCCATGATAGATGCGAGGTTTAGTCTAAAGACAAACGCTGTAAACATCGTTTTATTGTCTTTACCCTCAGATGATAGAAACGGACAAGTCTTTGATATTGTCAGTAGCTCTTTCAAACATAGAGTCTGTTGATGTTATATGTTTATGGGTTTTCGATATTAGGAAGGAAGGTGTTACAAATGTTGTAATATCTACTCAACTATATAATAACAATTTGTAATAGATTTATATCATACCGATATTGATAAGCATAATGTTTTACTACCTGTCATACCTCGGTATCGATTCAGATATCAGCTAACCAGGTCGCGTGGTGAGGCCATTGAACGGACTTATTTCTTATGTGTTTGTCTGAGGGACTGGTCTGTCATAATTACTCGAGCGCCTACTTCGAAGCTTCGCTAACAAAAACAAGCGCATGAAGTTTAGTTTAAAACTTTTCTCATTATACAATACTTGCTAACGTTTTTCTCCCTTCGTTAAAAAATACTACTTTCAATACGTTTCATTTGTTTTTATCAAAGGATCTGCCAGTAACGTTTACATTTTAATGATGTGAGCGTGTTTATTCTACGTCATTAAAAATTATTGAAGCGTTATTTAAGTATCGAAGGGATGTAGCTTGTTTAGATTCAAGGGTCTGAACAAATGAGTACCTTCAAGGGATCGGTACATGGCGTAACTTTGTCCATTTCTCTCCATATGTCAGCCCTTAATTCGTATGTGGCTATAAATAGCCCGCAGAAAGTTTCTATTTCTGTAGCAATTCGTTCCCATTAAGTTTGATAGATGTTGCTGCTACCAACCTTAAAGATCCATTTCAAAGAATAATAACTGCCAACATTCACATTCGTGTTTCATAATATATTAATTGTTATTGCTCTAAGATGTGAAAGTCGATATTTATTGGAAGCAAATACAATTTACGGGCGTCGATTATTGGGACGAAATATCGTGAACTTACGATTTGATCATTTGACATCAATAATTTAGTGCGATGAGTGAAGTTGTTCACAAACATGCCTCATGGGTGTGTTGCGTGATCACTGATTACCGAGTTCACAAACAAGGTTAGCTTCACCCACGTTTGCAACAATAGACACCATGCCTTTGTACAGATTTATTTTGATGAACGCCCCTGAATGTGACGACATAATGCTTTCGGCCATTTAACATAGCGTTAGGTTTCTGCACTCGGAAATGTATGCTGCCCAAGGTGCCTTCCTTATTGACATTTATTATGCGATTCGCTACTGGATTGGCTTGAGAAAGCAATAAAAAATGTTAGGACTAGCTTTCTTTGAAGACTTTTCTCTTTATCGGTACGACAAGAATAGTCGGCAGTTACGCGACGACGTACGCATTTATATCCTGTTTTAAATACTTTTCATCTGACATCTTTATGGCACTATTGCGGTCTTGAATGTCTCTATATGTGCGTTTGGGATACATCCAGCGGCCCTGGAAATGTGAAATAACGGTCATTCAATTACAGTTACGAGTTTATACGTCACCGGGGAGTAGTTCTTATTTCGAAAATACTTTGACATGAATAAAACACGCTTACAACGATTTATTGTGAGGTATGTATTGAGGACACTACATATTCCTGCTCTCGGTTGGTCCCACGGTGGGCGCCATTTTTGTTAGTAGGTATTTCTTTGTCCTATCTGCTCAAATCCAGCCTCTGTTAGGGCTTTTCTCTAGTGCCCCAAGTTTTTATTCCCTGGAAGCTTAATCCAGCAATTAATTTCGCGTCCGTTGCGTGGATAAACATCGTACATAAAATCGACATTCCGTCCTCACAAATTTGGTTGGGATGGGACGGCTGTTTTAGAAGATACTCCAAATTTTCGGTAAAATTTCTTTCGCACGCGACGTCTAAACAGAAAAGGGTGTATACGTGTGTACCTGAAATATTGTTATCACCTTTTTACGGCAGTATGTTGGTTATTTGGTTATAAAGAAGCTTGGCGTGACTGCGACGTATAAATTGTGTAATTAATTACGCGAGCAACACTTGTTACTCCCCTCTGTATCCGTGTACCTACATAACGCTATTGGGATAATAATGAAAGAATACTGTTACAGCGCTTATAAGAGTTAAATGTAACGATTTAATTTCATAGTTATGTACTAAACTGTACTTAAATTACACGCTAGGACCGGATTATTAATAGAATAAACAATAAAATCATTATTTTTGGGTACCTCTTTAAACTTTGCGTCCATTATTTTGTTGTTTGTCGTTTTATGTACTCCACTCCATCTTACATCAGACAACCGCTGTGTTCGTTCAATTTGTTCGAAGATGAGCGCTGAATAATCGTCTGTTTACAAGTGTAATTCATATTTCTTATTCGTTTTCATGTTTTGCTAATTTGCATTAAGTTATATTTAGCCATTGGCAGATTTATACGAGTATAATCTTATTATAACTGTTATTTTTAAATGGAATGCGTATGCGTTGAAACAAATGCCACCAATGTCGTTAACCTTTTGTATCTCAGAGTTCAATAAGTTGTCAACACGATGAAATGCACGTTTTGTCTTAGGCCAGGCGCACACTTAGTTTACTTTAACTCTTATTTTAACTTATGTAAATAGTACATAAAACTGACTTAATGTCTCAAGGCATTCTCTACCATAAGACAAAACAAAGATTTTATCACTATGAGGTAATACTTTCCGATGAATAGATCACTAAAATGTGTTATATGTTGAACTATTTGTGTTTCTCCCTGAGTTGTATTAAATTTAGTTTTTTTTTGTTCACAGGCGTGACAATGAGAGAAAAAAGGGGAGGCGCAATGAGCAAAATGCAGAAGCTCAGAAAGCGCCTATCCCTCAGCTTCGGTAGATTATGTAAGTACATATATTCTATTTTTACCCGACTGCGGCGAAGCCCAAAGGAGGGTTATGTGTTTGACCTGTATGTATGTATGTATACATGTATGTATGTATGTTTATATGTATGTTTGCATCTATGTATGTCCGTTCCTATGTCCGCTCGTAACTACTCAACGACACATTTTTGATAAATGATACATCATTAGATTCGTCTTGATGGTGCGATAAGCAAAATGGCAGATTTTATGCACTTTTAAAGTGCACCGCGGTCGGGTTTTTTTAACGTAAAAAAGTGATTATTAGTCCTTTATTTATACTTATAAATATTGTTAGTACTTATATTATATACGTTGCGGATAAATTTATTCAAATAAAAAAATTGTTCAGGAAAATACTTGTCGGCCTACATACATTTGTTTATAGTTGAACTTGGTTCTTTCTTAACCTACCTTGTTCTGCGTATTTATCCATAAATAGCAATATTAGTCATTAATTATAATAAGCCATGAACAATGGCAGGATTGATTTCCTGCCATTGTCCTGATACATATTTAATATTTGCTTTTTTAATTCTCAAGTACAAGGAAAATAAATAGAGGTAAATGCAAATTAACGAGATCAATATGAAAACCATAAATAATCGTTTGGTAATCGTAAGCACTAGATTTAATAGTAATTAATTGGAAATGGGTGTTATTCTCCCGTTTTTATAAAATGTGTCTTGTCTTAAAGCAGTTGAGCTAAACGGAAGGAATATAATGACACACGGGCTTTCAAGTGGTCGTCAAACATTTCCACCTATATCATCCACCTTTAAATTTAAAGCATAGTATAATAGCAGTAATTTTTCTTTCTACAAAAGGTACATCGCGCGTCTGAATGTGTACGTAACTTACCTATGATGATTCTGCCCTAAAGTGGCTAAGAATTCTTACCTTTATAATATGTGATCTCTCATGGGCGACACAGCGTAATAATAGCCAATCAGAATGTGCGTACATTGTGCTGCATTGTAGATACGCGTTCCCGTTGGGTATCACTATACTAAGTAGTGCGCGATATAGGTCATGTCATGACCGACTTGTACAAGCTCTGCTGTGTTACTAATTCACGAATGTTATGGTACATTTCTTTTGGTCTTACTCAAGTTTTCGGTCCAATGAATTGGCTGTCACAAAATCAACAGCTAATAATCGGTCTAAGCCAATGGCGAGATCGACGGATTTTGACGTTTCTCGCATTTACTCGTACTAATTAAATGTAACGTAGACCAGAACTAAACTAAAAAGTGATAGTTTTTTTTAACCCAGCGAGTCAGATTTCTACATTAGATACCGTGTTTTTTTTATTATAAACCAGCAGATCGAACACTCGTTAAAACGTTTAGGTATCCCCTGTATTTATTTTTGGACACGTTACACAAACGAGAAAAAGGAATAACAAATGAGAATCTTCCATTTGCTTGAATTGTAATTCCCGGTAAACCTTTCTTTATTTTACTGAAAGAAGGAAAGTTATTTATTTAATATATTTTTCCTATTATAGCTTTTTCATATAAAAAGACTTATTGTCTTTTAACTACTTGAAACCACAAATTCCTCATGCGGTGAGGGAAATTCTCATTTGCAAATGCCTAATCATCAACATTGTCCCTCTATAATTGAATTTGTCTAATTATATGAGTCAAGTAGTAATAATATTGAAGCTGTAATATCAAGACGATAGTTATAGCTATCTGTGAAACATAAACAAATGCTTATCGACTCGAGCTTAAATCTCTTACGTTATGTTAATTTCAGCTCTATTTTAGGCTTAATAAAGTTGCATTGCAAATAAAATATTGAGTAACATACGAGCTCGGTAAGGATTGTATTGGATACTAGAAGATGCCCGCAGCTTCGTTCGCGGAGATGAAACAAGTTAAATGCCTCTTTTTTCTTCGCCGTAGCCGGGTAAAAAGTATCCTTTGTTTTAACCGGCGTCATGATCTACTTGCTTCACCAAATTTCATGGAAATCGGTGCAGTATTTTTTGCGATATGCGCGCACAAACAGACAGAAGTCCCAAAAACTATTTACGTTTTACTGCTTATTTTAACACTTCCCAGTTACTTTTTTAGTAAATATTTTCTATGTACAAACACAGTCTTGCTACGTTTTTTATATGTATAGAAATATCTATAAGCAATCGTATCGTGATGCAAATATAGTGCCTCTGTTACGCCCACACTAGAGTTACATGTAAACTGTTGTATCGTGTTCCGTAACTTGATATGAAACTGGTATATTGCGTTGTAAAGGCAACCACATGCATGCCTGTGTCTTCGTGGTAATGATAGCTTATACTTAACTACCTAGTTAAGTCTACAATGTTTCTATGTACATGTGACGTTAAACAGGAAAAACTTTACAACCTTAGTCGAAAGAATTTTGGATCAAATCAAGAATTTACAAGGCGAATCTAGTCAGTTCTATTCAAATAAAAAAGCAAAAAACAGAGGAAGAAAACGTAAAATAATTTCTAAATGTGTTATTTTGATGAAGAAGACCAATAAAAAATAAATACGAATTTAAAAACAAAGAAGCAAACAATGAAAGAGATCACAATATAAATAAATAGACGCGAGTTGAACGGGTAGAAATGCCAAATATTATTTCATCCTTTAAGGAAATTAAATAAACCTCAGCGTCACGGGAACAAATAAATATTAATTCCTGTAAGTAACCCGTACTGGGTCGGCCTAATGTTTATTCTACCGTATCCGACTGTTTGCAAACTTTTTGTTGCTTGCCTCCCTTTCCATTCCCTTTTTCCTCAAGGCGGTCCCTAAGTTATGTAACCGCGAATCTTGGAAGGCCTCTGCTGAATCCCTAATCGGGACCTTTTTCATTAATTTCTATAATTATGCGTACATTAGCAGTTTATCGGTTTTTCATTACACTTTCGATTTCGCAGTCCGTTGTTTTTAACCGTACTGTTTTTATAATACTTTTTCCTCTTTGTATTCTCTCAGTTTTATAATTTTATAAATTGGTTTAGAGGTTCTGAATTTTGCTGATATTATTCATATTATTCTTCAATAAACCATCTATGTACATTGGTTTTCCACGAAGTGTGTGGTAAATGTAAAAAGGAAAACACGACTTGTAATATGATCTATTACCAATAAATGATGTCTATGTCTAAAGTTTACAAATAGCTCCTCTGTTTAACTATTACACATCAATGGAGATGTGAATGGAGCACAAATCGATACAGCTAAGACAGTATTACTTAGATCTCAGTACAGATATAGTGCCGTAATAAATCAAATCCTCTTGTTTGCCATCGCAGCAATAACTCGAGATTTGGGATCATAAACTAAGATTGCTCTGTTTACCTTCAGATAAGTCACAAGATAGGTCACGTTTGGGGAGATGAGTTACTATGAGTTAACGAGATAATAAGCAAGGCTGGCTTGTGAAAACATAGTGAAATAATGTAGTGAAACGTTAAAACCGCAACGCGTCATAAGCACGCATGTGAAGCACAAACGCTGGATAAGTTTTACGTTGTTGTTTCGATGTGAAACTAGGATGAAAGCATTATAATCATCAAAAGCGTTTTGTTATTGCCGAAGGAAAATCGATTAACACCGTTCTAGTCGAGTTTCCGTAAGCAAATTTGTTTGTAAACGCAATTCACCGACGCGTTAACGGCCTATCCCGACAGTATTGATTATTAGAAACTTTTGCTATACTTCTGTTGGAACGCATACTTAATTTGCCGTAGAACTTATTAAACACCGTTAAGCGTCGTGTAAATACAGTAAATAATTAGTACAATTGGAATATAAATTAACGTTTTCCGCCCTGGAACTGATTTTAAATCATAAAGAGGTTTACAAAATGCCAAGCAGTTCGATACCTTATACCTCATACCATAGATCAATCTCCTGAAGGAAATTGTAAAAGATACACTTCAAGATATACACCGTGGGTACGAGTTACCCGACAAACTTTAACCACGTATTCCTGATGGTATTACAAGTAAATAACGTTCTATCAACATAGGTCGAATTTTGTCATTTTACATTAATAGTCTTATGGAACAAAATAAATCAGTAAATTCAGCCCCTCGTTATGAACATGTCCTTACTGGAGGAAAAGTTATCAAAAAAAAAAGCTAAAATGGAAACGAAAGGTAATTTTTTTGGCCTCGTAGTTTATTAGGGCTTGTTACACACTTGGGAGTTTTCATTTAAAAAATAATGAATATCTCTGAAAGTAAGCGTTTTTGGACTATACATCACATAACTTTTTTTATTCATAATAGTTGTTAGAATCTATAGTTAAAGTTTGTCGGGTTACTCGTACCCACGGTGTATATCCATATATCACGCCTGTGATTCATGTGATGTGTAGGGAACTTCTGTATCGCGGGGTGATTAGCCTCTCCCGTCTATCATAGTCGCACTCTCTCTAGCAGGAAAAGTACTAACAGCATATCAGGTTCATACAATTTTACTACCTTTTGCCTCCGTACCACGGTGCGGCCTATTGGACATTATTGACGCACGCAGGAAATAATTTGTTACTCAAAATGATATCAAGTACGAATCGTTTATTTAATGAGAGCAGGGTGTAACTGGATCACATGAGACAAACGTCAGGAGTTACGAATGAATCAGGAGTAACGAGAATTGATGCAGATTTAATTCAGGACAAACCTTTCATTAACAATGCTTCTGACACATCAGAAGAACTTTATTCGATCCCCACGGCGCCTCCAATTTAGTGTCTACACAATTTTTTTTTTTTTTATGTTTATTGCCCACATATTTCGATAAAAGTTATCATTTGGGTGAGCGTAAGCTATTCTGAATTACAAAATAATGTAATTTTTTGGAGATTATACTAACGAGTAAGAAATTAGGTGTCAAAATGTAAGGGACGTTTTTTAGGTATCAAAAAGAATTTTGGCCAATGAACATCGCTTACAATAACAAAATGATGTTCAGAATACTTATCAAAATTTGCGCGGCTCAAGTTCCTTATCGATGAATCATGGTCGTTTCGCGAATTATAGCCGTATCAACAATTGTAATTGCTTGGAATTTACTAATACTAAGCTGGTTATATCCGCTGAGACTATTTTATAAACAACAATTCTCATAAATCCGCGGTATGACCACAAAACATGAGGTGAGGCATGCACTACGCCATACAGAATTGCGCCCTCCAGAGAATATGTCAATTTCCATAACCTGAGATCAGAATTTGCCGAAGTCTACATGAATATTCACACCATTCTAGGATGTGTTCGTCTAATAATTAGCATTATAATCGCATTTCAGATATAGTGGTCTTGGGCCAGTCTGGAACCCAGATGTGATGATGAGATTTCGATAGACCACCGTTCAATTTAATTAATTTATTTGGCAACAGGCCCTTAGGGCTCTTTTACAGGTCAGATTCTACCAGCACTTCGGAAAATGGTTTTCTGGTGAGAAGACACGCCGCAATAAACTCGGCAGTGGCTCAATAAGTCAACATTCGATCGATATGATCACAAGGCTACATATAAGTGATCGTTCATAAACTGTAATAAAGCTTAGATCAAACTATCAAACTCTTATCTACTGACTCATGCACCATCCATGCGAATAAATTGCAGCATTGCTTAACTCTAATTCCACACAATCTTCTACCTCAGCCCCTTAATAACCAATTTACGGAGATTTTTATGTAATCTCGATAGAGTTCAAGTTTTCAAGCGGCCGGAAAGTTCTATTTATAAAGCTCTTAAGGAAACCCGGCATGATAAAAATAAAAGGAACACTTACCTTGCTGTTAATGTAAAAGTTTCACACGATGTTTTCTTGTGGTTCGCGTCAGACCAATTATCCATTGATGTAGCGCCTTGTTAAGAAGCAAGCGGATTAATGTTTATCTTGCTATGAACATGCTTTAAACATTGAAATATTTATAGTAACTTCTATTAAAGAAATAATATTATTCGTGATTGAACATTGTAAGGAATAAGGAAAAAGCATCACTAGCAGGTTGGAATTTCACGAATATGAGAATGTCAATATATGTTTAGCTGATAAACATGTTTCTTATGATTGTTACAATATTGTAGCTGAGTGAAATAAAGCCAATGTGACTATTACTGTGTCATTGTTTATACTTTATACTTGTATTTTAGTTTCTTAAATTATACTGCTAATACTGTAGCCAACCGTTAATATATTATTCATACCAATATTCCCGTTTTACAGGCAATAAAGTGTTTCATTTCAATATCATGCGAGTCGGCCGGTTTAACATAGTATCAAAAGTATACGAGTATGGAAATATTACTGCACCTCCTCCATAAATATGCAATATTCCTGCCGTATGACTCAGGCTTATGTAAGCAAAACATTGCTTATAATATCGACTGTATTTTCCTAACCTCAAATATCTCCGCGTCTTTGCCTTGGAATGTGAACTCTATTTTATATGCAGTTATGTCGCGTTTCCAATTTCTCTATCCAGTAAGATACGAGGTTGTTTAAATAAGGTATCTATTTACTTTTGTTGTGGAGTTGTGGGTTTATCCCCTGGTCGGTCGTGTCCGGTGTTGGGAACGCTAGTTCCACTTGTTTAGTTGTACTGCGCTCCTAGTAAATACATTTTCCTGTTAGTCTTTGTACTGGAATGTCTGGAATACGCAGTGATTCAATAGCATACTTTATGGTGGGCTAGTTTCTGAAAAGTTTTATTACTGTTGTCACAGTTCCCTTTGCGGGCACTGAAAATCCATTGTTTTGGATTATTTTTGCCTCGACAAAAAGTACTGCAATAAAATTGTAATGAGAGCTAAAATATGTCCTTGGTAAACTTTATATATTATCAAATGATTTCATTGCTAACTATACATATACAACTATGTATATCATTTTTAGGTATAGATGGTCATTGGCCACATGTTAACGCGTTGATTGTCATGCCAAGCCACGCCATACAATTATGTGACACGAACCGTTTACGGGTCACGATTGTAACGCAACTCGCTCTCGTCATGACTCAATACACAATAAACAATAACAAATTCACAAACAAATAATACAATGTGTCTAACATATTGGAAAGTGAAATCGTAACTTTTCCTAAAACGGAGAATAATGGAATAAATAATTCTTATACTTCCCTGTACGAAAGTTAAGTTGTTTACATTCTTTCCAACATCGTTTGACATGGAAGTAAACAACGTAAGCGGTGGCAATTTGTTTGTCGGTAAGCACTGGGAAAGTTTAACACGATCAGAATTACAAATCTTCAATGAATTTTGTAAAGTTGTCTATGTAACCTGTACCTCTAGCACAACTGAGGCGCGACTCTTTGTCGCGCGATATATACCACCTGTCCCTTTCTATTTAACCCGGCGAGAGTGTGGTGGAGTGTAGCACACCCCAACAATAGTTACTTAGGTATATATATTTATTTGTAAAAAGATTTCTCAAGTTTTAACAACATTTGATCATTTTATGATTATTACAATAGAGTACGTTTATTTTTGTTACTAGTGTTTCAAATCTCTTTAGTAAATAATAATAAAATGTATTAAAAATGTAAATTAGTAATATTATATTTTTTTTACTAACCTAATCTCCATATATGATATAAAGTTGTCATTTAACATAATTTTGGTGGAAAATGAAGTTAACATGGGTTTTATTCTGGGGTATCACCCCAACACACACTCTAAGTAACTTTTCAGCACCACACTCCCGCCAGTGACAGTGACAGGTGGTGCTCGGTCGCGCGACAAGCGAAGTCGCGGTCAGTTGTGCTAGAAGCACAGCTCAATTCATGCATACCTCATCTCTACAACTAGACTTTAAATACTTAAGTATATCTTCACTCATCTATTCGACTAAACCCACTCATACCTACACTACACTAAGTACTAGGATCGGACCTTCAGTACGTCAAAACTAAAAAGGTTGAAAATATTATGAAGGGGCGTTGGCACGGGCGTTCATTCATGACACGTCACATCGTCTCCCAACAAATTTGCCTATAACGATCTACTGATAGTCAATGAAATAGGGAATAAAATGTTCGGCTTACTTATAAGGAATTAGCCACGAATGATATATAACACAAATAACGCGAGGAACAATGTAGAAACCCTCGAAACAAGTACTGACGATAAGTTGATTGATTAGTGTATTGTTTCTGTTTAATTGTATGAGTAATAAAATGTTTACATACATACAGCAGATCCTTGACAGTCCAACAACGAAAATGTTTACCCAGTTCGAATTTACATAGCGTTATGATTATATATAGTGTGTTGATATTTTGAAAGGGAAGTATTCTTAGGCATATTAACATACATACTTACTCGAGGATGTACTTCGCAGACGTACTGTACTGTAAACGCTGGCTGTCCAAATGCAGAAATACCTCAACTCGTTCTATATTAGCATAAATGTCAGATCGCTGTTACCATAAATAGTTTGCGTTGTGGTCTATTATCAGCGACACAAGATAAGTATCGTAAAACGGGGCCAGCGCCAAACAAGCGGTTTCCCCTTGGCTCAGATCGGCTCGCGGGTGACCGGCCCTAATTACCGTCAAGCTGTTGTCATACATCGATCATACTCGCCTGGTGTTATATAAAACCTAATCTAGGTTTTTTTATCATAGTGTGAGGTATTACTTGCCTCTATGCAATTTAATTAACCACGGCAAACTTAAATCTGATTGGCCGGTATGAAACTTGTTAAAATGTTAGTTTCAGTTCAGTTGAACCGCGTTTTAAAATAGATATTGTCATTATTCGTACACATATAAAAACAATTTATGTAAAACAATGAGTAATCACAACGGAAGTACTACGCCCGTAGACGGGTGGGAGCGACCTTCAAGACGTGAATCAGCCAAGCTCACACGCTACTTAACAGACTGTCCCCGTATATGGATGCTTCTGTTCACTTCTTGCCGCCTGGTACTTACGGCGTAGTTTTTAATACCTGAATCATTGAATCATGCATTATTTATAGTGGTCTTATTATTTGTTCCCTGTGTTCTTCATGGATATAAAAGTTCATCTCTGTCAATCTTGTGTTACAGACAGACTGCTATTTTGTAAAAAAAGCTTTACAAAAACAAATTTTCCTCAGACTACGTAACGAAAATTAATAACAGTCAGTCATTGTGTAGTATCGTCGCCGTTAATGAAGATGGATCCATTGAACCCACGCACTATCGCACCGCGTCATCTTCAATATCCTCAAATCAGATTTTTCCTGGCATGTCACAGCGGTTCAACATCTCCATTATCTTATCACCCTTGATTGATAGCAGACTTCCGCCAATTGATAACGTTAGGCCTATATCCTCAAGTTGTACGTTCGAATTCGAAACGTGCCTTCCCTTTTACTCTCTTAGTATACATAGTATAATCTGAGTGAGAGAAACGGTACGATTCGAACTTCGAATATACGACTGTCTAGGTTGTATTTAGCCCTCACCCTTTGAATGTAGATTCCGATATACTCTCTCGTTACTGTTTCCTTCGCAGAAACACGTATCAAGTTGCATCTATTTACGCTTGCAGTTGAAACTCTAGATTCAAGTCTGATTAGAAACACTTTGTAAACTGCAAGCGAGATACGAAGTAATTTACATTTTAGGAATTGCAGGAACAATTTTGTCTTACACTTTGTGACGACGTTATGTGTATTGTAGGGCTTCCAAATACCGGACCCTTCGCAATTCCGGTATTAATACCGGAACCATCTTCCTCAATACCGGGATACCGGGATCCCGGTATTGGAAAAAAAAATATTTATTACGAAATTACGTACTAACTAGAATTGAACTCGGTTTTATTGGAATAAATTCATATTTAAAGCGTTAAATAACAAAATAACTGAAATACGGAAACCGTTTTGATGAAAAATAACCATATAAAATTTGGTTCCGATGGACAAATGTGTTCATAAGCCCAAATAATAAGCTAGTAGTATATAAATGTATCGACGGGGCCTCGACCCATAATTATTTTTAAGGTTATGACTATAGCACCCGTTAGGTAGACGAATTCCTCATAGAAGAACTCCTATTTGATAATTATTTGTGTGTACCGTGTGCAGAGTGCACCTAAGTAGTATTTAATATTCTAGTATCACTTTGCACTTAATAATCACTGGCAATATACATTGTTAGATCACTGCCAAATTGCCAATAGAAACATTCGTCTTCAAATATTTAACGATAAGAAAATTATTGTTTTAATAGGAAAATTCAGTTAAAGTAGCACATTTCGTTACTTGTACTTCATACCGGGATCCCGCTATTGTACCGTCAATACCGGTATTGAAAAATGGCCCTAAAATATCCGGGATCCCGGGATGCCGTGATCCCGGGATCCCGGTATTGGAAGCCCTAGTGTATTGTATCTGTTACATACTGTCTTTGGAGTTCGGGCTGTTAAAAAATATGTTTCGAAAAGGAGTAGCATATAAATAGAGGGTACATAGGATATAGTTAGCGGCTATGAGTTGCTATTATGTCGCCCACAATTAATTTCAATCCCTTAGTCGCCACTAACGACGATCGCGGGAAAAAGGCAGACACTTGAAGCCGGTACGTAGTTAATTTACACTTTCTCAGTATAAATCAGCTGTGACTTATTTCGCTGGACAATGAAAAAGCTCATTTTTAGGGTTCCGTACCAAAATGGTAAAAAAGGAACCCTTATGGTGCGACTCTGTCTGTCTGTCTGTCTGTCTGTCTGTCTGTCTGTCTGTCTGTCCGTCTGTCACAGCCAAATATCTCAGGAACTACTGCTGCTATCGAATTGAAATTTGGAATAGTGTTAAAAGTAGCTAACCCGAGCTTATTGGACATAAAAAATATCTTGTACCTTTTTTACTTTTTTTTTAAAAGGCTCCGTAATGGGACTTTGAAAATTGAAAGTAGGGCTATTATATTGAGTGGGGTATCAAATGAAAGGGCTTAATTTGTAGATTAAAACACCATTTTTATTTTTTTTTCTTAAATAAGTAGTTTTTGATTTATACATTTTTATGTACCATTCCCCCCCTATTATCTCCGAAGTTACTGATCAGAAAAATGTGTCATAATTACTAATTATAAATATCAACCTGAATATTACAGGAAAAATAGAACGGTCTTGCTAACTTTAATACTTTTTTAGAAATTTACAAAAACTTAAAAACCTTCGCCTAGCGGCGAGTAGCAAAACTAAGCGATGCCCTGTTTCACGCTAGGGGATTTCCAGGCAAAAACTAGATGGCGCTAAAACACTAAACATTTAACGATGTTATAATTGAACAAAGAAACATAGTATAGTAACAATTAGTTCATAAACAGCTAATAATAAATAAATTCTAACATTTAAATACTGTGTCACGTTTGCAAAGTTGAATAATTGTAAATAATTATTTTACCAAGCTTATACATAGATAGCTTTGTGAATTCGGGGAACGGAGAATGACAGTCCTCTTGATTGAATGGTCCTTGCTATTAAATAGAATCATTACTCGTCAGGTTCTAAGCATTACAGGAAAAATATAATTGTTTTCCTAACTTGCACTGTTTTTTACAAATTTGCAAAAATCATAACATATACTTATTTGCTCCTACTAAACTAATCGACATACAGTTTTTCTTGTACTATTCGCGTATCTACTTATGAATTTGTACGGAACCCTCGGTGCGCGAGTCCGACTCGCACTTGACCGTTTTTTTTTTGTAAGGAAGAAAGAGCGATTAGTAGAAAGTGAAAATGTAAAGCAGGCGTAGAGAAATGGCGCAAAAGCGATTTATAACATTACATTCAAATTTAATTACAGTGTCTGGTTTAATTTAGATTTAGATTTGTTTCGCCTAAATTAAAAAAAATCCTAAAGGTTTTAGGAGGGTTGAATGCACCTGTTCTTATAGTGCAACTTTTTTACTAAAAGACTCCCATCCCAAGTTTGACGTCGTGTTTTAGTTGTGCGTTAGAATATATTTCGTGATCGCTATATACGCTTTCGAAGTAATATAACTATGATATAATAGAGTATACGGGTACGTTGAATCACTCGACCGCACAGGAACGTTGTATTGTTTCCCTGCACCGCTACCATGGAGCTTGGTCGAACGGCTTTTTGTCGACCCGCCCCATTGTGCCCGCACTACCCATTCAAATACATACTGCGTTGTAAAGGCGTCTACTTTTATACGATTCTTTTTAAATTTCCCGACGGTTCATCTTTAAACCGTACAACACCATATTAATTGCCGTCTACACAATTTTCTTTTAATCTGCTTTATTCTGGATGTAATCTCACTTTTTCTGGCATTTGTATATCAAGCTCAACAGATTTTGATTGCTTTCAACATATTATTCTCTCAACAAGTGACAAGAATTACCATTAAAGTAACATTAATAGCGATTCTCGTCCACTTGAGAGCGCTTTCGTCTTTATTGCTTCAATTGTCTGTTGCTCAACTGTGGTTCCATGTTCCATTACGTAATCGTCGTGTAATGTGTGGGGTTCGTTGCACTGACGTATCTTCACCGGTTTATATGTTTAAGTCGTTTTAAGAATAAATGCTTTAGTCGCCAGAAGACTTCAGAGAGTACTGAATGTTAGAATCACTTCCGTATAGTCTAATTCCGAAAATTATGTCCAGACTGTAAAAGCAATGCAACTGCTTCACTAAACTGCAAATGCATTCTAGGAAATGCTCGTTTATTATAGCGCATGAAGGCGTGTAATGGGTACACCGCTGCTTAATAAAATGATAAAATTAATCGTCAATGTGTTCCCATTAATCCTGATTAATTTGAGATCCTCATGGGGGCCGGGCCTCCTGTTTCTGTGAACTAATCAGGGATTAATTAATTTTCCTAGTCTGTAACTGTAAACTCTACCACTACATTTCATTAATTAGTGGCGCACCAGACAAAATAATTACGCAATGGCTCACATGATAGGTCATTGGACTATTATATTGTTTTCGCTTTCACCAGCGTAAGCGTTATCTATGCGTTTGGCACCTCATCAAGATACGTAAATAATCAATTTAAACTAGCGTTAATCGGCACTTTTATTCACACGCTACCAGTAAATCCAATTAATCCTTGGTTTAAGTACATAGCTTTATCTCTTCCACGTACGGTAACGTGAAGTGGGCCACTTAAAAGTATATGTTTTATGAGTGTTAAGTTTATTGTTTGTATGAGTCACACACGTCTGGTGGCAATGTCTGTGTCATGTGTCAGTTTGTTTGTTTACTGCCTTCCCCATTGCCGGGCTGATAGGATGGCCTGAATTGTTTAACGACGGGTTAACGACTGGCCCTGACTCCTGCGCGCCTCTCTCCGGAAAATCTGTTGACATTTTTTGTCGTTCGTTAACAGCGTGTCTATCGTCAAATTATTGCTTAGCAAATATTTTGTTAGTCTACCTAACAACGTCGTTACTTCATTTTAATTAATATTCTTCGTCAAACTCAAAGTAACCTTCGTTATTTAGGTTATTTGTTACTTACATTATCTCGTCTCATATATCCGGCCATCTCAGATAAATATCAAACAAGACGACCAGTTTCCGAGTCAGCGGAGCGTTTAGCCTATGTAAATTATGTTAGGCTATACATAAGTGAAACCACCTCGGCTTACAGCTGATTGTCTAGGAGCGTGGGCCGTTCTGTTCTGACCTTTTTGTGGATCGATATTTAACCTGCCACAGATACCTTCGTACTAGTGGTATATTTGGGGTAAAATTCTGATCTTGTCACGTCTGCTTTTACGACATTAATTTCAATTGTGATCATAAGATCGGGGCGAGTCCTATAGCTGGAACTCTCGTAAAATCGTGGGAGCGGTTGATGATTGTCATGCAATTAAGTATCAAGTGGTTAAACTAAGGGTTTCTAGTATTTAATTGTGCCATTAGAATCCACCGTCAATTCCTCAATCCTTAAATATCTCGATATAAATTCAAACCCCTTCCGACTAAGATATACGATATGCATAACCTCGTAACAGTCTCGGAAGTTTTGAAGATTATGGAAATCGTAGGAGGTCGAAGAAGTAATACCGCAAGCGTAGGCGTCCGAACTCGGGCTTGTATTATGGCTCGAGATAGTTGTGTCTGTGTGAAGTTTGCAATTTAACCTTTTCGGGCGGCTCTGGTCACCCCGACGCGGGGAAGTGGGTCGCTTACATTACGTAATAGATTCAGAACTTGACAGGAGCTCGTGGGATCAGTTTCCGCTGTAAGTTGTTTTAAATCGAATTTCTGCAGAGATTACTGCGCCTGGTCCCAAGGGGTTCGTTGCCTTCCCTTCCATACTTTAATTCACTTTGTATCGATTCGAAATATTGGAAAGTAGCAGCCGAACTCAAGAGGTTGAGACATGTGGTGACTATTGTATTATTCTTCAGTTGCGGCATCAGCTTTGTTCTGTCTGAAAGAAAAAGTTTCAAAGTGATTTTCTTTCTCGGTTTCGATGGCGCATATTTTTTTTTGTTACCTACTTGGCAAGCTACAGCTTATTTTAACCAAATTAGCAATGAATAACGCAACAGTACAGACAGTATACGTGCGTAATAACACACATGACATCCCACTGTTCCGAGGATAGTTTATAGGGTCACGTTTATATTCAGGAAAAGGACACGACTAAATAAAATAATGTGTCGTCCTCTAGAGAGATTTCCCGGATTTGTGAACATTGTATTATTCACTGTTACGATTTCTTCCACAAAAAACCGAGAAATACTTCTTTATAAAGAAAAGTAAGTCTCTCGGTAACCATTAAGCTTCAATAAATTCTGCTTAATTTAACTTAAGCCTTAAATTGTCGACTTTCACTAAGTTTGCTCGAGACTTGAGCCACAGTTAAGTTATTAATATCTTGGCTAGGCTACTGTTCGTTTCTCGATAAATTAATTACTAAAAGTATGTTTTAATACTCTTGAGTTTCCTTTCCTCGCGTTCACAGTCAGGTGGTTTCTCACCCGTCCATTTGTCACGGGAAAGTGATTTGTCGACAGTGGAAGGGAAGCGTTCATTAAATTCCAAATGTTAATGGACTCATTTAGGCTTTTTATGATTTCCATATATCATTTAGCACATCCTTGCATAAGATTTCTTGTGTAAAAGTAAAAAAAAGACTGAGTTATTACTGAGAGAATGATGTAGTTGAAAATTTACTCGTGCTCTAGAAATTTCTACGTCCCCTATCGCTAACCTGTACCTTTGTTTACGGGGCATCACACAACAAGGGGTTAATTTCCATAATGGTGGTAAGTGAGCCGCGATACTCCAGTGCATCCAGCGAGGCTAGCCTGGATGTAGGTGTGACCTAAATCGCCCCTCGCCCTCCGGGAGTGTCGCAAAATGTTTCGTGCCTTTTTGTGTCACCCAATTGAGACGCCGCTAAGCCGGTAAAAGCCGTGGATATTTTTATACAGAGGCTTTTCCGTGAATACAGTTCGCTTTCGTTTCGAATGAAGCGACACTTGATTTTTATTAAATCTTGTATTTATCTATGGTTTTTGGTCTTCTAAGGAAATGTAGGGACATTATTTATTCGTAAAATTCGTTATTTTGCTATAGAAATTTCAAATATATCGTACCTATTTTCGGTTTTTAGTGCTAATTTTTCGCAATAGTTCGTCAATCTGTCAGCAAACCATAACATTATTAGAACTACAGGTGAAATAATAAGTCCTTGAACCGAAGCGATAGGACCGCAAAGCCGACGTCATCGCAAGCATGCTGACCGTAGACCCTCGTCAACTTTGACACCGGCATTCGAGGACTGCGCCCAATCCCCTCCCACATTGCGCTCACTCCAATGAATACGTAACGGTGGAAACGAAATCCCAGCGAATTAATCTTTTCCCTAACCCGAAAACTAATACCCTACTCGGACAAGTATAAGTCGTTACCATTAGCATTCCAAAATCAAGTCATTCGTAACATCGTAACGTACATGAACCGCGATTGTTAAATGAGAAAATCTTGAATCTCCATTCTTGACATGATGACGGGTGTCTAACCCTTCTCACATTCACAGTTCGTCGCTCCTGTCCGTTATTGACATTAGGAAAATCTACTTTGAAATATTCCACGTTGAGCTCATGACCAGTGGATATTTGCATGATAATTTGCTAGGTGTTGTCACCGGTCGTTGCAGTCATGTGATTGATGGCTTTGTCGCCCTTCAGCTGCAGCAGTGTCATATTTTTTCCTGATGTAGGTAATAGGTATATGAGTCTCATAATATACAGCCTAGCCGTTAAGCGACGAATATTCATATTCATATTCATATTTATTTATTGAGTATTTTCAACGTGCATTCTTTAGCTGCAATCGCGCCGAGGTCGTTGTTCATGCGATTAATTTCCGGAACCCGACACCGACTCTACTTGAAAATGCAATATGGTGGTCAAAGCTTGTTGAATGCAATTTTTATGATCAACGGCGGCGATAAAAGACCACGATAAAGCTGTAAAACTAAATTATTTGAAGCCACAACAAACATTTATATTACACACGTTTAGCGAAATCACAAGCAGTCGTGATAGTATTTCAAGTTTAATCTCGCCCTCGGTAAAAGAGTGTGTTTTGGTCCACACCAGTCATCTGCGTTATGGCATTCCTCGTATTCGACGGCGCGATATTGGAAACGGAGCACTCGTTTTTTTTTTATCGACCGCAGACTCGAGCAGGAAATACCTATCTTAGTCGGGGTTCATGAGAAAATCTGAACTGAACAGAGCGGTCGAGTTTTATCTCGTTCAAGAGCTTCGATTTACCCTTATAACATCGCACGTTACGGAATATTTTTAGCAGTGCCCCGTTGTTCCAAATATAACGTAAATAAGGAAAACATACACGGAACTGAGGATAGAAGGAACACTTAAAATGTTGCAGCACATTTAATAAATTTCAACAGGTGAACAATATTTTCCAGGAATTCTCTATCTTTTCTTCATAATATACTTGACGTATCCTTCACGCACCGTGACTCACCTCACTTCTAATGTCGGGACAGCTGTGTTTATAAAACAGTGTTATGGGGTTAGCCTGAGTCATAACAACGTGACCCTTACAATGGTTCTCTGTGTCAGAAACTTGTTGTTTATACATTAACATACTGAAAGTCATGCCGTCGATCACTTTCCTTTTAGCTATGTATTTTTAACCCCCATCGTAAAAACGGTAGTTAAAAAACCTTTGTCCGTCTGACATTAGCTCGGTTTATCATTATTAGTGAGCTTTTTGTCATGTTCTCGTTACAATAACTCTTTCATAAATGTTTTCCAACGTTCTTTTAGCAATCCATCAAATAATCCAATTACTTTTTGTCCCTATAACACCTCGATGCCGATCTTTTCGCGTGATACTGCTTCACTGCCGGCATCGAGTGACGTGAAAACAATGAAACAAAAGCTGTTATCTAATTGCATCTAACCGAGCCACGGAACTTCAGGCAACTAGTCTCTTCACTTGTTATGCAGTCTCGCTATCTTCTTCCTATATATTGTGTGCGAGCTAGATAGCACTTCTCATGATCCAAAGCAAAAAGGGGGTAAGTTTACATGTAGCTCATATGTTATTAAAGTCTTTCTTCAGCCGTTTGAGCTTTGGTAACTTAGATACGTGTGCAGGACCTTCAGAGTATCCGTGTTTGTGTAAAATATGTACATTCTAGTTGCTTTAACATTGTTAGGAAGCGTTCTCACTGTGAGATATTGTTATGGAGGAGATAAAATATTTCGCTGCCGAAATATCACGCCCGTAAATTTAATCCAGTCGCACTGGAAACACAACTCTGTGCTAACTTTGTAACTTGTTTTTTAATTACAAACTTTTAACTTCGTTTTAATGCCTACCGTGAGGGCTCTCTGTTATCTATCTTGCCAGCGTAATCAAAATAGAAGCGTCTCTCTGCCAAGTTTGGTGTATCTTTCGTTTAAAAGATATTGCAGCAGAGCGAATATTTTCTATTTTCAACGATTCGGTTGACTGACACTAATCATTCCCAGGTACTCTTTCTCGGGTCGCTATAGTATTTTCCTTGCATTTATCGGGGATCTATATTTTACATTAGGTACTTTCTCTGTAACATTATAAAACATGCATTATTTATAAGTAAGGATTAGAGGAAAATAACTTAGCGCTAACCTTAAAGCCACGAAACGTGTTAATATCCCACACGGCGGGCAATAATATATGCACTCGACTTCAGCATTGCTCTAAGCCTCCTAATCCCACGTTAATCCAACACGGAAAAGAACCGATAACCATTGTTTTGTGACAATATTTACAGTGCATTCTGTTTGCACGACACACCGTCCGTGCGAACACAGCCTTACTATGTAAAAAGACGTAACCGACGTCCTTAACGTGTTAACATGCGGCGTTTTAGCGTAGTAGGGGTAGTATTTAATAACGTAATCTGATTTCCGCGGCCTACGGGCAGAACTTTACTTTCTGCGCCGACTGCCTCTTCAGTTTTAGCGAAGCTGAGTAATGGACGGTACGTGTTCGGTGTGATAACTAGTTGGATACATTTTGTTTCAAACTTTTTCGGTGTTCGCTCCTCTATCGGGGCTACTCTAGTTTAGGTACCTACAGTCGAGGAATGAAGAGGTACAAGTACGTGACTTTTTGACTCTATGTCAATGAATTAAGGTTTATGTGATGAACCTTTTCATTCCGCGGCTAAACCTGTTCAAAGGATTGCGTTACGTCGTGAGAAGCCAGATTAATCCATAGTTGATCGCGAAAACATCTCTAACAGAATTAGTAACATCTTGCGCGTCGCTATTGTGTACAGTGAGTGAATATTCACGTGAGATCTCGGTACGAATGCCCAACCGCGTCACCATTAAGTCGTGCGCCGGTTGGCACATTGTCTGCATAAAATACCTCTCGAGCGCAAGCTGCCGACACTACACGTGAACTTTCAACCTGTGACGTCACAACTTCCACCAATTTATTACACACGAACCCTCACTGCTGACGTCACAACTAATTCCACTACACCAGCTGAATCCAAAGTTCTAGAAAACGTCGGAGAAACAGAATTAAAACTCGTTAAAATTTATCATAACGTAAAACAGCGCAATTTACGGTACGTGATTTTAATTATTATAGAGAATGCTTACTGCTTCGGAATAATGAGCAGGCAATTTTTGCCTTGGCGAAAGCCAGGGACATGTTAATGGAGCTCAGCTGCTTTTGGAGATACATGGACCCGAGCATAATTAATTACAAGGAATGTGCATTTAATTAAGCAATTTGCAAAGCGGAGCAAGACGTCTGGCCCGGGGAGCTGGCGACACGAAACGAATGCATTTTTACAACGTGCAGATTGTATCAGGAACGAGTTTCCGAGAAAATAGAATTGAGAACAATACTGCAATTTACACCTCGCGACTATTGTTACGGCGTTTAAGTCTTGTAGACTTTCTGATGATCGCGTGTTGGAGATGTTTTTAAGATTAGCTTATATTAACAATTTAAATCTTTGCTTTGAATTGCGTGGATTATGTATGATAGATAATTCTAGGTTATCAACCGGTTTAAGTCAACCGTTTTAATTTAGTTATACTCATAGTTTTATTATTTGAATAGTAAAACAAATAATTATTTAGATGGGTTCCCTCTATGTGGCATAACATTTATTGTCCGAAACTGTTTTAGCATAACAGATGTGGCATAATCGGTTTTCGCCGAATGGTAATGTGGCAGAAACTTTATGAAGCATAATTAGTTACATCCCGAATATGTGTTTGTCTGAAATTAAGTTCGCATACTAATATTATGACCGATTATTTTTACGCATTATTTTATTGTGCAGAATTTTATTCGGCATATTATCGATTGTCCGAGATTGATAGGTTAGGTTTAGGAGAGGTAGGTTATTATAATAATCAAGTGATATAATTCCATTGGACATCATGTTCATTCAGTATAACGATTAACTAATAACATTTAACATCTAGCAAATCTATTCTAAAAGGCCGGACGGACTCACGTTGGTTCCTTGGCAGAGAGGGCGCTGCCTCTTATGGGATGCAACGTGTGTAAGCACTTTTGCTGCTACCCATATGAGGCAAACCATGAGGACGGCGGGCTCTGCGGCGGAGAGTGCCGCTAAATTAAAACACGCCAAATACTTTGCCTTGGAGACAGCGTATGATTTTGTTCCGGTCGCCGTGGAGACTGCTGGCCCCTGGGGTGAAGGGGCGCTCAGGCTCTTTAAGGAGATTGGTCGGCGTCTGCGGGAGAAGGGCAATGATCCTCGTTCTGGGTCCTGGTTGGTCCAACAAGTCTCTGTTGCCATTCAGCGGGGCAATGCTGCCAGCATAATGGGGACTTTTGGATCGGGCTTGATGAAAAGTAGGTTAGGTTAAGTTAGGTTTAGGTTAGGTTTGAACTGCATCCCCTAACAAAAACGAACTGATGGCAGAAAAAGTAGGTTAGGTTAAGTTAGGTTTAGGTTAGGTTTGAACTGCATCCCCTAACAAAAACGAACTGCTGGCAGAAAAAGTAGGTTAGGTTTAGGTTAGGTTTGAACTGCATCACTAAACAAAAACGAACTGCTGGAAGAAAAAGTAGGTTAGGTTACAAAACCATATATCGTCGTCGACAATACAGTTAAAAGTTATATTATGACAAAACATCTTTCTGCCACGATAGTATTCGGTGTTATAATTTTATAATCATTTAATTTATGTGTAAATATGATTCGGAACATGAAAAGTATGACCAAATAATATTCGGACTAGCGTAATTCTGCGTAATAAAGCTATGCGAATATAGATTCTGCGATAACAGTTTATGCACAAAGCCTAATATGGCTATATACATTATGCCACAAAGAATTATTACTTACAAAATTATGCCACAACAGGGTGAACCTATTTAGATACCAATGACAGTGATGCTTAACAATAAAAGTCACTTAAAATCAATTACCTAAATTAACAATTTAATTTTCTCTTTGCATTCCAGTGATTATATTATTATGCATGACACCCTAACTTATCAGCTACTTAATACTGCATCTCGTTCACCAATTCGGATGCTCTCCTTTGGCACAGTGCAAGGTAGTTACAGTCGGCCGACTTAGACGTTAGACAGAATCCGATGGTCCACGATTGCACAAGAGGCTGCATTAAATCGGCAAAAGGGACTAATGTGGAAAGTGAAGGAAACTTATCAGGCCTGAAAAAAAGACATACTACACTAACGTTAATCGTTCTTCACCGCGATAAAAACGGTGTTTCCCGTTACTATGGTTCGGATTGGTGGCACCAATTGGTAGCACCTTCGTTGTGCACGTTCCTTACTGAAAGGGCTCCGGGCCAATTCAATTCATTGTTTTGCTTAGCAATTCGGGACGTAAGATTAATTTCAGAGCACTGACAGACGTAGATAGGTACACTCCTGACTGATCAAATCAGTTAATTATAAAGTGCCACAAATCGGATGAGATGCCTAGATGTCTCCATCATGATGACCACGACCGCTCTGCCTAGAGCGTAATGAAAAAGAAGAGATAGTGAATTACCCATTGACCAAAGTATAAAGACAAACAAGTATGTAGTCCAACTTCGGCCGTTTAGGGGTCGATTTCAGAGCGTTTCGACCGCGGCGGTTTTTTTGTTTCGTGTTCCAGCAAATATACCAGCAAGCGATGGTGATCACAGTTAACTTTTATCATAAACTATAGACTGTATCGAGGCTACACATGATTAAATCAAAAGTTGACGTCACTCTATAGTCCTTCACGGTAAAACTCCAGTAACACTAATGAAGTTACAAAAAACGCTGGAAAAACGCCTGAAATCGACCCTTAGGAGCCCGCGACACGTATTCACACAGACGCACTATCGTGCGTTTGTGTGAGTGCGATCCATACTGGAGCATTCTTACGCGTTCTTAAATCTTTGGTTGTAGTGTGTTCACACATTCAAGCGCGCGATGTACGTTTTCTAGGAAGAAAAATTACTGCTGTTGACTGTTGACTATTGACTGTGTCACACGTTGGCCGACTGTAGGATTAATACGGTGCCTGCGGTGCGTGGGAGTTGTGCCTAATTAAACTTGTGTCCCGGCGCGGCAGTTGTCACTCCCTTCCTGCCTTTTGAGCTAACGTAGCCCGGTGCCACTGGGAAAGTTTGCTAATTACTTTGCTTTATAGTTTATACAAGTTTTATTAAGGAGTTATCACGTATTCACGTATGCGTTATGTAGTGTAGAGATTTGCAACGTCCCTGTTTTATGCTTTTTAGTTAAAAATGCATTTCGTTTAATATCTCTGTGCTCAAAGGAATAAAAAGAGAAATCAATTGCAAGGTAAACGTCCTAGTGTATGACACGCTATTGCCCAATTGTTGACACCCTGCTGTAACTTTTGCTAATGGCAATGACTTAACATTCGAGATGGCAACTGCGGGAACAGTGTCAAGCACTCGAACATCTGCCTTATTTAAGTAATCGAAAAATTATTCCAACGGCATTCTGGTAGAGGCTCGCTTTGGCCGAAAATGATTCTACATCTAGTTATAATAGTGCTGCCATCTCCAAAATTTGACACCTAGGACAAAAAGCGTAAATCCCCGGATTTTGGAGCTCAAACCCCGGACACGTCAATAGCAACGCAGTTTTTTTTTCGCTGGGGGCTGCGTTACGCCGTTAGCTCTCGCGGGCCCAGTGATGGGCCGTTCTCGAGAAGTTTCGGAAACAAGAGAATATCGGGAGAAGCTTCTCGGGAAAGTTCTCCGTAGCGGAAATTTCTGAGAAAGTACCTTATATTTTTGAGTTATGCATTTTTTGTTCGCTTAATACTCATTATATTTGTGGTTTATAACTATTTGCAAAGTATTTGTGCGCAACAGGTCATTCTATCAATGAAATTCTCTTTGTTCTCGAGAATTTCCCGGGAAACTTCTCGGAAACGTTCTCTGGGGAACGTTCTCAGCAAAAATTCATATTATGTTTTCTTTTAAAAAGTTTTTTTTATAGATTATTAATAATTTACGGTACTTTATTAGGCATTGTCATCGTATTATTATTCGTTAACACATTAAATGTTAAGTCTATTCAAGACTGGAATGGGTTAAAACGGACTAGTGCGACTTGATCTGCGGACATTGATATATTATCTTTTTATCACTTTCTCGAAAATGGTGTTGTAACACGTAAGTTTTGCGGGCTGTAAATGACCTATTACGCGTAATGGATTTTTTTCTGTTTTACTCTTATTGGTCATGTTTAAAGGAAA
This sequence comes from Eudemis profundana, assembly GCA_947034925.1. Taxonomy (NCBI): domain Eukaryota; kingdom Metazoa; phylum Arthropoda; class Insecta; order Lepidoptera; family Tortricidae; genus Eudemis; species Eudemis profundana. Next base: position 18,191,785 of record OX344803.1, read on the forward strand.
CGCCAACTTACTTTTTGAACTTTTTTTACTTTAAAGAGAGCTGTTATTGCAAATACCTACATGTAAACACATATTTCGGTAATATAAATTAAATGTTTATTAAATAGTGTATTACAGTATTTTGCAAATGTAAAATCAAGTAAAATGGCCGTTTTAGGGTTTTACCGCTATGGTTTCCGAACGTGACTTGACATTCGCATTATCTATGGATATTAATGTCACTTTCTGATTTAAACATTTGTTCTCATACTGGGTGGATTAGTAAGGTTATTTAGGTATTTAGATTTCCTCACAAGTGCGATGAAAAACATTGTGTGTGCCACGGGTGGTAAAGGAATTACAAACGAGTGTTATTAAAGCCCTCGGCTTTACCTCGGACTTGTAACAAATACTCGTTTGTAATTCCTTCCTTACCGCCCTAGATACACAATTTGCTATAAAATATCACCGACTCTTGTGCTTTCTTACCTGTCATAAATAATTCTCTCTCTTTACCTGCCACCCAGTGCCCAAAAAAGAGGACAGGTCCGATCCATCAAATTACAATCCTATTGCTATTACTTTCCTTTTCTCTAAGGTGATGGAGCGTGTGGTTAATATAAAATTCCTTAGATAGGTATCTAAAAGAACATAATTTGATCAACGGCCTTCTATATGGTCGCTGCACTGGTGATCTCCTAGTACCTATATCCCACACACCGCTGCCAACTGCCCACAGCCAAAGCTGGCATCCAAAAAGTTTGATGTGCTAAGTTGAGCGCTTTTGTACAAATCGCAGGTCTGACCTCATATGGAGTACTGCTATCATCATGTTCCTCTTGGCTCGGTCCGAAAACGAACTATGTGACAAATTTGAAGCGGTAGTGAACCTTTAAGTCTAAGGAGAGACCTCGCCTATTTATGTGTATTCTACCATTTTTAAAACTTGTATAATAGGCTGTTTATTTCATTGCATATTTGTGAAAAGCACTACCTCGGCGTGAAATGGGGTTGCCAGCCTCGTAACTATTTGGACTCGCTCTCGCTCGGCCATGTATATGTACTCGGCCGGCAACCCCTTCCTTCTGTTGTGAAGTAATTTATTTATTAAAAAAAACAGCAAATAGCAAATGTATTAAATATAGAAACTAAAAGTATAATCAAGTAAGAACAAATCCTATAACGAAATAAAAATAAAAGCATATATGTAGGCTGTCAATATTGTTCATTATTAGAAACAGCTACCGAGGGAGAACGTTTCCGAGAAGCTTCTCGGGATTATAGAGAATTTTTCCTTTAGAATATTCATTCAAGATACACTCATTTACGAATGCCTATTAAACACAATAACGAAAACAATTCAGCCCAAAAAATACCTGTATTTTAAATCTAAATCACTTTTAGGCTAATATTTGTTCCGGAGAAGTTTGCCGGAAATATTTCACCGAGAATGTTTCCGAGAAGCTTCTCGGGAATTTCTCGAGAACATAGAGAATTTTGCTCTCAGAATATTCGAAAAAGTTCAGGTACCTTACGAACGTCTATCAATAACATATACGAAGACATAAAAGCAAAATAATACTATTTTTTTTTAAGTATTTATGTACTTTCTCAGATATTTCCGTTCCCGGAGAACTTTCTCGAGAACATGTGAGAATTCTCAGGAGAAGGAATTCTCGAGAGCGAGAACGTTCTCACCGGCACAACACTGCGCGGGCCGCGAGTAACAGACCCGGACTACAAATGAAACCCCGCCCGGACGTTCCCCGGACGCTCTCTAAACTAGAACAAATCCGGGGAAACCCGGACGGATGGCAGCCCTAAGTTATAATAATGTTTTAGTTAAAGTGAGCTTACGAAATCTGTTACATGGAAGCAAAATTTAGGTAATCCATTGTTATTTTACGACATCCCCCGTTTGCTTTATTTTTCATGAGTGGAAATTTACAAAAGCATTAGCATTTTATGCCCTGTTTGTTGAAGCAAAATTAAAAATAGAGTAACGAGTAAAAGCTGAATAGTTTTTTGGGGTTTCATACCCAAACGTTACAAATTCGTTATTTACGTATGATATCAGTCTGACAGTATTTATGGCTGTTCATTTTTTAAACGCTATACAGGGTGGGAGGGACTATACCAGTGGTGGGCAAAGTACGGCCCGCGGGCCATCTCCGGCCCGCGGGAGGGTTTCATCCGGCCCGCCGGCGGTCCTTCGAAATAAGTAGTACATATAGCCCCTGATAAAACAAAATTAATCTTTGCTATAGTTCTGGCCCTCCTCTGAAATTTCTTATATTTTCTGGCCCGCCATGAAAAAACTTTGCCCACCACTGGACTATACCGACATACTTTAGCCATGAATTCCTGGTGGTGTGACTAGTAAAAAAAGTTATGTGATGTATAGTCGAAAAACGCTTACTTTGAGAGATATTCATCATTTTTTTAATGAAAACTCCCAAGTGTGTAACAAGCCCTAATAAATGTGACTAAGATAGTTTTACTATTTTTTTTAAATCCTTTAACTAAACAGCAATTAACCTTCGCAGTATTTGATGGTAAGCGACTACGAGGCCAAAAAATTTACCTTTCGTGTCCATTTTAGCTTTTTTCTTTTTGATAACTTTTCCTCCAGTAAGGACATGTTTATAACGAGGGGCTGAATTTACTGATTTATTTTGTTCCATAAGACTATTAATGTAAAATGACAATATTCGACCCATGTTGATATAACATTATTTACTCGTCACACCACCAGGAATTCATGGCTAAAGTATGTCGGTATAGTCCCTCCCACCCTGTATTTATACAGATATCCTATCAAATAATAATCTGTGAATCCCATGAAAAAGGTTAGATGGCCGTGGACTAACGTCAAATTATTTGATTATAGTATACATTTTGAAACCTAACAAGTAATAAAAACTGGTAGAAGGATTCTAACCTCAATAAAAGACCAATGATTTAACTCAATCTTCTTAGCTAAACAAGGAAATTTCTTCACCAATTGCCGCTAATTAGAAATCAGTTTAATCAGTTTTCAAACATCAAACATCAAACATCAATCATTTATTGCACTCACATATTATAAGTAATAGTTACAAAAGAATAACATTATTATAATATGAACCCTGTAAGGGCACAGCAAAGTACTTAATTCTAACTTAATACTAAATTTTATACATATAAATAATAAATACATACACATTTTATCTATAGGTATGGAATAACAATGAAATTAACAACAACCAGCAAACTTATCGTATAAAAGGCGAAGCTAATGCCGTAAGGTATTTCTACCAATTAACCTTATTACTATTATTAATTTAATAATCACTGTTAGGCGTATCATTAAGAAACTCTTGCAGCGTGTAGAAGCTTTTACTTATAAGATACTTGTTTAATGCTTTTCGAAATGATTCAATTTTCTCGATACTTTTTATTTCTGGTGGTAACTTATTGTAAATTTTTATGCACATCATGTGCGGTCCAGAACGAAATATTTTCAGGTTAGAAGACTTGGTTGTATGTAAACCTAAATGATCGTGATAGCGCAGTTTTAGTCTATTAGAGTTAAATTCTGCTTGTTGGAAGAAATGTTTGTGCGTTTTCACAAATATACCGATTTCAAATATGTATAGTGATGTAAGAGTTAAAATACCGAGTTTTCTAAAATGCGGCCTACAACTTTGCATCTGCTTTATATTGGTAAGGATTCTGATACACTTTTTTTGTAGAATAAACAGTATATTGACGTTTGTACTATCTCCCCAAAGTAGTATACCATATCTGAGCAAGGAGTGCGCATATGCATAATATGCCGAAGTGGCTGTTTTCAAGTCTGTAGATTTTTTGAGTTCATATAAGGCATATGTAAATCGAGATAGTTTACTAGCTACTTTTTGGATTTGATCTTTCCAATTGATGTGCGAGTCTATATTTAGGCCTAACAAGGAGAATGTCTCCACAGTTTCTAATTTTATATTATTAAATGAGAAATCTATTTTTAGTGATTGTTTTTGGTGGGGTCTGAAAAGCATTAGTTTAGTTTTTAGAAAATTTAGTTTTAAGTTATGTTCTGTTAGCCAGGAGACTAACTTGGACAAAATGCTATTTAGCGTTGTATTTAAATTTATCCCATTGGAGCATGGGAAGACAACAGAAATGTCATCTGCAAATAAGACGCTAGTGGTCTCTATTACTTTTGGCAGATCATTAACGTAGATCAAAAATAGTAGGCATCCTAACACACTACCCTGGGGTATGGATCTCGTCACGTCCCGTTTTTGTGATCGTAAGTTGCTTATTACTCCTGATTTAAAATCAGAGTGCTGCACTTCGACATATTGTACACGGTTCTCGAGGTAAGAGGCAAACCATTTATGCACCATGCCTCTGACGCCTATGCCATACAATTTTTTTAATAATATTTCATAGGAAACTCTATCATATGCCTTACTCATATCAAGCAGTATTCCTACGGCGTATTGCTGCCTATTTATGATATTGAGTATTTGATCAACGTATTTATATACTGCCAAAGTTGTAGAATGGTTCTTCCTAAAACCATTTTGATTTTCGTTGAATATGCCATACTTTTCGCAGAATTCGTAAAGGCGTTTTGACATGGCTGATTCGAATATTTTAGAGAAAGTTGGTAGAAGCGCTATTGGACGATAATTATTGCAATCCGTTGATTTTCCTTTTTTGTGAATAGGCTTTATAATCGATATTTTCAGTGAGTCCGGTACTACACCTTCAGAGAAAGACTGGTTTATCAGAATAGTTAAAGGTTGAGTCAACTCGTCTGCACATTTTTTAATCAGGGCAGGTGGTAGCTCATCGTGACCAAAGCTGTGTTTGTTTTTTAAGTTGTGTATGATTTGACTAATTTCTTTATCTTGTACGGGTTGCAAATAGAGAGAGTTTGGAGTGGGAGCGAGGACTGCGCGGCCAACAGCGCTTGCGCTACCCATACCCATGTTTGGTGGCTCTGCACCCACAGATATAAAGAAGTCGTTAAAAGCATTAGCAATGATATTCGGATCCTCTATTACGGTGTTCTGGATATTTATTTTTATATTTTGCCTATTTTTCTTTGGTAACTTATTTGTTCGCTCTTTTACTATATGCCACATTGTTTTTAATATGTTATCAGTGCTTTTTATTTTATTAATGTAGAGCAGCTTTTTTGATTTATAAACTGTTTTTTTAAGTACTTTCTCATAACGCTTATAGTAGTTGTTTAGGATAGGATTTTTATTTTTTGAGATTAACAATTTTAGTTGGCGTTTATTTTTGCATGACATTCTAATACCCTTGGTCAACCAAGGCTTACTATTCATAGGAGGTTTTAGTTTTGTTTGGACTTTAGGTATACATATGTCTAAAATATCTTGTATAGTAGCTGTAAAGGATTCGAAATTTTCATTGGTATTTTTTGTATTGTCTATAATGCGATTCCAGTCTATGTGAGATAAGCATGATTTAAACTTTTGAATATTTTCTTCCGTAAATTTCCTTTTATTTAAAAACCAAGTTTTCCGTTCCTGAATGGCTACGGTATTTGGTATGCTAAACATAACGCCTTTATGATCCGAGAAACCATATTCGTTCACAGAAACAACAGTATTTTTATTTTGAAAATTTGTGAAAAGTAAGTCTAAGCATGAGGAAATTGTTTCTGTGATTCTTGTTGGTTCTTTTATCAATTGCTGAAAATTAAAGCTTTTGAAAAGGTTAACAAGCTTCAAACAAGATGCTGATTTTTCTAAAATATTTACATTGAAGTCGCCGCCAATGACGACATTCTTTTTTTTGTCTTTTACTAAAATAATCTGCAATAGTTTTTCTAATGATTCGTAAAATATTTCCGAATTTCTATGGCTGTCTGGCCAGTATACTACTATAACTAACAAGTTTAAATTGGGAATTTCTGTCGCGCAGATTTCAAATATAAATTCGGTGGATAGATCAGTTATGTCTTTGCGTTGCACAAAGGTTATGTTTTCCTTTAAGAATATACATACACCTCCACCTCTGTGTTCGCTTCTATTAAACATAGAGGTAACCACATAACCTTGAAGCTGTAGCAAGTCTAATTTTGCTTCGGTAATCCAGGTCTCTGATAGACAGATAGCATGTATGTTCTTGTCTTCCTCTGTTGCAAACTCTAATAGGTGACGTTTATTTATAATACTACGGATGTTTTGGAAAATAATATTGAAATTATTGCTTCGTTTGGCCTCGAAAAAAATCTTGGCTTTCCGCTTCTGGAGCGCGGGGGGCGTGTTCTTCTGATTTATTTCTTGGCGATTTTATGTTATAGTAGTCTGACATTTTCTTCTGCGTTATGCTTCGTACCATTTTTTTTGTAGACGGTTTTATTCTGAAGTAGTCAGATATTCTTTTTTGCACACTTGCCTTTTCTACATTAGCGGGCTTTTGCTGTGTTTCTGGTTGGTGGGTTTGTGTAATAGAGGCAATAAAAGTGCCAATATGATAAAGAATGTTGGCCATTCCGAGGTTGCTTAGCAGCCCTGTTTTGCTTGAGAACATATCCAGGAATAGATCAATGTTGGAATCATAAGAGTAGTGGATTTCATGGAAAGGAATGTCACTTCTTAATAGAGTGTTGAACATTTCGACTCTTGAATTATATATTGGCTTGCCACAAACATACGTTGGGCATGCTATGATAATATTTGTGTGGGCAATAGGAGTAAGGGTTTCAGATATTTGCCTTACTAAGTCTGTGTAATCATTGTGTTGTTCTAGGTCTTCTTCATCAATTAAAATTAAACAGTAGTCGCTTTTTGTGAACTGTGACAGCTTATTTGCTATTTCATGCAGTTTTACGCTTATACCTCCTCCTGGCGTTGCGAAATGACAGTAGTCTAGTTTATTTAGAACGCTATTGCTTTCCACAATATCGGAAATTTTATTTCTGCTGTTTCCACTCAATATCAATAATTTGTTCTTCATAGGTCTCCTGCCACTTCTTTTGGCGTGGGCGACGTTTGCGTGCTTGAGACCACCACCCGGAGCTGTTTTCTTGGTCGAGTTCTGGTTGTTGCCTTCAGAAGCTGGATTAGGTTTGTTGATGGTAAGCGGGGCCACAGGAGCAGCCGTTATCTGCAGAGGAGCCGGCGATGTGGTAGGGGTCGGTGACGAGGGAGGGGGAGGCGTTGGAGATCTAACATAAGTGTTGCTGCCGTTGTTCCGTTCATGTGGGACTGAATTACACCTTATCAAGGATCTTTTCAACGAATTAGATTTCCGCGGCGAGTGTGACATTCCGTTTTCATTTATCAACTTTTTATAGAGCTCTAGTTTTTTTTGTTTGTCACTGAGAATTTTCTTGAATTCAACAAGTTCGGTGCATAAACGGTCGATTTCTGCGTGGGCGCTATCCAGCTGACAGGTAAGAGAGCTAATTTCCATCTTGAGTTCCGTCACCTGTGGATCTTCTATGTTGGACATGTTAGGTAAGCTTCTAGAAGAGGTATTTAAGAAGGAAGAGAGATTGGAGACGTCTTCCGAGTCCGAGTCAGATCTATTAAGATCCTCTAAGGAAAGTCTTGGTAAAGTGGTATTACGAGTCCTAAGTGGAGCATTTCCTTCCTGTTGGTTTGATTTTGGAGTAGCTAGCACGCGTGATGTACTAGGTTGGCGTTGTTTATTCGTAGTCGGTTGGTTTACAAGGCTAGCCGCATCAGCACATTTGTAACACATCCATGAAATACGGTTATCAGTGGTCATTAGGTTGAATCTGGCCATGGTTACGTTGGCCGTGCATATAATATGATATAGGTTTTCACATTTTGAGCATTGCAAATAGCTTCTTATTTTTATTTCCTTCGTGCATTTTATGCAAACCTTTCCCATTACTTTCGGACCCATAGTCGAAAGTTCAAGTGCAATTGGGTTGGTATTTGTTATTCCAGGCGCCCTCTCTTGAGCCACTTACACGATATGATTTGCAATACCTTTGTGGATCGCTTAGTAGCGCTATGGACGAGATAGTTCAGTACAAATACGATAGATGGCGCTAGATCAGCAACCACAAACCTTGCGCTGTCGCTAGAATGTACAGTTCGGCGCTCGTGTATTAGTACTTCGTATCTTTCATAGATGGCGATAACGACGTACACCGTTTAAAATTGTTCACGGTAACGGTAGATTGTAGACAGTTTTGTTTAAAAAACACTTTTACTCACTGTTTTTTCGTCCGATTATATTGGCAGTGATTCAATGTTCACGAATTAGTATCACTTTGCCACTTATAACTTTACTTAGGTATTGATTATTCCACTTATATGGTTCTTAGTTTTTAATGATAATTGTTCTTGTTAGTGTTGATTGTTCGCGTGGATAACACTCACTGCACATTATTGTCTTAGGAGCTACACTTTTATTGTGTTTTGCACTTATTTATGAAGAAAGAAAGAAAGGTTACGTCCTTTTGCATTAATTTCCGAATTCAATATGTGAAACATTAACATTACTTTGCGGTGGTGGCTGTCTCATTGTGTTCCGTTCAATGATGTAGATTCAATTATCTTGGCAAAACGAACCGCGCGCACGACAATCGAGTTGCTGACGTCACCATAATTTGATCAACGCCTGACGGAATTATCAAAATTTTGAACGTACATTGTTCATAGAATGTGCGGCTTTTTTTCGCTCATAGACAATTAGTTGTATAATAGGGTACTTTGCTCAAAATCAGTTAGTTACTTTTTTATGAAGTGTTAAAACGCTCAGATAGGATGAAGTGTCTATGAAAACAGTCGTGTAATAGTATATTACACAACTAGGGTGGTAATACAAAGAAAGCCCGAGATCGCAGATGTTTGCGGCCCGAGCTGCAAGCTAGGGACGTAAATATGCGATCGAGGGCTATTTTTATTACCTCCCGTGTTGTGTACATCATTTTATGTCTACACTTGGTCAGAAAGCGGCTTTTTCCGTACGCGCAGCGTGCGGAAAAAGCCACTTTATAGGCAGGTGTGGCATAAAAAGTATTATGACGTCATTTTCCTCCGTGGTCAAATCATCTCCTTATTAGGTTTTGATCTTTTAAAAATTGTTCAAAGCGCTAAAGCGATTGCATCTTCGCCGTATTTCAACTCCAGAAATAAACTTTGTTAAAAATACAGCCATGTCTCACACATCCCTTTTAAAGTAACTATCAAGAAGATATACCATTAGTACAATTCAGGGTAACATGTGGCTTTGGTGTTAGAGGCTAAGGTTTTTCGGTCACTGAGTCATCCGCCATGACTTTAGGACTTCCTTTAAATAATTAACCATTCATCAAAGATTTCTTTACCAGCAAAAAAAATATCAGTAGTAGGTAGTTGGTTAAGTATTTAATCCTCGTATGGTTCCTTAAATAGTGGCTACCAATTCAGGTAGTTATATTTTGTATTTTATATAGTTTCTTGTCGATCTGTATAGGGTGTATTTATTTATAATTGTTTTCGAGATTTCCAAAGTGCCCGGGCAGCTGTGATTGATCACTTCACTATGTAATCTGGAGGTTAATTCGAACTTATCCGTCTATCTCGTACCGATTATAATTTGACATGTGAACTAGTAAAAGCAGTTCGTAATCGAGGATCAAAATATGTCAGTCTGCTCGTTTCTTCGACTTTGACGTTTTTGTGAGGATTTGCTGTGGGCATTTTCGGGCCCTATCGTTCAATGGTTGAGCAGAGATGCCCGAAAGGCGCAAGGGCATTCTGCTGAAAAAACATCGACTTTAGCAGGCCACTGCAGTGTGACGTCCGATTACGGAATGTCACTAGTCTTTGGGTCAAATTATATTAACAACGACATTGGCGCTGAACTTGTGAATGAGCCTATTGAAGACCAACTATTTTTCCATTTGGCTGTTTATTTATATTCCGGGATGATTGATGTTAGCGTGGACGGAGTTACATTAAGACTTGTTAGCCCTAGTTGTACAGTCCAGTTTCGGAATTTAATTTCCTACCCGTTTCATTGAAATGTTGTTAATCATTCAGGATGCATTAAGGTCGGAAATTCTATTTCAGTAATAGTATTTAAATGTCAATACGTATTATTTGACACTGCACATTACAGATAACCTCTTTGCGAAGTGATTTGCTCATCTAATTACAAATACGTGTCAGTTGGTGTCAGTGTCAATCGAGAAAATGTTAAAATAAAACCGAATCCAGACTCCGGAAAGTCTACCGCAAACATCGATAATCTAAATTTCGTTATCTGCGTTCCTTTCATTCGAATATTGCAAGAGCGAGAAAGAGGAACTTTCTTCGAATTTCGATTCTGCGATTTTCGTCCTTTTTTGGTAGTGCCTTGACTTTCCAAATTTCAGTTCACCATGTCAACGTTGTTAATCTGTTACCTAGTTACTGACACAAAACAATGCGTGTGATATGTCAAAGTAACGTCGTACTTTAGTTAGCTCTTATGATGACAGTATGCTATACGATATTGGACCGTAGGTGGGTTGGAAATTAAATGCCTTGACTGTACCTACAAATAAATATTAGCTATTTATAGCATGAACGTTTACCAAACCAACGCGCAAATGTGTTAAGCTCATGAGAGTCTCTTGATCATGACATGACATATTTTTGTCAGATAATATGTCACGAGATTGGTTTGATTTAGTTAGGTAAATATTTTAACAATTTTAGGGTTCCACTTAACCAAGTAGATCAAATTTTATGCTGAAGTCATGTTTTTTGTGAATTTAAAAGAAATTATCGATAAATGTATAAGAAAATACCGATAAAAATATCGGATTCAGTTGCCGTAAAGGCCAAAACAAACTTACTTAATTACAAATATGTAGGTACCTTCCTAGAACGCAAGAGTGTTAGTGTGATTTCCCGATTCCCGATTCCCTACCCGGACCAAATTCCAAAAATCATTGGCTATTAATTTGAATTGAAACATTTCCGAAATCGTTTACGCACCGCATCACTTCAAAGTTATATCTCCTACCATCTCTACCTCTGCGTTTGATAGCCACTTCCTTCCCTTTTCAATGTAAAACACAATATCGGGCCATTGTTCAGTGTCTCGGCGCTATTAATTCCACGTGCTGCGAATGCTCCCCCAAACTTTGTTTAATTGTTGCCGGGGTGTCGCCTGTCAGCCTATAATGATCTTCCATTTGAATTCGTTGAGAATTATCTACGACGCTGTCAGTCTCAGTAGGATACGCCTCTGAGACTGCATGTTCTCAACTTTGCTGCAAAACCGCGTTAATAACATTAGCATAACCGACTACTTAATAACTGTAATGGGTAATATGGAATAGGTCATCTAATAGCATGCCACGAGACGGTCTTAAAAGAATGATGTCTAATAAAATGGTCTATAAAACGGAAACTATTAATAATCGGTAAGTACGGCAAATCGCTCCGCGGACAAAAGTGGGCTTCGGAATTATGATATCTCGGAATAATAATGCTTTCGGAATTTTTAATCTTTGCAGTTGTTGAGCGTTCCCATCTAAAAGTATCAACAGGGGAGTGACGTAAACATCCCTGAAAGTGATTATTTAATTGAAGTGCTTATCAGCTAACTTTACTAAGCATATCCGAGTCGGAGGGATTATGCTTGTAAATGTCGGATAAACGGCACCTCGGTATCACCGACGATGATTCTTTGACTCTATAGCCAGCCACAAGCGCTGTCTCGTTGTTCCCCGCCTACAGTCTCCCTCCGCAGTTTGTGACAAAGGATAAAATCGCGAGAGAACTTGTCTGCTGCCATTATTTTAAGGGCCTACTCGACAACGGCTGTACTTGCAAAGGATAAGATTGTTTTTCTTGTTTCATCTATTTCTTAAAGATTTAGATACAGTCTAGTGCCCACGACTACGATATTGTACACTTTAATTGGAATTCCTTCTCAAAAGCCGTTCATGGCTCCGTAATAGTGAGATTTGTATTATCCGATTTTCTTTCAAGTTGAGCCACTACTTTTTAATCTAAAAAGACGTGAAAAAGCTTTCGAGTCCGTGGAGTTGCCAGATTTTTCGATTTCCCGCTCAAATCGTCCCGATTTTCTGTGGTCTGTGAACTTGTCCCGATTAACCCTTAATTGGGACGCCAAATGTTCCGATTTTCAGACGGCTCTTACTTATATCTGTTATCTAGGAAGTTAGGTGTACTAAAAAGTAGTGTCAAGCAAAAGATCAGAGTGATTCTTGAAACAGACACTTTCAATCACGCTTGTTTCTCAAGCGTTGTTGCGAGTGGCGATAAACATGATGCTTTCGTAGTTTTTAAGTTTCAAATCTTTCAATTTGTATTATGCTGGCCCGATTTGAATACCGAAGTCTTGATTTGCCACGAATCCCGATTTTTGGCACACTGGACCTGGCAACACTATCGGTGGCTCTTTTCAACATGTCCTTTTATTGTTGCAGCAACAAAAGACGAGCCGGACGGAGAGGTGGGCGAGTGCCGCGGGCGGCAGCAGAACGGCGGCGAACGCGGCAAGCTCACCTACAACGGGTACTCGGAGGAGTGTCTGGACCGACTGGAGCCCAACGGGAACATACCGCACGACAAAGACTCGCATTACGGTTAGTTTATACTCTTACTCAACGTTTGAGTATTGTCAATTCGTATTCTTCAACCTTGGGCTCGGTTCGCTAGTTCTTCCCTGATCTCTTAATAAAAGACCAGCCGGACGGAGAGGCGGCCGAGCGCCGCGGGCGGCAGCAGAAAGGAAGCCGAACGCGGCGAGCTCATCCAAAACAGGTACGGAGGAGTGTCTTGACCGTCTAGAGCGCAATGCAATGGTAATATATCGCCCGACAAAGACTCGCATTACGGTTAGTTTTTTTGCCTGCCCTGACTAAAGCCATTAGCTCAGCGATTTCTTAGCAGTCCTAACCAAATAACTAACTGACCTAACCGCGGTCACGAACGACTTTATTACGGTCAGTTTATTCTCTTACTCAACTTTTGAGTTCACTTTTCACGTTCAGTGTGTAAGGCTGTGTTTCCACCAGACCTGTGCTAGGTAAAAAATCCACCAATGCCGGGCCGCGCTGAGCGAGGCTAAGCACGGTGAATGGTGGATTTTTTCCTCGTACACCGCTCCTCAGCTCGCACAGCTCTAGTGGAAACGCAGCCTAAAGGGGGTAGCTGTTGTGAAAATATAAAGGTTATTATTTTTTACAATCTCCATTCTACAATTTTTCTATTTCGGCCTTTTAGTATATGACAGCACAAGTTCTAAAGTAGCAGAGCGTGAGAGAGGGAAAATATCCGCCAATACTGGGCTTTGTTAACCTGTGCCTTGTGCACCGATCTACAACCTATCACAGGTCTAGTCGATATTCATCCTAATGCTCACAAATCTAGGATCTGTTATGTAGATATTGTAGATGAAAATAAAACCACGTCCGCAATTAGGGCGCCAAAACTATTTCCCAGTCGACATCTCTGCTACTAATAAAAACCGTAATCATCACTAACGACGGACGCGCCATTAGTCCGATCTCTTTAATGACACACGCTAATCATCGTTAATCATCTCTAATTGCATGTTTCTCAAATGCTGTCGTGTCGGGGTGTCGCGCAGTGACGTCGTGTCGTACAGTCAGCATCAAATAGTCCGTAACATCCAAAGCGTCATATATATCGCAACACATTTTTATTACTACAGTTATAAATATGTGTGACGATATATGTGGCGCTTTGAATGATACAGAGTTTAATGATGACTGCGCAATAGGGTGTCTTTCATGGTTATATTTTGTGTATGTCACGTCTAGTTCATTTATTAGTATTTAAGAACTTTATAACAACATGTAACGCAATAAACTGATTTGATTTGATTTGAACTCGACTGTAGTAGGTATTTCAAAATTAATATGAAATTCAACATTAATAAAAAAAGATCAATGAAAACAATAATCAACGAAACTGCTAGGTGCCTGACATACCGTATGACATCGGATTTTTCATCTTCTTTGATAATTATTTTTATTAATTTTTATAGTGTAGAAAGTTCCATTCTGTATACGAATTTTTGCACCATATTGCAATGGCACAAGGTAGGGTTTATATATAATTATTGTCGCTGACTGTACGCATTAGCTTTGTCGCATTGCGGTGTTATTGTGCCCTTGTCGTTATTGCTCGTTTGTGTCGTTTGAGGCTTTTGGAGACTAGAGAAATGTCACGATATCGTTGTAGATGTTTACTAAATTCACAAGGATTTTTTGGAACGTAAAACCTTAACTTCTGTTGCATAACCGCCAGCCTAGGGAATTTGGATTCCTGCCAGATCTTTAGACTTCAATATAAAGTGCTCATCCCAGACTCCCATCTGAAACGAACACAGGTTATATCCTTATACGAACAGGTCTAGTTCGGTCCGCTGCAGAGAAAAGTATTGCCCCCATTGCATACTACAGTCAACATTAAATCCAAAGCACCATATTGGTCGGTGTGGTTTTAGTGGTTATGCCTTTCTTCTGAGCGGGTGAGTTCTACATAAACTCCCTGAAGGGCCGTTTTTATCTCCTAAGGCCCTAGGAATAATTAACATTGTTATTCAGAGTTCAGACCCAGCTCCTTCAACTGTTGGGTAGTCATAGCGTACCACCATTAGGACTTTGGTCCTACCATTAGAACTTAGATATCAATACATTAATTACAAACATAAAACTAGACATAAAAGTAAAATTAAATTAAAAAGTGTCTTAAATTCCTATTGAAAACCTTGTAGTCTAGGGGACTCTGAAACAGTGGTAGAAATCTATAACATATCAAAAACCCCAAACATTTAACTGAAACCACATTTTCCATACTTTAGGTCTGGGGTCCTTTCCTTCATGCCAAATTACATCAAGATAAGTAGCCTAATTTCATCTATAGTTTACATACAGACATATAAACAGAGTTCTTTTCGCATCTATAATATTTTTATGAATTTATAGCTCGATAACATCGATCATGTTAGGCCCGCAGTGATAACAGCTAACATCAAATAAAAAAATATCTTCCATTAACATTTTGTAAATATTTCGTCGAGCATACCTAGTTTAAAACATACGGCACGTGGCGTGTATGGTATTCTGCAGAATTCAAATAAATTGAGTTAAACACGCTTCAAACTCGTAGAAATAACATTAAATACAATGTCTAAACTTTGCTACATCTCTAAAGTTAGACCTGAATTACCAACTAACTCCCACGGACAATTTCGTGAAGAGTGTTGTTTTAGTTTAATCGTTAAATTTAAATTTCATTAGCGCTGTCTGAATTTTCTTTATTGCAGGATATCGCGCTTCTTGTACAAGCGACACGACAAAAACAATTAAGACCTTTGATGTACGGAGGACGGGCATAGTAGGAGAATAATGCAGTACCTTGACTAGAAAGCATTGTTATTTTCTGACAAATTTAATTATTTTTCTGACAAATTTATTTATATTTCTGACAAATTTAATTATTAATTTTAATTATTTTCTGCGATATAATTACAAAGATGCAGAAGCTGTTGATCAAATTGATTTTAAAGTCACTTGCTTATTTTTATTACGTAGCGGTTCAGGTTGGTTGATTACTTCATGCTTTAAGTGCGGTCCTGACTAAGAGACAGTGAGTGATTGTTCGGATTTGGTGTTCGGTTTTTATAGAAATAGGATTACAACTTATTAGGAACGTGTGAGGAAACGCACTAAAATTTATTTACTTCTAAAACAAACCATGTATCCGTAACTTTTTTCAACAAGATATGTAACGTTTTCAGATAAAATATGAATTTTTAATTATATCCTCATGGTATGGCAGTAACCTATTGCTAGGACCTTATTAATAAGTGGCATTGCTGTACTTTTTGCCGGAAAACGTCACCTATATATTTGAAAATATCTTTTACCTCAAATTTGCACGCTTATACGAAGTCGAGGTACTGCTCACACGTACACATCACTGCGAAACAGACACTCGCTTAGATTCAGTCATTTCCCCTCTTCCGCACTTTCAGCCAAAGGACCCACAATGGCGGCCTCCCGCGATTATGTTATCTCGTCTCTCAAGGAAAATTGTTTTTATTCTCGACCTGTGTACAATATAAGGTTTACCATAATAAATTCTTAATAAAAGCCTTAATGAAAATGCTGTGTTCGGTTACTGGTTTATTTATCAACGCTTATTTTTTAGGACAAAATTGCGTTCAGTTAGTAAATTTAAATTTAATCATAATCTTATCAAAGTCAAAGTTTATTCTTTAATTTAGGCATATTAAAATTCATTTTTGAATGTCAGGGATTTACCACCGGTTCCAGTGTAAAACCTCTGCCCCGAGAAGAACCGGCTAAGAAACTCGGCCAGATATAATTACAATATTAACTTATTACTACACAGTTTTTTTGCACAGTAGGTGAACTTTAGGTTAAAAATTAATGATTACTCCTGCAGGACGTTATCATTTCCTAATATCCCTGTCCATGACATAGTCTTTTATTTTATAGTATGCCCGAGCAATTAGTTTTTCTTTTGCAACAGATCTAAATTTAAAGTCTTGTGAGCTCTGTAATTGTTTATATCTATTGAATAGACCGATACATTGCAATCTAGACGTCATCTTTTGAAAAAGGGTATTTGAAGATTAGTTCCGTAAGGGGTCAAAGAGGTATTTATACCTAAATATTGATGGAAGTTCGGACTGGAAATTTTCACGACTAGATGGCTAGTATTCAGTAAGGGGCAACCTACGACCCATTGTCAAGTCTAGATGGAGTGGCTTAGTCGCTTACTAAATCAGCTTGTTTTTGGAAAAAAAAAAACCAAGCCCTTTTATTCCTAGAGTACGGCGCTCTATTTAGATAAACTTGAAATGAGAAAAAACTATTCTAGTTACTCTAGAGATTAAAATAACTTGACTTTATCCAGCAGCTTTGTTGAATTTTCGTGTGATTATTATAGGAAAATTCATATTTATCTCGAAATATGTGAAAATATTTGCTGAATAATTCCCAATACGGCTTAATCTCCGCTGTTATTGATTATGTGTATGAGTGAAAACACGCGGCGTTATTCAATAAGCAACCCCAATACTGTCGACACTCGATAAACGTAGTCAGCCCTAACAAGTGGCGGTTAAGTGAACCATAACATACGTTACGGCTGTGACATAGTGGATGTCATAAACAGAGACTCGACTTCATACACGGGTCCGAATCTACGTACGATTAGCATGCAGCTTACGAGCCCCGATGCAAAAGATCTCGTCTAGTAAGAGCATTTTGTTAGGCTCTACAATTAAAAAAAAAAGTTGAGATAAAAAGTGTAGTGTTTAATACAGGTGCTCTAATATTTTATTTATATTACTAAGGAAAACAACACGGCACAGAGATATACCGACAATGTGGCTTTGAGCCCAAGTGTTCAGAAGTGCTGTAGGAGAGCACAATATGATTTGGACAGTAATTTTTAAAGAAAAAAAATCAGTAATAAACCTTTCGTGGAAACTTTATTATAGAAAATAAACTACATTAAAGATAACTATCATTGGTCCTATCACTCAGTTGTTTGATCTAAACAGGTAATGAGTATTGAGAAAGTGTGATAGTTGCTTAGTACTAGACGAACTTTTATGCATTTGGACTCGTATCTTAAGCACAACGACGAGTTTTCATAAAAACACTGATAGCCAAGTCCGGTTAAGTAATTTGTCTCACTTTATTATATGCGTTCTGCGGTCCAGTGACTCATAGTAAAACTGATGGATGACCAGACCACAGAAGACAACATGTGTGACAACGTGTGCCCAACCAAATGATATTCATGATGGCTGTATGAAGTCTAACTACTGATTAACGGTGCTACTGTGCCTGTGACGTCCGTATTGCTCTATGACATGGGTAAATAAACGCACAGCATGAATATTTATCGACCAATCACGCCGGTCCGTCCGCCGAATTTAGACTTGATTATACACCGGGGTATCACCGGTTTGTTTAGGACGTGGACATACTGTAACAAAAACATTTCATTGCGTTGTTAAACAGAAGGCTTGATCATTAACGTGATATGTCTACAGCTGAATTGATTTTAGACTTGGAAATGTGTGTGTTATCGTCGGGGATAGTGCAATACCGCTTAAGTAGCATATGTAGATAAGGTTCAGTTTCAAGCATATTTGTTAGAAACTGAAACCTTGCTACTTACGCGGTATTGCACTATCCCCGACGTTATGTACAATATGACTGATTGACTTGTTAGCCGCAGATAAAGAATAAAGTGCAAATTACGTAAATACTTATAAAAAAAATACGCAGCATCAACCTGTAGGTAACTCGAAATAACAAAAAAATATTTTTTTCCTTTGTTCTGTTGACTTTACCCAAAGCCAGCATTTTCCAAGTAGTTTACCTATTATAGTAAATAGTTTCTCCTTTGAAGAGAACTATATCCTCCATATTTTGTTTGCGAATTTCATAATTTGTTATACTATGTATGGGTTTTATCCAGAAATAACACAATATATATATCAGGTCATATTGATTTAGAAACGCTGGGCTCACGCAGCTAATAGTTCGACAAATCATCCTTAAATTAAAATAAACATAGCTTCTGCTTCCGAGTATCAAGTCATTCAGTTAATTACACTTTTAAACCTTATTTTCATAGTGATAAGGGGTAGTTTTGCAAAGTAACTAGCGTCCTTAAGGATTAATCGGGCTAACAACGCAGGCCACGCTGTTTAGTATGTAAACAAGTTATTGTTTCACTACCAAGGGGAATCTTATAAAATTCCATGAATGAATAAACAACCAATTTAGGTTTGTGTTTGTTTTGCTCGGACACGTTTGTTCCTCTTGTTTGCGGAGACGAAATTGTCTGGACGGGCTGGGATTAAATTGAGGACAAAAAATAGCTTGTTACGCGGAGTGATTAGACCATGCAAAATCAAAAGGTTTATTCTGCAAACAGGCTGAGGTTAACTGGTACAGAATGCCCAATAGTATAAGTTAGGGTATGCAGTACCGGTACCATTCCGGAGAACCGGGATTTTCGGTACTGGACGATAATGGAACCGGGATTTCCCGGGATTTTCGGTACTTTCGGGACAGGTCTTCTATAACTTTGTCGGTCGATACTCGATGCTTTAGTCAGATGAGATTTCGTTGGAATTAGTACGTTTTTTAATAAAACGACTACACTTCGCAGCTAAACTACTTTTATTGATATATTTGATATATAATTCAATTTCTAAATCAAAAGTATCCTTTGTTTCAATCCAGGACTTGTTCTACTTACATGCCAAATTTCAGCTTGATCCATCCGGTTGTTACTCCGTTATTTAGTAACAAACATCTAAACATCTTCACAAACTTTCTCATTTAAGTATAATTTTAGTGTGAAGATTTTCGAACGTTAAAACTTAAAATATACAATTTAATATAACACTTGGTTTTAATACATAGAGTACGCTCTCCAGGACAGTAGTTGACATAGTGCATTTTAAAATAGTCCAGTTGCACGCAAATCAAAAATCCGATAGCAGTAAGCCACAATACATAGTCCTATAATATAACTAGCTTTTGCTCGCGACTTCGTCCGTGTTAAATTTGAATATCGTGTGCCGAATTTGAAGTTACCTGGAACGGCGGTAAAACTTATGATTTTGACTAATGTGAGTGGTTAGTGGTTACATATGCACATATTTTACCGCAGGCTAATAGTAGTACGCCTATACATTGTTACCTAAGGCACGTTAAAGTGGCCGTGCGCGAGGGAGTCCCCCCTAAGCAATCACGTCTCTTAACCCCGCCTAGGGATGAAATAAAAACAGTGACGGTATTGTAATTAAGAGTCTAAACATGATATTTCAAACATCTTACTTAAAAAGATCGTAGGGTCCCGATACAAACTTTCAACCCCCATTTAAACCCCTTAGAGGATTAATTTTGAAAAACGCTGAAATTGCTTTTCTTGTATACTAATGAAGAGTCTAACCATGATATTTATTATGTTATTTATTTTTTTTATTTTCCTTTACTTGTGTAGATAAATTAATTGCATTTGTTGGTTTGTCTATCTTCCTCGACATTAGTTATTCTCTCTCATTTGCTCAAAGGTTAGCTGGAAGAGATCCCTTACAGGGATAAGTTCGCCTTTGTACATAACCATTGATTTTTGTACTGTTTCTGTGTAATTTTATGTGCAATAAAGTGTTTACATACATACATACATACATATTTCAAACCACTTACTTAAAAAGATCGTAGAGTCCCAATACAAACTTTCAACCCCCGTTTAAACTACTTTAAACACCTTTTTTTTTAATTTATCCAAATAAAAAAAAAAAGGTGAAATTACTTTTCATTTATTTTAATGAAGAGTCATGAAGTTTCAAACCTCTTACTTCAAAAATCGTAGACTCCATACAACTGTTTAACCCCTTAGGAGGTGAATTTTGAAAAATCCTCTCTTAGTGCACCTCTAGACCTTATTAGGATCCTACGTGCCAGATTTGAAATTTCTAGAACCAGCGGTTTGGCCTGTGCGTTGATATATAAACTTTCAACCCCCATTAAAACCCCTTAGAGAATGAATTTCGAAAAACGGTGAAATAACTTTTCTTGTAATCTAATAAAGAGTCTGAACATGAGGTTTCAAACCTCTTACTTCCAAAATCGTAGACTCTCCATACAAACTTTGAACCCCTTAGAGGGTGAATTTTGAAAAATACTTTCTTAGTGCACCCCTAGACCTTATAAGGAACCTACATGCTAAATTTGGAATTCCTAGGACCAGCGGTTTGGGCTGTGCGTTGATATGTCAGTCAGTCAGTCAGTTTCTTCTTTTATATATTTAGATAAGCGTTAATGACTATCAAGGTCTTCGACGATCGAAAAGCGATGACTGAATGACTACCTGGTCTACCTGCGCGGCACGGGGTTGCGGACCCGCGGGGCTGGCGGGGGTGAGTGAGGCGCCGCCGATCGCCGTGACCACGGCTGCTACCCGTGTTTGGTTAAAAATGAGCAACGCTCTTGTTCGTTTCAAATTATACGTCTTTTGTTCGCGAAAATTAATTAAAAATGCTCCTCTAATGTGTTTCCCGAAAGTCCCGAAAGTACCGGGATTTTTATTTTGACGTCCCGGTTCTTTGCTCGACTGAAAATCCCGGGAAATCCCGGTACTTTCGGTTCCGGTATTTCCCGGGAGCAAACCCTAGTATAAGTTGACTTTTTGTACTATAAGTTTTCTTTTGTGCAATAAAGTTTTATTAAATACATACGCCACAAGGAAACTTTATAAGTTTAAATCTACCGGTGCTTCGAAAGATATTACACCTGACGAGAAGAAAGGTCACTAGAAACTGTTTGTCTCTTAAAAAGAAGTACATTTCCTCTGTCTCTCTTCCTAGCTACTTATTATCTCTCATGGTGGTGGGGTCAGCTTTCCGAACTTCCAAAAAAGTGATTCCTGGTATTCTCTGATTGATTTATACTGACTATCTTGCTATTGTATTTCGGGTTAATTAACTGTAACTGAAACTAACCAGTTTCTTACAATCTTATGTCGTATTTGACATTAATCAGATTTCAGTGGATACTTGGCAGTTTTAACTGCGGCTTCTCAGAGTTGACCCAATTGCAAAAATTTAGTGCATGTTTTAATGGAAAGCCGAAAGGTAACCGAACGATTCAGCTGTGTTGCTCAAAGAGAAGTTCATCTCTTCTAATACGCTTTCGTACTTTTTTTTGGATTCGGATCTTAGATCTGCCATTGAATAATAGTATTTAAAAGGTATCCGAGGAGTGATTGTGTTTTTGTGCGTCTATATTCGGGTAATAATCACACGATATTTCATTTATTGCTTTACTCTGGGAAACATAAATATACATTGGATGTATATCGACGGATTTCAGCTTATTCAAACACAATTTTAGGTGTGTTTGATCAGTGAAATGAGGGCTTTTATTTTTAGGTGTACAAATAGCCGAAGATTTAATTTCTGGGAATTTAACAAGGCGCGCAGAAATTCCAGGTGTCCCAGACCTGGAATATCTGCGCGCCTAGTAAAATCCCTTGTAATGAAATTGAATATTTGGACCGAGCGGTTGCACTCATAATAATGGAGTAAATGGATTGGCAATTTCATCTAGTCTAGACATTTAGGTGCCGTGTGGAACTTTGTAATGCCCTTTACAAAGTCACTTTGCATGACTTTTCGTCACTTAATGATTGGCCTGTGACATTTTATGCCCTAACAACTAGGTTTTGCCCGTGACTTCGTCCATATAGACTCGTAAATCACCTTAAAGGATGTTTGCTATTAGATTCTCCTAGGCGTAGTATTAATTTGTCAGCAAGAACTACAACTTGAAAAAACAACGGTATTGAGTTCAAATCCGGGGCATGAGTTCCTCTAATCTAGATTTCCCAATTCTACGAAGCATTCCGTTTCGTTGATACACATTAGCGGTTATTCCGTGTCATCGTATATTTGGTTGACGTGCCAAACCTAGGTCAATTCACCCACAAGTAAAAAATAAACAAACGCTTTGTTTAGCACGCACAATATCAGCGCTTTGTGTGTTAATAATAATTAGGCTAATTGCCGTTTGTTTTGGCCGTTCTAAGCCCCGCAACACAATGCGAAAGACGCCTGTCCATTTTAATTAGGGTAATACTGCGGAACTCCGAAATGACGCAGTATTTTTTCAGTGCTAATAAACATTTTTATTCCCGGTTATGTTATGAAAGATGACATATGGGCCTGCAAGTCAGTATGGCGGATACGTGCATTTGGGACCGTCAAAAGCCTATACTCGTAAAATACCCCACCCCTGACGTGAAAGTAATGGCGATAGTAAAGCGATGTAGCATTTTGATAACACATGTCAGGATGACGGACGATTTTATATCCACCGCGGAATTAAAGTGGGTTAATTGAAGATCTTTTTTTCCCATTTCTGTTATTGACTTTTAAGTACAATACATTAGGGATGTAACGATACCGATACCGATACCGATATATCGGCCGATATATCGGTATCGCCGATATTATACAACCGATATTTGAAGAATTTGCTGTATGAAAAAAAATCTGCAAAAAATAATTTCAATTTCTGACTTAATTTATGTACTGGTCTATTCTATTACCTTGTGCAATGATAATTACTATGTTAATTAAATCTTTGGTTGTTAATAAAAAAAAAATTAATTTTGAGTTGACAATTAATTATTTTTACTTTACACTTTCAAGGTCGACTCTCTGGTAAATATAGCCAGTAGTCATTGCCATTAGTTATAATAAGGACATAAAAATATCTGAAGTTCATACTTCATTATTAAGCTAAGATATCGGTATCGGTATCGGTATCGCCGATATTAACTACTATATATCGGTATCGGTATCGTATCGTCAAAACTGTGTATCGTTACATCCCTACAATAAATTATAAAAAGTACACAGACAAGGCATATCTCATGAAAAACCTCATAGTGTATTGCTGTGAACTGTGAATATTGTTCAAAACCATTTCTTATCTTCGAGCATTATTGAAATCACGAGCAACTCTATTAAATGTAAAGAGAAAATCACTTTTTAAAAAAACTAATAAACAACTTCGCTACTTTATCACAATGCGCGCCCAGAAATATGCAAACATGAACGTAGGACATTTCACTGAAACGTTTCCACTTACCCCAAGTGAGCGCATTATTACAAGTACGAATAGACGGGTAATAAGTGAAGTCCTTATTATCCCGCATTTGCTGTCGATCGCGGCCCGTCGCTCCCTCGACCGTCAAGCTCCGCCCGCGGCACCAGTCAAGCGAACAGCCCGATTTTAATATCAAATCCCGACGCACTGAGTGGAAAAATACAAATTCTTCGGATACTAATGTGAGCAATACGAAATTTTAGGTAGTCAATGAAGATTTCGGGGTAACAAATCGTTAATGGCTCGTAAATAACAGCCTTAATTCATTCAACTGAAAACTTGTTATAGATTTGTCTATACTCTAAAACTTGAGTAACGAAGTCGTCGTTCGGCAGTATAACATCCCTATTGTTACTAGATGTTGTATAGAATTATCATGGTATTATCTTCATAGGTATGAGTGTTATCCTCTAATTTGGCACGTTTCACCGTAACGAAGGGACCCTCAGGTCGACCCTCCCTCCCGTCGCACCTACTTGCTCGGCCTACTATGAAAATAATCAACTCACACGCGAGCCTCACGTTCCATCACTCATTTGTTATTGCCAATCTAATCGTTATTGCTATTATTAACTTTCCTACGTATAGCTGATAAGTTATTATTAATTTCTCAAGTTTCTGGAAGACGGGACCCGAGCAGAAGTTATTGGAACGATCCATTTCAAATTTCAGCAATAGTTCTATTGGTTATTAATGCTAGTGAAACTTCATGTCTTGTAGACAAATTTGAGAGCAGAAATTATTATTCTATCAAGTTTATTTTGTATTGTTTAAAATAAAAGTAGGAATAGGAATATATGCTGCATACGGTACCGAGATTTTATTAAAAACCTGTCACGTTTAACTCGTGCAATCAATCTATCGGTAAATTGGAGGCTTCCGTAGCCTTAATTGGATTTAAGCCTATAATTCCCATATTGGAGTTCATCACGTATGTGTACAGCGATCCGACGGGATTCTTTTTCCCGGAAGTAAATATACCCATTTTCATGGGTAACTAGAAACATCGGAATTGCCTCTTCCTTCGTGATTTCCACAAATCTTCCTCTTTGATCGCGGGCAAATCATATTCTCGTCGGTGCTTAATGAAGTATATTCAGCTAACTCGATTCGAATCCGTCTGTACATCTAAGAGTCCTAGACATGCCTGGAACTATGTATTTTTCTGTTATATTTTCTGAGTTCTATCTTTTATCTGTATTTTATTACGAACGTGTCTTCATTGTACATGGTTGGCGAATCAATGATTTATTTTCGGATAGCTGCCATATCTTATACCGAATTACGATTACTTATATACAATCAGAACCATTAACGGTTAGATTGAATTCGTAAAAGGTTATTTCTGAATCGATTATAATACCAACCAGCGACGCTATCAGCGAGTGATTTATTCGCTAGCTGTTTACTCCGTCGCATCGATATCTCGTCTTTCTGACGCTAACGCGCTTCCCGAGTGCCCCTTGACGCAAATATCGACGCGACGTGAAAAATAGCTCCTTCCAAGCTGGTCGCGGTTCAATCGACGCGTTTTTACCCTGAATTAATTTGCTTGCTAAGTGCTCGCGCAAAATTGTGTCAGGAGTACCAGCCTTCATCGCTAGGCCTTCCAATGTTTGTATTTTAGAGTGCTTTGATAATTTATTGGCAAAATGTGAGGGAAAAAGTGTGCCAAGTGAATTCGAATTCGCTGAATGAGCTTTTATGATGTCGTCATCAGACGTTTTTATCTGAAAGGAGGAAAATGTCCTTCGAGATCGGCACTTTTATTGCCACGTCAAAATGTATTCCGAGAATGTTTCAATATCGCAAACAAAGCCGAAAGTTAAGCGTAATAAAATGCTTAGAACAAATTTACAATTCAGTAGCGCGATTTTTGTGTCTATGTTGGATTTTACTATGTTCAGTAAGTGCCATAAGTTCTAAATGTTATCGCCATCCTATGCCGTAATGTCCCGATGTTCTCAAGCTCAACCCGAAATTGTGTCGTTGCATTCTATGTCATACTAAAATGAATTTCTAACACTAGGTACTTGTTTCTCTTTATATTTCGATAAAATTATAGGAAAGCATTTAAACTGTTTTAATAAAATTACTATAACACGGTTCTGCTTACCTTTTCTTATTCATTTGCTTATCCATCCATCGACGTCAAATTGTAGTGGACTCCCAAACTCTGTTTTTCTTGATACTTTCACGGCGCTATTTATTGGTTGGTTTGGTCATGGTTTTAGTGGCCTGATTAAAGTGTTTGTTTATAAGTATCATTGGTCAGGCTTATTTTAAGTCTGTCATTAAAATGTATAATCTATTTCTTATTATTCTTGTTTTTGTTAACAGAGTGGAGTAGCGGCGCCAACGGCGAATACCGAGTACGGAGACAACTTTCGGTGTCTTCAGACTCCAAGCTGTTGGATGAAGGGGCGCGGGAAGACGCACGCGTGATCATGAGGCCTAAACGACCACCCAGACCCAAGTCGGAGGCGTTCCTAGCACACGACCACTCCAATCGACGCACCAAGCGGTTTAGTGCCTTTGGGGTCAGTACACAATACAATCATACTTTATTGCACATTAAAAGAAAACTACAACGTAAACTTATAAAGACAGTGGTAAACAATAGGTGGTCTTATCAATATCAATAATCAAGTAATGAAGTAAAGAGTCGATTTCTTAAAGGTTTTTTTTTACTTAGGTTGATGTCTTTTTGAGCATACGAGATATCTGTGTTAAGATACTATTAAGTATTTCATTATAACAGTAGCCCTTTAGGTCTTAGTAGAACACGACTTTAACTCCTTGTTTGAGTTTTATCTTCTGACCAGTCTTCGTCTCCCACTCGCTTTTTTAATGTTTCCTTCTTAAGAAAAGTCACTGTACTTGTTTTTAGAAACTGCACTCTCTTAATTAAAAAAGGCTACTAGCCTTCAATTCAGCCTTATCCAAAACATCTAGATCACTATCCGCCACCAGCATATGTTTCACGCAACCTTTATATGTCACTGTGAGTAATGCTAGGTACAAATTCAATTTATCACAGACGGTAAATGGTACAATGCTCTAATAAGACCGAAGTCGCATAGAAGTCCAATCACACTTACTCCAACTGACAAGAACTTTCACTGGTACCTTTTAGTCGTGTTCAAGTGCAGGGGTCTCCAAACTATTTGACCCGCGGGTCACAGTGCACCTTAGATAAATTCCTGCAGACCAAGACTTGGATTTCATGGCTCGCCATGGAGGAAATACTTAATTTAGTATACGTACATATAGTGAGACGAGTCTCATCCCACTTATCCCACTAATATTATAAATGCGAAAGTTTGTGAAGATGTTTGGATGTTTGTTACCTAAGAACGGGATAGCAACTGGATGGATCAAGCTGAAATTTGGCATGCAAGTAGACCAAGTCCTGGATTGAAACATAGGATACTTTATATCCCGGTAAAGAGTTCCTTTGGGACAATAACGGAAACAACGCGGGCGAAGCCGCGGGAAAATGCTAGTAATATTATAAATGTGAAAGTTTGTAAAGATGTTTGGATGTTTAGATGTTTGGATGTTTGTTACCTAATAACGGGTTAACAACTGGATGGATCAAGCTGAAATTTGGCATGTAAGTAGACCAAGTCCTGGATTGAAACATAGGATACTTTATATCCCGGTAAAGAGTTCCTTTGGGACAACAACGGGAACAACGCGGGCGAAGCCGCGGGAAGATGCTAGTTTACTATAAATTATGAAAAAAGAGGCCTAGTTGGCAGTGGATCCAGCCGGTCAAGAAAAAACGGAAGAGTGCGGTCCAGTCCTTAGACTCTTCCTTTCGTGGTCTCGCGGGCCGGACCTTGCGCGCGGGCCATTGTTTGGTGACCCCTGTTCCAATGCAGCAGGAGAATTTATAAGAGGTGACGTGACCAAAACGGCCACAGCAAAACACTGAAACTTTCCCTTATCACGAATAGTATGGTCTGTCTGGAATAGTGAACCTACGCCCTTTGCGCTTAGGACCAATTACGTACTATCACAAATTGCTGTTGGCACACCCGTCAAGTTTCATTGGCTTTAAATTACGCTTTTCTCATACATACTTACTGGAAAGTCAATGGTTTAGCGAATAGAGGAAAAAAAATATTACACACACCACAGTGATGAAGAGACATGTTATAGGTTTCGTACATTATCCTTATGTGTCGGATACATGGATATTGATCAATAGAAAGCAAATAATACTTCACTAAGAAAATAACAGGAAAACTTATATTTATCGTTCTAATAAAGTTTTATCCGCTGAAATATATTGCGCGCACTCTTAGCCAGTTATCCGTAAGTGCGGTCGTTTGTAATGAAAGTCCCGTATTATATAGAATAGTGATAGATGGCGCTGGCGTCCTCCCCTATACAAATAGGCCGAGTAAAGGACCTGCCTGACGTTGATCGATCACGGAGTTCAGTTCAATTTGCGCTAAATGCGGGATTGTCGCTACAATCTTTAAACAAAAGCTATGTAAATGATGCCTAGAATATAAATAGGGACCTGAATAGAGTCTCAATTATTTTTGTTATCAGGTATATCCGTATATTACGTCACACACGGAGGGTATGAGAGTCTCGTCAAATGGAAATCGACGGCCTATGTTAAAAAGATGGAAATAGTTTGGAAAAAATGCGTCATACGGAGAGGGGAGCTGTCTAAAAATCAGAAAATCGTATGACATAATAATATGGCCCCTTATGAAGTTCTGTTAATTATTGCCTGAATGCGTAAATGAATGAGAATTACGAACTACATCTTCCTCGTAGTCGGATACCATCAGGCTCTACCGAGGTCAATAGCAGGTCAAATTATAGAACAATACACTAAATAAAAAAAGAATTACAGAACACGACGACTGATTTTCACTTATAGGTGCCACAAAACATACAGTGCAAAAGGTGGAAAAGATTACAAGTCGTTCGTTTGCAAATAAGATTACTGCCTTAAGTATATGTTCATTGGATAAGAAAGTTAAATGTTGACATTTCTAATACAAACCACAAACAAGCTTAAAACATTTGCCGGCAGCAATTACCGTAGCATACGAGACCACTAGAAACCTCGCTACCAAAGTGCATCCTCACAGCACCCATTAGGCAGTTCAAATATTTAGACAACCGCGGCGAAGAAAGCGAAACAGTGTTGTTGGGAACCGAAATGGCGATATTTCGCGTTCCTAATCGTTAAAATGAATACGCCGTATAACCTTAACTGTCGCAGAAAATCCTTACTGACCTGATTACACCAAAGAGTTTTAATAGGAGATTCCTCCAAGTTAATTCCTGTTTACAAAAGGCAACATAATCCTTTTCCTCTAAGAGCAAGAGCAGGGATATTAACGCTTGTCAACAGAGAATGCTCCTTTGTTTTCATATTTTTGGAACTCATTTAATGCTGGCGTTTTTGGTTTAATGGGAAAAGATGGCGTGTTCTCTAGGGCTGTATAAGTTCTTGTTTATATTCACTTTTGAAATAATTTCTGGTTGAACAGTGAGGTAAATTAACTTACGACCCAATGTTCTATTGTATGTCACGGCAAAACAACGACGTTTATAATGCGTGCTTGTTTGTTTGCTTTTAATGTTATCTTCTATTCAACAGTCTTTAGCAACTTCTACGGTGGTTCCGTGTATATTTTGTCAGGATTATTTGGAATCTGAATACTGTGCGTTTGTTGGATAAGAGAAGTACTTATCCAACAAATGCACTGTTAGATAAAAAGGCGATAGTTGGGATTGGACCATTAGAGCTTAACTTCTATGAAGCGGTCCATAGACAACGGTATTTGTCCGTTCCACAGACCACTTAATATGTGTTAAGTGGGCCAACCATCCCCTATTCAGGATTACATGTGTGGTTGTATCCTTAATTCTCATTAGATCCTAAAGAATGGCCTCATTGCCGTATTACTAAGATGTCTTCTAGTCCGGCTTTTGGGAACAATCCCTTAAAAGCCAGATAAAGTGAGATTACACAATCGAATTAAACGTGTACTTACGTACTTAACCTATCAACCACAGATAGCTGGAGTGGCTTGTTATTTATTGTAGCGTTTCCATCGTTTGATCTTGTATTGTCGTAATATTGATGATTATTCACAAACGCTGAAATATTTTCATAATAATTGTAAGGGGCACCCAACAACCAAATATGCCGATCCCCATAAACACGATATTGCATGTAAATATACCAGACAATGATCCACCATCAGTTAATTAAATTCAAAAAGTGGCAACACTAGCGTTGACGTCATCGCCCGCGGGGCGTCGTAAATTATCAGCTTACCAGACTTCAGTGATAAATGGATATTTTTGTTTTTGCCGACAGGGTGACTCTCCGTTCGGCAAATCCGAAGCATACATAAAGCTGGAACAGCTCGGGGAAGGATCCTACGCCACTGTTTATAAAGGGTATAGCAAGTAAGTATCCACTTATATTATTCCTAAATATATATTTTTTATAATAAATGGTCTTGCTCTTGACTGCGATCATGCCTGGTGGCAAGCATTAGTGGGATGGAACTAGCTGACCAAGTATATGGTACCACATTGGTGTGCGAAAGGTAGAGAATAAGTATTAGTACTTTGTACAGAACTCGCACTGTCTAACAAAACCCACGTTCGAGTCACAAAAATGCGCCGAATCCTACCTTCTTGCTGTAACTCAGAAAGCGCGCTCTTTCTGGTCGCCACGCCCACCGCTAGGGTTGTCGACAAAAATAAACTTCTTATTACAGATTGTGTTTCATGTTAAATTACATGTAGTTATGGCGTTAATAATGGCATTTGATTTTAGACATAAGTAGTCGAAATAATATAGTATTTCAAGTTTCGAGTAGGTTAGGTGTTGTTTTCTGTGGTGCACACCAAAGATGTTTTATTATTATTATTTACCTATAGGTATTACAACCCAGTGCTTTCGACATTGTATAATATACGACTTAAAAGGAAAAAAGATCGCTTTTTCTTTTCAAAATTGAATGATTGTAAAATTAACAAAATCACTAGGATCTAATAATATTCATAAATTAACGTAAATGCACCAGATTTACCAATTATTTGCATCTGAGATAATTTAATACCCTTTGCTTGGTAATAACATGTAGGAGATTTTTAAAGCTTCTCTTGCAAGGAACAATCATATCCAAATTGAGGTAGAAAACCGGTCAAGTGCGAGTCGGACTCGCGCACCGAGTGTTCCGTACAAACTCGTCTAATAGATACGTGAATACTTCAAGATAAATTGCATGGAGGGACAAACTTAACTTTGCTCTTGAAAAACTGATGTCCCCATACGTCGACATTATGTCGCGGTTAGTGTAACTTCGGAGATAATAGGGGGGATAGGTATTTGTTTTAACGTTTAAAACACTACTGATTTAAAAAAAAAGAACAGTTTTGGAATCTACACATCAAGCCCTTTGATTTGATATCTCACTCGATATAATAGCTCTACTTTTGATTTACGACATCTTATTTCGGTCCCTTTTATAAAAAAAGTTATAAGATTTTTTTTTCTGTCCAATAGGCTCGGGTTAGCGGTTTTTAACACTACTTATTCCAAATTTAAAATCGATAGTATCAGTAGATTCTGAGATATCTTGCTGTGAGAGTTCCGACTTCCAACAGTTATCCTGGCTTCCCATGTTGAGTCGCACAATATATTAAAAAAAAATAATCACTAATCGAACACACTTTTTAAAATATCCATGAAAAAGATAGGCAGGTTTTATAGAAAAAACAAAACTCAACAATCCAACAAAAATAATAAAAACCGGCGCGACAGGGCGCGGTCGAAGGCTCGCACGCAATCGAGGCCGCCAGACGAATGCAAACTTTGAAACAAAACCCGCTGGACCCGCCAATCAGCAGAGTAATCCTTGGGCCATTTAGTTGGCAATTCTGAGGCTCGTAGCGCTTAAAATTGGATTGAAGTTTGATTGAGTACATAAAGGTTATGCCTGCTTCTTCTTAGTATGCCTCTCCGTCTAGCGAAGGCTGGCAGTCAGCTCTGAAAATTGCGAAATTGAAGGTGGACAGTGCTCGTGTCGTGATATAAGTCCACTCCCGGAAATGCCAAGACTTCTTCCTGCGGCCTACATGTCTCTTGCTGACGATTTTGCCCATAATTATTAATCATAAATCACTATCCATCATATAAAGATTATAGTTATTAGAAAGGTTAAAAAGATAGAGGTTCTTAAAGATCAAGTCACCGGAAGACATCACTTTCGCGCAGGTGTTTTAACAGCGGGTCTCGAAATTCACCAATCACTCAAACGGATTGACAGCTGTTGTCAATACAGTCCCTTCAGTGTTGTTATGTGGTGCCGTAATCATATCTAAAAACCCTTAACGCCTATTTCGGAAGGTACACGAATTTACATTTTTGGGCTATTTTGGCAGCATCTTAAACGATAGGTATATTTCACTGTCTGCCCTGAAAGAATTCAAGTGACGTCAACTTTTGATAAATCTAGACTGCGGTCGGGCGGTGCGGTCTTCTCTCGTAAAAAGTGTAAATGCTCTGAAATTATTCTAGTAACTTAAAGAGACGTGGTTTTAAAATACACTACATTCGATTTTATTGCCGCAAAACTTCTTAAATTTTTTATTCTTGATAGAGTGTCGATATTCATTTATGTTTAAGCTTGATTCGATTTGTAGGTTTTATTTAGGTTATAGGTTTAAGCGTGCTAGTTTTCTGCGACTCGACGTCTGATATGCGTCTGATATTTTGCGTGGAAATAGCTAACATATACATGTTTATTCCAAATAATCGCAGATCACTGTGAACACTATTATGTACCTGTGACATTCATACATGTAGAGGTTGTTTACGATGTAGTCATTCATTCAAATTCAATGCCCGTCTATTATGGTAGCCTAATGGCATTCCTCTATTGATTGAGTAATGATTATCATACGTCTTTTGTTACATATTCAAAGTCCATGTGCTATCGCTTTAATTAATGATCAAAGTTACATATGCTCGCGTACATAGCTTGGTCTAAGTGTTTTGTTCATGCAATGCTTGATAAATTGCTCCGCCGCGCGTAGTGTCACTGTGTCCATCATAAAATCCGAAATGAACAGTCTTGATGAAGTACGTCTAGCACAACTGTGCTCCGCGACTCTTTGTTGTGCCGCAAATACCTACTCCTGTACAGGGAAAGCAGAGACAACATATCCCATAGACGTCGGACGATAACTCATTTATCTACAGCAGTGTCAATCAAGCAAACAGATGGCGTGATTATCTACAGGGTGTCCCTAAAACCAACTTTTATACGATCAGGGCTGATAGACCAGCTCATAAGAACCTAGATTAAGCAAATTTGACCTCAGTAAAAATCTCTTAGTTTTCGAGATATTGACGTTTTTGTAAAACTCGTGCTAAGTGATACCCTGACTCGGTGTTTTGAGTGTCATTGCTAAAATATCAAGTATTTTACAAATCTGTATTTTGCTATGTGTGGCCAAATAACTATGCTATTGAACGTATTTTCTATGTTTGCTAATTTATTCATGCTGTGGACACAGTACAATAACAAAAAAAAATTATTCGATTTTTTTCAAATTTCACCTCTGACTTCGAACTAGCGTGGTGAAAAAAAAATGTACCAACATAACCAGGCACCCAACGTAAAAAAATTGCGCATTTATTGTAGTTTCTAAAATGGTATAAAATTTACTAAACACTGTAATAATTTTTGAAATAATGATATTTTGTTACAAAATTAACTGTCTGCCGCCTTCATCTCATACGATCCGGTTGAACTAAGTTTGCACCTGGCGTGCTTGACATCACATACAAATTAGGTGCAAACTTCACGTAATCGTCAATATCTCGAAAACTAAGAAATTTTTATGAGGTCAATTTTACTCAGTCTCGTTTTTTATGAGCTGGTGTATCAGCCCTGTTCGCCATTTTGTAAAAGTCGCGAATTTTGATAGCCTGGATCAGTCTTTCGTAAGTCATGACTTCAAATTTCAGTATTTTCTTAATCTGCTTTTTGTTAAACATTACTTAATAATTATGCTATCATACCTTTTCTGTTCGAAATTCAAATTCTGGTACGAAATTTAACCAATGGAATATTGTAGTATAACCTCATTTTGAATTAAAATGCTATTATCTTAAAAACTACGGTGTCTAGTGTGTAAAATCTTACTATTTTAAACTACATTATTTTTTTTTATTTTAGCATGGTAAATTTGTTTTAAGTATTACGCGATTCAAATCCGAGGTCATATTTTGAATCACGTAAAATCTAATTTATTTTGATAAGGTAGGATAGCATAATTATTAAGTAATGTTTAAAACAAAAAGCAGATTAAGAAAATACTGAAATTTGAAGTCATGACATTCGAAAGACTGATCCAGGCTATCAAAATTCGCGACTTTTACAAAATGGCGAACAGGGCTGATAAACCAGCTCATAAAAAACGAGACTGAGTAAAATTGACCTCATAAAAATTTCTTAGTTTTCGAGATATTGACGATTACGTAAAGTTTGCACCTAATTTGTATGTGATGACAAGCCCGCCAGGTGCAAACTTAGTTCAACCGGATCGTATGAGATGAAGGCGGCAGACAGTTAATTTTGTAACAAAATATCATTATTTCAAAAATTATTACAGTATTTAGTAAATTTTATACCATTTTAGAAACTACAATAAATGCGCAATTTTTTTACGTTGAGTGCCTGGTTATGTTGGTACATTTTTTTTTCACCACGCTAGTTCGAAGTCAGAGGTGAAATTTGAAAAAAATCGAATATATTTTTTTGTTATTGTACTGTGTCCACAGCATGAATAAATTAGCAAAAATAGAAAATACGTTCAATAGCATAGTTATTTGGCCACACATAGCAAAATACAGATTTGTAAAATACTTGATATTTTAGCAATGACACTTAAAACACCGAGTCAGGGTATCACTTAGCACGAGTTTTACAAAAACGTCAATATCTCGAAAACTAAGAGATTTTTACTGAAGTCAAATTTGCTTAATCTAGGTTCTTATGAGCTGGTCTATCAGCCCTGATCGTATAAAAGTTGGTTTTAGGGACACCCTGTATATTAAGTGGACGAAACATGTTTCATTATTTGTTTTTTTTATGATGGTAGACAAATCAGATTTCCATATAGCTTAAAATTGTTACTGAAAAAAACCTACAGGAAATATAAGATTGTTAAGAAAAATAAATACATTTATTGTTTTTCAATTATTGTTTCGAATAAAAGAAACTAAAATTATCGATATTTCATTTAACCTGTCGATAACTGTCCCTTTACTTATGTTACCTATTTGATGGATCAAAATTTGCGGAATTTTCTCTTTACTATATACACAGTCAAGACATCTTATAGAGCATAGACCCTGTAGGATATCTTGTTTGTGTGGGAAAGAGACAGGTCATTTTCTATCGTGGGACAAGCGAATTCGCAACAAGTTGTGCTAGGCCGGCTGGTTGTATACACAAAATAGCACGAGTTAAATACCTATAAAAAAGCGTTTCTCCCTCTGTCAATGTTTAAAATAAATATAACTTGCTTGTATAGTCGGTAATCAACATATTTCTTCTATGGATTTCGATTTGTCCTTATAATTTTCAGTAATTTACGACTAGGTACTGATATTTTCCATCACGCTCTTGAACTAAACGTGGCGCTTATATGCGAGTTAGTTACCTGTTTGTTGCGGTCTTTCTCTAGCTACCTAGTTATATACATACGATAATCTGCATGAATTCCGTTAAACTCTAGCTCGTCACAGCTACCACGCAATCATCCGCGCGCTCTGTCGAAGCTAGGCTTCACGTGCCTCCAACTAAGCCCGTGCTAATTAAGCTGTCTGCATGTTACCTCGCTCTTGTGCTATATTATCGTACTGATAGCAAACCTGCAAACGACGTAATTGGTATTGAAGCTCTTATGCACATAAGCCCGTTTTCGATTGATGTGATCGTATATGCTTCCCATCAAGCGCCCAAATCGAGTATGAATACGCTTTACGTCGTCGTATCGTACGACCCGGTTACGGTAAGTTTGCATCTGATGTATAGTGTGATGCATACAAACTAGGTGCAAACTTAAAGTAATCAAGATATTAAACCTTATGTACTAGTATCACGGGTGATATTGAAATGAAGGCTTCAATCAATTTAGTGCTTGTAACTGTTAATGTGATACAATATTATATTCATTGTGTTCCATCCTTGGAAAGTGTATGACGTCACAGACGTATTTAAAACGAGACGAGTTGCGGGTAAACTTGAAT
The DNA here is from genome assembly GCA_947034925.1 of Eudemis profundana. Classification (NCBI taxonomy): domain Eukaryota; kingdom Metazoa; phylum Arthropoda; class Insecta; order Lepidoptera; family Tortricidae; genus Eudemis; species Eudemis profundana. Next base: position 18,227,796 of record OX344803.1, read on the forward strand.
GTAAGTGTATGGTTTATGTGCAAACTTAAGTGATTAAAGGGGGGATGGGGATTCTACTACCGTAAGAGAAAAGGGAAAACAGAAAAACATTTATTTTATTAAATTCCCTCCACTACTTCTTCAGAAATTTGAATATGTACGTAATAGGTTATAGTATAACCGTTATACGTTACTCAAAATAGTATGGAATTTATCTTCGATCTACTTCTCCATCCAAATATCATACCAACGCGAAAATCAGCAAGTTCCTCTTTTAATGAAAAGCGTGCATGGTTGGAAATTTTCGGGATTTTTATTTAGTGAAAATATCGACTTCTCAGGATGCCGCTATTTGACGAGCATTTTTGAGCTTACTGTAAACACGAGTAACTAATCACTCGATCAAACTATTCCCAAAGTGATTTAGCCCCACATTCTTGTTCGGGGTCGGAAAGTTCCACACAAAGGACCGAAAGTTGGCACAGCCATGAATACGACAAAATACAATTTGGTTAGTTGGTAGCTCATTAACGTTGTAGGGAGAGCGCGGGAGCACTTCATGCAATATTCACTCGCGTATGTACTTGCGTAGAGGAGAAAGGTAATAGGAGTCTATGAAACGCATACATTGTTAGTGCTCGTTTCATTTGGAAGTGCGGTCCCGGCTGGCTGAGCCTCAACTCTGACCTTAGTCGCTTTCTGGGTTCGTGCTTGTAGTTTATTCAGTTCCGTTAACACTGGACTCATATTGCGGCTGATTACTGGCGCATGCTCTATGGTAATCAAAAGGAGTTATATTCATACAAGAATTTCTATGAGGCAATTTGATTAGGAATTGCTTGAGAGGAAAGTATACACAGTGCTTTAACTAAAGTATTGCCAGTGGTAGCCAGGAACAGACACAATAGAGGTATGCACCTTGATATATACAAATATGTACGACATGGTAAACACTTTCTTCTTATATCTGTAGCTGGCAAAGCATAGACCCTGGACAGGAGCGGCGCAGAATAGCCAGACTACGACCAAGTAACGCAGTTCTAGAATCGCAAACAGTGCATATACAATTCTGGTTACGGTACTGTGTACGGGCATCTTCACTTTCCGGTGTAACTTTAACTTTTTTTTATTGGCTCATCAAAAACCGGAGGAGGTACTCTTCTCAATCAGAATCAATGGTACCTGTGATTCTGAGTGAGGAAAACCCAAAATTACCTAATTCTGTAAAAATAAATAAAAGGTAAATGAAAATGCCCACACATGGCTGAGAGATCATCACCAATCTGCCGTGCTAGTGATATATGCAGTAATTACAGTCTAGAGGTATAGGAAATGTGAACCGTATTCGATTGGAGTAAGGATGACATTTCATATACTTCTAGACTGTAATTACTGCATATATCGCTAGCACGGCAGCAATGCTGCTCTTCCTCTGTACCCCTCTGCCTGTATTAGCGTGTTACGATCTCGGAATTAAGCGCAGTGGAACTTTTTGAAGCGTTCAGAATTGTTATGCAACACCCTCGTGCAACATTTTATAGAGCGCGGAACTTATTTTAAACCTCATTCACTGCTGAAGGCCGAACGAGATAAATTTCGGTTCAATAAACGTGAAAAGTTAGACAGATTAACTTTATATGGAATTTTTTGTAACTCCATTAAAATTTTATTCGTAGATAGGAAAACCTAAGGTTAAATTTATTTTACAGCACATAATCAATAGGAAATGTTTCGTTTAAGTTTATGGACTTTTTATTATAAGCAATTAAACTTAGGGATCGTTCAACAATTACGTGATCATTTTTGGCCGTTTTTTTAACCCCCCCCCCCCATGTGATCACAGCGTAATCTTTTGTTTTAACCCCCCCCCCCCCTCGCCTTGATTACGTAATCTTCGTCCGTGCTTAAAATGTTTGCTGTTTATTAGCACTGACACGTATGTCATGTTTCTATGGGTCTTAAATTACCTACATTTGGAAAGAGGGTGTGTCATTTGGCAAAATGCAAAAGGTAAGAACTAGAGATGGGCCGACTAGTCGGGAACACCGACTATTCGGCATCATTTGTAGTCGGCCGATTAGTCGGCGACTAGTCGGCAAAAAATGCCGAATATTCGGCACTATTGCCTAGCGGAGAATATAGGACACAGAAGAAATTAAACCATATTTATTGCTGAAATTATTTTATATTTTTACGTACTATACTCAAATACAAAAAAATCAACATAATTAAACTTTTTAAAGGTGTAACAATTAAGTACCATATAATATTTTTATTTTAATAATTAAACTTTGGTGGCACATCACACATGGTAAATAGAGTTATAGTTATGTACTCGTGTTATGCCTTGATCACACGTACCGAGTAAACGGGCGAGACAGTGCTCGGCCCAGTACGTTTCTTCCCGTACTCGGCCGAGCACACCGTTCACACGAACCGAGTCCTCGGCCGAGGGCACTGTCTCGCCCGTTTGCTCGGTACGTGTGATCAAGGCATTAGAGTGGGGAGACGAAGCGAATCGAGCGTTTCCGATTGCACCCGAACATCCCACTTATAATATTATAAATGCGAAAGTTTGTGAAGATGTTTGGATGTTTAGATGTTTGGATGTTTGTTACCTAATAACGGGATAACAACTGGATGGATCAAGCTGAAATTTCTACACCTTTTTAATTTTTTAGAAAATTTCTTTAGCTAACAAGTTATAAAATGATGACGTAATCATGGATGCTCCCCCCCCCCCCCCGCCCCCAAATAATCTAATGTATATACAAGCACCCGACCCCCCCCCCCCTCCGGTGATCACGTAATTGTTGAATGATCCCTTATATACAATGTATGCTTTACAGTGACACTTAAAACAAGCGTTAAAATATTCCAATTACGACTCCAAAGTATATTCTATTAGTTTATTCGTTAAGTCTTTTCTTTCTTGCCTTTCCCTCATTACTGAGGATCGTGACCAACTGTGGTATCCCTACACATAACGCGGCCAAGGGCCATATAGGCTGCCCTCTGCATGGTACCACAAGCATTTCTTATGGTGTCAGACCACCTTGTCGGGATTCGTCCTTTGGCGCGTCGGGCTTTTTTATTCATTAAGTAAGCAGAAAGAAATTAAAATTTAGATCAAACAAGTTAACGAAGTAGATACAGAAATTGTTTTTTTTTTGTTTTCGAGATAAGTACCTCGACAGTTGATACCAAGAGAAGTTAACAAATATTTATATTCATAATTACACTGTTATATTGATCATTGGCCGAGTGGACCCACTCGGCCTTTTATCAGTAAACTCAACCCTAACTCAACCCGACCTACAACCATCTACAAAGTCTCTCCTCTTCCCCAGTTTAACGCAGCAAGTAGTAGCGCTGAAAGAAATCCGGCTTCAAGAGGAAGAAGGAGCCCCGTTCACCGCCATCAGAGAAGCATCGTTGCTCAAAGAACTCAAACACGCCAACATCGTCACCCTGCACGACATCGTGCACACGAGGGAGACACTCACCTTCGTTTTTGAGTTTGTGGTAAGAATTTAAACAATAGCACTGAAGGGCCTAGCCTTCAGAGATGCACCGTTGGTCATGCGACGCAAACAAGTCCAAATTGTCACGCTACTCGACATTGGGAAATCCTCGAATTTTGTCCGTTCAGTTTGCGGTAAGAATTCAAGAAAATGAGGAGGGCCATTTTTGTGATCTTAAGAATTGTAGGATCAAGTTTCACGGTGGGTCGAGGAACAAGCGGCTTCTACGTCACAACTTTTTTTCGAATATTCCAGGACCTGTACTCCAAATGTCTTCGTTCGAAGTTCATATCCTTTCATCCCGCTCACTCAAATATTCCATTGCAAGAGAGCGTAAGGGACATCACGATACGAATTTCATATCAATTATTCAGAGTACCCTGGTATTTATGTAGGTGCAATTGTACATAGTAAGTGCGCTAAAATTGTTTTACTTTTTGCTAACTATCTGTGACTTGAAGAATGGGCTATCCATTTTAACCGTACTGTTTCTGGTTTACTTCTAAATCTTTTCAACAAAGTTTACTTATTGTAAAACGTGGATAGAACTACTATGTAGAATAACATATCATTGTTACAAAAACGACAACCAACTTGAATGTGAACCGGCATTCCCTTCCCGATCCCTTTGTCTATCCAAACTTTCTTTCCATCCCGAACTTTCATTTCCTAATTCCGCGGCAACTTTCCCCAGCTTTGCTGTTGTTTTAATTGAGTACTCGTGTTCACGGCGCGGATCTATCTCAAAAACAATATACATTTATGATGAAACATGTTTTCAGACACGTCATTGCTATAGAACAAAAGTACAACAGAACATGGCGTTCTGTTCATCAATTTCATCGTTTTAATTAAGTGCTCTCATTCAGTATACAGTTCTATCCGTGTATAGCACATAATCTCTCGCCTATACCCTTTTGGCTTAGAGTACAGAAAGCCATTTCCTCTAGCCTTTGCATCAATCTCCTTCCCTAGGTAGCTGCCTTCGCTAGGTTCCACTTATCCCGTAATCTATCACGATACATAAAGATTTACTCTATAAATCAAGACTAGGTCGTGAAGTCGATTGAAAACCCCGACATACTTTGAGTATAGGAATACCCTACTTTTTTAAATAAATTTAATTTATAAGAGCTGTATACTTTCTTATACAGCTTATGTGCTAGTTAGGTGTACATTTAACGGGTCTTGGTCTATGGTAATATATGTCTCCACCCTAGTAAAATCGAATTATGTTTTAATTGCATGCTCGTTATATAGGACACGGATCTATCACAATACATGGAGAGGCACCCTGGCGGGCTCAACCATCACAACGTCAGCCTGTTCATGTTCCAGTTACTACGCGGCCTGTCCTACTGCCATAGGAGAAGAGTTTTACACAGGTATGATACCAAATATGTGTTAGGGTTAATAACTTGACGGCGCGGCCACGACCTCAGCGTGTCAAGTGGCGGCCATCGCGGAAGAACAGAAGGTCCGAGCGTGGTCTCTCGCTCCCACCTATAACCGCCGCTCGCCGTTGCTGGTCGCCGCTTATCGGCTATCGGCGGCTAAGTCGTAGCCAAGCCCTGATATGTTGTAGTAGAAGCAACAAAGTAAAGATGTATGATAAAGTTTGTTTGTGAGTAGTTCATATATCTGACCTATGTGTAATCTTACTTTAAGGTTTCTATAGTACCTATGTACTATAAAATTGCAGTATGAAAACAGACGCTTTCCTTTAGAGTATGCGTTGACGTTAAAAGCACAATATAAAAATGGTCGGTTCGTTAAACATGGTTCAAATAACCTATTTCGTTCGTTGTTTAAAAGCCTGAATTTGCTTGAGGAATTTTATAGCACAATAAATTTCCAACTCTCTTAAGCTTGTATGTTATTTTAGCGAAAACGCTTTTAAGCTAAACTACTAGTAGTTTTTAAGGGTTCAAATACGGAAAAGTTTAGATAGATTCAAATATAGCTTCCAAACTTGATTATTTTTTATAGTTTCTCAGATTACATTCATATAAGTCAAATTGTTGTTGCAGAGACGTGAAGCCTCAAAACCTTCTAATAAGTTTACAAGGCGAGCTGAAACTAGCAGATTTCGGTCTAGCCCGCGCCAAGTCAGTACCCAGCCATACCTACTCCCACGAAGTCGTCACGTTATGGTACAGACCACCAGGTAATTCTAAAGTTTACTATTCATGTGTCTACTCTGTGATAAAATGTTGATTCTGTAATCTAGTAGATATTTGTATCAACTGCGTTTCCGTATCTATTGTAAACTCCTGGTAATATAACAGGTAAGACGTTCATACTAAATTCTATAGCTATAAGCCTCAATTCGTATCCTGCCATTTCGTTCTCTCAAATATTCTATAATAACAAGACAATCAAAGGGATGGCATGAGACCAACTTTGAACGGAAAGACAAGATAGTCGGAGTCAATCCTTGAATCGCGTGGTGCAGTTGAGCAAGTCATTCAGGATGGTTGGTTTTCTGTGATGCTGTAAATATAGGTACATACTCGTACATGTAGTTTGTGTTTTAAACAAAGCTTTCTCCGTAGATGTGTTACTGGGCAGCACGGAGTATTCGACGTCCCTGGACATGTGGGGCGTGGGCTGCATATTCGTGGAGATGCTGTGCGGCGTCCCCACCTTCCCCGGCGTCCGGGACACGCACGACCAGCTCGACAAGATATTCAAGGTTATTCATTCATTACATAATGCTCACACCTCACACATGGATCCCTTGATCCTTAATTTGTATATTTATATATGATGTTATGTTCGCGCTTTGCTTTATCTTCTCTACACCAATATAGGTACTTTTGGAAACAGCTTAACTCTAGAGTCTAGGTAGACCAAGCGATTGCAAATCAAAAGTTAAAATTCTTTCATGCCGCACCTGGCCATAAAGTGGCTTTTTCCGCACGCTGCGCGTACGGAAAAAACCGCTTTCTGGCCAAGTGTAGACATAAAATGATATACACAACACGGGAGGTAATAAAGAAAGCCCTCAATAGCATATTTACGTCCCTCGCTTGCAGCTCGGGCCGCAAACATCTGCGATCTCGGCCTTTGTATTACCACCCTAGTTGTGTAATGTACTATATTATTTTTCAGCGATTGTCTGATGTTTAAATCATCGGACATTGTATGAACGTCCCGTTATTTTCTTCAACAGGTCGTAGGAACCCCAACCGAAGAAAGCTGGCCTGGCGTCACCCGGCTCCCAGGACTACGGTCCCATATAGCCCGATGGGGCACCTGCCCCGCCCGAGCCTTATCCGCCGCCTTCCCTCGTCTCCGCGCCGCCGGCAGAAGCGCCGAGCGACTGGCAGCCGCGCTGTTACAGCCTGACCCTAGGAGACGGCTGGCTGCTCCGAGAGCCATCCACCACTGTTACTTCGCTCATTTACCGCCGCGGCTGAACGAGTTGCCTGACGGTGAGTGTCCTCTGTCTGGTTTATTATCTTTGTCTATCTTCACGTGCCTTGTACGTACCTGGTGAGAGCATTTTTCGGAATGCCAAGCGGCTGTCGGCTGCGCTCCGACAACCCTACCCGAGACGACGGTTTTTACAGTGTAATACAACTTTAAAGTGTAATTTTTTACAATATATTGCGCTATATTTGCGGTTTGGCCAACCAGAGCACTCGATGCAACGTGGTGGTGTAAGTCTAAAGCCAAAATCTCTGGTTTAATACTTGTGTGTTGAAATTGGGTATAAGCTTTCTCTCGTTGCGCCTTAAACTCTGGATACAATCTCCGATTCCTAGCAGTGATTGTATCTTCATGTTGGACAGTAACCTTTGGCTGTCTCTAATGAGTTGTAAAGAAGTGCGATAATTAGTCGAGTCTAATGGACAGTAATCCGACTTATTGTGACGTCCTAAATCTCAAACGAGCCACTACCTTCCATCATCGGAAATGTCTATTCAGTAGACTTGAGCAATTCATTATTTCATGGCAATTGACGGACAGAGATAATACATTTCCTTATTACACGTGAACCTGGAACACGTCGAAATAAATTACTAATTTACATGAAATGTTTTAAAGTATATCAACCGTTAAATTGACTGAATCTTAAAACGGCACTCGAAATTTCTAAAAACAGACGCCATCTCATGTAATTAATTACATTCAAATAACAGTTCACTTCGTTAATGAGAAACTGATATCCATGGCCTCTCAATTTAACAGATATCTATCACAAAGCCATTAGTTAATTGGGCTAAGATTAAAAATCCAATTCGATTAGCAACTCTTCTTGTTGGGGCTAATTGGCGTTTGCGCTGAAGCGTTGTGTATCGGTTTCTAATAATGAATGGATTTGTGAAGGATTCGATCGCTGATGATGGATTCTGTGAGAGCGTATGGGTGGATCACGTTACGGAAATACGAATGCAGGGAACTAATGTATTGTCCGATTTTTTTTTAAACTGGTATTATGGTTTTATTTTAGCCTTATGCTGTTTCAAACACATTTTTTTAAACCATTCCTTTTATTGTCTAATAAATCATTCATAATTTATAACGTTTCATATTTTCAAATGTGTAAAATGTCAAATAGTAGGGACCACCAATGATTCGCCGAAAAATTTCAAGTAGGTTCTCTAAACACCAACAAAGACCTGTCTGGATACCTGGATACTAGATGTATTCTTTTTCACAGTCGGTTTAAATAATAACCTCTTTACACCTACGTTAAATATTCAATATAGAATTCTCGTTTAGGTAAATGTAAGTCTTCACCACTCTTAAAGAGTGTGCGCGTCAACAATATTGCATCCAACTTCATTGAATTCCAATAGTTAATTGGAAGCTTTCCACTATCTTACTGATCAAATAGTTACGAAGGGGAGTTGCGACATCTGTTATGGCTACGAGTGAGTAACTCAAATCTTCAGGAAAATATTAGTTCATGAGTCAATGCTTAATCTCTTCGACCGTCTGCAAGACGCATCCAAAACGACACGTATTTTTGTTGTTGCAGAGATATCAATATTCACAGAGGAGGGAGTGGAGATGAATCCTGAGATGCGGTTCAAACTTAGTTTAGAAAGCAAGCACAAGTAGCGGCCGATCTTCAGCAGTTAGCGGCTATGTTTGAGGTGGTACTGACGCATGTGACATTTTCATAATTAGGTCGGCAATTCTCCTGGGATGGTGTAATATTTATGTAGCCTGGCTTGTAGCACAAGAGCTACACGATACCTAGGTAGTTACGGTGCTGAAATTGTTGCTTGATGGTGAGGTCTCTGCCAGAAACCTAGGTCTACACTATACTAGATCTTACAGTATAGGAATCTATGTATTACCTAGACTAGACTGGCATCAGAAGCCTAAACCTATGTGATTCGCATAGCGACAACGTTCAATGCAGCCTTTCGAAGATAACGCGAGCATATTATTTCCCTGCTTAAATGAATTGAGTGCATTTGGGCTTATTGCACTGGACATGAGGAACCGACTTGAACTCCATAGTAACGGGTTCAGTTCTCCGCGTTTAGCAGCACAGTTCTCTTGTTCGTCTACTATTAGACCTGACGAAGACTTGACACTTAAATAACAACGAAATCACTTAAATATAACTGTCGGAGATATAGAAAACAGCTTAATATTCAAGCATTCCGAGCAGATACGGCTATGACGTATATGTTCTGCTTAAATAGTTATGAACTCCTAGTAACAGTTGAACGCATTTAACATCGCGAGTTTAAAGCTGAGATGAGTTCGCCGACAGCGACAAATTGCGCCAAATAGTGATGGACGGGCGTAAAGTCTATGACTAAGTATTGTTAATAACACACTCGCAAATAAGCGAGCTAATAGGCATCGAATTACTCCGCGGAAACCATACTTCCACCTACGAGGTTTGTGGTTGGGTGATGCTCTCATATTGGGTTGCAAATACATTGCAGTCTTTATTCTTCGTTATTGTTATTGTGTTATTTAAAGACTCTTTATTGTAACAATTTAAACATGAAAGTTTTCCCAGATATGTCTACTGTTATCAACGTGTTAAAAATGTTTTGTATTGTTGCAGAGGTATCAATATTTACAGTGGAAGGCGTAGCGCCGTGCGCGGAGACGCAACACGCGGTCAAGTGAAGCACCGACGAGCCTACGTATAGTTCAATCCGTTCTGTTCTGCGCCGTTCGACGCTCGTGCGTCAAGCGGCGACCCTAGCTAGTAGGTACGTTTCAATTCCTATAGTTTTAATCCACAGAAATCGGTTGACTCGTATCGGTGGACCAACGTTTCGTGATAGTCTCTCGTCTAGGTTAGAAGCCGACGAACGGGCATCGAATGCCGGGCAGTATTCGTTCCGACCCGTGGCGTATTATTTGTCATCCGTCGATTCTTTTGTCGAATATTATATTAGCGCTTGTTAAGCTTCTAACGTAATATCCATCCATATAATTCAATTATTCTATGGTGACAAGGTAAACTGATAGGTATCGAGTGTATGAATTTAATGTATAAATATATAAACAGAGCAGTGTGCCATATACCTTTAGGTAGGTATATCTATAATTGAGAAGAGTATGACGTGTTATTTTAAAAGATTTTTATGCTGGATATATGCTCATAATTTGAGAAAAATTTTGAAGATGTTTATTTATATTTACAAATGGATAATATCGATGTGATGTAACTCTTGATGCACTGTTTAAAGCTAATACTGTTTATAAAGCGAGGCCCTCAGTCAAATCATTCCGAGCAAAATAATCCTTAATCTCGATGATAAGAAATAACTCTCTCTATCTTGAGTAGATTACCAGATCTATGCGATTTTCTGTCACAGGGTCTTTACTAAAAAAAATATTTCGCCATATTAGCAATAGCTCATCTTTTTATAGCGCGATAATATTATAGTCGCAATTAGGGCTTGCAATACCGGTATCATTTGTATACCAGGACCCGGTATTACCCATACAAATAATACCGGTATCGGAAAGACTAGTCGCAATCCTGCCTCAGAAAATCGCTATGGTATCTGCCTTGACTTCACCACTTTAATAGTCAACTTATTAGAGAAAGTGAGGGCCTCGCGGTACCCTGGCGTTTGTCTAAGTCTTATGCACACTCATTCCTTCCACGGTGCTCAAATAGTTTGTTAGGGTGGGTCGGGTCGGGGTGGTGCACAGAACACGCTTGCTTCGCCGCGCACCACTGTCTTCGTTTACGCGGGACTGGCTCCAGTGATGCAAAGTGAATTGAACGGAGATAGCTTATCTATTACCAAAATTTGTATAATATCGCGACAGATCTCAAATTTATGATGTGTGGGACCGTCCTACTGTAAATGTGATAGGGGATTTGACGATTTGTAAAAAACTATACTAAATTAAAATACCTTTGTTCTGTTGATGAGAGAGGTAGGCGTAGTCGAAATGTAGTTTCCGTCTAGCTTAAAGACTAGTGAATTTAACCAGTTTAGTCGAATTTTAGGTCCCTCACTGTAAGGATAGGAATGCGAAGTGAGTAGTACGCACCGGCACATTGGCAGCCCGCTCATAGTACAAACCTACTTTTGAATAAGTGCAAGTAATGACACTGATCTGCAGCAGTGGCTGAATATTGTGGAGATGGTTTTAATTGACGTTGCGAAGGAAAAGTTACCAAACGACACATATGGCAATGCTAAGAAAAAGTGAAACTAACCTATTACGAAGTGTCATCTAGTAACTTTTTCGTTTAGCAAGCGCACCCTCTGTTTTGTCGACAGCTGAAGGTTCATGTCAGTACTTGCTCGTAACCAAACGCGATGCCCATTCGTCTTGTCTAGTTTAGTGAAAGTCTGTGATTAAAAGTAGAGTTTAGGCAAAATAAACAGTAACACCAATTTGTGCCAACAGTTCGTTAAACGCTTATAAAAATATCCGGTATTTCTATATCAAAACGATTCGGGGATCGCGTTTAGGGCCTTTTCTTATTTGCTTCGGAGGGAGGCGTCCTTTACTCGGCAAAATATGCAAATCTAGTCCAGCGGTCGCCCAACGCCGTCTTCTGAGGCAAATATGAAAACGGCCTTATTGACTTAAATAGCAATAAAGTCTCTCGACTCTTGTAAATTAAAAGTAGGCGTTGTTACGTGTAAAGTTGTATATCCGTAGCTGTGTTTATACATACAGCAAACTTTATTAGATAACTTAAATATACCATGCCTTGTACGACATAAGTTTCTTAAAGAATAAATGTCTTATTAAACTCACTGCCAATAAGATCAAGCGTAGAGGGTAGACGAGTTGTCAGTGTGTCCGGAACATCTATTGAGCGTAGATCAAATTGTTAGTGTAGCGTAAATACTTTGTACTGAGCTTTAGATACTTATACGATTTCAGCGCAGCGTGGTGCGAGCGTTAATAAGGAATACATCACTCTAAACCAGCGGTCGGCAATCTTTTAGCAGCCAAGGGCCACAACGACAAGGTCTAACGATTTTGACGTGGGCCGCACTTTGTTCATCATTTGTGTTGAGGCTCGCGGGCCGCAAGTGAGCGTTTCACGGGTCGCATGCGGTTCGCGGGCTGCAGGTTGCCGACCGCTGCTCTAAGCTAACGTCACTAGAGTTGAGAACTTCTGGTTAAACGACCAAACTACTCTTTGCCCGGTTTCCTCACTTACCGTTTACGACATCGATATGTCTTCGCCGACACTCTCTTTTACTCAATGGATATGGGGAGAAAGGGACATAGGATGTCGATCAAATGTGAAAATGGGCTTTGGAAGATATACTTGGGTATTAGGGTTTCCAATACCGGTAGTTCGACTAAGTTAAAAACAAGTAACTATATTCTGCCAAATTATAACGATTAGTAACTTCAAAGCCTAAGCTGTTAATTTGAATTTTACTTTTACGGATAGCTGAAAAAATATGAAAATTAAAGAAAACAAAAAAGATTGGGAATGTGTGTCTAGACGCGAGGAATAAAATGAGTCAAAAACGATATTTTGAAAAAATCGACTTGTTTTTAATTTTGAGCAGCCGAGTTTTTGTATGAATATTACCGGGATTTTGGTATTAGCTATACGAGTAATACCGGTATTGGAAGCCCTACCCGGTATACCCACCAGCGCCCTCTACCTGCAACTGGTGTAAATTTCACACGATGTTAGACTTGTGCGGTTGTGGCGAAATCTCGGTTGATGTAGTTAGAAAGTTAGTTAATCTATTAAACATAATTCAGTGCTGTATGTGCTCTAATATTACACAGGTGTGAACAATGTGTGCACTTAATTATTGAACCATCTAACCAGCTTGTCTGGAAACAGTTAGCTTGCTTAATTCCGACTATACAGGGTGTAATCGTTAAGTATACCAGGCGATTATGCCGTAATTATAAGAAATATCAAAAATCTTTTGTAGCCAAAAGAGTAAAACACATGAATAACTTTTTATAACACTAAAATATCCGACATTGTCATGTTAAGCGCTGCGCATGTGTATAACTTTAGTAAAGTGGTTTTCCCTACTTTAAGAAATATTACTAAGTTTACGTCATAAAATTACTATAAATAAAGTAATAAAACGAATGCATCCTAAGTCATATAATAATGGTTAAACTACTCGAGCTCTTAATTAAACTAATACCTTTCAACGAACGTCATACTAAATATATTCACAATTACAATTTTGGATATTTCTACTTTTATTTTAAAAGGTATTGATGTAGTTTTACTCATTAAGTAACGTGCTTTCGATATCAGATTAAAGGAGTCTGATATCTTTTACATTTACTGAATAATTGCCTGGGTGTACACACCATGGAATTAATAATTACATACGGTATATGTGACGTTCCGCAGGAAAAGGTACCTTATGGAGGGTCGGCACTTACGTCGTGTAGCATCAAATTAATATAGGAGTGCCGTTAATAACAGCGTAAGCGCCTACCCGCCATAAGGTACCTTTACCTGCGGAACGTCACATATAGAGCCTTTACATACTGCTATTTTACGAGCATAGAACGCAACTTATGAGCGCTATTAATGCGGTATGCGCCGCGTAAATGCGCATTGCTCGAAAGCTTTTACTGCATGTCTATGCCCCACATTCAAAATAATGATTGACCTGTAAACTAATTCACAATTTCACTGTAAATCTCGTCTCACGTTTGCCCATTGAACAGTCATAAGTTCGTAATGGACGCTGCTGTGGTCAAAGTCGAAGCGGCGATGGGGCCGATAGATTCTGACCCCCAATTACCAACTGTTGTTACTAGTTAACGGATCAAATTATATTAGGGACCAGCTTTACAGTGAAGTTGTGAATTAGCCTGTAGTTTAAACATTAAATATGTGCATACATTTAGGGTGTTTACGAGTGAATGTCCAGTCACAAAGCCGCCCCACGCGCGCGATTCTGAATCGGTTCCGAACACCAAAATAGTACGTAAATTGTATAAGTTTGTGAAACGCAATACGTTCAGTGTATATGATTTGTTGAATTTTTACCTAAGTTAACTATAAGGAGAGAGGCAAAGTAAATATATCACCCGTTGAGTGAGGCACCGTTCGCACCTCGTGCGTCAAATACATAAATATAAATGTTAGTAATACACGGAGCATTTATATGAGGGATGGTGGAAATTCTATTGTATAATAATAATTTGCATTTGTATTATGAAGAACTGATGTCGTGGCTACGGAACGAATTGTGTAAATAGAAGTAAACGATTAGTTGTTATGGTTCAGTTCACGACTGTCCTACGAGTTGCCATTGCGTTGCCCCGCGGGCCTTGAGATTTCATTTACTGTGTTTATGTAGACTGTAATTCTTATTTCACTTTTAATTGTCCTGCTGATCCAATTTATGACTTTTTAATTATTTTTAAGTCGGAGCTCCAATGCTGCGCACGCTACGCGCGTCCGAGTACCACTCGTGTATAAGCTTTCAATACCGGTTTTTTAGGTACGGGTTCCCGGTAATACCCATTCTAAAAATTCCGGTAATAGAAGCTTTTTGGTGTAAAAAACATTCGCCAGGCTCGTGGCGTGCGCTGCAGTGAGATTCCGACCGTAATGTAATAAACAATGTGCTTTTACTCTTTTAAAAAAATGTAAATACGATATTTGAACTGATAATAATAAAAGTTTTTATTTCTTAATGAATTTGTGTGTTTTCTTTGATTTACTGCATGCATTTCCACATAATAGGTAGCCTGGATGAAATATTATTACCGATCAAGTCCTATACGCCGAATGTGTATTCTGGTTGTACTTTAATATAGGTAGTTAAATAGAAGCAGAAAAGAAACGGCGCGTTGTCAATTTCGAAATTCGAACCTGAGAGGTCCCCAAACTCTTAGCAGTCCCATGTATAATCATACATCCATACCTTCATTTTAGATTAAAAAAAAGTACAACAACAAAAGAGCGTATCTTCATAGCAATTACGTCCTATTGTTGAGAAGCGCAGTTTATCAGCAATAACTCAAAAACGGTTAATCCGATCTTGTAGAAAATAATTTTCGTTGAAAGTATTAGGTAATTGAATTTTACCTTCCTGATTTTTTTCATATTTTTTGGACGTACGGTTTAAAAGATAGAGGGGACACAATTTTTGCAACTTTCGGAGCGATTATTTCCGAAAGTATTCACATAATCAAAATATTACTTAAGCACCTTAAAGTGATTTTAAAAGACCTGTCGACACATGTACCTACCACATGTTGATGTTTGATGAAAAAAAAATTCGCGTTCTGTTATATGTATGGAGCACCCCCCCTATCAATATTTATTTTTGATATTTAACTACAAAACTAAGTAGCGGCTTATACAATACACCTACATTCCAAATTTCATCAATATACGTTATGTAGTTTTTGAGTGAAATGCCTGTGACATACGGACGGACGGACATGACGAAACTATAAGGGTTACGTTTTTGCCATTTTGGCTACGGAACCCTAAAAACCGTGCGTCATCCATTATGCAATTTGAAGAAAAACATCTTAAAACCGGAAAATATAAGCCGTACTATATTTAAAACAATAAAGTACTGTGGTAAGTGAACAGTGTAATATTACCCTCTGATGTCCTGGGGAAACAAAGAAACGTGGGCAAAATGACTGTCAAAACTTAAAATTCTAATTTAAAGTGAACCGAGGTACACGAATGCCAGAACTAATTTGTTTTTGTTTATAGTACATTACACAACCAGGGTGGTAAAACAAAGAAAGGCCGAGATCGCAGATGTTTGCTGCCCGCGCTGCAAGCGAGGGACGTAAATATGCGACCGAGGGCTTTCTTTATTACCTCCCGTGCCGTGTACATCATTTTATGTCTAAACTTGGCCAGAAAGCGACTTTCCGTACGCGTAGTGCGCGCTAAAAGCCACTTTATGGCCAGGTGTGGCATAAAAAAACATTACCTACTAATAGAAAGACATGCAGGTGTCCAAGGACCTTAAAATAAATAGCCGGACGTAGCATCGCCAACAGAGAACTGAAGCCATTTCTAGTAAGCCGGCTGCATGTACTTAGGAGCCGCGCGCACACATCAACTAGTTTTTTCCTACTACCCGCAGCACGCGCACATTGAATTGACCAACCAGTGTTAAGCAACTGGCTTACTAAACGAGCTTCAGTTCTTTGTTAGCGATGCTACGTCCGGCTATTTATTTTAAGGTCCTTGCGGATCACAAACACTTAATAACTCACGGTATTGCTAAACCACCGCCGATATCGTATTATCTATCGATAAGTCACGATCTGACCCATTTCCACTGGTCAAAGCAAAGCAGCTGCATTCTAAAGTGTATTTCTTATTCACATCAGGCGGCGGCGGGTGCCCTTTATCGCTGAATCGGAAAATAACTCGTATATTCAGCGCTGCAGCGTTTCCAATATACGTCTGAAACATTGATTTAAAATGAAGATTCTATGAGAATTTATTATTTACGGGCGTGAAGTAGTGCACAGAATTTATTAGAAGTATCTGGTCCTTGGAGATTTGTGTATTAAATTTTGATTTCTAGAGCTGTGGAAATAGGGTTCAAAATGAAAATTTGTGCATTTTTATCTGCAGATGAAATACGACTCTATTCACTTCTCGCTTGCAGTGAGACTTTGTTTGGCTTTTGATTATATCTTGGAATAATTCGATTTGCTCGAAGTTTAGTTTGGCGTTGATGCAATAATATTAAATCAACGGTGAAGATAACATAGGTACCTACTATATGTAAGTACCTTGCAATTATCACACATTATGATTACATATAACAGTCACGAGTGATTTCAGGTTTAGTATGAGGTACCTGAGTGTAGCTCCTTGTATATTCTTGAGGAATATTTGATGTATATCTTGCTAGTTTGAATTTATTCATAATCTGTTGGTGATCAGAGCACGTATGTAGGTAGCTATGCGCATTGCTGGCACTTATAAATCCAACTATTTATAAATTCGAAAGTAACTGTCTGTCTGTTTCTTACCTGTTATAGCTCAAACTGCTGAACCGATATAGATAAAATTTGTTATGGAGGTAGTTTGAGACCCTGGTTAGGACATAAGATTTTTTGGACAGAAAACCCGAAAATGATCCCTTAAGGGATAAAGTTTATATAGAGAATGAATAATTTCTCAAGTAAAGGCTATAAAACTCTAATGCTACGCAGACGCCGGCAAAAGCTGGCTTTAACCCTTTGACGGCAATGGTGATGGCAAATAGCAAGCCAAACAGCGTACAGTCAGTTCACTGACTCCAACAAACCGCCTATTCTTCTTGTGCCCATCACGAGTCCACGCAAACATCGATACGTATGCTGTTTACGGCCACTGATACAATGGTAAGAGCCCGTGAAATTTCAGAACCTTTCTGGCAATATGCCAGTGTAATATGGAAGATACTACAAGTCAACAACGCTTGGCCAGAGATATTGCTCGTGGCAGACGAGTAGGCACCGAGTGCGTAGGTACCTCTAGTTTGGCAAGGTCGATTGGAATATATATATATCTTAGGAACTCATATTTTGGCGTTAGACGCAATGTGTTGACATTCCCTTAGTCCTGTAACTAAGACGGAATGGTGCACGACGATATGAAAATAGGGATGACGACTGTGTTAAAACCATATAATTCTATTTAGTCCGTCAGTTAGATCGTGGAAAGATATGGGATACGTATTTTTTGTTTTATCAAAATATTAAAAATCGACAAAGTTATAGATCATCAAACTTCTGGAGTGGGGGCTTGTGACGTCACGCCTAGGTGAAAATTGTACCTAGGAGTGACGTCACTCGAAACTTCTAAGCACTGTATCCTCGTCATTTTTTGTTTGTAAAACAAAAGAAAAAATATACGTGTACAATATTTTTTAATAATCTCACTGACGGACTAAACAGATTTTTTACTCGTCTAGCCCATTCGTTCTAGGTACCCACGGTTGATAATCCGTCCGTCAGATTATAATCAGTGCCGGATTAAGACTGCTTGATGTCCTGAGCAATCCACGTTTGTGGGTCCCCCCACCTTTTTATACAAATATTTTTTTGGTGCTATTTCTAGTGCCACCCAAGACATTGTGCACTAAGCAATTGTTTAATTTGCTTATGGGTTCATCCGGCACTGATTGTAAAATTACAATCCACGCACATTTTAGGAAGCAGACCTACCTAGAACTCCAAATATCACATCACCAATATGGACAGCCCCAATCTCATTTAGTCAGACAACAGATCTTATCTCCAGCAACGTTTCTTCTCATTTAATTTAAGCACCGACCTATACCACCAAAATGGTCTAATCCTGCCAAAAAACAAATGCTCCCACGTAACTACGAGCCATTACATTCACTTCGTTATTTTCTAAATAGAAAATGCTATCTTTACAACATCTGCAAGGAGCGCCAACAGGGAAACTGGCAGCCTCTCAAGTTTGCGTCACTCGGTCGCCACTATTAGGGGCGAGCGACGCGCCTCAAGCACTTTAAAACTTCCTTTTTAAATCCCTGTAAAATTTTTAACTTAGCAGGAGCAGGACTTGTGACACGCCCTGCCATGAACGTGTTAACGTTAGGGTAATGTATGAAACTTTAGTTATTCTGTATTTGATTTCCGTTTTTTTGGGACACAGTCAAGGGCAAAGATAAATATCCACACAAAGTTTCAAAATATGTATACATAAACCTTGCTGCACTAATAATAAGGGTGTACATATTGGTGATCTTGACTGTACCTACTAAAGTGTGGTAGGACAGAAGCAAGTATTGTTTCGATACGTTGGAGTTTACAAGGCGGACAATCGGTGTTATAGGCACTTGGTGATTGGAGAATCGGTTAAGAGGAAAGCCGCGAGGTTTCTGTTCGCAACTACTAGTACCTAGTGGATGGATGTTGATTATTTTAAAATCACGTATTTAAATATTGTTCGCAATGGTGTGATGTGAGATGGTAGAGCTGACGGTGATCTTCAAATTTGGTAGTCCGCAAATCCTGGATCCACGCAGAATATGCTCAGGATCAGTAGAATAAAGTAAGTTGATTCTCCTCAGTCGCACTGCGATGATACCTTTCTCCATAGTGGCTTATAAAGCCCGTGTTAAACTAAGATGAGGCCCTTCTTTCCTCTAAATAGTTAGGATGTAAAAGAAACTCGAACTTCTACGCTCAGTGTCTTTTTCGGGCCAAAGGCGCTTTTGGTCAGAGACCCCATATCGATACCTTTAGACTCAAAGGGCGTAAGCTCCATTAAAACCTACGGCGTTTACGTCCTTTGAGTCTAAAGGTATCGATATTGCCCTTCCTACTAGGTACCTCTTTCCAGAGGATTCCTTCTATTTGGCATGCGTTTTATTTGTCAGAAAGTAGTTATTGTTAGTCCGAATTTTATTTCGCATAAGTTTTCTCCAGCTGGAAAATATTTTGGAAAATCTTTTACGTAGGTCATTTAGAATAGGTTAAGTAAATTAGGTTAGGTTTATTTTATAATTATTCTGAAAAGTCAATGGTATCTTTAAAATAACAATTATGCGTAAAGAGTCGTCGGGCAAATAGAAAATTCGGACCAATAAAATTATGCTAAAACGAGGGGATCCCTTTCCATGTGTATAAATAGACACGATGTGCTCTTTCATAGTCATATAGGCATCTATCTAATATTCTAATCTAAAATAATTGCCTCCCCATCCGGCACGGTGGGCTAGGGATCCGCAAAATTACTAGTGTTTCTCTGCCTGCATTTTTGTCCTCTGCCCACAGCTCAGCTAATCTCATAGGTAAAATCCTACGAGGTCTCCCCTCAAACTATGAGATTGCTGACCTGGCAGAGGCCAAAAATGCTTGGTCTGTTGCTTGCCCGGGAATGGATTTTCCACCCCATCCAAATTCTCAAAGGAGCTGGGACGATACAATGTGCCAAATTTCATCCGACAACCTCCTGAGCCGTAGCGCAGGTTCCGAACGCGCCAGAATACTGGCGTCAGGCGCCAGGGAGTCCGGCGACTGGCTCCGTGCTTATCCGTCGCCACACACCGGAACTTTCCTGGAACCTGACACCCTCCGCCTGGCAACCTGCCTACGGCTCGGAGTCCGCATCTGCGCTCCACACCGGTGCCCCTGCGGCAGCGAAGTCGACCAGCTAGGACACCACGGGCTTTCATGCCAGAAAAGCGCTGGCCGCTTTTCTAGGCACGCCGCACTTAACGATATAATCCGCAGGTCTCTTGCCACCGTCAACGTGCCGGCTCTTCTCGAGCCGACTGGCATTGCCAGAGACGATGGCAAGAGACCTGATGGGATGTCCCTGATTCCGTGGAGGTTGGGCAGGGTGCTGGTTTGGGACGCTACTTGCGTCGACACACTGGCTCCCTCCCACCTCAACGGAACCAGCACCCAGCGAGGTGCGGCGGCCAAAGCGGCCGAAAAATTAAAGAGCTACAAATACAGGGGTCTCGGCTCCGAATACATTTTTATGCCATTCGGCGTCGAGACCCTGGGCCCGTGGGGTCCCAGCGCACAAGCAGTTTTCAAGGATCTCTCCAAAAGGCTGGTCGACTGCACCGGGGACCGAAATGCTGGCAGCTTCCTCGCACAGCGAATAAGTATCAAAAAGGCCCTTTAAACATTAACTTCACATTCAAGGGCACCGAACTAGAGTGTGTAGATACTGTAGTAGTGGGTGCGTGTGGTCGGTGAAGATAGTTCACTTACTGCTGGGAATCGCTGCAGGTGGATTAATTAAACGTCCAAACTGTTAACACTTAGCATTTATTGCTATGCAAGCACACACCAAAGCATTTATAAGCACAGTTCAAATAGTCAGAAGGAGAAGAAGAAATTGCACAAAGCGAAAGCACTTAAAACTATACACAGCGCGTTATTTAAACAAAGGCTAGTTAGCGGCCAAGCGACATGCGTCTCGAGTGTAAGGAAAGAACGGACTGGCGGGCGGGGCGAATCTCGCCCGGCGCAGGCGCATCGGTAGCTTCAAACCGGCTCCAGCGCATGACGTAGTTGTCGCCAGGCCGCACGAATATCTACTAATAAAAATGAGTTTGCTTGTCCATTTCAACATACAAATTTCTTTCTATGAAATTATTATTTTTAAAACAATATTTATTTAGAATGTAGATTTGATTATAGATTATTATTTAATTAAGTTGATATAAATTGATTATCCATAATAAGTTAAATTAATTATTTGTACAGGATAAAATGAAGATATAATAACTTCAACAGATTAAAACAAGTGATGTAAATTATACAATTAAAATTATTTGACATAATTATTAATTGACATAATAAAATAATAAAGAACAATTTAAAATATAATTTCATTAACATAATTTTATAACATGCAATTTCATAACAAACAATTAAAAATATAAATTCATTCATAAAATTTCATTTGACATAATTTCACAATAAATAATAAAATTAATAAATTATTGATAAAATTATTTACAACAAATTAAAATAAGCGTAAGTACGCCACATCACCCCCCTCCAGAGACCGTCTAAGGGCGATAATAGTTAGGAAAATGTACTACACGTCCCGACCGTGTACGTCTAATGCCATTATCCTCATTCATTGTTGTACTCTTGGTGGCGTCTTTGTGAATGTTGTTTTGTGTACGTGTAGTGAGTGCGGTTTGTGTGTCGTGCAGTATGTAGGCTGGCTTGACGCGGTCTACCGATACTGTCACAGACTTACCGTTTAAAAGTAATGTAAATATTGTAGGTCCCCTTTGCAGCACTTTATGAGGCCCAGTGTACGCTGGCTTCAACGACTTGCACAAAGTATCGTCTCTGAGAAACACATGAGACGATGTTGCCAGATCGTTGAACATAAACGTACGACGCTGACTTACGTGGCGGGAAGCAGGCGTCGGCTGCAAGTTCTTTGTGAACGAGCGAAGCCGAGACAAGTAGTCCGTCACGTCAGGAATAGCGTTGGCGTCTGGGTTGAAAAACTCACCAGGCATCCTCAAGGGCTGTCCGTAGACTAGCTCAGCGGATGAAGCATGGAGGTCTTCCTTAAATGCGTTTCTTACGCCTAGCAGTACCAGTGGGAGAGACTCGACCCAGGTGCTGTTGGCGTGACAAGTGATGGCCGCCTTGAGCTGGCGGTGAAACCTTTCTACCATGCCATTACAGGCGGGATGATAAGCTGTGGTACGCTTGTGCGTAAAACCTACCAAGTCGGACAGCCGCTTGAAGAGGGCGGATTCGAACTGCCGTCCCCTGTCTGTCACGATGTCTACTGGGCATCCGAATCGAGCGATCCACCCGTTCAACAGAGACTGGGCGACTGATTCGGCGGTAATCTCCTGTAATGGGTATGCCTCAGGCCAACGCGTAAAACGGTCGATGGCGGTGAGACAATACCTAAAACCTTGGCAAAGTGGCAGCGGTCCGATCAGGTCGATATGGATATTCAAGAACTTGGCCTTGGGTATCTTGAATGTTGAGAGTGGTGTTGAGACATGCCGAGTGACCTTTGAACGCTGGCAGGCCAAGCAGCTCTTGGTCCACTCTCGACAGTCTTTTCTTACTCCTGGCCAAACGTACCTTTCGGCGACGAGTCGTGCCGACGCGTTAGCACCTGGGTGGCTGCACGAATGGAGGCTTTCGAATATCTGACGCCTCAACGCGACTGGGACATACGGCCTTGGAGTTAAAGTGTCTGTCCTTTCATTGCAGTACAGCTCAGCGTCAGTTCCAGGTATCCGAACTTTTGTCAGGCACAACGAGTTATTACCCGTCAATAGCTGTTCTAACTCTGGATCGGTGCTTTGAGCTGCAGCCAGATTGCTGACGTCTACTGGCTGTGTGATTTCCTCGACCCTAGAGAGAGTATCGGCTACGACATTGTTCTTACCCGAAATGTGCCTGATGTCCGTGCTGAACTGCGATATAAAGTCCAGGTGACGAAACTGCCTGGGTGAGCAATTCTCCTTGCGCGAGTGGAAGGCAAAGCATAGGGGCTTATGGTCCGTGTAAATCCTGAAGTCGCGGGCTTCAACCATGTGCCTAAAATACTTGATCGCCTCGTAAATCGCCAGCAGCTCCCGATCGTAAGGAGAATATTTTTGTTGAGCAGGACTCAGCTTACGCGAGAAGAAAGCTAATGGCTCCCAACCTTTCTCGTCGTTGAACTGCTGCAACACAGCGCCCATGGCTACGTCAGATGCGTCTGTCACGATGCAGAGCTTAGCATGCGCATCTGGATGAGCTAACAAAGCAGCTTGGCTCAGATCCTGCTTGCAACGCTCGAACGCGTCGTGCTCCGCCGAAGAGAACTGGATTGGGTGAGAGCCTTTCACCGAGCCTGCTAAGAGAGCGTTCAAAGGAGCGTGGTGCTGGGCAGCACTGGGAATGAACCTGCGGTAAAAATTAAGCATACCCAAAAATCGCCTGAGCTCCTTGACGTTCTTTGGCGCGGGAAAGTTGTTGATCGCCTCGACCTTGGAAGGCAGCGGCTTGGTACCCTCAGCAGAGATACGGTAGCCTAAGAAAGTGACCTCTGCAGCTCCAAAAACGCACTTTGAGGTATTAATTACCATTCCGTACTCTTGCAACCGCGCGAACACCTGCCGAAGATGGTCTTCATGGGTTTTCTCGTCTTGCGAGAAGACTAAGAAGTCGTCCAAGTAACTATAGCAAAAATCAAGTCCCCGTAACATCTCGTCCACGAAGCGCTGAAACGTTTGCCCGCTGTTACGTAATCCGAAGGTCATGAAAGGAAACTCATATAAACCGAACGGCGTCGTGATTGCAGTCTTCGGGATATCATCGACGTTGACGGGGATTTGATTGTAAGCTTTTACAAGGTCGATTGTCGAAAAAACACGACAACCAGAGATGTTGTGAGCGAAATCCTGGATGTGTCGTATAGGATACCTGTCCGGTATAGTCCGGGCGTTAAGCATCCTATAATCTCCACATGGCCTCCAACCATTATCCTTCTTAGGGGCCAAGTGTAGGGGTGAGGCCCAAGGGGATTCGGAGGGTCTGGCTATACCACTAGAAAGCATAGATGAAAACTCCTCCTTAGCAATCTGCAACTTGTCAGGGGCCAACCTACGGGGTGGACTATGCACAGGAGGTCCTGGCTCAGTACGGATGTGATGTACAGTAGAGTGTTTAATGTCGCGGTGTATGCCAGATGGGCGAGTGATGTCGGGATATTCCTGTAGTATAGTGTGGTAAACAGACTCACCAGTTACAACCTTGACTGAGGAAATGACATCAGACGCTTGAGCAGGCAAAGCCGGGGTCGAGAGTGTTGTATTTCCATCTATAAGACGTTGGTTCCTGCAATCAACAACAAGATTATAGTGAGATAATAAATCAACACCTATTATAGCCCTTGTGACGTCCGCTACAATAAATCGCCAAGTGAAGTCGCGGCGCAAACCTATATTGAGCACTAGATGCACGTACCCGTACGTGTTTATAACGGTACCGTTCGCGGCGCACAAATTATAGTTCGTCGGATGCTTACGATCCCTTAATTTCGAACGCGGAAACACACACAAATCACTTCCGGTGTCGACCAGAAACGGAACTTTGGTCTTTGTGTCCACGACGAATAAGCGACCTGTGTTCGGACAGCCGCCCGTCGCCATTACTGACTGCCCGACGCATTTCCCGACTTGTAGTCACACGGCTTGATGCACTTGCGGGCCTGCTCTCCAAATTTATGGTGGTACCAACAAGTAGGGAACTTCCGGTAGTTTGAGTTCGACCGTTTTGAACCGGAAGCGGACCTTTGACGTGAGTGGCTCGACGATCTACCACTGGGTCGGGACATTCTACCAACCTTGGCGTCCAGTGCCCTCATCTGCTTGCTCAGCTCCGCTATCTGGAACGCCACGGGGTCCGTTGAAGTGGAGGGCAGTGCTGCTGCTGCTACCTGCGGAACTGGTGTAACGACGTCGTGGAGGCGGTCGGCTAACTGAGCCAAATCGCTTAAGGTCGATTTTAATTGTGTTGCGACGATGTCCTGTGTCCTTTGGGGTAGTCTGCCGATCCAGATGGTACGCAGGAAGTCTTCTGGTAAACCTGGACCAGCTAAAAATTGCAGGTGCCGTAGAAATTGCGAAGGCTTCCTGTCCCCCAGCTCCTCTAGGTTCAGGACCTGCTGCACTCTCCTCTCCCGCGATGCAGAAAGGCGTTTAATCAGCTCCGTCTTCAATTTATTGTATTTTTCCGTGGCCGGGGGTGACGTAATTATATCTTCAACCTCAGCTGCATATTGAGGCTCCAGTTGCGCCATTGCGTAATAAAATTTTGTCTCGTCCGTCGTTATTTTCGACAAAGAAAACTGGCCTTCTAACTGGGCAAACCATAGTGCCGGTTTCTCTGGGTAAAATGGCGGTATCCTAACGCCAACTCGAAATGATTCAGCCGTTAACTGCTGCGCGCCATGTTGTAACGGTACTCCTTTGTTCGCTTCATCAGGCATTTTGCTGTGTTCTGTGCGGGGTCACCAGTGTAGTAGTGGGTGCGTGTGGTCGGTGAAGATAGTTCACTTACTGCTGGGAATCGCTGCAGGTGGATTAATTAAACGTCCAAACTGTTAACACTTAGCATTTATTGCTATGCAAGCACACACCAAAGCATTTATAAGCACAGTTCAAATAGTCAGAAGGAGAAGAAGAAATTGCACAAAGCGAAAGCACTTAAAACTATACACAGCGCGTTATTTAAACAAAGGCTAGTTAGCGGCCAAGCGACATGCGTCTCGAGTGTAAGGAAAGAACGGACTGGCGGGCGGGGCGAATCTCGCCCGGCGCAGGCGCATCGGTAGCTTCAAACCGGCTCCAGCGCATGACGTAGTTGTCGCCAGGCCGCACGAATATCTACTAATAAAAATGAGTTTGCTTGTCCATTTCAACATACAAATTTCTTTCTATGAAATTATTATTTTTAAAACAATATTTATTTAGAATGTAGATTTGATTATAGATTATTATTTAATTAAGTTGATATAAATTGATTATCCATAATAAGTTAAATTAATTATTTGTACAGGATAAAATGAAGATATAATAACTTCAACAGATTAAAACAAGTGATGTAAATTATACAATTAAAATTATTTGACATAATTATTAATTGACATAATAAAATAATAAAGAACAATTTAAAATATAATTTCATTAACATAATTTTATAACATGCAATTTCATAACAAACAATTAAAAATATAAATTCATTCATAAAATTTCATTTGACATAATTTCACAATAAATAATAAAATTAATAAATTATTGATAAAATTATTGACAACAAATTAAAATAAGCGTAAGTACGCCACAATACCTTTACACTTCTCGGCTTAGAAATCGATTCAAACATTAACTGGAAAGCCCATGTAGAAAAAGTAAAAAATAAACTTTCAAAATTCATATACGCCCTAAGAGAACTAAAAAAGTGCACAAACCTAAAAACATGCCTAAATGCCTACTATTCATATGCCTATTCGTGGTTAAAATACGGTGTAATTCACTGGGGGAACAGCACAGATGCTAACGATTTATTTATTTCACAAAAAAAGTGCATTCGAATACTGTCCAACACAAAAAGCCCTGATAGCTGCAAACCTTATTTTATACAATATGGAATATTGACGCTTACATCCATCTACATCTATGAAACATGCATATTTGTTCGCAAACAACCACATCTGTTCACAAAATTAGTAGACCAACCACGGCGCTATGAAACGAAATTTAAAAATAATCTAGCATTAAATACTACTTCCAAACTAAAGATGCATAGAACAAGCCCAAATGTAATGTCAATAAAAATTTACAACCAAATTCCTGAAAACATTAAAACAGAACAAAAGGAAAAAGTATTTAAAAAATTGTTAAAAAATTTCCTCCAAAACAAAAGCTACTATACCTTACAAGAATTCCTAAATGACCAGAATGCTTAATGATAAAATAAAAAAATAAAAAAAAAAAACCTCGGACTGCCTCTATCCAAATCTTTGCAATGCCCTCCAGGGTGTTTTATATGTTACTATTTTTTCTTATGTAAATTAGTATGTAAGGATAATATGTAACATGTGAATGCAATGAATAAATGAATATGAATATGAATAAGTATCGCCATACAGCGGGGAAACGCTGCCAGCATATTCGGCACTATGCCAAGGGGGCCCAATTTTTTAGATAATTTTTAGTTTTAATTTAGGTTTATTTTAATAGGTTTAGTTTAATTCTTACTTAAGTTTAGTTTACTAAGTAGTTATATTTTATTTGTATATGACCCTTTTAATAAATACATTACTTTGAATTTAAAAAATAATTGATGTTTTTACAATTAGGTTGCACAAGAAATCATATATAAAGAAGAGTGAAACGTTAGTTACAATTATGTACAATTCAAAAGGCGTAAAGATCAAAAGTCTTGACAATATTACAAATTGGAAACTAGATAATCCAGTTACCTATCTGAAAACAGTAAGTAAGTACCTATTAGGAATATTAATTTTCAATATAATCCTTTGGGAACACGCCAATATTTCCAATTATAAAGTAAAATGTACCTGACGGATAGTTTAGGCAAAATTTCATAATTAACAAGCAAATTCAAACATAAAATATTTCACTGCCTATTATTGAAGGCATTGAAGGAATGTAATATTCTGCTTGCTGGCACATGTCACTGTCACCCTCCGTTTTGAAAATCCAAATATATTTCTTTCAAATAATTCACATCTCTGCAATATACAATACAAAAACTGTCTCAAAATACACCGGAATATCTAAATATATAGTGAAAGTGTTTATTCGATTCGAAATTACCGCAAAACAAAAATATCAACATTCATACCTAATGTCAACATGTTGAAAGCTCCCAACAAAATTGTGCTTTGAAGAAATGAATACGACTGCAGTCAATTCAAGCGATCAAGAAACCTGCCCGACCTGTTCCAAAACCTTTAAAAGAAATGGCCTGCAACGTCACATACGTGCCGCCCATGGTGAGCAGTCCTCTTCGCAACAACAAGCTTCCACTCAACACTCGTCTTCTGCATCACCACTAGAAGAAGCATATGGGTCGCCCTACCTTAATAGCACAGGACCGAAAACAGGTATATGGCAAAAAAGATGGAACGACATATGTTCACTTCATGGAAAACTTTACGATCTTCCATTCGGCACAGCCAGCAGAAAATTCGTTCATACACTTGCCGATGAAATAGAACACCTAACCAAAATGAATTATCCCTCAGAACGATTACTAATTTACACTGCCGTATTGCTACAAAGGGACAAAAACATTAAACAGGCTAAAGATATTAGCAGATTACTTGACCGCCGCCTTAAACTGTGGGCTGATGAGCAATTCGATATTTTAATCTCAGAATCGATAAAATCCGACAAAACTCTACAAAATACATATAGTCGAAAGTACCACAATAACGATCAAGCAACACAAACATTCACAAGACTAATTCAACGTGGCAAAGTCCGCGAGGCCCTAAGCTGGCTATTAACCAAAGATACAAGCAAAGTCTTGAATAGTAATGACGAAATCGATTGCACCGGTAAAACCGTCAGTGACGTACTAAGAGAAAAACATCCACCGCCGGCAAACGCCAACCCTGACTTATTCGCCTTGCCCGAGGATTTCCCCGAAATGCCACCATTATTAGATGTCGACATAACTAGTAACCACGTCGAGCAAATTGCAAGAAAACTACATGGTGGTGGTGGTCCAACTGGCTCAACGTCCGAAAATTGGAAGGACTTTCTCTTACGATTCGGCGAGGCGAGCCTACACCTAAGAAATGCCATAGCCCAACTTACTATGAAATTGAATAACGAATACGTACCTTGGACACAAATACAAGCCCTTATGTCAAGCCGTCTTGTAGCTCTGGATAAATGCCCGGGCGTGAGACCCATTGGAATCGGGGAATGCCTCAGAAGAATTCTCTCTAAATGCATGATCCTGGCAACCGGATCTGAAGTCACTGAAGCATGTGGACAATGGCAACTTTGCAGTGGCCTCAATTGTGGTATCGAAGGAGCCATACATGCAATGAATGACACTTTTGAAAAGAAATGCCACCCAAGCTCGGAATGGGGAATGCTCCTTGTTGATGCTAACAACGCATTCAACAGTGTAAATAGACAGCTTGCTCTGTGGCAGGCCAGAATATATTGGCCACACTGTGCCCGTTTCCTGTATAATACATATAACGGCCATGCCGAGCTTGTTATTCGACACTCAGACACAAGAATGTATAGCAAAGAAGGCGTCACCCAAGGTGATCCACTTGCTATGCCACTATATGCTCTCGCAACATTACCCATAATCAATAAACTAAAAAAAGAACAGAATACACTCCAGACATGGTACGCTGACGACTCATCGGTCCAGGGAAACTTCAAAAGCCTTCGTAAATGGTGGGAACAGATCTGCAACATAGGACCGGCATATGGATACTTCCCCCAACCTAAAAAGACAATCCTTATTGTATCTGAAACTGACCAAAATAAAGCACAGCAGATTTTTAAAGGAACTAAAATTACCATCACCACAGGTTCACCCTTCCTTGGTAGTTACATAGGCAAGGGAAAAGAAGACTTTATAAGAAACAAAGTAAAGCAATTTATTTCAATAATCGAGAAACTAACACATATTTGTAAGGACTCCCCCCAAGCAGCTTACACAGCACTTACTAAAGCCGCCCAATTTAAATGGTCATTCCTACAACGTGTAATCGCCGATTCTAACGAACTTTTTGAACCACTGACACTCGCACTGCGGACAAATTTCATGCCAACTCTGATGGGTAGCGACATCACTGCTGACGAAGCCGCTCTGTTTTCCCTACCTGTGCATAAAGGTGGCTTGGCAATATCTAATCCGTTCACCGAGAATAATTTGAGTTACAAAACCTCTAAAAAAGGCTGTGCAATCCTCTCATCAGCTTTGATCGGGACACAACATGTAGACCTAGCCCAACACAATAAATCCCTGATTGACGCTCGCAAAGAAAGCCGAACGATAAAAGAAGCTCGTGATAACGAACTTTTAGACAGTATATTAGCCAAACTACCCCCAAACAAAAGAAGAGCCATAGAAAGGTCAATCGCATCGAAAATTAAAACAAAGTCTTCCACTTGGCTATCCGCTATACCAACGAAGAAAGATAACTTCGACTTGTCTCCTCATGAATTCAGAGACGCCCTGGCAATACGCTATCACAGAACCCCAAACTCAATGCCACCCTCATGTGATGGATGTGGCAATAGCCAATTTAATATTGACCATGCCCTCTGCTGCAAGACTGGGGGGCTAATTTCAAGACGGCACAACGAAATTCGTGATCTATTTGCTGAACTATGTCACCAAGCATGGAACAACGTCACAATAGAACCCATTATCACAGAAGGCGACCTTGGATTACGCGGTGACTTATCTTGCCGTGGCGTATGGAATGCTCAGAGAGAGGCTCTTTTTGATATCCGTGTCGTAGACACTGACGCTCCCTCTTACATTGCACGCCATGTCACTTCTGTTCTAAAATCTGCTGAGACTGAGAAACAAAGAAAATACACTGCTGCTTGCGAAGCGAAACATGCTACCTTCACCCCTCTCGTAACTTCCGTCGATGGAGTATTCGCACCACAGATGACCTCCTTTGTCAAACACATAGGAGAAGCCCTCTCCGACCGTTGGAATAAATCGTTGAGTACGATACTGGGTTGGCTTAGAACAAGGATATGTACTGCTATAATTCGAGCCACCAGTATGTGTATACGTGGCACACGTCACAAATTCAAACCCGCAGCGAAACTGTTGGGGTTTGACGACGGAGCAGCCATTCCCAGCCCCAACTAACACCTGACTGTGCATTGGAGAGATGTGAATTATTTTACTATTATTATTTTGCTGTACATTATTATTATTATATTTTTAATAAATCCAAAAAAAAAAAAAAAAAAAAAATGTAATATTAAACTGAGGTTGGAACCTGGGGCTGGGTATTTAATATTAGAGAAAGTTGGAAACAATTGGGGCATCAGTCAGAAGTCAGAACTCTGAATGAGTGGATTATAATTATAGCGCCTACAGGGCTGATGGAGCAAAGTTTTCTCAGACGAGGTGACCTTGTCGAGTAAATAAGTTAGAATGAGATAAATTTAGGAATTATATTTACATTGTGCGCATTTTTCTTTCATTGATAAAACTTAATATGAGGAAAGCTACAGTGACAAATACATACGTTAACACGTTCACTGCGTTACGGGGCCTTCTGAACCCCGTACTATGCCGTCATTCAGTGCGGGGGCAAAAATTTGCGTTTACTCGCTGGTGCGGAGGCTGTATTTTTGGTATTTTTATGTCTACAACAGAAATAATTATTATATTTGTGTTTCTATTTCAAAGTATAATCTAGTGATATATTAAAATTTACGGGGTCATATGAACCCCGTTCCGATGACAGAACAAATATTGTCTTCTTGTGCGATACGGGGTTCAGAGAACCTCGTATAGATTTTAACTGACCTGTGGGGGATGATGTGCTCAATATCGCTAGTGAAGTCATTATCGCAACACCTGTTATCGATAAATTAGAAATGATCCATGGATTCTCCACTGAAGTCTAATGATAATTTTACAAAATACTGATCCGGAGCCAAAGAATATAGATGTTGAACACATTATATTTCAACTTGATGAAAAGAAAAAATGTGTAAGCTATTATAAAAAAATACTATGTGTAGTCGAGAAGCAGATAATAAAGTAAAAAAAGTAAAAATTATATGCAGTAAGTGTAAAGAAGCAATGTGTTTAAGTTGTTATAACTTAGAACATTAAATTGGCCACAAAGTCACAAACTTTATGAATGTGCAATACTGTATCTAAAACTTTAAATGAATTTAAAATATCGTTTATATCATTCCCATCACTACCAATACATCGATATAGATAAAGTATGTGCGTTAAGGGGTTCACTAAGCCCCGTAGTTTTTCAAATGCAGTGCGATACGGGGCGAAAAGAACCCCGTGCTTTCTTTTTATTATAATTTTTTGAGCTTTCATCGTAACTGCGTGCGGAGAGAAAGTAAAATAGGAAATTTCATACTTTGTAAATTGGTGCAAAAAAGATACGAAAAGATAAAAAATTCAGCCTTTTATAGCAAATCAAACGGACTAGAGTGTACGGGGCACTTTTATACCCGTAACGCACAAAAGTGTAAACCAATACGAGGTCGATTAGGCCCCGTAACGCACTAAAATTCAGGACGGAGATTTAGGTCGCCGCAGTGAACGTGTTAAAGACCTATGTAATTTATTTATTACGCAAAATTATATACATTTTATTGCAATATCGTAGCAATCTACCTATGTAATTATGCAATTCTTTACTAGCTTTTATTTAACTTGCAATGCAATATTTTAGTTTAAAGTAGGTATTCTTTAATTTTTATTTTAGGTGTACATATTGTTTCGACTTTAGAGTATTAGTTTAGTATTTTTAATTTAATTTGTATTTTTTTGTATGAATAAATGATTATCACTTGCAATGTATGTATGTGTATGTATGTAACTATGTTTGTTCGGGTGGAATCTTGCAACTCAATTTTGAAGCAGATATCTTCAACCGCTTGAGCTGAAATTTTGTAAGAATATAATACGAGTACAGTCGGCAATAAAACCTATTAAATATTTTTTGATAGAAACTTATATTTGTTCATTTTGGGAACCTCAGAAACGGCTCTGACATTGTCGATGAGATTTACTACGTGAGGGTTTGCGGGGGCGCACAATCTACTTAGCTTCCGTAAAACAGCCCAACTATAGTCTAATCAACCGACTATAGTACAAAATAAAACTCATTCATTTCTATCAATATCCATTTTCTATCAGTGGTTTTTTAGGTTTTTATTTAAATTTGTCTAATTAGATTGCTCATCTTAGCGTTTATCCGTAATAATTGTCATACATTAACGAGTAAGATTCGGGTAAATTTGGACCATAGTTGGGTGGACCGTGCTTGTTGGGGAGTTTAACGGTTCGTTTTTTCTTTGGGAAATCGCGTGTTTTCGAGTTTTCACGAGTTCATCTCCGAGCAAATCTCGGCCGCCCTGGTACTAAATAATAATTTTTCAGTAGTAATTGATCCCGCGGGAGCAGAGGTAGACCGAAAAGGAGATGGCGGGATGACCTGAACTCATTTCAAGTCGGATAACAGGATCATGCACTAAACCGAGACGAGTGGCAGAAAAAGGGGAGGCCTTTGCCGAGCAGTGGGACACACAATCAGGCTAAAAAAATATTCAGTATTGTCACCTTTTTACACGACTGCTCAAAAAGAGGAGTGTTATGTTTTCAGATTTCATATGTTTATGTATATGTGAGTTTCTTTAATTCCACAATAACTTCTAAACCCCTTAACCGATTTAGACATGTTAGGTATCGTTAGAATCCGTATTATCGTAGTCGCAAAGAATTGCTTTCAGTATCTAAGAACATTTGGAATAAGTTATGAACTCTATTCACAAGAACGTAATTTTATCGTAGACCACGACCACGTAATCTGAAAAGACACTTTTCCTCTGAAGTTTCAAGTTGTAGAGTAGATAGGTAGCTTCTGTCATCAAAGGTTAAGTACGAACTTCACGACTTCTATTATTGTCAGTGTTTCACGCCAGAACACGTCTAAGAGTAGGTTTTCACCGACGCGAAAAACGGACCGTGAGTTAACCAATCAGAGTGCCCGAAATGTTTACTCCGCTTGAGTGGAAATATGTATCTAATGATACAAGTACAAAATGACATTAAGTATATACTTTGTATTATAATGATCGATCGTTGATATTATTTAAGTTTTTCATTTAATTATAGCTAACTGTTATTCGGATTGAAACAAATGAATTTTAATACACTTGCTCATAAAGTGGCTCTTATTTCATTGTTGTTACGCATGGAATGGAGCTTATTACACACGCGTGGTTTTTACTTTACATCACTGCACTAGTGTTATAATTACACTTTTTTTGAAATGTGTACTTCATGTAGCTGTGTGTGTAATCATTCACCTCAACTCTCGTGAAACTACTATACAATAGTATTAATTTTTCTTGTTACAAAAGGTACATCGCGCGGCTTGTATGTGTGCGCGCCGTGAACGAATGTACATATTACAAGCAACGTTTTACGAATGCTTAAGAATGCCCCAGTACGGATCGCACTGTCTGCGCCTTGACCTTAAATAAGTATCGCGATTCTAAGCGGCCGAAGAGTGACTACTTGTCTGTCTTTATACTTCGACTTTAGTTATTTAACTGTTTTATAATTATGTATAATAATAATAATAATCATTTATTTCAGGTATCAGAGGCCCATAGATAAATACCTTACAATCTAACATAAATATTACTACAAAATAAACTTAATAACTAGGTCACATTTTAGTGCGATGTTCGTGTATAAAAATCACCTCATGCTAATATAAATGTATTTAGCTAGTCTTTACCCCGTTCTTCTATCAAATCTCAGGTGAATTAATGAACATGTGAGCATAATATAATCCATCCTTCAGTGTAACGAAATTAATTATAAGATTCCGAAATTGAGTGTCGTCTTGACGCAATGCGTAGGTAATTAGAATATAATCTATGTGGGCCTTACTTAATCTTGCTTGTTAATCTGGGTAGCTTAAATTGCGAAAGATAAAAGAAAGGATCATTAGTTACTTGTTCAGTATTTTTTTGTTAGGCGGCCTGACATTTATCTTTTTACCCGACTGCGGCGAAGCCCAAAGGAGGGTAATGTGTTTGACCTGTATGTATGTATGTATGTATGTCCGTTCCTGTGTCCGCTCGTAACTACTCAACGGCACAACCGATTTTGATAAATGATACATCATTGGATTCGTCTTGATGGCGCGGGTGTCACTGGGTATGAAGTTCGTTAAAATAAACAAAATGGCGGATTTTATGCACTTTTAAAGTGCACCGCGGTCGGGTTTTTTTTAGTAAAAATATTTAGTTTATTCTTGTTGTATCGGTATTCGCTGTTCCGTTTGCCATCTCTTAACTTTACCAGCAGGCGAAAGTATAAAGACAGTCAATACTCGGCACACAGACAGACAAGTATAGTCACACATATTCAAGGTCGAGGCGCTGTCGGTACGATTCGTACTGGAGCATTCTTAGGCATTCGCAAAACTTTGCTTGTATTAGTATTGCGTTCGGTCACGGCGCGAACACATACAAGCCGCGCGATGTACCTTTTGTAGGGAGAAAAATGGCTGCTATTATATACTGTGATCAGGTCCTTCACCAAGTCAATAGTACATTGTGCACCGAGGGTAGTAAGAAGGGAATTACTAACGAGAGTCTATTAGTCTATTAGGAGGCTTTTAATGACTCGAGTTGGTAATCCCCTTACTGCCCGTGATACACAAAACGTTTTTCATCACATTTGCGAGGAAACAAAAACAAAAATCAAATAAACTAAACGCATCCGCTAAGAGACAAAACTACAACTGTCAACTTTTTCAATAGTCTTCCACAGATAATGCTAAGAACTGCGTTTAGTTTATATACTTGACAGGCAATACCGCCAGATTGTACCGATTTTCATAATAAAAATTTAAAGTAAATTAATTTATGTGCATTAAAATAATTGCAAAAATTACTGAAATAAAGTAAAATATACCACATAAGTTTTATATACACTAAAATTGGTTTTGTAGCCAAGCTTTGAAGATGTGAAATAAGCCTTGGCTGATTTGAAACCTCCTTAGTCTGAAATGACGTACGGGTAGGTCCTATATTTTAAAACTAAACTCATAACTCCCACGGGAGTTATAGATTTTCATACAGTTTTTCCTCCCGTGGGAGTTATAGATTTTTATAACCCACGGGAGGTAAATCGGCTCGAGCTGGTCTATAAGCCCGCGTGTTATGACACCCTTTACGAGCAAGTGTGATGAAAAATTATTAATGTGTGCAAAATTTCGTAAAAATTGATAGTAAAAGCACAGTCTAAGTATACAGTCGGCTGACGGAGCGGTTCTGATAGAGCAATCGTGCGTGGGCTGCGGGGTGAGACGCGGGGCGTCGGTACCGAGCTGCATACAACGTCGCACTTAGCTAACTAGCTAATAGCTAAATAGCTAATGCACGTAAAAGTATTTGAATAAGCTGTTGTAATGTTTTGAAATAAAAATACGGAGTCAGATAAAATGGAAATCCATGCAAGAGACATACACTTCTATCATCATATTCTGTTACTTTATGTGTGAGAAAACAACAGGTTTCTGCAAAAAGGTATTTTACTGACACAAATGGGCTAGACGTCAAAAAAAAACTGTTTAGTCCGTCAGTTAAATTATTAAAAAATATTGTACACGTATTTTTTCTTTTGTTTGACAAACAAAAAATGACGAGGATAGAGTGCTTAGAAGTTTCGAGTGACGTCACTCCTAGGTACAATTTTCACCCAGAAGTGACGTCACAAGCCTCCACTCCAGAAGTTTGATGATCTATAACTTTGTCGATTTTTAATATTTTGATAAACCAAAAAATACGTGTCCCATGTTTTTCCATAATCTAACTGACGGACTAAATAGAATTATATATTTTTAACCCAGTCGTCATCCCCATTATACCACATTTATACGTTTGTGAGTCAACCGTTTCTCTCTCAATTGTTCTATTTCTATTTACATCATCCCCCAGAGATTGATCCTTATTGACAAACCTGTCTATTATCGCCGGTATATCACACCGGGCTATTCATAATACATCGGGTGTGTCAATCAAGCTTAAAATAATAGGTAAGGCTGTTTGACGCCTAGCTAACTGTACCAAAACTCAAACCCAAATTAAATCTTTATAACTTGCGTTACAGTTTAAAATCGTATGCCAAAAATAGTTTAGCAGTTATTGTAATGTCTATTAATACTTTACCTGGAATTAACGAGTCTGATGAAAAAGGGATTGTAGGTAGCATATTCGGCGAGTAGATACCACGGTATACGGTAGTTTTTCTTCTTACAAAAGGTACATCGGGAGCGCGCATGTGTGCGCGCCGTGTACGGACGCACCACAGGCAAGCATTTGCCCCTGCGCGCCCTTGTCACAGTATTTAGTGCACTCACACAGACGAGCAATCGTGCGTCTGTGTAAATACGTGTCGCGCGCTCCTAAGCGGCCGAAGTCTTACTACTTGGTTGTCTTTATACTTTGTAGATACTCTTCATTCTTTGAAAAGCTTATACACTACTAGTTAGTACGTACCTACCAGGAATAAAACCGGATACCTATAACCCCTTCCCGCACAAATATGAATGGCAGGATGCATACCTCTTTCTTTGTTTGACTGTACATGGGTGGTCATTGACAAAATGAAGAGGTTACCGAAATAAATAATAGATTGCTTAGTCCCTAATAAAGGTGATTAGACATTATGCAATCTGTATATACCCATTGGAGCTGAGACTTGGACACTGAAAAAGGCAGACCCTGACCGTATTGATGTCTTCGAGATGTGGTGCTGGAGGAAAATGCTGCAAATTCCTTGGACAGCTTTTCGCACAAACGCGTCTATCCTAAGCGAACTGAGCATCAAGACCAGACTGTCAACCATCTGTCTACGCAGAATATTAGAGTTTTTCGGTCACATAGCCAGGAAAGAAGGCCACAATCTTGAACAACTCATCGTTACTGGCAAGGTTGATGGCAAACGACCCAGATGCCGCAGTCCAACTAGATGAGCAGGTCAAGTCCGTAACACTCTGGACACCCAGCATGTCGCACTACACGATGCCAAGAACAGGCGCAGATGGCGAGACATCGTTAGAGAAAAGCTGATTCCACGGGGACTTCACGACCCTCAGCAATGAGGAATACGACGCGAGGAGGAGGATATACCCATTAGTTAATTTTGTTGTCCTAAACAGACAATACTGATCAAAAAGTATTACAAACTGCGATTGGAATTTAAAATCCACCGTATATGTAAAAGTTTATTCAACATACAATACCAAGATACTATGTGAGAATAACCACGAGGACATCTATCAAAGTTTTTAATAAAACTTTCTAGTCTCCACAGGACGTTGAAATGAAATCTTCGCGTCTCATCCTTTAGGCATCGTGCAGTCAAAGAATAAGTAATAGTACTAGGTACAGAAGTTTCTCTAACGAAACTTACGTTTGGGTCCAACCATCGGACAACGCACCGCATCCGATCGTCTCTCTTTCTCGCATAACGCGGGCTCTCTCTGGCCGCTGGCTAAGCTCCTCCGGAGGAGCAAAATTTGGTACTGAGCCAGTGAGCCACTCTTTGGGCAGTTTCATTTCAGTCCCCCTCTCGCCTCTAGATGTCATGATGGAATTATTGAGATTCAGTATTGCCAAACGTGCGTTTTAGCACGGTTTTCCGTGCTTCTTTGGACACAGGTGCACGCCTATTAACGTGCACAGCAAAATATGTTCAAAACCACATGGTGCCTCAGAAAGCACGTAAAACCGTACGGTGTGCACAGCAAAAATATGCTTAAACCACATATGCATCAGGAAGCACGTAGAACCATACGGTTTAGCACGTAAAACGCACGTTTAGACACTGTTGGGATTAGACTCATCTAAGTATATCAAAATGTTTACCCCTTTCAAGCAAATTGTTGTATTCACTCTTCCCTCCCATAAAATACTTGTTTATTGTATCGAAAGCGGCGTTTGCCCAAAATATTTGCATGAAATGTTCCATAGGATTTGAGCTACCTTAGAAAGTGAAAGGGCAGAAATGGCCGTTATTATTTGAATAAAGCGCGCTTCCGGCTGATGGGACGGCTTCGGATTGACCTTTCCGGTGCAAACAATGTTACAGGACCCCCGGACGGCCGAACAAACTCGCTTCTTTTCAGAGGAAATTATATCAAAAAAATATGTAGCGAAAAATACAGTGAATTAAGGTCTCTGCCCACTGCACCGTATCATACCATGACCGTACTATGAACGTTTCAGGCAAAGTAAATATTCTTTGTATTAAAAAGTATGAGACTATCCCCACTAGCGCGTTCCGTCACCGACCGGCATTTATCATACCGTGTCTGATACGTTCATAGTATGGTCAGGGTATGATACGGTGCAGTGGGCAGAGACCCTTAATTCACTGTATTTTTCGCTACATATTTTTTTGATATAATTTCCTCTGAAAAGAAGCGAGTTTATTCGGCTACTACAAAGTGGGCCTTTGGGAGACCTTTAAGCGTACATTAGTAAACGTACATTAATCGGGTGTTTTTTGCGGACACTTTCAACACCGGGCTCCGCGGGGGCTAAGCTCAAAGCTAATTTTCTCTACATGTGGGTTTCCCCATCTTATCGGATACGACCGTAGCGCTACGAAATCTTTGGATGAGAAAATATTAATTTCGTGAATTATTGGCCGAGCGAGAGAAGCGTCTCTGTTTCAGCTTGGGCATAAATGCTTTCGTATGTATGTCTGTCTGGCGGACGTCCGGCATTTTTCATCGTTCACCCGATTCTCGTGAAATTTTGTGAGCAGGTTCGATAATTATAAAGAATTTTAGTCGGTTAAGTTTTTGTACATTTTTTGCAATGATGGAGTCATACGGGATGACAAACTCGTGAGCTCTACACCTTACGGAGCCACTAGCACCGTGTTAATTGTCCCCTCGGGGTTTTAAAAACAATACTTATGATATGATATTTCTTCACACCACCCATCCCCCAACGTTATAATTCGTGATTTTTCCGGACCTCCCCTTCCCCATTCCTCACGTTATTAATGGGCGCGCCTTTGCAGATTATGAAGAGCCTGTATGAAACTAGCAGAGCTTGAAAATCAGCCCATCCGTAGAAGCGGCGCCGGCAAGGCAGACGGAACGTCATAATTCGATTCGTCTGCCGAATCGATTAGTAGCAGGAAATATTCATTTCCTTCAAGAAAATGCTCAGTTTTACTGGATAAATAAAATTTGAGCCGGTTAGGTAACTAACAAGCGTTTTGCTTGGCAGCGGACCCACTGCCTAATTTTATTTAGACCAGCAATTTACTCTTTAAGAGGCATTTCTACCGAAACTGCGCATCTTAAGATAGATTTCTTTAGTTTTATGTAACCATTAGGAGCATTCCATGAAAACATCAACTTTTTGTCCCTTACGAAACGCTGTGGCAGCTACCCTAATAAAAGGTATTAGCTGCTAAGAAATACTACCAATCTTAAAGCCGAGTTTAGTATGATATTAAAATGCTGATAATTAGCGTCCTGAATTTATTTCTCGGAAGTATTAAAACGGTGGTGTCACTTACGAAATATTTTTATGGAATGCTCCATTTATGTCAAGGAATTATTTTAACACTTTTTGTTGTTTGCAAAATTGGCATAACTTTGTGTAATTACTCCTTCCGTTCAGAATATTAAGTGATATTAGTTCTAGGGAACAAGA
Source organism: Eudemis profundana (assembly GCA_947034925.1). NCBI lineage: Eukaryota > Metazoa > Arthropoda > Insecta > Lepidoptera > Tortricidae > Eudemis > Eudemis profundana. Next base: position 18,268,210 of record OX344803.1, read on the forward strand.
AGATCATTTTGATGGTTCATACCAGGAATCAAATTTGGTACCTTTGGATTTCTCAGCTTAACCATTCGATCAGCGGATCAGTTAGTGGTGCGTGTATTTTTACCATCTACTTTGACTTTTGTATCATTCGCAGTTAACAGGCTTTATTTATTTGTTTATTCAAGTACTACCACATCGTATATATTACATCATTGACTTAGGATTACATGCTACAATATTGACTCTGATATATACAACAATTACGGTGTACATAACATTTACAATCTTAATTTAATGCAGTGAGATCAAAAAGGATAAGATAAATAATAAAAATAACGACCGACAGGCTTTTAACCTACACAAAGAACGAATAATATAATTAGCGACGATGACTGCTCGCTTCCATCAGGCAGCTCGTCTGCTCGTTTGCCACTTATAACATAAAAAAGAAATTAGGGGGACTGGTTGAAAAATTCGATTTCTTGGCCACCTCGTCTCGATAGCACAATTGATAAGTGCACCCACGTTAGTAGGACGCGCGACATTCTCTTCAATAAAGATATTTTAAAGGTTTCGTTAGCAGACTCGCTTCAGTAAAATTTGATAGAAAACTATATCGGCCAAATTGCTGTAGTATCGCACTGAGAGCCCAGTGCCCACTGTCGTGGCCGCATATAAAACAGTCGAGGGACCGTCGTAAATGAAGGAAGTGGCCCAATAATATGATTAAATTATCCCTCAGAGATGGGGGTTATGATCGTAGCGACAGTTACTGCTTGTAAGTGCTACGGCCGTAGCAGATGTGCTACGGATAAGTGCTACGGATCGTAGCACTACTTAAGATCCCCAGAGTATTGAGTATATTTTGAATGAGGATTACCGTGAATGAATATCGCCACTAGAGGCGCTAGTGTTGCGTGTGGTCTCCGAAATGTCTACGCGGGTTTATTTGTTATTAGAGTAATGTTATCAACATTTTGCAATCTCTGAGATTATTTATGGCAAATATGAGTTACGGGTCAACGAATATCAGTGCTTTGAGACAGTTTCATCATTCGGACGAACGTATGTCCTCATTTTTTCCGAACTAAACACAATACTGTGGCATGCTCAATATTTTTATGGTACGGCTTTACACGTTCACTGTCACTATACAAAATTATCGGACAACAATGTCACAAGTCCCAGACCGAATAGTGGAAGCACGGACCCCTGAAAAAAACCTTCATACCCCACATTGGGGGCACCGGGACAGGTAACGTGTTAAGGCATTATACTCCCCGCGCCGAATCATGATCCCTATGACAGTTCTTTCTCCATACTTCTGTAATGGCGTCGCTGTCATTTTTAAACGGTTTGTAGACATTATTCGGAAGTATAGCAGCTAAGCTGAAACATATAGAGATGAATTATCGAGATCTTGGAATTTCACTTGTAGTGGTTGTACCTACCGCTCGCATGAAAAGGCGTATGACTTAAGTATTCCTCTTAATTTAAATAATATATAGAATTTGACGCTGACATTATTTTGTTTACTTCTTCAATATATAACAAACCTCTTTTTATGGTGATAGTGCGGGAAAAAAGAAAATTCAAGTATAAAATGCCTGTAAACACAATACCACTACATATGCAATTCTGTGCTCTCGGTAATTTCTATACACTTCGTTCGCTTCGCTCACTCGGTCAATAAGAGCTTTTTAATATGCTTCGCTTGCCTTGTGGCTTCACCTTTCATTATGAAGCCATTGGCTATCGCAAATTAAAACCGGTTAATGAATCCGTTTGTAATCAGCTAAGTGGGGCCCCGCGGGCAGCGCCCCTCGATAGAATCAATGGCAATATGCCGACGATTACACCGTTCTGCCTCTGCCACAGTCTAAGAAACAGAGGCGGTTATTCTTCAAAGACATTTATATGATTGATTGACGATCATATAATAATTAAAATAATTGACATAATAATAAGAGGTATCTAATGCCGCCAGCGTAATGGGGACCATGCCGTAGACTGAGTTACTTGAAGCCTGAAGGAAGGAGGAAGAATTTATTTGTTATCTCCTTTTTTTGTATATAGTTTAATTGACACGTGTAATTTATCATTTTATGAAATAAATAAATCTAATCTTACTGTCTAAATACAGTGTGTCCCAGGATAAGGTGCACAAACAAATAGGGTTGAAAATAAATCTTTGAAATACTTTACCTACTTATCCAACTAAATTAAATTAATTCATTTACAAATAGGCTCTTTTACAAGATTTATTCTATCGGTGCCTCGGAAATGACCTCGAGCGGTAAGAAACGCCGCAAAAAACTCACCAGCGACAACATTTCAAAATTGGTGGTCATGTTCGTACTCGTAGCTAAAACATTTTAGTTAATATGTTAGTAACGCAGTTTGATTTTTTTCGCGACATTACTGTTGGATTGTAGACTCTGATTCGATTCTGATATATAGGTAATTGAGATTTAAAGTGAGATGGTAGCATATCGTAAAAATTAGGTGATCTGTAGGCTTATGATGATGCTACGATTTGTCATGTGATAAATAAATGATAAAGCATCCGTCACGTTCTCAGAAATAGTGTGTGAGACTGACAGATGCTTTATCATTTATTTACCGCGTGACAAAGCGTAGCATCATACTTAAGCATTTGTTTTTTTTTTTTTTTTTTTTAAACCTGACAAGGTAAGTGCCGGGGGGTGACTGGAGTCGAACCAGGTCACCAGTCCCGGCTTACCACGATAGGTGTCGGGCTAGGTGGGGGCCTGCTCGCCTGGGGTCGAACCAGGACGATGGCCAGGGCCACCTTTGACTTTTCGCTGATTGCTCAAAGTGAGCAGCGGACCAGCGGGAAGGATGAAGCGGATCAACCTGTCCTTATGTCAGCTTGTGTATCGAACTAATGGGAGTTTTAGTTGCCGGTTCGCTAAACCTAGCCCAGCTAAGAAGACTCCGGCAAGAAACTTAGCTGGGCCCGAGCAAGGTCGGAGTGAAGTTAAGCCAGGACATTCGGGTCCTGGGGCAAATCGGGACGCGGCCCTACTTAAGCCTACTGGAGCGTAACGCGGTAGGTGATATGAAATAGTAATAATAGGATCTGAAAAAAAACCCTGAGGAGATATCTAATATTCTGTGACTTTTTAAATGAATACAAAAATAACAAAAAAAACCTTTATAAATTTATATATACAATACAAAAACGTACATTCATTTGTTTCAGAGAATTGTACGTTGTATGTATTATTGATTAAAATATCTCAACAATTTTCATCGTGCTCGAATGCTCACTGAACTGATAAATACCAGCAGCTTGTACAAGTTACCAGCAACTGACTCGTTGGAGAGAAGTTGATATAAAACTAATATTTAGAATTCTTAGGTACTTTTCCAGTTAAGCGAGGAACTACTAATTTAATTAAAAGTTAGCAAGGCTGTTAGTATTCCTCTATTTGTTAGTTATGCTAAGCATTTAGTGTGAGGCAGAATATTGCGCGTATGTACATTAGATTTCAGTTTTAAAATCAGAAGAACTTTGGCAAGGGCGTAACTTTTTTTGTTTCGCGAAAGTAACTTTATTATTGTCTTTGGTTACCGCGGTTATCACTAATTTTAAATCGCGTATATTATTACCTCATTTTAAGAAGAGAGAGAATGAGTTAGTAGAGAGAAGGAGTAGAGAACGGTTGGGTCGTATTGAAACCGTTTTCCCTTTCTAGGTTCGCAGAAATGGGTTACGAAGCGCCAGGACGTAAAAATAAAGTAATATAAGCGATTTAATCTGTTAAATTAGTTTTATTACAATAAATAACTTTTTTGTCTAAGGAAAATAACCAGCATGGATTATATTTTGAAATCCTATCCTATATTTAGTAGTAGTAATATTAAGGTACCTTCCCTTCAAATATTATAAATGTGAAAATTTGTTAAGATGTTTGGATATTTGTCACTAAATAATAGTAACAAGTTAATGGATTGAGATGAAATCCAGAAATTGGCATATTGACTGGTAGACCAAGTCCTGAATCGAAATAAAATACACTATATCCCGATAGGGAGGGGTTCCTTAGGATAACAACGAGAATAACGCAGATATTAGTTCAGAACAGAATAGCAATCAAAATCTTCCATTTTAGTACCTACCGTCAACACCCGTAACTTTGCCTAGTTGATTTCATAAAGTTCCTCTGGTCTGGGACAAGCTTCTCAAAACTATTTAATATCAAGTTTTCATTACTTGATATAATATCAAGTAGGTATACAGTACGATTATTTCCACTTTGACACTCGGGAGGTTTTGGTTTCAATCGTAAAGGTTGGTGTTTTCACATAGAGTATAAAGTCCTAGAATTTACTCACATACAATGTTCAAATCTATTTAATATAATTAATAATATAACCTTAACCTAAGTATAGAAACTTCGTTAATATTCTAAATATTCAAATAGATTATAATCTTCTTTTTATGACATATGTGACGGGTTAGCTTTCAAAATCGGATTCTCTTGTTTTGATATAATTTTATTTGTCCGAATACTCATTACGCATAATTGTTATTTTACAGATACCATCGAGTATTCAGAAGAATTATAAAAGAAACCTAACCTAAGCTAATCTATTCTAAGTGACTTATTTAAAAGATTTTCCAAAATATATTCCGTCAAAGCTGGAGAAAAATTATGCGAAATAAAATTCGGGCAAAGAATACTTCCGGACAAATAAAACGTAGGTATGCCAAATAGAAAGAACCCTTCAAAATCAAAGGAATTATTATTATTAGTTTATGGTTTCATTATTAATCCTATAAGTATGTATTGTAAATAACGCTTTTAAAGAAGTGAATTCCCTTGTACTAATTTAATATTTTTAGTAAGGCTTTTATCAGTCGCTCGCTTGCATCGAACCGGTTCGGACGCATACTCGTGAGATAACGTTACTACCTACGCGCACACGCATTAAAGGTTTACATCATGAAATGTGCAAAGTGTACAAAAGTTGTCAACAAAAAATCTCCCGGGTTAATGTGCAGTAAGTGCAATAAGTGGTTTCACGCGACATGTATGTCTATGTCAACTGATCAACTAAGTGCCTTACAGGCAACGGAAGCGGTTGAGTGGAAATGCAGGCAATGCGCGGGCCCAGGTTCCGCCAAATCCAAACGCCTATCGTATATCCTACCCGATGCCGACGATGACGATAATACGGACACTGAAATCATCACCCAAAGCGTAGCCAACAACATCTTAAAAGAACTCCGCCGAGAGGTACGTGACACAATACGCATAGAAATGCAAACGTCACTCCAATTCTTCTCCGACAAGATAGACGACTACGAAATCAAAATGAAGTCGATCCAAGAAGACGCAAGCGCTCTAGAAAAACAGTGTTATGATCTAAGGAACTTATATAAAAACGTGAAACTCCAAAATGAAACCTTGCATCAGAGACTTGCCTTCCTGGAGCAGGCCCAGCTGGCTGAGTGCGTAGAAATATGTGGCGTGAAGGAAACTGCTGACGAGGACATTAAGGAGGTGTGTAATGGTGTCTGCAGCGCATTTAAGATAAGCCCAGAAGCGATACTAAAAGCGTACCGCAAACACAAGAAAGGCAGCGCAAAGACCACGGCACCGGCTACCATTGTTGCCACGCTGCGTGAAGGACATCGTGAAAACTGGCTAGCGGCCTCTAAGAGTGCCAAGCTGACTGGTAAGGACCTAGGCTATGAAGAGGATGACACCAAAATATATATCCGAGAACTCTCGCCACACATCTCATACCTACTGTGGCGGGCAAGGTCAACCCTCAAAGATACGGGGCTATTCAAATATGTATGGTACATAAATGGGAAGATATTGGCACGAAAAATGGATAATGAGAAGGTAATAACCATAAGTAGCGAAAGTGATATTAACGACCTCCTCGCAAAACAAACGGAAGCCGAACGTACGATATCGGAGGAAATCTAAATCTACCTACGTAGCACGGTATTCATAAGTACATTCTAGAACATAAATAGTGGATACTTCAATCCAAGAGAACACTTACGATGACTGGAATTCATTCGTAGATAACATCGAAGTTAAAAACTTCAACCATTTATGTGTATTGCATGTCAATATTCGATCCCTCATAAAAAACTTTGCCCACATAGAGTACCTCGTGGATAATTGCCAACACACGATACATATTATTGCACTCACAGAAGTCAACATAAAAGATGAATGTAAAAACTTATTCCAGCTAGATAATTATGACATGTATTCGGAACTACGACAACAGAGACGAGGAGGCGGCGTGCTAGTGTATATCCATAAAAGTCTGTGTTTTACAAGACTCGCGATACCTACATTCTACTCCGAGTGCGTAATAGGTTGTATCGAAACAGCGTATAAAACAAAAATTGGCTTATGTACAGTGTATAGACCACCGGACCTGAACAAATCAGAGTTTATCAACGAAATTACGCGTGTAGTCGGACGTTTCCCAAGTGAGTACTCTTATTTGTTGCTAGGCGATATGAACATTAACTTATGTGAACGTAATTCCATACGAACTCAATACCTAGATGCAATGAGTGAAAAAGGACTAGATTGTGGCATCACACAGTACACCCGTGTCGAGTCTAAGGGCGAGTTAGTAACTAAATCATGTATAGATCATATATTTTTACGCGCGTTGAATTATCGGGAGGTACATACCGCGGTGATTAACAATGCGATCGCTGACCATTACATAACGGGTTCTTTTCTAGTGCATAATTCTAATAATAAATACCCTGAATACGTGTATAGAAATAAGTTAGATAATAATAAATTAGAGTCAGAGTTACGTAAAATCAACTGGGACTCTGCCCTAAATCTTGTTTACCCAAATGATATATTTAAGTTTATTACAGATAACTTTCTTGAGGTGTATGATAAATGTATGACGCGATGTAAAATAAAATCAGGAAAAAGGCATGAATGTAAATGGGTAAATAGCCGCATTTTAAACATGACTAAAAAAAAAGAAGAACTTTTACGAATATGTAAACAAGACGAAAATAATAAAGTAAATAGACTATTGTATAATAAATATAGGAATTTAACAAACAAATACATAGTAAAAACAAGAAATAATTACATAAAGAAAGATATAATTAATAATTTTAGTAACCAAAAGAAAGTTTGGCAAATAATAAACAACATTTGTGGCAGAGTCTCGAAATCCATTGATAGCATAATTACAAAGCACTTTAAGTCTACTACAAAATCAATTTGCAACACTTTTGCCTATGGTTTTGACAACAATGTTAAAAATATATGTACTTCGTGTGATGTAAAATTACTATCTGGCACATCATTCCAATCAGAGCCATCTGTATCTATGAGGCTCAAAAAAGCAACTAATGATACTATATACAAAATTATAAAACATATGAATAAAAAAAAAAGTCCCGGCATAGATAACATACGCATAAGGGACTTATTATGTATCAGCACAGAGATCACACCAGTAATTACCCACCTGATTAACACGTGTATTTCGTCGTCCTTATACCCAGATCAACTAAAAGTAGGTATAATCAGACCCATACATAAAAAAGGTTCTTACAGTGACGTCAATAACTACAGACCAATTACCATTTTGCCGACCATTGATAAAATAGTTGAGAGGTACTTCGAAAGCGAAATATCTAGTTTCTTATCTTATAATAACTTGATAAATGCAAAACAATACGGCTTCCAAAGAGGTCGGAGTACCACGCAACTACTGTCAACATTTGTGAATGAAGTCAACCAGCACCTGGACAACCGCAGACAGGTGCTGGTTGTCTTCATCGATTTCAGCAAAGCATTTGATACATTAAAATATTCCACGCTTTTTTCAAAATTGTATCAAATTGGTATACAGGGTCCTCTGCTGCAGTGGTTTCGTAACTATCATAAAAACAGAAACACCGTGGTACGCGTAAATGGAACTGATAGTGACCTTATCCCTACGCAAAGAGGCACGGCCCAAGGTTCGATCCTAGGCCCGACCGAATACTTAATCTACGTCAATGATATGTGTAATCTCTTCACGGAGGGCTCTGTGTACCAGTTTGCAGATGACACATGTTTGATTACACATGGTAAGAGTGTCACTGAGGCACAGGAAATAATGCAAAATAATTTTAATATCCTATGTAAATGGGCACACGACGTCGGACTTGTTATCAACGCTAACAAAACGAAATTATTACATATACACTCGCCGTATCTAAAAAGTGCTGATCCTAAAATTATCGCACATAGTCACACCTGCCTGCACGGCGCGCAGGCGTCATGCGCGTGCGCGCCGCTCGAGCTGGTGGGCCAGCACATGTACTTGGGTATAGTGATCGACAAAAACCTTAACTGGAAGCCGCACATTGAGTATGTATGTAATAAACTTCGGTCATTCCGTGCTAAAATGAATATACTTAAATACAAATTACCATACAATATATTGAGACTCCTATACCTTTCTCTTGCTGACTCTGTTATAAGTTACGGCTTAAGTAGTTATGGACGTACATATAAAACCAACATAAATTACATTTATAAACTTCAATTAAGTATACTAAAAACCATTGTACCCGCATACAGAAATAGATTTAATGATGAAAGCAGTGTTTTCAAACACTGTAAAGTATTGTCAATTTTTAATAAAAGAAATATGTTACTGGTTCTCGATGAGTATGATAAAATAAAACTATTAAAAACTAAATGTAGAATGAAACAATTACGTTACCTCTCGTATCAACCTAGGTATGTTTTACCTAGTTATGTAAATGTATATGGGAAAAGGACGTGGGAATACATGTTGCCTAACATTTTAAATGGTTTACCCGAAGATATACACGCGAACATACTAAATAGCAAAAAATCGTGTAAAAACACACTAAAAAAATATTATCTTAGTGACAACGACGAGGTGTGATTGCTGGTGTCATTAGGTAGCTACATTATTACTGTTAAGAATACTTATACCCTTGCAATGTTGTGAGCGGTGCGAAACATTCGCGTCACGTTTAAACCTCCTACAGGTTTCTGTAACGCGTCTTAATTGTAAGAGTTTGTGTATTTAATTAACTTAAATAAATTAAAAAAAAAAAAAAAAAAATGTAATAATTAAATCAAGCCACTTGTGTTATTCACGGGTCTACTGTAAAAAATGACATTGTGGCAGGTGATGTACATTACTGTTTTATATTGTTAAGTGCACACTATGATGTTATGAATATGCAGCAATGTATCTCGTGCCATTTGCTTCCGATTTCTCACGAAAAATTTCGAGATTTGCCGAGTGTCAAAGTCCAAGATTTGCCGAGTGTCAAAGTCCAAGTATTTAGAGTACATTACACAACTAGGGTGGTAATACAAAGAAAGGCCGAGATCGCAGAAGTTTGCGGCCCGAGCTGTAAGCACTTTATTGCCAGGTGTGGCATAAATAGTTTTATGTGCAGTTTGTCTCAGAGGAACTTTGTGAAATCAACTAGGCAAAGAAAGGCACCCTAGACAAAGTTACGGGTCTTGACGGTATATGAATAGATTTCAAATAAATTCCATTCTCATCATTCGTAAGATTATACCTATAGACTCGTAGATAACAGGTATTCAACTCCTTGGCAAATACTTTTAGCAGATACATATAATTGAATTCTTCACGACAATTCCACTATTGAAACTTGATTAAAAGGAATTTCAATCGTCCTGATTAACAATGAGTCTGCAGTTTAAGCTAAATGCAATCAATGTCTTACATTTTACTGAAATAGTTCAGAATTAACTTTTTTACGTTTTATCTAGACGATTTAAACGATGCTTTAAAATAACTACAAAATGGGACTTAAACTCTTAAAAACATAATATATTTACTTCCACGTTTTGGTTTGTCGTAACATCTATGGTCTCGAAGGGCTTGAAAATGTTGAAACCCGCCTCTTCAGTCCCTTCGCGATCATGGACGTTGCGACATGTCCGAAAAGTCGAGGTAAATATATTTTACGCTCTTAAGTTATAATTATGAGAAAGTTTAAATCAATGTTTTTAATGCAAAATGTATGCCGATTCTATCTATAAGTAATATAACAGGCAAACGATTCAGTCTATAATTGCTCGTACTTGAAATGCGATCCATACCTGCGGCCTTGATCAAACTAGACTAGACTCAATGAAATAAAGGTATGTAATTCTAATAACAAACAACTAATACGAAGTTTTGCCATTAACCAGCAAAACCTTATTTTAGTCGAATCTCGGCCATCATCAATAAATTCTTTCTAAAATATATCCAAAGTTTTAAGATAAAACTCTTTCAAAACAAGAAATTATAATACCCATGAGAACGTCAATACGTTCTCAAGCGGTTTCAATCGAACAATTCTCTAAAAATATCTAAAAGAAACTCTAAGTCTCGTGTAGCATCTGCCTTCAAATCGACCAGAAAGCAAAATAAGTACAAAAGCTTTATTTCTTTGTACTAGAGATATTTCTGTAAGCCAATAACGCTCCCTTGGCAATTTGTATTACTCGAGTTTTTATCATAAAACACCATGTCGAAGATGGAGAATGAAGTGCGCTAATTCTTCCTTAAAAGCTTGTAACACGAGTCAATATTGTCGCGCATATCGGGCACAAGAAATTCCGAGAAAATATACGAAATATTTACTTTACCGTCACTTGATCCCTATTGTACAAGTGAGAGAGCTTATATTTCATTTTCGTTTTCCGGGTGTCCAAAATATTACTTAGCTGTGATTGGAGTCGGGAAAACCGTTGCTTATATATTTATTATACGTGTGTTATATTTATTCTACTAAGTATTTTTCCTCCGTTCCTTCTACTAATATTATAAATTTGGATGTTTGTTGATGTGGATGTAACAACTAAATGGATTGAGATGAAATTGGGCATGCAAATAGACCAAGCCCTGGATTGAAACATAGGAGGAGGATTGCGATCCCAATATAAGCGCGGTCTATAGGTATATTTTGATCTTAGGCATTTTAACTATAGGTAAACCCTCTAATAGATATCTTGAACTTTGGCCAAATGACAGTTAGGTATTTAGACCGTAGGTATACTGTCATTACGTATTTTGATATGCAGCCTTTATTCCACAGCAGCCAGTTCTAAAATGCAAACCCGTTGAATAAAAGAGCGAGACAGCATTTCCCATTCAGATTCGACCGCCTGAGGAATTTACGGCACCGCGTGACCCCTTCACACGTACGGGCTCGCCTTTATTCCCCGCCTATGGGTTATTTACTTGGGCCTCTTTTATATTCCTTTTAATGCGGAAGAGCGAGATTTGTTCTTGTTTTAGGAACTTTAAACGAAGAACTGCTTTATTTCACACTGCGAAGTTCATAGCGGCTAGTGTAGATAGGTACTAAATTTGTTTGCATAATATGAAAGAAAAAAGTATTCGAAAAAGAAGCGGTGAAATTTTATAATTATTATATAATTATTAACCGACTTCAAAAGAGAAAGGTTCTTAATTCGTTGGAATCTTTGTTTTTTGTATTTATGTTCCCCAAATACTCGAATACGTCTGGATCGATTTGAAAAATTACTTTAACTTCCCCAAGTAGTGATGAGGGGATCATGGAGAAGTCTAGGGAACTCTTCAAATGTTATAGGCATACCTATTGCATTCGCTATTGTAATTTTAATAATTTTTATTAATTATTATTTTTACTGGATATTAATTTTATCTTTTTTGTTTTTGTTCAGTTATGCCTAGATAAAGTTAGATATAAGAATTTCCCAGACAATGAAAATTGTAAATGAATACATAAATCTAATCCATTTCGATATAATTATCAAAATCAAATGTTCTTCAGACACTTTTCAGACTATACTTTATGTCTATGGAAATGGGCCGTATCCGCCACAGTTCGTTCCCATCTGGGATTATGAAAATCAGCCCCGCAAGGTCAGTCGATATTGGATCCAGGTCGGCCCACTTCCGACGGAATTACTCAGAAACGCACGCAGGCCGTTTTCCAATTATTAAGCTAATGTACAGTCCACATTTTCCTGGATAATATCGAAGCATGATTAAGTGGATATATTCTTTAAGCTTGGATCATTTTGATGAATATTCTTTTTAACTTTTTTCTTATCACCGATAGTTTTTATAACAGACACGGCGAAATGGAAGATCGGTATCTGTTAGAAAATACGTGTTCATAAACATTTGCTGACCTTTTGCGTGGTTTTATCTTTCTAAAGACGTCACTTTTAATAAAAAACAAAAAAAATAATTAAAATTTGATAGTTTGTGTCTGATGTTTGAGAGCAATCGACGGAGAGAGCTGCCGCAGCTGTCTAGCTCACAATGGCTCACATAGTGAGTTGAGACAACAATAGTACATTACAGCAGAGGCCGGAAAGTAAGGAATTGCCGGCCGAGTACATATAGCTGGCCGAGCGAAGCGAGGCCAGATAGTTACGAGGCTGGCAACCCCATTTTCCGCCGAGGTATGTATAGTGCTTTTCTCAAATATGCAATGAAATAAATAAACTTACTAATAACCTAAATAATATTTTACAAAACAGAAACTATCTGTCACAAAGTGACATATTATATCCATAGACAATGCAGTTCACATTTTTACCGCGAATATTTAGATGAAATGTTTTAAATGTGTATTCGTATAGTTAAAATCACAATTTAAAATTGTTGATAATGTGTTATTTGTTATGTTCATGTCAATTTTAAATAAATAAAACTGCAAAATATAGCAAACATCGTTTTTGTTTTTTTAATGGCTGAATGCCGTGATGCTGTGGCCCAAATAAATGTGGAATGGAAATTTAAAAAAAATACTATTCTTCTACAGGTCGCATTTCTCAACCAAATTCTCTTGAAATTTTATAGAGATAATCATTATTTTATAGAATGTTTTTGTGGATTCAGTTTTTCAGTATTTTTTCTAAAAATGCCGTGGGGGTTGACAAACTTGCAAGGCTCTCAGAGCCTCGTGGATCTTCATTTTGGATAGCCATTAAAAAGCAACTTGTATAGTATTTTAATGTTCTTTAAGGGTTTTATTTTGTATTAGGTTATCGATGCTTGTATTAATAAATCATACATAAAAACTTGTATAGATAATAATAACGAATAACTATATAACTAATATTATAAATGTGAAAGTTTGTGAAGATGTTTGGATGGTTGTTAGGGGAGACCGGGTATGGTTGTCTCGCGGGTTGGTTGTCACAGCGGCCTTAAATGAAACATTAAGTACATCGATCGGTGCCAAAAGATCGCAAGACCTGTACATCCTTCCGTACTTCACCAATGGATGCACTTATTCGTTCGTTTAGTATTATTTTATGGCCGCTGTGACAACCAACCCGCGAGACAACCATACCCGGTCTCCCCTACTACAAATAACGGGGTAACAACTGGATGGATTGAGCTGAAATTTGTCATGCAAATAGACCAAGTCCTGGATTGAAACATAGGATACTTCATATCCCGGTAAATAGTTTATTTGGGACAGAAACGGGAACAATGGGGGCGAAGCCGCGAGTGAATGCTTGTAGATAATATATTTGTAAGCATCGCATTAGCTCTGGCCGTCGTCTGGCAGTCAAGAGCGCCCGGCGCACTCAATATTTCAATTTGTTTGCGCGACTCGCCCGGGGCGGCCAGATTTTCCGAATCCTCGCTCTTTTAAAGCGGAGCAGGATAAAAATTCTTAGAGTACACATTTTGTTCACTACCTGACGTAGTGGTATTTTGTAAATGTCGGCATTTATTGATTTAATCATCCTGCTGAATATGTTTGGTTGTTTGTTAGAGACTAAATGACGCGTTAGTAATGGAATAGATTTATTAAGCATTTTTTTTTTAATTTTAAGCATTGAAAAAGTGCGTAACCTTAATTACAAATATTCTCTACGCTAATAATTTCTTTATTGTGTGCAAGGAAAATAGAAATGCTGACCTTATCTTATTGTACCTGTACAAAAATGTACATTTAGTTTCTGCAATGATGCTTGTGTCGGTGCACTTTGCACTCATATGAGAAAAACTACGTCACTAAACCGGCACACACATCGTTCTGCAATAGAATGTAAGAAACAAAATATTTAGTGTACGATTGAGTTTGAATAAGACCAGCATCGCCAAACCACCTGCGATCTTTTATTTGCTCTCGGCACTCCTTGACATTTTGACATCCTTCAACAGTACCATTTATTTTACTGTAATTAATGAGGAATCACAGGGAGGAAGATCAGTTCTAAGCTTAGAAATATCCTATAACAGTCTCTTGGGTAAGTATACCATTCAATTCATATTTTTAGATATATTCGTTCATACAGACAGGTATTCAAAATTACTATGTAGGGCCGTAAGGCTATTAGTAATTCATAACAACGTGCTTAGTTCTCACGAACCAAATAATCAACATTTACGCAATAAGGTGGAAAATAACGTTAACTTATCGCCCATATTCAAACATGTTACAGTTTTAACCGAAATTTTATCATTCTAACTTGTAACGTCAGTGTTCAACATGGCCAAATTGTGTCCTGATTTTTAGTTTCTGTGATTTTAAAATCGTTAATGCGACGATAATGAATGTTGCTGGTTTTTTCTGAGCAGTTTTGGAGCCATAATTAGATGCGTTAGTTATTTTGATAATTGAAAAATACCCTATTGTCATCCTTTAGCCTTCGTCATCACTTGCCTAACAAAAACATTTCTCAAGAGAAAAAAATAAATATAAAAATAAGGATTACTTGTTATATTGGTCCAAATGGTGTTGCAGATATCCATGGGCGACGTTGACCGCTTATTATCTTTGAAGTTACTGAACAGAAAAAAATTAATAATTACCAGTTATTAATATCATCCTAAATATTATAGGAAAAATATAACGGTTTTCCTAACTTGCACCATTTTTTAGATTTTTGCAAAAATCGTTACACATACTTCTTTGCCTACTAAAGGCGAAAGAAAGAAGAACTGTATGGCGCTTATTTTAGTAGGCAACTACGCCATACAGTTCTTCTTGAACTATTCACGTATCTACTTGCGAATTTGTACGGAACCTTCGGTGCGCAAGTCCGACTCGCACTTGTTCGGTTTTTTTAATACTGAGCTTGGAATAAGTCCACCCTTTTCATCCGAGATACCTAAAGGTCGTCCTTAGTCCGTTTCGGTCCAATGGCACGACAGCTCATCTGATAACAAAAGGGTATGATGATAAATTACGCAAATGACCTTTCCAAAGTCAGCTATGTGACTTCATCTTTAATAACAATGACGTAGGTCAAAATCCTATTAGAAACTAATCTCACTAAGCCTTCATTTTGGAAGTCCTAAGACTTCCAAAATGCGTATCTCTTTTTAATAAACAAATAGATATTATCGGATTTCTGGAAAAACGCAGATTTTTATGACTTTATGCCACACCTGGTCATAAAGTGGCTTTTTCCGCACGCTGCGCTTACGGAAAAAGCCGCTTTCTGGCCTAGTGTATAGACATAAAATGATGTACACAACACGGGAGGTAATAAAGAAAGCCCTCGATCGCATATTTACGTCCCTCGCTTGCAGCTCGGGCCGCAAACTTCTGCGATCTCGGCCTTTCTTTGTATTACCACCCTAGTTGTGTAATGTACTATTACATTTAATGCACGTATTCCTGACTCCGATTATGGCTGATAATAAACTTACTTTGGTTTCAGTCTTCGTTACATCGTCCTGTACACTCTGTATTTCATTTTGTAAATAGTTATATAATATGTGAGATACATCCTTCCGCAGAATCAAGCGATAAAATATCTACGATAAATAATAGGCATACTCTATCGAATATTGCAAATTCCAATGTCGGCGGAATTCGATCTCAGAAATAATATAACTAAGACAACATCGTTTTATCATACCACCGTAAGATGCAGGCATTATTCGGTAGGTATATCGCAGTATTTTCTTAATCTCATTTGTTTATACTACTAGGGTGGAAAAAGCATACGGCCTGCTAGATGGTAAGCAGTCACCGTAGCTTATGGACGCTTGTGCTTGCTGCCTCATTCTCTGAAAAACTTATTCCTTAAGAACTTGCAAATGACGTCACATAAGTTTTCTGTGGATTTAACTACTAGTAAGCTTAAGGCTAACTTCACATATTATGCAAACTTATGTGGAGCGAATCAATTCGCAAGGTGGCGTCTGTAAAGTTGGCCTTAGGCCTACTAATAGCTAAAATCACTGACGCAAACTTAGATGTGGCACGATCAGCACGATCTGTACATTAAATGTCTATAATTTATTCGGTTTATCTACACCTTCATATCATTTTTTGAAGAAAAAAAAAACACTTTATAATAATACAGCATGCTCCATCATCGACTTCATCTTTACTTACCAACAGGTGAGATCAAAGTCAAATGCTTACCTATCGTGAATAAAAAAAAATAAAAATAATATACCGTGATGAATGAACATAAAAGAAACTCGTAAATATTGCTTGACATAAACGAAAGGTTGTGACTTCCATTTTGCACAAATAACACATTAAATTCAAAATTTATGGTTTTCAAAATTGAATCTTAAAGCAAAGGCATTAATCCTAAAATGATGTATTTTGGGCTTTAATGCCCTTTCGTTCTGAAGGAGCATTTAGGATATTGGAATTTGGAATGCACCGTCTTACCATGCCCCGAAACTCAGGATAAATCCGCACTCAGATATCAAATGAAATATGGCGGCATAATCAGAAATATTGCGTGTGTAAGCACACGAGAGCGCTCGAAAGGGTGGAAAACTGCACTAAATCGCTTTTATTATTGCATTATATTACATCCCCTCGCGAATTAATGGCCCTAAAGAATTTGCATATGAAAGCGGCTGGCATCGATGCAAATATTTATTCGTAAAACTGACACTGTCACACGATAAAGTGTCGAAAATGTCCAAACGTATTCGTATTAACAAAGAGTAACTGTAACTTTTAAACAGTCGGCGTGCAGTTGTGATGCAGTTACCATACAAATCGTAGGGAGTTGCAGTTGGGTTGCAGTCCGTCTGTATCGGCCCTTATTGTGCACCATAACAAAAGATTTTTTTTTTTTTTTTTGTTAGCCTATTGTAGTGTCCCACTGCTGGGCAAAGGCCTCCTCCCTTGATTTCCAATCGTCCCGGCTCCGAGCAAATTCTGGCCAGCCGTTAAGAAATGCGTCCAGGTCGTCACGCCATCTTCGCCGCGGCCTACCACGTCTTCGCCACCCGTCTTGTGGCACCCACTCCGTGGCTAGTTTCGCCCACCTCTGTGGATGCATGCGGCAGACGTGGCCGGCCCAGTTCCACTTCAATCTGGCGGTCTTGGCACCAACATCAGCAATGCGGGTTTGCGTGCGCAGCGTGGTGTTCCGAACCCGGTCTGTTCGTTTCACGCCTAGCATGCTGCGTTCCATCGCTCTTTGGCAAACCTTCAATTTGGTCTTTTGTGACTCGGTAAGTGACCATGTTTGGGCACCGTAGGTTAGGACAGGCAGAATGCACATATCGACGAGTTTTCGCTTTAAGGCTATAGGGAGGTCCCCCTTGAGAAGATCTTTCATAGACCAATAGCTTTTCCAGCCGTTTTGGATCCGTCTCTCGATCTCTTTATCCTGCCTTTGACTGAAAGAAACTAACTGGCCTAAATATAGATACTCGTCGACATAGCATATTGCCTGTCCATCTACCGCGACCCTACGTTTCGTGCTATTGGTCATTAGTTGAGTCTTAGACCGGTTCATTCTGAGACCAATTTGAAGGCTTGCCGAGCTTAGGTCTTGAAGCATTCGTTCAAGTTCTGATGCTGATGAAGAGAAGAGTACAATGTCATCAGCGAAACAACAAAAGATTACAAAAGCTTAAATCTAAAACAGCATAAATGGTAACCAATATGCGGTCTTTTCGCTAATAAGCGATCTCTTCCAGACAACCTCAGGGTAGTAGAGTTGGTGCAAAATAAAATTAGAGGTGAACAACGAAACAAACAAATTTGGAACAAACGCGATTATTTCATGCGAGTTTACTGAACGGTTTACCTTACGTGATTGCTGTTGAATTGTTGATGAAAATTACTCCAGTTACAAATGTAACAATATATTCAGGACGTTACTTTACGATAACATTCCGGCAATCCTATTCGTGGAACGATTGAAATTGCGTGATACAGCAGTAATTTAAGCCGAATGCGAATAATTACGAATGAAATGTTTCGTTATTGGTTAAACATGTGGTGAGCGCAATTAATTTATTCTGTTCGTACCGTAGGTACAAATGTAGGCGGTCTATGACCTTAATTTATTATTAATGAAGTCACCTTTAAACCCTCACCTGTTCGGTCGCAGTTGAAGGGTTGGGTCAGTTAGTAGAATATAATAGAATATAATCATTTATTTATCAATTCATGTTACATAATTATAATGACTATTACAAATAACATAACCTGCACATTACATACCAAGGCCAGTAAAGTAAGAAATATCCGAGGCTTTCTTATTTACTGGCCAAGGCTTGTATACTATTTTTCCGTCCAACGGAGCCAGGCGCTGCGGCCGGCAAGGTGACGCTTTCCGGCCGGAGGGCAGAAAAATAATTTATAAACCCTTGCATAAATGTTCAATATTTGACATAGTTTTATTAATTATCCTAATAAGGACATATTATTCAATTTCAGATTTTTTGTACTCATCTGTGTTGTAAATTGTTTTGTTTCATAATTTAATTTTCAATTCGGACTGAAACCATGCTACACTTTCGATATAGAATATAGATATATTTTAGATAGTATTAACTTAATCACGAATACATATACAAGTTTATCAATATGTTGTATTATGACACGGTGGCCTGAGTCAATGTGTTATCTTACCGCATACAGATTAAGAGGCTACCTTACGGATTAGCCATATAGCAAGAGTAGCAAATGCTACGGGCCCCGCGCATTGGGGGGCTCCGCGCCCACTAGCAAAAGGGGAGTGGGGGGGCTCGTTATGTAATTCGTCACGTATAAAATTACCGGGCAATCGGTATTTAAGGATATCTAAGACCAACCAAGCGCCTCTTTGAAGAAATACTACAGGCCGCGCGCTGCCTTAAGAGGAAACAGTAAGGTCGAGAGAATTGAAAATTAGGTATTTGTAAAATGTGTCGCTATCCCGCACTGCCCGCCTCTCACCTGCAGAGCGCGATAGAGACAACTGCAGCTTGGACCGAAAATACCTTTTAAAATTTCATGAAAACAACGTTTCGTAGTCCCCTGATTTCTTCCCCAAAACTTAACCTATTTAACTAATTTTTTCATTAAACATTAAAGAAAGGCTTTGGCCGTGTTTACTTTTTACTTTTTTTTAATAATCTAGTCAAATTTGTTTTCTTGATGCGTGAACACAGCGGAAAATCTGGCATTTTTTTTAGGTTTTTGAAGGTTAATATCTCTTTTGAGAATCAATTTATCGTAAAAAGGAAAACATAGGAACATATCAATAGTAGCCGTAGATTTTTGGACAAAAAATGATTACTCTACTGGCATTATCCAGGGAGGAAACAGGGGACTACGTTTGTATGGAAAAACTGCCCTCCTGTTTCCTCTTAATCCGGCACTGGGCTCAATCCGCGATTTCGCCGCGCGGCTACTAGTACCAAATATTGCCCCTCCGGAGGGGCTTAGCCAGCGACCAGAAAGAGCACGCGTGATGCGATAGAGAGAGACGGTCGGATCCGGTGCGTTCCGTCCGGTAGTTGGACCCGAACGTTAGGTTTGTTAAAAAGAGAACTTCTGTGCGTACCTAGTACTATTACTTATTCTGTAGGCTTGTGATACAACGTTTTGTCACGTGATAAATAAATGATAAAGCATCCGTCACGTTCTGACAAATAGTGTGTAAGAGTGACGGATGCTTTATCATTTATTTATCGCGTGACAAAACGTTGCATCAAAACCCTACTGGACATTCCATATAGGTAACCATTAGGTTAGGTTTGGTTCATTTCGTGACAAATTCTGATAATTTACCAGAGAAAAAAAATTTGGAAAGCGCCTGGGAAACGCTAAACATAGGTTATATAGGTTATAGGTTTACGCGGGCTTGTTTTCCGCAACTCGACGACAAACATGCGCCTATTTTGCGTGATGGGTTGATGGCACTACTCTTGCCAACCCAACTCTACCAGAAAGCCTAGCAGACCCTTGACGTTGCCGACGACTTCTGGGAGTGACCTCGGTGTTCCGAGGTAGTGTGCCCGGTACTTGGCCACGCTAAACATAACTAACATAAAATTAAGACGTACTTAAATTATTATGCGAGGATGTGTAGATGCGTCCAAGGGAGCGTACCTACCAGTGGCGTGGCGTTGAAGAAGTTCTTGGGCAAGCCGAAGCAGCTTTGGCTTCAATTTTCTTTAACAGCACTAGAATCAAGTGCTGAACTGCCTAATATTAGGCAAGCCGATGGGAATCGAGTTTTATGGACGCCACGCCACTCGTACCTACCTTTGTGATCAGAGTACTGAGGAACATCAGTGAAATCAGTCCTTGTTTAGAGCTTTACACAACACCATTAAAACTCCAACGTCAATAATTTGCAAAACAAGTACCTATATAATTTTCAATTCTAGAACCGCAAAACAACATTAATTCACGGGGCGAACTTTTCGACAACGTTATTACGAGCCCATATCCGTGCGGGGCAAATTATTTACATTAACGCTGTGTCGAACTTTCATTATGATTGTACGTGATCTCAATATTCATTTTATTCTATCTACATTTAGATTTCGGCCATTGTTGTAGAAACGGTCGTGGAATAAATAAAACGTTTCATTGTAAACGCCAGTGGCTCAAATTGTGTTGTTGTCGCGCGGAGTAACGCCAAATGGGGAAGGCATTATTTTAACTGGTTGTTCTATGACAGTTGTTATATTATAGTACATTACACAGCTAGGGCGGGCCTCGATCGCATATTTACGTCCCTCGCTTGCAGCTCGGGCCGTAAACATCTACCATCTCGGCCTTTCTTTATTACCTCCCGTGTTGTGTACATCATTTTATGTCAACACTTGGGCAGAAAGCGGCTTTTTCCGTACGCTTATAAGTAGTAGGTAAGTAAAGTATAGCCGGATTGCTTGACGTGGTTGAATTCGGTTACAATTTCGTGCAAAGATTAAGACGCTGTCAACAGCAAAATGCCCTTGAGGATTCAGGATTTGGCCCATCCCCTAGCCCCGCCTAATTGCTCCCAGCGCTATTCACAAGTGAGCGGCGAGAAGCGTAAATGTTTGCATTCGGCTTGCGATCGCGATCGAAATAAACACGCCTGCCGGTAGATGGCGTTAAACTCCTGTAGGTTTCCCATAGAGCGCAGAATAAAATAGACAGGGCGTCGTTAAAATAATATAGTTGGTTTTTAATTTATTTTCATAATTAAAGCGTGAACAGATATAATGAAATTTGGATATGTAATACGTAAATAAGTAATGAAAACTTTCAAACACATTTAATGAATTTTGGATATGTAATATAAGTAGTTAAGATTTATTAGAAAAAAATACAGTAATTTTGTAAGTAGTAATACGATTATATTGAATTAAAATATACAGCACTTCCTTTATGTTTTTCTTGATGACCTGCAATGTAAGGTCATCGAGAAAAACATAAAGGTAAGGTAAGGTTTACGAATAAATCAATCTATTTTCGATTTGACAGTATAAGGTATTTATACTTAGTATCCGTAACCTGATCTCCCATCAAAAACATTCTGTAAAAAACTAGCCAAGTCTCGATGGAGCTGCTTGTTTATCTCTAAAAAGTAATGAAATCTAGACAAAATCGTGTCAAGTTTAAGGTACCTTACTGCGATTTCTTTATTATTATACTTAATGTTCTGTGACTTGGCCGTTGAACATTCTTTATTCGTTATAGTAGGTACAAGTCAACAAAGAAACTTTGTAATCGCATGTATTTGTATAGGATTACAAACTTATGTGTGATGTTGCAATATTTGGAGGTTTTTTAGGACTTGATAGGCTAAAAACTAACTATGTTTAAAATTTCAGCTCTCTGAGTTTATGGGAAGTACTAGTTCTATTCTGATGATCATGAGTCAGTGAGAGTCTGTCGTAAATGCGAAACTTTGCTTTCGCTTAACTTCGGAACTAAATGACCTACAGACTTGAAATTTTGGATTTTAAGTATGTGATTATAGCTTACTGGATGACGAAAATTTCTGCGTTCTGGTCTTATCTAGAGGTTCTCAAATAGGGGCCTGAAAATGCGGCGAAATGGTTCCAGTAAAGGATGGTACGGCAGTGTTTGCTTCGCGCTCGACTTGGCGGGGCCACTGCCGTGCCCCCAGATATGTACCATGCAACTCCGAGTACCTTTAGTAGCTAATGATAATGTATGTTACGTAGGTAATTAAATTAAATGAGATTGAATATAATATACAATATAATAAATACTTAGTACAAATACCTTATACTGTCAAATCGAAAATTGATTGGTTTATTTGTAAACCTTACTAACTGACGTGCCCGAAAAATTACCCTGGAGTGCGGTGTATGATAATACATACATACATTTATACATACATACTTCTTACATACAAACATACACACATTCATACATACATTCATACATACATACATACATACATACATACATTCATACTTACATACATACACACGTACATACATACATACATACATCCATACATACATACACCCATACATATTTTCATACATACATACAAACATGCATACATACATACATACATACAAACATACATACATTCATTCTTACATACATACATTCATGCATACATACATACATACATACATACATACATACAAACATACATACATTCATTCTTACATACATACATTCATGCATACATACATACATACATATATACATACATACATTCATACATACATACATACATGCATACATTCATACATACATACATACTGCCGGGTGTGGGCGCAGCCCTGAGCTTGCCTAATGCATTAGGCAAGGAAGAATAATAATTACGTCAAAATAAAATCGCGGAGTGAGACATGCCTGCTTCGGCTCGTTTCCTAAAACCACACTCGTGTATTGATGCCTCCCATAATACATAACTATTACCGTCGACTCCAAAACTTTATAGATCTATGCAAACAAAACGTTTCTCGATGGGCGTAGCCAAAACCGCATCTGAAGAAGCGTTGAAATGTGGACCTTATATCCAGTGACATAAGGTCCACATTTCAACGCTATGAAGGTGTAAAACTGAATGAGTATTCATTTGGACAGGCCAGTGGCTATTGCGGTGATCATACATTTAACACACTTAACTAAATATTTACACTTCTTATATTATAACTTTGATTTATATAAGTACGTATACAGTATTTTAGATTTTTAACACAAGGTTAAACAAATTTTTGCGATGTTTTCGATGCGCAAACGAGAAGCATAGGTCCGTCTAGCACGGCGCGTCAGCGCACACTGTCTATTTGTATCGGAGTAAACGAGAGCCTACTGTCACTGTTTCTGGGCAGCCGGGTCTTAGAAGATAATAATAAATAAAAATTGAAATAAAAAAAAGTGTGGACTATTTGTGAAATGTGACTCGTTAGCGGTTTAGGTATGAATATGTTGACTTCATGTTTTTATTTGCAGACCCATACGTTAAAAAAATAAAGACATAGAACCGTTTAATGATGATTTTAAGACCAATCTTTGCAATTTTTTTCTATCGAGCCGATTTCGTGAAATTATGTATCGCGTCCGTCCACGGTCTTCGAAATATGATGAATATTAACATATATTTTTTTTGATGTGCTAGAACAAATGGTTTTTCTTAAAAAACTGCTTAAATAACATCAATTTCAACAAAAGTAGGTCTTGTCAGCCTCTTAATGCACATGCATAATCAAGTTACTTATTTTAAAATACTACGACGTCAACAATGATTCGTAAATGAATATTTTGTTTTCGAAAAACTCAAGAAACTTAGTATTTAATTTACTTTAATTTAATTTGTAAGTTTGAAGTTTATTGTACTGAAATTAAATATTAAGATTAGAAATAGAAACTTGCTATTAGTGAATTTCATTAAACCAAAAAATTACCATACAAATTACACTTTTGGTGATTAAAGTTTTAAAAATAAAAATATAATATATAGGTAATGTATTGGATTAATTTGCCGGAGATATATTAATATCAATTGATAAAATGTTTGGCGAAGTAGTATTTTAGTGCTGTTATATCCCGTGAATGTGCATTAACTTTTGTAGGCAGCAAAACTGTATAAGTAATTTGTAGGAATCGTGTTGTAGTCGTTGTTACTGATTTTAGAAAACCACAATTTACTTCATTACCTATCCGATTTGCTAAAATAAACGTATTTCCTTCTAGGAATCCAGTATAATAGCAAAACACTCAAGTTCCCACATGCCTCAATTCTTACGTCTTGAATTTAATATTTATTGGCTATTCTCCCGCGGCTGTAAGCCTGCTTCTAAATTTAGTTCAACCGTGTTGCGACATGTTAGATAAGAGGCAGTAAATCACTATTTACTTAGAACCAATATGTTTTGTGTTCACCTGAATCAAAGAATAAGTGCCTGATACTTTGTAAAGAAGCGACACAACGCCTATGTATATAAATAAATAAATAATAAATATTAGGGGACAATCTTACACAAATCGAACTAGCCCCATAGTAAGCTCAATAAGGCTTGTGTTATGGATACTAGACGACGATATATTTAATAGATACAAATACTTAAATACATAGAAAACATCTATGACTCAGGAACAAATATTCGTGCTCATCACACAAATAAATGCCCTTACCGGGATTCGAACCCAGGACCTCTTGCTTCGTAGGCAGGGTCACTACCAACTAAGCTAAAGCGGTCGTCAAAACAATATGGTTTAAATTTCAACTGGATACCTCCACGCGTTCCCGACATAAAGGGTCTTGCCAGACGGACAGACAGACAGACGGACAACAAAGGGATTTTATAAGGGTTCCATTTTTCCTTTTGAGGTACGGAACCCTAAAAATTACTGCTATTATAATGTCTCTCAGGCTTAAATACATAAGGCACTTCAACACATGTTGCTGAAGTGTGTCGAATGTCGATACAGATCCAATCGAGCGAACAGCAGCCGCGGGCCTTTTCGTTAATATTCCCTGAGCATAGCGCAACAGCTCCATGTGGCCATTTTATTAACTGCCATTACACTTTTGTCATATCTACAAACACACACGCTCCATAGACTAAAGCATTTGACTACTCGCGCAACCGCGTACAATGTCGATTTGTAAATGTAATGAAATTTCAACCCTAATGTACTGTTATTAAAGTTCACAATTGAACTAGTTGCCAGATCCCTCTGAAGCTGTTTTGGTTTTTAGAGGCGAAACTCCTTGAATTTTCGCAGTTTCAAGGATGGTTTGATGGTATGTTTTTTAGCTGTGATACGATAAGGGTTGGAAGGTAGCGATGTTTGGTGCAAGCTTTAATAAAGGCAGTTTTTGTCGCCTGAACCGTTTGTTATTTTATTACAGAAAGAAAAGTTATTACGTTTGGAGTGCCATCCATATATATTTTCCACAAGGAATGTGTGGAATTAGGATTTTTAAAATAGGAATGTCACCTATTCAATGATATATTTAATAGTAAATTATGCCATAACTTCACAAGGGAGCAATATGATGTATTTAAAGCGAGGGCGTAAATTGAATCCAGAGCGAAGCGTAGAATTCTGAGCGTAGCGAGAGATTCTGAAGTAAAGTCCTGAGACTAACGAGGGATTTAGTAGTAACGTCCGAAATGAAAATATTTTTACGGTAGCATAAATATGTATTAAGCAAATATGTATCGTACATACTGAGTGCAAACTGTCTGTAAAATTAAGATAATGACCGGAAATTACCACTTTGATCTTAAAAAATGACAAGAACACTAATTATATCTCAAAAAAAACAACATAGTACATCTAGACCTAGAACTGCAATACAGACTAACGGGCTTGTCTGTCGCTAAAAATGATCCCTTACAATTATACCTGCAGTTTCGCACCTACGAGTATAATAAGAAATTCCGGACCATAGGTCGTAGAGGGCAATGTTTGGCGAGGGCAAATGGTCTATTCGTTGGGAAATAGAAAGCAAATTGCCCAGTGGGCCCGCAGTTACTGGAACGGCGTCGTTTGGAGCACTGCGGCGGAGAGCCGGCCGGCGACGAGGCGAGTGCGATGCGGGTTTCATGATATAATCTTACATCTGGAGCGTTCCATGGAAACTTTACGTAAGCGACACTACTTTGATACTATTGACGTGTAAAATTAGGAGCATGAATATCGGTATGGTAATATCATTTATAACTTGGCTTTAAGATTGGTAGTGTTTCTTAGCAGCTAATACATTTTATTAGGGTAACTACCAAAGCGTTACGTAGGCGACAAAAAGTAGATGTTTTCATGGCTATCTCTATTTACGACTCGAATATATCAATACTAAGTGACCTACGTAACATTTGACCACGACCACTTAAAACAAGTACCTACATGGGATCAAGGAGGGCAAAAAATCAGTATTTTTACAGCATTTTTCGTCATTATCTTACATATTATCAATGTGAAAGTTTGTGAAGATGTTTGGATGTTTAAATGTTTGCAGGTTTGGATGTTTGTTACTAAATACGCGATAACAACTGAATGGATTGAGGTGAAATTTGGCTCTCAAGTAGACCAAGTCCTGGATTTATATCCCGGTAAAGGGTTTCCTTGGGATAAAACCGGGAATAACGAATAGGGTGACACCGCGGGTAAAGGCCTTTTTTTAAAGGTGGCGTTCCCTGGGGTCGAACCAGGTCGTTAATCCCGGTCCACCTTGATAGGGTCGGACTAAGCGGGGGCAAAGCGCCTCGGGTCGAACCAGGCTAGCGTCCTGGTTCGACCTCAGGCGCTTTGGCCCCCAACAAGCGAGATCAAATCTTCGGCTATTCGACTGGTAGGGTTCCGTACCTGTCTGTCTCTCTATCCGTCTTACCCAGGGCTATTATATTTTGGACCGTAACAGGTAGAGGCAGCACAATGCCGACAGTGGTGGAGATCCTTGGGGAAGGCCTATGTCCAGTAGTGGACGTCTTTCGGCTGATATGATGATAATGAGGTAGAGACTTGAAATTCTCATAGAATGTGTAAGAGAGAATAATAATAAATAATAATAAATATTAGGGGACAATCTTACACAAATCGAACTAGTCCCATAGTAAGCTCAATAAGGCTTGTGTTATGGATACTAGACGACGATATATTTAATAGATACAAATACTTAAATACATAGAAAACATCCATGATTCAGGAACAAATATTCGTGCTCATCACACAAATAAATGCCCTTACCGGGATTAGAAACCCAGGACCTCCTGCTTCGTAGGCAGGGTCACTACCAACTAAGCTAAAACGGTCGTCTAAAAATAAAATAATATTAAAAATAAAAGGGGTCCCAGAAAAATAAACATGTTTATCGGGTTTTACTCGACGGTGGTACGGAATCCTTCGTGTGCGAATCCGACTCACAATTGGCCGGTTTTTATACCTGCCACTAGTCATAATATGTACGCTATAACCGACATTAGCAAGGGTAGTTCGGATAACAAGGAACGAACAGAGCCGAGCGCCAGTTGCCTATTAAAGTGATTGGAGTCTCTTGATTCTCCAAACAAAACAATCGACTTTAACGATGTCATTTGTTTCACTTTATAGCTTCATACCTTTGTCTGCGCAAAACAATACGAGATGTCTCAAAAAACACAAAAACCTGTAATCGGCCATTGAGCATGATTCATGATGATAGAAACTAAACTTTTAATCACCCGAAATATAAACTTTTTGGCTTTTTGACGCTGCTCGTGTGGTTTTTCCGTGACAAAATGTATTGAGCTATGAAATGAAACAGTTTCAATAAAATTTGATATCCTGAAAGTGGAGTGTTCCCAATTAATTTGTTGTTAGTTGGAGACAGAAAACACGGAAAAACTAATTCGCATGACAAGATAGATCGATATATGGACAAATGGTCGCCGACCTCTGGGATGGATATGGGATTTATGACGGATTCTTTTGTAAGGAGAACCTTGAGATTGGAATTACATTAATACGGTGTGCCATGCATTAAGGTTAGCCAGTACCACTGTCCCTGTATTGGAGTTCTCGCCATTGAACAATAGGCTAGTTTCCTTACATATATAAAATATAAATATTGCGGGACAATCTTACACAAAGTGACCTAGTCCCAAACTAGGCAAGGCTTGTATTATGAGTACTAGGCGACGATATATGTACTTATATAGATAAATAAATACTTAAATAGATAGAAAACATCCATGACTCAGGAACAAAATTTGTTCTCAGGTCAAATATTTGTGTGATGAGCACGAGTATTAAATTTTAATTCTCGTGCTCATCACACAAATAATTTCCCTTACCAGGATTTGAATCCTGGACCTCTATCGTCGTAGGCGGAGTCACCTCCCCCACCCACCCACCAAATCAGATTATATGTATATCATGTTAAGTTTGGTTTTATATTTTTATATATTAGTACGATGTAAATAAAATTTTAAGGAGGAGATCGTTTAGGGATGAGAATCTCAAAGCGCAAAATATATGTACCTTTTACTTTTTTTGTCTGAACATGGTGTGGCCCAAGCTAAATATAGGGGAAAATAGTAACGAAACACATGCTTATTATTTTTTCATGTTCTGAAACTTAATATCAAACCAGTAATTAACTAGCAACTTGCTAGATTTTTTTCTGTAGAAGTTGGAGGGTTTAGTCACTTTTCAGTACTTTGGAGGTAAGTTTGTCCCAATATGTTGAGATTGGGCAGCTAAAAAAGTCTATTAATAGGTACAATATTACAAATCTTCATTAGGTACATAGAGGATATCTAGGTAGGTAAATACCTCGACAGTAATCAATTTAAATGAATTAAATACTGTCGAGGTAGTATTTAGACAGGGCTTTTTTAAATTTATTTTTATTTTTGTCTGTCCTAATAGCTATCAAAATAAATCAGATCGGAGCCGGAAAGTTGGGTACCTTTCCTTGTTAGTAATAGGGTTCCGTTGACACCCTTTGGGTACGTAACCCCAAAGATGTGCCTACGATATATCATTAGTTTCTATTTCTATAGATCCTACCCCTTTCCCCCTTTCGTCTGACCGACAAACAATTTCCTGCCATCGAAACAGCCACTCTGCGGAATAGCGTTTTCAAACAAAATGTCTTTATTGTTTCTGTTACATTATATTCCTTTTATTGCAGGTAAAACGATCGGCTTAACGATGTCAATACGCTTTAGGGAGCTTAATTGTTATACCGAAGTTCTATAGCTATCTGTAGATTCAGATCTTCACCGTCAATATTGTCTCTAATATAATTTGATCCGTGAACTAGTAATAACAGGTCGTAATCAGAGTCAAAATATGGCAGTGTACTCGTAGCTTCGACTTTGACTACAGATTAGAAAATATAAACAGATATTTCACTATCGCGCGTTTCCATACAAAAAACAAGAATTCCCACGCTCGCATCGAAACAATAGACGTGGGGGTCACCACAGCCACAGCACGGTAAACTTCGCACAGTATACGTTCTCGCACCGTTCTCGGCGGCGGCGTTGGCCGGCATCAACGGCGTTTGCGTACTGTCAGGATAATTTATTGTGCCACTGTGACATTTCGGTCGCCGGCGTCCGGATCGGCTACGCCCACCGCGATCTAAAAGAATACAGCTGGGCTGGGCAGCATTTAGGAAACTTCGTCAAGTCTTCTCATCACAGATACCGCAAAGCTTAAAAACGAAAGTTTTCGATGAGTGTATCCTACCAGTATTGACGGACGGAGCTGAGACGTGGACACTGACGGTGCGACTGGTTCACCAATTCAAAGTCGCTCAGCGAGCTATGGAGCGGGCTATACTTGGTGTCTCTCTGAAGGATCGAATCCGAAACGAGGTGGTCCGACAGAGAACTAAGGTCATTGATATAGCCCAAAGGATTAGCAAGCTGAAGTGGCAGTGGGTCACATCTGTCGCAGAACCAACAACCGTGGGGGTAGACGTGTTTGGAGTGGAGACCACGGCTAGGCAACCCATCGCGACCTATTCACCCACCTGGTCAACCCACCAGTGGGTGCACGGGGAATTCCTATTTACCCATGCATCCACTGCATTTTGGATGGAATCAATTTAAGAAACATATCGATACTCTGCATCGTATATACGAGTATACGTAAAGTGGCTGGCAACGGTTGGAAAGAAAAAACTCAAGATCAAGTTTAGAGTGCCACCGGAGAAGCCTATGTCCAGCAGTGAACGGAAGTAGGCTGATGATGATGATGAAGTGTGCAAGTGGGCTCTTGAAGTCAAATAAAAATACAGGCGTAGCCGACTATTTCTTTGTAAACAATAACGAGGAAGGTAATAGTAAAAAGCCTCGTTGCCTATTTCCACGATAAACAATCCTCAGGTATTTTCCAATATCATAGAAAACTTCTCACAATATTCGCTCCGTTCGCTAAATATTAGCTAAGTGCGACATTCGATCTCTTTTGTGAAATTCCCGACGTCACCGGCTGAGTGGCAGATTTCATCGCCGCGATGGAATATTAGGTATCTGCCATTTTGTAAAGACTATTTTTAGAAACTTGGTCTTATTGTCTTTGGTATATTTCACACGAAATTATGACGTGATTTCATGGATGCCGGAGATGATTTGATTGCAGATTTGGTTCACCGAAGTAAATCTGGGTTGATATTTCTTTTCCTTTTGAATAGAGAGAGCGACCGACTCGAATGACCTTAACTGAAGCGGCATTCCATGAACACTTCTACTTTTTGTCGCTTACGTAACGCTATGGTAGCTACTACCATAATAAAACGTATTAGCTGCTAAGAAACACTATCAATCTCAAAGCCAATGATATTACCATACTGATATTCAGATTCCTAATTTTACTTGTCTAAAGTATTAAAGAGGTACCTTAGCGTCGCCTACGTAACGTTTCCGTGGAATGTTCCATCAACTGTTGATGTTATGACTTTATATCAATATCAGTATTTTCTTTAATAACCCATAGCCGTAAATGGCAGCCATAATTACCAGTACCTAGCTCTAAGAGATCCTAACGCTACCGGAATGTTGAACTCCGTCGGAGCGGCGGTCAGGACTAGACTCCAAGCATGCGCGGCATTCCTCGCCTGTAGGGTTGCCTGGTCGCCAAACCTAATAGCCGGACAGACCAGCCAGTTTGGCCGAACATTTGGGTAAAAAAGCCGGACACCTTACATTATTGAGGACTAGCATTTTCCCGCGGCTTCGCCCGCGTTGTTCCCGTTATTGTCCCAAAGGAACTCTTTACCGGGATATAAAGTATGTGTCAATCCAGGAAATGGTCTACTTACATGCCAAATTTCAGCTTGATCCATCCAGTTGCTATCCCGTTATTAGGTAACAAACATCCAAACATCCAAACATCTTCACAAACTTTCACATTTATAATATTAGTGGGATTTTGTGTCTCAGTATTAATAGGTACGACAATAAAATTAGCCGGACACCGTTTATTTTGGCCGGACACGCAATGAAAAAGCCTACGTAGGTATGTCCGGCTTTATCCGGATGCCTGGCAACGCTACTCGGCGGCCACAATGTTACTATATAACGCATGCTGTTTAATGTGTGGTGCAGTGTGGTTAATAAAGATTAGAGCTGAACTTTTCTTTAATAACGCATAGACGTTAATAGTAGCTACATTTCCTTGCAAGTTCTAACAGTTCTTGGGTGTATTTTCAAAAACGTAATTTCGCTGTCATGACATATTGGCGAATACTGAGAAGATTCTGCCTTATTAGAATTGGACTTTTGGTTACAATGTAGAATCAGTCAAGTTCTAACAAGTAACCAACGAATGCCAGTCCAGTGAGGAGGAATCTTTTAAATATTGGTGGCCAGAGAAATTACGCCAGCGAAAATACACCCTCCTATAGTACCTAAGGCCTGGAATGCTGAAGTTTGTAGCAGCGGTCAAGATTAGACAACGCATGCGTGTATGGCATTCCACGTCGACCACAATGCTACTAACATAGCCTGGTGTATTTGCTATAGGTATCCTGTAGGCAGTTTACATAATACAGCGGCATGTTAAGTAAGTTTAGATCTTGTTGTATTATAAAATTAAATCAATGTATTATTGTGTCCCACTGCTGGGCTAAGGCATTATCTCCTTTTCTACAACATAGGGACACAAAACTGCTATAAAAAAATCAGAACATTTCCAAAACAGTTACAAAACGCTTATAATCGATGTTAGTAAAAACAAACAGTGCTTTTGTGCCCAACTTGGCACCATTCTGCCTAATATGCGCTTAAACGGTAATACATCGGCCCTAATAACGCATGATGTTACTGGCCGCAAATTTAAGCCGGAATTAGTGAATTATGCGCCATTTGAAACAAAATGAGTCCAAAAGATCAAAATCAAAGTAAACGTATCTCTAGTAAAAGGTTAATCCTCATTTATAATCCCCATTATACGAAGGGCCATTTACTTAACAAGGGAGACGAAGCCAGTGGTTGATTTTTGCCGTATCTAAGTACACTTTGCATACCCGATGTTGACGAGAAGTGCCGGCTACTGCGGGGCTAGTGCTGTGCTCGTAACTTACGCCGAACTGACAGTCGACGGCAAAATATAAAGACAGGCAAGTAGTCACTCTTCTAATCTGCCGTTTAAGACCGCGCGATACCTATTCAAGGTCGAGGCGCTGACGGTGCGAATCGTACTGTTGCATTCTTGTGCATTCGTAAAACTTTGCTTGTGCTGCATTCGTTCACAGCGCGTACGCATACAAGCCGCGCGATGTACCTTTTGTAGGAAGAAAAATTACTGCCGTTATAATGTGATTATGCGCCATTTGAAACAATGTGTCCAATACATTAAAATAAAAGTAAAATAATCTCTAGCAAAAGGTTAATCCTCATTATACGAAGGGTCATTTACTTAACAAGAGAGACGAAGGCTGGTTGATTTGTGCAGTGTCTAAGTACACTTTGCTTACCCGACGTTGACGAGAGTGCCGGCTACTTGGGGGTTAGTGCTGTGCACGTGACTTACGCCGAATCGATAGAAGGGGAGATGGAGAGATAAATTTTAGTTTCATTAGTGCCATCGACAAAGAACACTAACCCGTCGTAAATTGTCATTTTTATTGCCACTACCTATGTACACAGTTCGCAATAAATCATTCATATTCTTATTCTTCTTCTTACATGGATATTATTAGTAAAATTTAATATTTTTTTTTT
This sequence comes from Eudemis profundana, assembly GCA_947034925.1. Taxonomy (NCBI): domain Eukaryota; kingdom Metazoa; phylum Arthropoda; class Insecta; order Lepidoptera; family Tortricidae; genus Eudemis; species Eudemis profundana. The sequence continues at coordinate 18,301,594 of OX344803.1, forward strand.
AATTTATTTAAGTTAATTAAATACACAAACTCTTACAATTAAGACGCGTTACAGAAACCTGTAGGAGGTTTAAACGTGACGCGAATGTTTCGCACCGTTCACAACATTGCAAGGGTATAAGTATTCTTAACAGTAATGTAGCTACCTAATGACACCAGCAATCACACCTCGTCGTTGTCACTAAGATAATATTTTTTTAGTGTGTTTTTACACGATTTTTTGCTATTTAGTATGTTCGCGTGTATATCTTCTGGTAAACCATTTAAAATGTTAGGCAACACGTATTCCCACGTCCTTTTCCCATATACATTTACATAACTAGGTAAAACATACCTAGGTTGATACGAGAGGTAACGTAATTGTTTCATTCTACATTTAGTTTTTAATAGTTTTATTTTATCATACTCATCGAGAACCAGTAACATATTTCTTTTATTAAAAATTGACAATACTGAATAAATATTGGGGGACAATCTAACACAAATCGACCTAGTCCCAAACTAAGCAATGCTTGCACTATGGGTACTAGACGATGATATACATACTTACATACATATTTAAATAGATAGACTACATCCATGATTCAGGAAGAAATACTCATGCTCATCACACAAATATTGCCCTTAATTGGATTTGAACCCGGGACCTCTAGCTTCGTAGGCGGTGACACTCTCACTAAGCAAAACGTGTCGTCAAAATTGAAAATAATGTAACGCAAACCAAAACTTTTTAGGGATAAAGAAAACCTTGCGACTAGGCACAACACAACAATCATTAAACTACTTAGGTGAAAAATACCTCCTGAATTTATTGATGCTATGTTTCAATTATGTATCATTGAATATTTACTTGTAGGTACATCTCCATATTTAGGTACCCATTTATTCATCATCGCAAATAAAATTTCTGTCTCTTTCTAACCAGCATGTAAGAGCAAAAGAGACTGATTATTCTATGATGGTTCATGACGGGTCATACTTCTCTTTACATTTAATACGTACTAAACAAAAATAAGCAACACTCATAAGTGGCAATAAAGAGACGTTTATAGCTTGTACCATTTAGAGATGATGTATTTTACGATTCACGTATAAAGAATTTTAGTGTTACTAAATACATATTACTATCTCAGAAGTTTATGCAATTCGATACACGTATAATAGAAACGCTTTTATAACACACTTTATTACCGTATTAAGCCGTATTAGTACCGTAGGCATGTTTGATTACTTGTTATTTTTTAATTGCATATTACTATTTAGTGGCTAGCTGTACACTTCGCGAGTCTGCCAACCCCCCAAAAAACTGAATCGACAAAATAATACAATATAATATTCAAACCTGCTCACAAAATTACACTAGTATCGGTTGAGAAATGTGTCCTGTAGAGGAGTCAATAATAGTACATTACACAACTAGGGTGGTAATACAAAGAAAGGCCGAGATCGCAGAAGTTTGTGGCCCGAGCTATAAGCGAGGTAAATATGCGATCGAGGGCTTTCTTTATTGCCTCCCGTTTTGTGTACATCATTTTATGTCTACACTTGGCCAGAAAGCCACTTTATGGCCAGGTCAGGTGTGGCATACATATTTTATTGAAAGCGAAAATTTAAACTTTTATGGAAAAAAATACCGACTTCAACGAGTTCCTTAAATTTCTCAGAGATCTTTCAAAACTCAATTCTGTCGTTAGCACGAGAATAAGTATAATAATTATATTATAATAGTACTACATAGGTACAGAAGTTTCTCCTACTAACAAAACTTGACTTTCGGGTCCGACCACCGGGTGGAACGCATCGAGCCCAACCGTCTCTCTCTTTCGCATAACGCGTGCTTTCTGTCGCTGGCTAAGGCCAACATTTGGTACTAGCAGCCGCGCGGCGAAATCGCGGAGTGTGCCACTCCTGACGAATGGCTAGAACTGGATTTTGAAATATTATTCCGTCTTAAATATAACGGCGTATCCCATCTCTAAGCATCTTTTGCATTTTTAACTGACTGGAAAAAAAGTTGGTTGAACTTTTCTCCGCTCCCAATCTGTAAGACGGTCCTGGGAGACATTTAATTCCTTAGAAACCCGAACAAGTTGTAACACAATTACAAGATACTTCACCGTCGTCCAAAATTAACATACAAAGGAAAAGTGATGAGCACAGAAATATATCGATTTACAAATCTGATAATAATATTGACGGCAACTGACGTGCAAAGTAGGTTGCCGCCACTTCTTTTTAGCAAGCGAAGGTAGGTAAATACACTTCTTCCTTCGACCTCGATATAGAGCCTGTAAATCTAATACGGGCGAATATTGAAACGGTGGTCAGCATAGGACCTAAGAAGCATATTTAGATAACTATTGAAACCACAATGAAAATAATTACCATACAAAATAATTCGGGCCGCAATGTAACGCAACACATTCAAGTTGACAAACACGCTAGTTGACAGTTACTTTAAAAAAGCTCGTATCTCGCAATGTCATAACAAGCATGTATGCGGTACATTGCTGCTCGGTAAATTTTCAAAAATTTATTACGAGGTCAATATTAAGTGTAATTTAAAAAATCATATTAATTAATGATAACACTACTAAACGCTATATCTGGTTTAATTGTTCGCCTGTATTAGACTTACACGCTGTATTTCTGTGATAATGTGGGTTATAGATTATTTTGTGTACATAATTTTACTTCGTTTTTTCTTCGTTTTCTTTTTAAAAGCCACTTTATGGCCAGTAGGCTTATGATGCTACGCTTTGTCGCGCACTAAATAAATGATAAAGCATCCGTCACTCTCACACACTATATGTCAGAACGTGACGGATGCTTTATCACTTATTTATCGGGTGTCAAACCGTAGCATCATAAGCCTACAGGTGTGACATAAAAATATTAACACATAACAGAAATCATATCGCTACGAGTGCTACGCCGTAATCCGTAGCACGCTAATCGCCGTATGTAGCGAGAATGCTTCGTAGCCGCTGGACCCGACTTGCCACTTAATGTAATAAAATCAATCTTCCAAGGTCAACTGCACTGGAAAACGAGCGTATTTCTATGCAAATTTTATCGACAATAGTTTCCAATTCAATAGCGGTATTTTTTGCATAATCGCGATCCCGGTCTTGCAAATACTAGAAGCTCTTAACGACATAGAGTTCTTCAACAAATAACGGGTAGGTTTTCATGTCGCCCATACCCGTGAAAAGCGATTCTATGTAATGTGAGCTTCAGGGCGCCCGCACATGACGGCCACTACACGCCGGCAACGGTGGCCGCTACTAGTGGGCTTATCCACCAGTAGTAGCAGTAGTGGCAGCCACGTGGCCTACGTGGGACTGTGGCCGAGTGTGCGCGCGTGGCGAGCCACTAAACGCAGCCACACGTGGTGAGCGTGCGCCACTCCCGCAGCTTGTTTCTTTTTATGAATAACTAAATATTTTTACTAAAAAAACCCGACCGCGGTGCACTTTAAAAGTGCATAAAATCCGCCATTTCGTTTATTTTAACGCACTTCATACCCAGACACTCGCGCCATCAAGACGAATTCAATGATGTATCATTTATCAAAATCGGTTGTGCCGTTGAGTAGTTACGAGCGAACACAGGAACGGACATACATACATACAGGTCAAACACATAACCCTCCTTTGGGCTTCGCCGCAGTCGGGTAAATAGGGGGCAAACGAGCAGACGGGTCGCCTGATGGTAAGCAATCACCGTCGAACATAGACACCTGCAACACCAATAGAGCCCCAACGCGGCCACTCGAACGCATATAAAATGTATGAAAAATCCCGCCCGCAGTTTGTGGCCAAGCTGTGGCCGCCACTAGTGGCTCAATGTGCGGGCGTTCTAAAAGGAAAACCGAAACGAAGCGAACTTGCTCTTGCACGTCCATCGATCGGCGATTTAATGACAACTGTTTATTGACTTTCAAACCGCACCGCACGAAGCAATCAAGCCATGAAGATGAGATCTTTGCCTTTTTATTATCTTCAACTATCAACTCTATTACAAAAGAATAGGGTAGAATTTCCCTTGAACGTGAGTTCTAAGGAACCGAATAGGAAGTAATCTTGGGGTTCCTCCCATTAATTGATTGTTACTTTTGTTAACGCTGACTTTTATTGCTGTTGAGCGGCGCTCACGTTGTTATTGTTTGTTTTACGTTTACGGCGTTACGAGAGGTTTTGGTAGGTAACTTTTACATTATAAAGCTGTAAGTTACTTTTACGGCGTTTTATTGTCGTCATTGTCGTCTCAGTAAATATTATTCAAAAATATGATGCCTAGAATGAACTTTTTAAGAAGCCAAAAGACAGTCCAGGGGGCGAATTTACAAAACCTATACCATTTGAGTCAAAGTGCGGACTGAACTAGATTAGCTTTTGTTTGGCAAAAACTTGTCCAAACCCTAATCTATTACAGTACAGAAATTTACTGAAATCGACTAGTGTTTGTTAACTAAAATTATACTGGCATTGCGGCAACAAATGCTAGTCTATTGTGATCTTTCACTTTACCAAAATTCCAGGTTACTTACTACTCGGGGTGTATTATTAAATGAGCGTTCGTTCATGCTAATTCCTTGACAATGCTTAAACTAATTCAGTCATTTTTTTTTCTGAATATGCGGCTTGATTTTTAATTTGAGTACTAAAATAAAAATAAAATACTAATCGCATTTGGTATATTATGCTTGATGTTTCCAAAATCTCCTCACAACCGTAATAGACAATAATCCTTGTCAATTCGGAGTTATAAAATCTAAGTTCTATCATTTCATTTTGGGGGGCTTGATAAGACATTTTTGACAGAATATTTAAAATTGACCATTAACTTTATCGCGGTTTGATTGGGATATTACTGATCTTCACCCTTAGGTGGTTGTTAGGAGATTTGTTAAACACCTTATAATAATAAAGGCTACAAGCACCTTATAATTTAACTGAATTAGCATGACTTCATTTCAAAATATCTCGACAAAAGCTAATCAATTTCAGTGAAACTGAAATAGATAAGATATTGTAAAGTAGTATTCACGAACAAAAGCTCATCTGTTACAGTCAAACGTCACTGACGTAACTCAACTCGACTAGGTTTTGTCCGTAAATATTAATTGAAAATATCTAGGCAAAACACTAATATATCTGAGTGGTTTTTTTACTGAAATAGATTAGATTTTGTCAGGAATTATGCATCAACAAAAGCTCATCTATTTGGATCTGACACGTGACTCAAACAGTACAGGTTCTGTAAATTCGCGTCCTGGGGCTAAGTCTCGTTTTATCAAAATTCAAAGGACTACAGCGTTGTGGCGTTCTCATAGCCCCGGCAAGACAGAAATGCTGAATCGAATCCTACCTTAAGGCCTATTCAGATTTCTAGTAGGAGCATTCCACGAAAACGATACGTAAGCGACAAAATAAAAATAAAATAAAATAATTTTATGCCACACCTGGCCATAAAGTGGCTTTTTCCGCACGCTGCGCGTACGGAAAAAGCCACTTTCTGGCCAAGTGTAGACATAAAATGATGTACACAACACGGGAGGTAATAAAGAATTGTCTTATGTACTATAGTTTTTAAGGTGCTATAAAAACTATACCTACAATGTAAGTTCTTATACAGTTTGTGTTCTGGAGAGGTAATAAAGAAAGCCCTCGATCGCATATTTACGTCCCTCGCTTGCAGCTCGGGCCACAAACTTCTGCGATCTCGGCCTTTCTTTGTATTACCACCCTAGTTGTGTAATGTACTATATTTCTGCTCTTTTACATGTCTGATCTGGGGGCACGGCAGTGCCCCCGCCAAGTCGAGCAAAACAAAAGCACGGCCGTACCATCCTTTTCTCGAAGCCATTCAGGCCATTTTCAGCCTCCCGTAATTTTGTACTGGCTAAAGCTAGAACCCTGAAATTTCAGGAATATATAGGGCACAATAAGACTTATATATATTCTCAATATTATTCAATTTCAACGTGTCGTTTAAGAACTTTTGCATGTCAAAGTTCCTTAGTTTTGTCACTGACTCACTGATCATCATAATTCTAAGGTACTTTTAGCAGACCTACAAGCTCCAAATTTTAAACATAGTTCGTTTTTAGCCTATCAAGTTCTTAAAAACCTAAATATGTTGTAATTTCATTCACAACTATATTAGATCTATAAAATGTGTTCCTCCACGGTTAAATAATAGGCAAGTCGGTGGAAATCGAGTTCTGTTGATACCCCCCCGCCCGGTACTGACTTGGTTTAACTTTACATCTCAAAACTTTTTTTTTGTAGGAGAACTGCGTTGCGAGACTTGCATCTTTTTACATGTAATGTTTTTATGGGATCTTTTCATTCCTATAGAATCAGACATGTAAAAGAGCCCTTGAGGGCCTACTTGCAAATAAATTATTTTATTTTGTCTACACATTTACTACATTTATAGAGATGTAAAGGGTCTCTAGGCGTCAAAACAAGACAAATAAAATAATACAAAACAAATTGATACACAAGTTTACCTATTTAATACTTTTGGTATATAACATTAGGAAGCTAGTTACGCTGGGAATTGTAAATATGTACCTATCATTTTATAAAAATATAAAATTTTAATTTTAATATTCACAATAAAAATAACGAATTGCGAACTGTTAATTATTATAAATTGGCAATTATTCCCAGAAACAAAACTCGTACTTATTACAAGTACTGAATGACAGCGAAATTTTTTAAAAACCAGACTCAAAGTCTGAAATAACGAAGGCTCGCAACCTTATTAATTATTGAAGTTGCCTGAAACTCGGACACTCTTTGATATTCCTCGTTTTCCAACCAATGAAGAGGCATGAAAAATAAACGACTATTCTATCTACGCAATCATTTACAACTTTTCCAGGTCAGGCTACGGAATAAATCAGACTTCGTAATAGAAAGTAAGTACGGAGGAAAATTGTTATCTACAAATTAAATTTCTGTTAAGTATCATTTAACAATGATGAAAGAATGAAACAGATGATTAACCACCAAATTTCAGAAGCAACGATATAATTATATCCTTTCTACTAATATAATATAGATAAAGTTAAAGTAAGTAAAAGTTTGTGAAGATGTTTGGATGTTTATTATAAAATAACGCGGTAGGAATTGAATGGATAAAAATAAAATTTGGCATACAAGCAGACCAACCCTGGATTGAAACATAACTTTATGACCTGGGAAGGAAAGTTAAGATAACTAATGCGAATAACGTGAGTGAAGCCGCAGGTAAATGTTAGTCACAACTAAAAAATATGTACTTAATGTTTAATTGTTGTGCCAAGTCACACTTGTCTTACTTGCTTTACAGTACTTCATTTATAAAGACGCAAGAGTTGTGTAGAGATAATTAGAGGCTACAGTGCCATGTACTTAAATGCTGGAAAAATATTACGGTTCCACGTTTATAATACAGCGAAATTGCAGGCACAGTCTAGTATTACATCCACATAAGACGGGGATTATGAAGAAATAATGGGAGCTACGGTAGCTAAACCTAAAAAAGGAAATTACGAAAAATTATGCAACTGGTTCTATTTTACACACAGCGCCAGCGCCATACCAAATTACTTTGTTTACTCCGAAACCGAAAGTTGAAATTGCCTAAAATGAAATTTCATACAAGATTCCATACAAACTCATATCACACGCATATAATATAAGAAAACATATCCGATACTCTAACTGAATGCAATATCGTTGATTTTTCCGAGTTCATAGGAAGTTTAAAGCTTATCGGCTGCAAAGTCGAGTTGGTATCTGCGGTTGCGGATCCATGGCTTTCGAAGTGAATTAAACTGAAATACTACATACTAGAGGGGTGGGAGCGCTGTCAAACGGAGGCTCTCCGGGGACAGAGACCCTATTGTAATGGAATTATTTGTAATACGATGCGTTTCGGAACCGCGAGCGGTAGTTTGCTACAGTGTCCCGAATAAATTGAGAGATAGGAAGAGGGTTAGTGCTGCAAAAAATCCCGAAAACTTTTAATATGATTATTCATTCTTTCCGCACATATACATTACACAACTAGGGTGATAATACAAAGAAAGGCCGAGATCGCAGATGTTTGTGGCCCGAGCCGTAGGCGAGGGACGTAAATATGCAATCGAGGGCTTTTTTTATTACCTCCCGTGTTGTGTACAGCATTTTATGTCTACATTTGGCCAAAAAGCGGCTTTTTCCGTGCGCGTAGCGTGCGGAAAAAGGCACTGTATGGCCAAGTGTGGCATAAAGGAATAAACGAAATCCTTATAGGACCACTTTGTTTTTGAACATCAATCAATACTATCGAAACTCAACGTCGTCGGTGAGTTTAAAGAGAATAGCTGGATCACCGAGCTATTTCTGCCATTGGTATATTTTTATATTGTGTGAGATTTACAACTGAAATCTCGGTGGGGTTTGAAAAATATTACACTCATTTTCGAGTAGATTTCAAGGAAAATATTTATTAATATTTTTATATTATCTTTGATAGAAGAAGTAGACCATTCAAACCATATAACCACTAGACGCGACAGTCGGTCAATACATAAATAAAATATAGTTGGTCGGGTTATACGGGTCCACGGTGTATAGTCTGCCTACTACTTCAATAAAACAGCTATTTTAAAGGTCATATATTTAATCGTTTAACAAGCTCTTTAGTTAAGTAAAAGAACTCTTTTTATTTTAAACAAGTCATTCTTGTGCATACCATTGGATGCTTATATTGTTTTCATAGAATTCGGTAAGTAAATGAATACTTTTGCTTTAAACTATATCGGTGTCCTAACAAAAATAGTACATTGTGTATCAAGGGCGGTAAGTAAAGAATTACAAACGAGTGTTTGTTACAAGGCCGAGGCGAAGCCGAGGGCTTTAATAACACGAGTTTGTAATTCCTTTACCGCCCGTGGCACACACAATGTTTTTCATCACACTTGTGAGGAAATCTGATTAAAATAACCTTACTTAACCTAAATAAAATTGTAAAACTGACAGTGACATTAGTGACATATTCTATAGACAATGCGAACGTCAAGTCACGTTCGGAAACCATAGCGGTAAAGACTAAAAATGGTTTATTTTATATTTGCAAAATACTGAAATACTATATTTAAACATTTAATTAATGTTACATAAATATGTTTTTACATGTATTTGCAATAACAGTTCTCTTTAAATAAATATTTCAGTAATAAAAGTTAAAAAAGTAAGTTGGCGTTTCCTTTGAAAATCACAAATAAGAGTAAAACAGAACTAGCGTTTCAAATTTAAAAAGAAAACCATTACGCCCTAGGGCGTAATAGGTCATTTACGGCCCGCAAAACCTACGTGTAATGACACCATTTTCGAGCAAGTGTGATGAAAAATAAAATAAATATCGTCCCTCAAGAACTATGTACTGCGATGAATGTCCATCTATAAATAATCTAGCTTCTATTTAACTCAACAATGCTCGACTAACACGGATTAAGAGGCCTGCAATAATCCGATCAAAGCCTGTCAGGGATAGGTCATAGATCCCCGTGACCGGCAACGCGGCCTAATGTCATTGTGACTGAGGGGCTGCCTATAGGTAGCCTGTAGTAGCTACCTGTAGGTAGTGCCGTGTCGTACGTCGTGTTAAGGACTTAGGGCCCTCGGGTGATATGCGGTGGGGCCGCGGGTCACACCGGACCTAATATTAACATATCATTCGTTAGGTAGGACACTATAATTGTTATACAACAAAACAAAATATCGTCCCCAAAATAGCTACGTATTAAAACGTATGTCTAAATAATAATCAAGGTTCTGAATCTAACAGTACGTAACTAACACGGATTAAGAACAAAACACTGTCAGGGATAGAACATAGAGCCCAGTGACCGGCAACGCGGCCTAATGTAATTGTGACTGAGGGCTGGCTATAGGTAGCTAGCCTGTAGTAGCTACCTGTAGATAGTGCGGCACTACTACTATAATGGCACTACTAGTGCCATTATCACATGTCGTATTAAGGACTTAGGGCCCTCCGGTGATGTGCGCTGGAGCCGCAAGTTAGTGTATGTGTTGATTTTCAGTATGATACATTCTCATATTTCTCTAAATTTCTGAGGTCACATTTTAATTAAATTTACATAAAATATTAACCATAAAATATAGAAACGAAAAATACTAAGACCTCTGTAAACATTATTTTAAATTTCTATCTACCGTCTAGATGTCTAACTACTTTTTTCACGCCAATTAATCGACTGCGCTAGAACGATGACTGACGAGTTTTGAGTAATGTTATACACCAAGGCCAAGTAACTTTCTGTCACACCTTAATATGTAAGAAGGTACATAACGTGCAAAGAGTTTCTCTTTTTATTAAAGTACAATAAAAGGACACACATACGGTGTGGCGGGATAAGAAACGTGCAGGAACTAAATCGACAAGAGAAACACTACGCGGACAGTAAAGGAAACTTATCAGCCCCCAAAAAAAACCACCGGTCATTTTTTTTTGCAACCGACAAACTTACAAGTCTTACTGACTGTTGTAAAAATAGGAACAGTAGGCTTATGATGCTACGCTATGTCACGCGATAAATAAATGATAAAGCATCCGTCACTCTCACACACTATTTGTCAAAACTTTTGACAAATAGTGTGTGAGAGTGACGGATGCTTTATCATTTATTTATCGCGTGACAAAGCGTAGCATCATAAGCTTACTGGTGGGGACCGTGGCGTTCCCTGAGATCGAACCAGGCCGCTTGGCCCGTACCACCTTGAAAGGTCGGAGCCGCTTTCTGGCCAAGTGTAGACATAAAATGATGTACACAACACGGGAGGTAATAAAGAATTGTGTAATGTACTATAGTTTTTAAGGTGCTATAAAAACTATACCTACAATGTAAGTTCTTATACAGCTTGTGTTCTGTTTGGGAACGCCACGGTGTGACTGTGGACGAGCTAACTCGTAGATAGTAGACGGTACATGCATAGTTACTTAGACGTAATTGATGTAAAGTGATTGTTGCTTTGTCGATCCGATATTGCAGGCAGCCTACATAAATACGATTTGATTATAAGCTATCCCTATTATGAATACGTTCAGGGTAATTATAAGTAGTGGTATAATAGTACATTACACAACTAGGGTGGTAATACAAAGAAGCAAGTGAGGAATGTAAATATGCGATTGAGGGCTTTCTTTATTACCTCCCGTGTTGTGTACAGCATTTTATGTCTACACTTGGCCAGAAAGCGGCTTTTTCCGTACGCGCAGCGTGCGGAAAAAGCCACTTTATGGCCAGGTGTGGCATAATAGTAGATTGTGTCACGGGGGAACAAAATGATGGGCATACTCATACTCATACTCATACTCGTTTATTGTGTACTAATCATACAATGTCATCTTATACAAATTCATTTTAAAGTAATAAAAATAAAATAAAATTAGTCGATCATTACATTACACAATACAAATAGAAAATAAATTATAGAATACAAATAGAAATACAATGTCAATCATTTAGGAATTCAAAAACGGAATAATAGGCCTTTTGTACAAGAAGCGATTTTAGTTTTAGACTAAACCCGAGGTACGTTTTGCAGTCTTTGATGGAATTTGGGATTTTGTTATAAATTTGAGGACCCAAGACGTGCAGACAATGGGCTGATTTCCTTAGCCTGTGTCTAGGTGGTTCGAGATCGTGCTGTCTTTGATCTTTAAATCTGTTGCTGGCCCACTTTTTCCGAGTGAAGTCGTTCAAGTTTTGCCGGACATGTTTTCCTACTTCCAATATTAATAGGGAAGGTAGTGTCAACACTCGGAAGTCAATAAATAGCTGTCGGGCTGGTGTGTCAGGGGCGACTCGGGCCATTTTTCTGACAATTTTTTTTTGAATAAGGAATGGTCTGTCTCTGTCGGCGGCCAATCCCCACAAGTCAACTCCGTATGATAAAACGGAGTGACAATATGCATGGTAAGCTATCAACAGATTTTCCCGGGATAATATAGGTACTAGGCGCGCTATTATGTAGTAAACTGAATTCAACTTACCGCACAGTTTGTCTATATGCTCACGCCAGCATAGACCAGCATCAAACGTAAAACCCACAAAACGAGCGTGTGTTACAGCTGGAACGGTTGCATTCCCTACAAGTATTGAGTTGGACGTGGTACCAGTATCTAACGAATTACATATGATGTGACATGAATAAAGTTTTGCCATCGTATTTTGACGGAAAAGTTCGTATTTATCTTGCTCTTTCAATTAGCTTCACTTTTCATTTGACACTGACAAAGAAAGTTTCAAAATAAATAAATAATAAATATTAGGAGACAATCTTACACAAATCGAACTAGTCCCATAGTAAGCTCAATAAGGCTTGTGTTATGGATACTAGACGACGATATATTTAATAAATACAAATACTTAAATACATAGAAAACATCCAAGACTCAGAAACAAATATCATCCCAAAAATAATATTTGCTCTTACCGGGATTCGAACCCAGGACCGTCAGCTTCGTAGGCAGAGTCACTAACCACTAGGCTAAGCCGGTCATCAAAAGTTTCATATTAATGGAACCCTAAAAACTGGCAGTGTGATTAAATAAAACATTATCATACATACAATCAATAATATTTTTTTGGATACATTTAAAAACTTATAGTTTTAATGACTATTCCTTATATTCGGGCATTGTATTCTTAAAATTACTTACTCGCATTAGTATGTAGAATCTCACTTTTCTATTTCTAAACGAATCGTAGGATTCCAATTTCGTTAAATGCGAAAATATTAGTATCAGTTCAATCACTATTTATAAAAGTCTCTTTGAAAATTGACTTTAAACGTATTTGTTCAGTGCTCAGTGCTCTAAAGTGGGTTGAGTTCCCAACCTTCTATCAGCTATAGCAAATAAATTGCAGCCAACTGTACCAGCGTTGTTAGAGGTCAATTTCAAAGGCCTCGTCACAAATCATGTATTAAAATTATTAAAACCAGTATCTTGATCTTTTAAAATCGTCGAACGGCGCGACACTGACAATGCCTCGCATAGAGCAGTCAAGTAATCACATATTTATGAACTATGCTACTAACTAGTTCCATTTTCCCTGCAGCGCTTGTTAAACGTCTTCAGTTGAGCATTTTTTTTAATGCCAATTTCTTAATTGGGAAGCTGTCTACCAATTTTATGTTATTTCAACTTAGAATTACGAGCCCTTTCCATCCTGATATAGAAGAAAAATGTGTCCCAAATTTCCCATATATTAATGGAACTTTCCTCTGTGATACCGTTATACAAATTGTGTATGTGGATAAACAGTAACACAATAGGAAAAATAATGGGACTTTTTATGTCCCATTGCAGTGGAGTAGCAAGGGGGGGGTCGGGGGGCCATGGCCCCGGGCGGCACATTTCCATGTGCGGGGGCGGCAAAAACCCAGCATTTTTTCTATACCTAGGTAAAATTAGGAAACCCTTTTCCAAGACACCCCCGCGAAAATGTCTGCTCTCAAATTTTAAATCCCAAACAAGTACGATTCCCAGTTATTTCCATGTTATTTGTATCAGAATTAGAATTTAATTTAATTTGACTTGTAAGAAAAAAAGCGCCACTGGCGCGCTGGCGCCATGTCAGCAGTGTTGCCAGATCTACTGATAAAGCAGTAGATTTACCTGATTTTTGATAAATCTACTGATCTATTGAATTATAAAATGCTTGTCTATCACACATAAAAAAAGTATAGACAAAATAACCGTTGAAATTCGAGAAAAAATCCAACAACTGCAAAATCTGGCCCAAAAATATGACTTTTTAAGGTCTGCTGTATTATTAATAAATAATACAGCAGCGTCAGTAATAGGGCGTCAACGAAATTAACCTAGATCATAGGTTCGCAAAGAGGTCCCTACCGCCCCCCAGTGGGCGCTGGGTATTCCAAGGGGGCGGTAGGGGCCTTGGAAGAAATTGGAGGCGTTGATGCTATCCAGGGGAACGCTATTGCTTTTGAAAATAAAAACTTAAAATCACAATATCAACTACACGGTACTGTAGTTACTACAGTATTTTTCCTTATTGCTCACATGATTTAATTTTCGTACTCAAAACAGCCACGCATCGACAAGAACAGAAGAATTTAAACTTGAGCGCATGCGTCTACGGGCTTTTTTAGCTGCAACAGACCCAGAGAGTCAGAAAAAACTCATGAAGTCCGGCTCATTGGCTTTGTTAAAATACATAATAGAGTCTAAACTTCAAGATGGCTTACCTAATATATTATTGTAATGCTTAGAATATTTTTAACAACTGTCATCAGCAATGCTAGTTGCAAAAGAAGTTTTTCGAAACTAAAATTAATAAAAAATTACCTGCGGTTAACTATGTCCGCGTTGAGGCTAAGAAATTTAGGTATATTGGCCATTGAACGTGAGATACAAATTGACACTGATAATTGTATACACGACTTTGCTTTAAAAAAAACACGCAAAGTTAAATTTTCATTAAATAAAGAATTGTATACTCTGACTTTTTACCAATTTTCTTCACTACCTAATAGAGTAGGCGCTGAGGGCGGTGATTTTTCGGTTGGCCCCGGGCGGCAATAATCCACACTACGCCACTATCCCATTGGGATTATAAAAGTCTGTAATTTTAAGTAGAATTAACATAAAACTGACAGATTATTGCACACTAAAAAAATCCAACAAATTTAGTAATGCTCTATTGCAAGAGTGATGGATATTCGCATACCATCATGTGTTGCTGGGCTGAATCACGAGTTTTCTTTGAATAATATCACTTCCTGACATAATGTCACTCATCATAGTTCTTTTCTAGGCTAGCATAACTGGTAGACTTGGACTTTTAAAATACCTACCCATCCGGCCAACTTACGGAATAAACTTTATTTGTGTCGTTTCCAGGCAAAAATACTACACACTTTTCCGCTTGCCAATAAAGATGATTTTTTATTACATCTTTATAACAGTAGCTTTATACACAATTAATAAAAACTAGGTAAGTTAGATACCATAATACACCATGTATACCATAGAGTGACAAATATATTTAATAAAAGCAAGGTACTGGCAATGTTACTTGTACTATAGCCGCAGTTCAGGAATTAGCGGAGTGCTCGGCAAATGTTGGGCGAGCTTTCATACGGCTTTTTCAGAGCTTTTTCAGGTTATTTTCAGGGTTGCGCTGAAACCCTATTAGCGGGATGTTTTTGACGGCCGAGTCGGCTAAACGATGAATTAATCTCTCTGTTTTTCACGGAAAGCAATGTTACGAAACAGAATAAGTACGTAAATTCTGTGACTTGTTTTATAGGATAGGAACTTCTATATGTAACATCTTCATAATTGCTAATATTATTCTTATTTCAGTACCATATTGCGTTTCAAAGACAACTCGACTCATATTTTGCTGTTTTGAGATACTTAGTTTAATTTTCTAAACTCGAATGAAACGGGGTATCATATTTTTGTGCTTGAACAGTATGCAGTGCTAGCTCTAGGAGCTGTCACAACTATCGGACTTCGTGGCGGTAGGCTGCCTCAGCAAAACCTCAGCACCACGGGTGTGTAAAACAGTGGCGTGCGTGGGCACTGGACCACAGTGAAAAGTGTACCTAGACTATTAAGATTGTGGTGATTGATCGTGTAAGTTGTTCTCCGAACTGAGATGCAAGTGTAGTCGAGAGGATACAATATTTATGTGGGTTATCGCGGTGGCCGACCCTGCCGGCGGAGTCAACGGCCTGCATGAAGTGGGGCTCCTGCGTTAACAGGGCCGTCGCGTTGTTGCCTCTCCCAGTAATAGTCAGCGTCGTGTACTACGTCGGGGTCATTGTCGTTTTCAGTCGTTTGCACCATGCGTTGATGGCAATGATTCCAAAAGTAAGGATAGGCCCATCCGAATAGTTCGTAACAAAAAATGCAGCTATAAAGACCAGCTGCGCAGTGCACGCGCCGCGTGTCGCACTGCCGGCTGATGCTGATTTGGCGGTATTTTTACCGCTAAAGCGTTGGAATCGTCTGCGCGCTCGCTTAGCCCTGTCCTTTGTATACGTCAATGGTTGATGGTTGCCGTGATGACGTCGTCAGGGTCGGTCAAAATGTGGCGCGGGCAACGCACTAGCCTGCGAGAAATCATCGACATCAACCTACAGGGAACGTGCAGGAACTATAGATGGCAGCACTAAATCAAGAAAAGAGACACTATGCGGCATACAAAGGAAACTCATCAGACCTGAACAAATCTGGTTATAAATGTTAATGTAAGATAAGATGTATGTGTATAGTAAGATGTGGCTACACTAATGTTAATCGTCCTCCATCTCGATAACTAACAGCATTTCCGGTAATGAAGAGTACCCTCTATGAAATGTGAACAAATGTATTTTATTTCTCACTAATGTGGTCCCAGCATGATAGAATACAAGATACAGATTGGCGGCTCGAGTTGGCAGCACCTTCGTTGTGCACGTTCCCTATATACGTCGTACTGCTGGGCACAGGTCTACCTACTCTCATAGATGGGAGTGAATGGGCTGTAAACGAGTTATGTTATTGTTTAATCTATGCTTTTACGTGAAATAACCAAACTAGATACAATCAAAATGTATGTTCGACAGCTGTAATGAACGTGTCATAAGCGTCATAATAATTCGACCCCGGCACAGATTAGCTATCGGTTTGACAAATGCGGGCAATTATTGAGCCAATATGGCGGCACCGTCGATGTCGGTTAGGTTAAGCGTTATACCATTACTTTGAACTTCATTATAAATTTTATAGTGTATGATTTCATTTAAGGAATAGATAAAATAAAGAAAATGACAATTACAAACAATGAATAAAATGGGTATGTTTTATTACACACTAGTCACAGACCACCTCCACTAGACGGAGCATGCCATACGACACGAGCTCACCACGCATATGTGCAATTAAATATCGGTAGATATTACTAGTACAACGCGTGTTTCACATATTTTTTATCATTTTATGTTTTGAGATTGTCATCGGATTGAACAGAAATATTTATTTTACGTTTGGTGCACACACAAGTCAGAAACCTGGTCGCAACTGAAAGAGCGGCTGGTCGCGTAATGTCGTAATGCTATACGATTGACCATATCCATATCTGATGTGAGCGCGCGCCGCCCAACATGCTCCGTCTAGTGGAGGTAGTCTGTGACACTAGTGAACGAACGAAGTGAGAACATAAAATAAGCTTGAGGATTAGGTACAATCGTGAAGGGTATTCAGTGTTATACAGGAAATAACCATAACTAAAAAATATAAATAATGTACTAATTTAAAACGAAATATCGTCACTACTTTGAAAAAAACTCGTATCTAAAACGTCGTAGAGAAACACGTCAAAAGGTACATACGAACGTACGCAGTACATACCAAAATAAATAAATAAATGTAGTACGCTTACTGCATTTTTACCTGAAGTCAGTGTCAGATACGTGTTTTCTCAAAGCAATGACGATATGCCCAAAATAATTGTACCTATATATTCCTAAAATGATTGAAAATAAGATGAGCATTGCCAGAGTTAATTTCGCTTTAGATTGTTAATACCAAATATGACTTTCCAGCCTCTAGAAACTTCTAAAAAGGTGAATTTGAAATACCAAAGTTATATTCAATTATTCACCCACATAATTCCAACAAGCTTTTCATTCACGTTAACTCGTACTCGCATAAAACACAAAATTTGATTTCCAATAATCCCAATGATTTCCATTTCCTTCAGTGGTAGAACTTCCCCCTGTGTATACCTATACACGCTTTTAGAAGAAAAATCGGAAGTCAGTATGTAATGGTTGTCGGTTAGGTCGTTTTGCGGACACGCGGGGCGATTTTTCTCATTATGACGGGCAAATTGAGGACAGCCCGTTAACACATCCTGATAAATGGCAAGAGAAAATTTTATCGGGCTCTGTGGTGGGGGTTATTTATAATGGCTCCATTGTTACAGCGATGCGCGTGTCAGTGGCAACAACTTTAAAATAAGGAAAAAGAAAATAAGTTACACATATAACTTTTATCATTAAATATCACACCAATGTAAACCTTGTTAGTACTTAACACAAAAAAACCTGACACAAACACCGTAAGCTTAATAAAACCGTTTAATAAACTAAAATAGTTTCCTGGACAGTAATGTGATAAACCGTCAAATTTTAGTTATTTATGAAAAAATATGAAGCTAATGGTAGCCGAGTGGTTCGGAAATGCGCCTTTCAAGCAGGGTCGTGTCGTGGGCTCGAATCCTGTCGCGTACCAATGAGTTTTTCGGTACTTACATCGTATGCAAACATCGGCGATATGAATCATTCTTTCTTTCATCTCCTTGATTATATGTAATTTGTTGTTCCTACTGTATACAACCGTAGCTATAAGGTTTTAATGTTACTAACATTTATATGGATCAAACCTGGTTTGAAATAAACATATTTTTATAATTACATTTTATATATTATTTGGCTACGAAACACCGAATACCGGAATACCGAATTGGCCGGAGGCTGCAGCTAATAGGGAATAGTGGGGATCTAATGGATAGGCCTTTGCCCAGCAGTGGGACACACTAATAGGCCAGGTAAAAAATATATATATATATTATTTATTATACCGGCCATTCCCACGAAGTATGTCTGCGGTCACCTAATTACCGCGACGCTGTTTTCATACTAAATGTAAGGAGACGCGGTAATTAGACGCAGTCATACTTCGTGAGAATGGCCGATGCCACCCTGGGTGTGCACCTAATATACCATGACACCACGCCTCCTATCCACACCCACGTGAAAAATCGTAATAAACGCAAAAGGCACAAAACATATGCCAAAGGTATCTTATTACAAGATACCGTGTTCTCCCCTACCCTCAGGAAAAACCTCAGCAGAGAGTCAGCAAGAAATGCGACATTTGTCCCCTAAGTAATGTCGTGCTGCCTTCCTCGACGTTACGTGGCTCCGAGGCTAATCTTGTTGAACGAATGGGGCTTAATTAAGTAAATTACAGTAGCTGATAAATATCGTAGGTAACCTAGGTTTATTCAAATGTTCCGCGGCTAAATGTACCTTATGGTGGTTTTTAGTTCGGAGATATTACACGTTTTGTAAAAATGTGTAAAAGTTTAGATTCCTTTTGAATTGCTATTTCACATACCGTGCGATGCAACATTTGTTAACCTTATAATTCATTGACATTATTAGTGACTTATAAACCCATTAAAGTAGCCTGAAAGTAAATAAATATATTGTGTATTTTGTGATTTTTTTCGATTTCCAATAAAATTATAAGAGCAAAAAGCTTAGTACAGCATACAACACTACATAACTGATGAAACAGCGTGGGATTAGCTATAATAATATTTTAAAATAAGGTTATTCGTTTTTGTGCTTGCCAATTGTTTGGACACTTAGAGACCCATATACATCTCTAAGAAAAAATGGTTTTAATTTTAATTTATTTTTTAAGTTATACAGCGTGGAAATGTAATACGGGCGAATATTAAAACGGTGGTCAGCATAGGACCTAAGAAGTATATTTAGATAAGTTTTGCTTAAAACTGCAATGAAAATATTTACCATACAAAATAATTCGGCCCGCATTGTAACCCAACACATTCAAGTTGACAAACACGCTAGTTGACAGTTACTTTAAAAAAGCTCGTATCTCGCAATGTCATAACAAGCATGTATGCGGTACATTGCTGCTCGGTAAATTTTCAAAAATTAATTACGAAGTCACTATTAAGTTGAATTTAAAAAATAATATTAATTTACGATAACACTACTGAACGCTATATCTGGTTGAATTGTTTGCTCGTACTGGACTTCCGCGCTGTATTATGTGAGTCGCATATTTTTTACATATGTGAGATATTTAGGAAACATTCCCATTTTGTATTCTGACGTTTGGAGATCCTATACACCTCCAAAACATACAATTTTGGCAACAGAGACTCTTTACATCTGCATTAAATTTACTAGTCTATTTATTTTATATTTTATTTGCCTTGCTTGGACACCTAGAGACCCTATACATCTCTAAATCGTGTCTCGTCGAGTCGAGCTGTATCATAACTCATCCCCGCACCTCAGGCATGCCCTGGCTCTCAATCACCTTTTCCTGGTTTCCTTTGCTGTACCTATACCCTTTTTCAGCGTCCGTAGTCGCAGGTAGACGACCCTCTTATTTTTCTCTCTTCATTTAATCCATTTAAGTTGTTTTATTACAATGAGTGATAATCGCGGAAACCGAAGGCAATATTTACAGTACCGTGGAAAGCAACCCCAGGAATCAAAGTAACCCCAATATCAATATAAAGTTGATCACTGAAATAATATTTCATTTCAAGAGTTACAAAACTGTTAATGTTTAACTGGGCCAATATTCAGCGTATTTACGGCGTTTTATTTTCGTCATTATTGTCCCAATAAATATTGTTCAAAAAAACGATGCCTAGAGTTAACTTTTTATGAAACCGAAAAACAGTCCCGAGGTTAAGTCTAGTTTTATCAAAATTGTCAAGGACAACCTTTCGTTATACTAAATAATCGTCGGACAATATTGATTGTCAAAACGCTCGGAGAATCGCCCAACTAGTGAAATCGATAAAGGAAGAAAAACCGATATAAGTATAGTAATTTTTTTATTTTCTTTTTTTATTGATTCTGTAAGGAAATAAACACATTTTAATTTTGAAACTGATCAATATAACCCCATTCCACGAAATCCCATCCTACTAATATTATAAATGTGAAAGTTTGTGATATGTTTGGATGTTTAGATGTTTGGAGGTTTGGATGTGGGTTACTAAATAGCAGGATAACTACTGGATGGTTTGAGATGAAAGGCATGATGCAAATAGACCAAGTCCTGGATTGAAACATAGGATATTTTATATCCCGGTAAAGAGTTCCCTAGGGATATTAACGGGAAAAACACTGGCGAAGCCACGGGTGTAAGTGAATATTTTATATTTCTTTCGTGTTTGATTGACTTAAGGCAAATGGTTCGATTTATAAACGGATATTTTAACCAGTTCAACATTCTCCAATTTAATTAAACCGCCTTTACCATTTCATCACAACATTAAAGAAATAAATGAAGGAAGCGGGAGTTAATAAATTTAAACCCGAATCCTTCAATGGCCTAAACCCATCGACGTATATATAAGGACAAGGACAAAGGGCGCGACTAATGGTACCAGCACGCTGTATCTAAAAATCTAGATACGCAGCAGTGTGTCAAACCAAGTTCAAAAGAAGATCAGTTTTACTTCCAACGCATCGTGAAGGTCAGTAAACATAATTACACGATACGACGGGTCAATTTTAGAGCGTTTCGACCGCGGCGGTTTTTTTCATTAATATTCCAGCAGGAAACTGTGATCATATACTTAACCTTTATTATAAACGAAAGACGGTATCTAATAACATTTAATATAACATTATTTTAGTATAATGCATATTTCCTATAATTAATTTATGGTATAATGTTAATTTCATCTAAAATGTACAGTATTTAAATGTTAGAAATTTCAGCTCAATCCGTCCAGTTGTTATTGTTACCCCGTTATTTAGTAACAAGCATCCAATATCCAAACATATTCACAAACTTTCGCATTTATAATATTAGGTGATGAAAAAATTCGACCTTTATTGATATTTACACAACCCTGATTGATCCCACACATTATGCACAGCCAGCATAGGGTTGTGCATATGTGTCGGATGTCCAATATGCAAATTACCACCTTTGCATATGCGTGAGACTGAAATTTCGCATATGCATAATTATTGCATAAGGCTCAACATAGGGTTGTGCAATCTGATAAAAACGTGGGGGACCGGGGTAAAAATACGTGGTTAAAATTTGTCGGGATACTCGGGCCCTCGGCATATACAAGTCAATGCGTAAACCGTTTTGAACGTAAAGTGGATTGTCTGAAAAATGTCCATAATATCCCTCGGGGCCGGTAATACGGTTCACTGGCCGGTTTCCGATGCATCAGTGGGATTTGTATGAACCCTTTTGGACGGGCTCTGATACAAATTTGAATGATGTACGTTTAAGTTTATTTGCGTAAGTTGCTAACGAAGGGTCGGGAAGGGTCAACGCGGTGTTATAATAGTACCTATGTTTTTTAGAACAGTGCGTAAAATCACGGAGCTGAAATGAGTTAGGTATATTTAGGACTTTCTTTTGCTTTGCCGTGGTCGAGTAAAAATTATCATGTATTATTGAGGTTATAATCTACCTGTATACCAAATTTTATAAAAATCGATCCGGGAGTTTTTGCGTGGTGCACGCTTAGACAAATAAACAAACAAAAAATGTAAAACTTACTTTTTGTTAAAAATATTGTCTTCGGTTTCCGCGATTATCTATCACTCATAGTAATAAAACAACTTAAACGGATTAAATCGCGTATATTACTACATTTTAAGTCCCGACGTTTCGTAACCCTTTTCAGCGTTCGTGGTCGCGGGTAGACTGAGAAAATCATAAATTTCCTCTGTCAAAATTACTGTTGTGCAAACCTACCCACTTTAAAAAATACAAATTCAATATTAGTGTTGCCAGATGGGCCTAATGTGTAAAGACGTTCACACACATGCCAGAAGGGCTTACTATCCTAACCTTAGAAACTAGCGGCGCGTCCAAAAGGCATACTAGATAAGAAAGAAGACGCCAAGAAAACTTATCAGCCTCGCCTTATGCAAAAAGAACATATTTTAAACAAAAAGACTCTAGGTATGCTATTTTTAGAAAAAACACTTAAAATGACAACTGATTGAGGGACTTAAAATGTAGTAATATACGCGATTTAATCCGTTTAAGTTGTTTTATTATTACTTTTTGTTACTTATTTTTAACATTCGAGTTACATATGAGGAAAAATCCTGAGTTGTAGAAAACAGTGTTGCTACAATTTTATTTTATAGGCATACCTATACAATATAGGTAGATAGATAAATTCCCTAAGGTCATCTTTATGTAACATTAAATGCTCCAAAAATATCCCGAGAAGACGATAAAATGTACATTTTTAAAACTGCCATAAAACTTGCTAAAGCGCGCTGACGGGTGAACGATGACACCATTACGAAAATTCATTATCCAGTGACCTTTTCGCTAAAAAAGATGATTTATTACAACTTTTTGACAAAACAATTGCGCCCCCGCTATACTAATTAAAAGTTACGCCTCAATCCTTACTTCTAAAGTTGATTGGTCAAAGAATCTTGCGCTTTACGCCCTTGGGGTTAAAGCAGTAACGAGGTCAATTACAAATTGGCATCTAGAAATGGCAAAAATAGGGATCCTTTGTCTTTTTATGTGGGCGGCGTTAATATTTATCAGTGGGAGGAATCTTTGAAGCTGATTCAGATGGCTGTTTGCATAATGAGGCAAATTGTGACGTCACCAGTGAGAGAGTCAACGACAAGGTATAAAGACAGATAAGTAGTCTTCAAGGTCTATTATACTGTGTCAGTGCGTCAACGATCAGATTTCAAGGGTGGACTTTCGTCCGCGACATTTGAATGCCATACCTGTAGTTTGACATATAAATGTTGTGAACGAAAATCCACCCAAAAGAAAGTACTTGTATGTCTCAAGTTTCAATTATCTCCAGGCGCGAAAATTATGTCTGAAAATTAATTTAAGCTGACATTTATTTGAGGTGTCCTTTTAATATTAAATTTAAAACTACAAATTGAACTCTTTTTAAGGGATTGGCTAGAAACCGCACTTCATGTACTGAAACAATTGCTCGTTTACCCAGAGCTAAGGGTCAGAAGTTAAATCTTTATGGAAAAATCCATATTAAAAGAGCTTGCTTCTTTGATAATATGTATTAAAACTTTCATTCAGCAATGTTTTATTTCTTGAATATCCCGCGTTCAATTCGTATCTAATTGCTAATTCTTTATAAATTAATCTTGTTTATTTTATCTTTTTGTTTACTATAATATCATAACTGTGAAAGATTGTGAAGATGTTTGGATGTTATTAACGCGGTAATAATTAAAGAAATTGAGATGGAATTAAGTTGAAACATAACATACTTTATATCCCGGTAAAGAGTTCCCTTGGGACAATAACGGGAAATACGCAACGACTGCTACAGGCCAACTTTGTGTTTTTGTATTTTCGTATTTAATATTTTGAAATATAAACCCCAATGCATTTGTAAACCAATCTAATTTTGATCATATTAATAAAATAAAACCATGCAGCTATCCTCTTAGCTTTCATCATGATGAAATTCTTAAAAACCACAATTCTACTCCAACCCCCGGTAGGGACAACCCTATTAACGGTACATTTTGCTTTGAAATCAAAGTAAAAAGCGTATTGAAATAAATTGTAGAAAAATAAAATAAAGTAAGCTAAAGTAAATAGTAAATGTATCGGTACAGGGGACTTAACCTTTTTTAACGTGTGCAAAAACTAAAATACGAAACGTACCTATGGATAAATAAACTTTAAAACAAACGATATAATTCATTAAAGTATTTTGTAAAAACACTTCTAATAACTTTGAATATAGCAATATGTTAATTAACATGATCATAACTTAAAAAATCCTCTTGTTATTGAAATAAAGTCATTGCGTTTGATTTTCGGTTAAGAAACTGATATCGAACTTGAAGTGTCTCTATTTTCTCTCAATCTTTACTAAAAGAATATTGAAATGCATAAAAATGAGTTTAGAATTGGGTATTCTATAATATTAAAATACAATTTTTTACACCAAAAATTTTACGAGTTCCTTGATATTTGGGTAAATACCTGAACACAAGTATAAATAAAAGAAAATACAACACACATATAAAAATGCAGTAAACCCTGCTTCCCCTAATGTCTATTAGTGGCACTTAATAGAAAAACGCAGCCACTCGTGGGTTCCCCGGGAGAGGCTACCCTATTCGTGGCACATGGAACTATCCGGCAGTGTGTCAGCCAAGTTTACGAAACAAACGGGCAACATCGACGGTATTTTTGTTTTATTAACGGTGTGGAAATGCATTACGCATACCCCCAGGCATTACCAGGCCCTTTCACAGACCGTTAAAAGGACCCTTCGGGAAGGTTATGTGGGGCTCAACCCTCAGAAGGAGGACGCATACCCACTAAAACCATACCGGTGATGGAGCATCTGCAGCGGGGCCTGCATCCGCGGCGCGATGTGCAGCAGCACATCGGACGTGGCCGGAACTCCTCAGAAGCTCGCGGCCGGACTTCAAAACATTGACGGTATGTTAAATATGTTAATGGGAATTATTTGGAGTCACTTTTGCCGCCCCTGTAGTTTAAAATCTATTTAATTTATACATTTGCAATTTTCTTCATCTACTGAAACCAGTTATTAATACAAGATTTTATCGAAAAATCTCCTACTTTTCTCAGCATAATGGAGTCGAAAAATTACAATTTTTATCATCACTAGTATCAAAAGGCACCGCTTACACACTGGATACTTAGAAAATTGGTACTGAGTTGGAGGTTAAATATTGTACTTAAGAAAAGAACAAAATAAAAAACATCACATTTGTAAACAGCCTCTTAAATCCATTTGATTTAGTAATTTTTGCACCTGGTATTTTTGCGAGTATCATAAAATAATTGTGTAAATCAACGTAATTGGGTAGCATCGATCTATAGACGAGTTATTGTATAAATAAAGAAAAACATATGTATGCTTAACAAAAAACTACAATACAATACCATAAAATCATACTTTATTGCACACCAAAAGATATTATTACATTGCAAACTACGATATCCCATCAAAAATCTTAATGTAAAATTCATACGAACTTGGCTATGTTTTTCATCCATGTTTTAGATGGGATTTCGTTTACCGAGAATCTCAACCCACCAGTCTCAAGAGTACTAAACACTGTTTGAAGTCGAAATGATCGTCAGAAAAGTAAAAAGGAATTTATTTATTTTTATTCGGAAAATACGTGATGTTTTAAACATTTCATCTACTAGGTTTTGCCCGCGGCTTCGAAAAAGCATGCATTTTGTTGTTAATACGTACTTACATGCAATTGTCCTTAGGAACTTACCGATACCGATAAAAAGAAACATGTACAATAATGTTTTGTTAGATCAGTAGTCTAGCATAACTGGCCGCGACTTCGTTTCTCGCGCGACAGAGCATCACCTGTCACTGTCACACGATATTGAGTGGAAAGAGATAGGTAGCATTTGTCGCGCGACAAAGAGTCGCGTGTCACAGTTATGCTAGAGGTGCTGAGATATATTTTACATAATTTCACTCAGAATCGCGAGTAGGTACTATGACAGAAAAGATTATCGATATAGGAGAAAATGTGTCCTAATATTTTTTATTTCGATTCCGTTACTTTTCCATATACACGTGTAACAAAACGGAAAAACGTGTTTTTGTATGAAAAATTTGAGACACTTTTTCATACACATGAAAATCCCATCGGGCATTACTTCGATTACTACTAAATTGCTAAAATACCTTGACCTACGTACAAAAACACAAAAGTACTAAATCTTAAACTTTGGTCATCAATTATGTTATTTAACGAAGTACATAAAATCAGTAGCTTACGTGCGTGCCAAGACGCGTTATTCTAAAGATGACCCACTTTCACCCCTTCCCCGCTTCTACAAAAAACCGGCAGTTACCGCCCGGGTGGATAACATTTCATTGTTAAACCCCCGAGGTGTGAAAAGGACGCAAGCTGCGACCGCCCCAATAAATTCACTTGAAGGGTTGCTTACAAAAACGACATAACTAGATTGGATATGGTTTTTGAGGAATATGAAAGTGATAAAAAAATTTATACAACTTGATAGTTATATAATATGATTTGCTGCTGGAATTATGGGGACCATTGAGTCAGGTACGGTGCGGGCGGGGTGTTTTAGTTATTTTTTCCTTTTTTGTCGAGATTTAGTTTAGTCTTATACGTAGTTTAATTATTTTAGTTTAGGATAAATTTTAAGTCATTTTACGTTTTGAATGATCTTGTTATTCAATAAATAGGTCATATAATAAAAATAATAATATTATTTGTATATAAAATGAGCATTATACCATACAATACAATACAATACAATATTCTTTATTGTGCACCAAAACAAAAGATTACAGAAACTTAAATCTAAAACAGCATAAATGGTAAACAACAGGCGGCCATATAATGGTTATAAGAAATAAGTGTTATTCCAAACGATAATTATACGAAATAAAAATATATATTTAAATATTATGGGTTATTCTTCAGAAATATGTCTGCGGTCACCTTATTCCTCTGACCCTTTTTCATACTAAATGTATGGAGACAGAGGAATAAGTCGCAGACATATTTCTGAAGGATAACCCTTATACTAAACGTTTATTATACACAATGAGTACCCTTTGAAATGATATCAAATGTTGTTATATCGAAAGAAATTATATTATTTATTTTTATGCCACACCTGGCCATAAAGTGCCTTTTTCCGCACGCTGCACGTACGGAAAAAGCCGCTTTCTGGCCAAGTGTAGACATAAAATGATGTACACAACACGGGAGGTAATAAAGAAAGCCCTCGATCGCATATATACGTCCCTCGCTTGCAGCTCGGGCCGCAAGCTTCTGCGATCTCGGCCTTTGTATTACCACCCTGTACTGTGTAATGTACTATTATATCGACCATTACACATCCTATCAGTAACTCGAATTTCCCAAAAATATAGTTATGAGGTTTTCGTAGACCCTTCACTTGTATAGTCCAGTTCGATACCCGGATATCCGTGTTTGTTTTGTGAACGGGTTGTATGCGTACGAATTATGAATTCAAAGTCCGAAGGGCCGGGGCCATAAAATATTACGCGCAACGGTCCGTGCGGATCCTTTGAGGAACTTTATGAATCGTGAAGAGTAAAACTTGCTCGTAAAGTTAATGCGTTCCTTTTGCGAAGGGATTAGTAAAAAAAATGGACGAGACCCTTTCTTGTTGCCGAGTTGTGAATCTGACTGTTTCTTCTTAGTAGTAAACAAGTCTCATCCCTCAAGATGCATCGTCCTCGACCTCCGGTTTACTCCCTAATTGTCTCTTAGAATACACTATGAAAAAAAACACTACTCTATCAGACTCAAAAAAGTTTTATCAGCCTAAACTCCGTTTCGATTTTTAATCTAATAAAATAATTTACAACGTATCTATTTGTCGTATTCTGGAGACAGAAAGCACTAAAATGTTACTTGAGACATGTTTTGTAACGTTTTTCTATATTTACAGTAATAAGTATAAAGTTCCTAATTAAAACGGAGTTTAGGGTAGGTACCTTTCGGGAGAATGGCCGAATTCGAAGCTACACACGGCAAACGGCTCATACTCAAGTGAACCCCTGGAAACTATACAGGGTGATTTCTGGGTCGTGGAGCAAGAAAAAAAGGCATAATACAATATTCAAAGATGAACCTAATGATGTTAATTATTAATTTCTTATCACCAATATTTGTAATTATTTTTCGGATTATAAGTAGAAAAAATCATTTTTGCATAAAATTTGGTCACCCTACTCTATATGTATGTGACGTCTTGTCGCTTCCAATAGTGCGTATGTCAAAAGTCATAGGGTGACCATGATTTACTTAGTCTAAGATTAATTTTACTTGAAAATAAGAAAACTTTAATTAATGCTGTTTTGATCAAATGCTATCATAAGATGATATTGTCCGGTTATAGAATCAGATAAACTGGTTCGGGATCATGACCCAGAAATCACGCTGTATACAAGTCTGTTTCATAGGCTGCTTCATTTGTCAATGCGACGTGCAAATTGCATTCCTTTGACAATAGTTACTAATTTGTATTGGTCGCGGACAGAAGCAAACCATCCCGCCATAATCAGCACTAACGTCGTAATACTACAAACCTATGTTAGCCGAGTGGTTCGGATGTGCGCCTTTCAAACAAAGGCACGACCTTAGAATCCTGGCTCATACCAATGAGTTTTTACGTAAGAAATATGATTAGATACTTTCCATTAGCTTTTCGGTGAAGGAAAGACATCGTGAGAAAACATACCGTAAGGTCGGGGTACTTTGGCCAAATGTAGGGTAACTTTGCCCTCCTTGTAAATCACATATCTCGAATCTATAGGGTCTGATAATAAACAGGAATGGCCAGCTAAAACCAACCACATGGCAAAGTGCCGTAATTTAAATGCAATAATCAAACCTGGACCCAATTAATCCCTATGGCCAAAGTTACCCCCCAGGGCGAAAGTACCCCGACCTTACGAAGAATGTCAAAGGTGTATGTGAAGTCCTCAATCCGCAGTTGGCTAGCGTGGGGACTACAGTCCATTCACTCTCGTCTATGAGAGTTAGGCCTGTGCGCAGCAGTGGGACGTATACAGGGTATTAGGTAATAAATGGATAACCTGTGAACGGGTGATAGAGGGCACTTAGGTTTATCAAATAAAGCTAATATAGGTTTAATAAAAGTGTCACAATTTTTGAGATATTTTGACTTGTGTATTGCCAATGTATCATGTAACACTCGTTACCTGTACAGGTATTGTACCTCTTGACCTGGTCTACCTCCAGTGTCACTGTGACGTGTCGATTATGGGACACCCTGTATATACTCCATCCTCCTCTCCTCCATACTGTAGAGGAAACAACTTTTGCACTTCGGTGGCAGAATTGGTAGTGCGCTTGTGTTGACCCGGGGAGCCCTTGGAGATACAGGTTCGAATCCTGCCCGAGGCATCATTTTTTTTTTCAATTTCACTTCTATAAAAATATTTAGAATTCGTATTGTGTAACAAGTGCAGTAAAGCAACAATCAAACTTGTGCGGATATTGGATTATATCACAGCCACGACAATGACCAAACTCGACCAGGAACCAGTAGGTAACGCTAGTCTGTTGTTTTAGGTATATAAAAACCCTAAAAAAGTTAAAGAAAAAACCACGTGACTCGGGTCATTCAGCCAGTCGTATTGTGCCACAGATACAAAACGTTGCTTTGATTTGCTTGAAAAGAACAGACTGTAGGCCGTTTGTACGTTCCCGTTGACTCGAATTTGTCCAATTTTTGGCACAGACAGTCTCGTCTCCGGCAATTGGCAGCAATAATTCCCGCCGCCAGACAGGCGCAGCGCCCGGTCCGCGCCCGCGCCCGCGCCAATGATTCCAATCAGTTTTCCAATCATTTTAAAGGCCCTCAACGCCCCCATAGTAATGGCGCTTTGACGAATTTTTCACGTCTGTTTTTACGTTTGATGCGATGGAGATGTTATATTTTTAACGTGATTTTGATGCTTTGCAGTTGACGCAATTAGTGATTACGTAATTGATTGTACTAGTACACAGTTCTTTTAGACTCAATTACTGCGAAATATTAGATAACCCTACCAAATCCAAGAAAATGATTAATGTAAATAGTGTTTTTTTTACAATTTAAGTCACAGCCTTTTCGTTTTCGGCACTGTAGTCGCATATTTATCCCAAATACGATAACATAACAAACATTTATTTTGACAAGCATTGACTAAGAGATGGCGCCATCGTTTGTGATATTCATACACATCATCGTCAGCCTGTAATTTACTAGGTCCCTCTAACAATAGGCCTTTTATTGAAAGGGTCGTTCTTACTCCTTAATCTGAGCAGCTTTTTAAAAACATGCCAAGTCCTAATTTTATTTTTTTCATACAAACATACGAAAAGTGAGATTTCACTGCTTTTAGAATTGAACTTTGAAGATGAATTAACTATCTTAATTTAAGTTACTTGAAGGTATTGTAAATAAAAGTATCTCAGTTTAGCGAAAAGAATCGAACTTTACATTTAAAACCCCATCGTTGGAGCCTCCCTGCATACGTCCCATTGCTGGGCACAGGGCTACTCTCGCTATATCACTGTCATCTAATGAACCTATTCATACGTTCTGAAGTAATTCTCAGAACTCCAACGCACTGTTAAGTTTTTGTTGGAATCCTGACTCCGATACCGAAGGTAGTTTTTACAATTTTATAATGTTATAGATTTACACTTATTTTTAGAGTTGTATCTTCTTTTTACAGTGAATAAGAGAAATGGTTAAATTACTTAACCATTTCTCTTATTCACTGTAAGCATCCTGATCAATAACATGGATTCCCATTCAACTGTATACAACCGGTACAAACAATCGTCCAAGTTGCTCGAGCTACCTACGTGTCACGTCTAAGAATGTCCATTGTTTGTGTCCCCAAGTTTGTGAAACTCTAGCTGAATTGTGTCATGTGTGCGTGAAATGTTTATATGCGCCGAAGCGAAGATCATCAACGTAGTGGTGACTGTTGGCATAAGTTAAAACACAAAGGGTCGAACTTAAAGGTTCAACACTTTGTAGTTGTATCTGAAACTAACCTTTAACAATAACTAGTAATTATATGTGACGTTCCCAAAGAAAAGGTATCCCTTTGCCGCTTGCCATAAAGATACATTAACTAGTTGTTACTGAAATAAAGATGCAAACCAATTTCATCTTTATTGAAAAGCGATTATCGCTAATTTTTGCTTGAGGTAGGGCGCGGCACTTATGACAATTCTCGACATCAGATATAATATTTACATGGCGCAGTCGGTAGGATACGATAGGTAGCGCAACCCTCATCGGCAACCTAGCAAGGGTCTTACAAACGCTACCGCTAAAGCTTTGATATTTTAGACGCTTAGTTTAACACGTTGATAGTCCTCATATGTTTTGAAGATACTGACTAACCAGCGCGATAGAGTAGTTCTACTATCATTTCAATGGCTTTGACAGATGTATCGCAAGAACCATTTGCAAAATTTGAGGGTTTCCAGGAAATATCCTAATACTTTTACTTAAATTAGCCTCGTTGTCAAGTTCACACTGTTAACTAAACTAGCAAACTAACATTGTAGCTCAGTGACCAAAAAAGGATCTTGGCTTCTGAAACGAGAATACGCCACTTAACCCAATCCTGCGCGGTTTCTTGCCAGTCCTCGGCTTGAAACTTACGCAGATCCGTCTCAACCACGTCTCCCCAGCGATACCTAGGACGGCCTACCGGTTGACGGCCGGTTGGTCGCCCCAGATAGGTATGCCCTTTTCAGTGCACGATCCTCTTCCATTCTATGTAGATGACTGAGCCAGCGAAGCCTATGGGACTTTTTACTCCGATAATATTGGGCTCGGCCATCAACTCCTCAATCTCCGCTTTGCCCCGAATCTTCCACGTGCCATTTTCTCTTTTAGTTGGTCCCATGATCTTTCGAAGCACTTTCCGTTCCACCACTAGGAGTTGACTTTCCTCCTTGAGTGTTAGTATCCAAGCTTCACACCCATACATGAGGATAGGCCTTATGACTGTTTTATATATCCTCAGCTTCGTGTTCCTGCTGAGGAGCCTGGACACTAAGACCTTGTGGAGGGATGCACTACACCGTAATTATTTTTTTAAATTAAAAAAGGAAATTAATGATTATTAAATCTAAACATACCTGTAGTTTGTGCCATTTTGAAAGCTGTTGCGATTAGTAATACTGAACTCGTGTATAACCTATATCACTGTAATACGTTCTTCAGATAATAGGTACCTAATATGCTATTATTTTACCAGCATAAAGTAAAAGTACTATTTTATAGGTACTTCAGAGAAAACGGTGCTTCATTTCTCAAATAAAAACGTTTTATTATATCCATTCAAGCAAACATACCTAGAGTGAATGAGGCGGTATACGATATAAAATAAAATGTCAGAATATATAAAACAAATAGAAAATACCCTCATATTATTGGAAGTGAAAGAATGTAAAACAACATAAACATTAATGTTTGATAACTTCAGAACTTCCGAGCTCTTATAGAATAGAAAATAATTTCCTAATGGTTTCGAGAAAATCCTCAATACACGGGCAGACGCAGACGTCAAAACACACGAAATATGATGACGACGCCTCCCAGAGGACCCCACCTCGCCGTGCTACGTGCCCTATTCCCACTTCACTCTTACCACACTAAACTCAATCTAATCCCTAGAAAAATAAGGTTCAATTTTGAATGAAATGCGAATCAAAAAAGATCATTCCATATCTAGAATTAGGTCGAAGCTACACAGGTGTTTGCATCTTTTGACATATTGATAAACGGCCCGGCGTCGGATTTGCTGCTAGCCCTGTTATTTATATTGATATTTTGCGCCGATACGGGCTAATAAATAAAAAATATGGAAGTGGTAGAAACGCGGGTTTTTCTGATAAAAACTACCGTTATCGTCGGGTGTAGGGACCATAAATCATTTTTATGCCGCTCAGTACCAACGAATATTATTAGAAAAGTGTTTGTTAAGATTTCATTTGTAACGAGTCAGGGATAGGGTTTCTTTTTTTAATGTCGTAAACCGTATCCCATCGTAAAGTTTGCTGCTTTTAGGGTTCCGTACCAAAATGGTAGAAAAGGAACCCTTATGGTGCGACTCTGTCTGTCTGTCTGTCTGTCTGTCTGTCTGTCTGTCCGTCTGTCACAGCAAGATATCTCAGGATCTACTGATGCTATCGACTTGAAATTTGGAATAGTGTTAAAAACCGCTAATCCGAGCCTATGGGACAGAAAAAAAAATCTTATACCTATTTTACTTTTTTTTTAAAGGGGACCGAAATGCGATGTCATAAATCAAAAGTTGAGCTAATATATCGAGTGGGATATCAAATGAAAGGGCTTAATATGTAGATTCCAAAACAATTTTTATTTTTTTTCTTAGACATGTAGTTTTTGATTGAAGACAAAAACCGTTAAAAAAAATACCGTTCCCCCCCTATTATCTCCGAAGATACTGAACAGAAAAATCTGCAATAATTACCGATTATTAATATTATACTAAATATAACAGGAAAAATAAAACGGTTTTCCTAACTTGCAGCGTTTTTTAGAAATTTGCAAAAATAGTAAGACAACCTTATTTGCTCCTACTAAACTAACCGCGGCATATGTCGATGTATGGGGACAACAGTTTCACAAGAGCAAAGTTAAGTTTGTCCCACCATACAGTTTTTCTTGAATTATTCACGTATCTACTGACGAGTTTGTACGGAACCCTCGGTGCGCGAGTCCGACTCGCACTTGACCGGTTTTTTTTTCCTTCAACTGGTCAGTGCACTTACAAGGAAAGGTACCCAACTGTCCGGCTCCGATTTGATTTATTTTGATATAAGTACAGTCAACCAATTTGATTCCTAGGCCACTATAGAACTTTGTCGCATTAACTAATACAGAATTACAACGTCAGTACGGGTCAAACGATTGATTGATTCATTGTGACATGGTTCTATAGTGGCCTAGGAATCAAATTGGTTGACTCTACGTATGTTAGAGAGTAGCCTAAAATAAAAGACGCGTATTTTTTAGGGTTCCGTAGCCAAAATGGCAAAAACGGAACCCTTATAGTTTCGTCATGTCCGTCCGTCTGTCTGTCTGTCTGTCCGTATGTCACAGGCATTTTACTCAAAAACTACATGATAGATATTGATGAAATTTGGAATATAGGTGTCTTTTATGAGCCGCTACTTAGTTTGGTATATAAATAATTAAAATAAATATTTTGTTAAAGACAGTAATTTTTTTTTTTCAGCAAATATCAACGTGTGGTACATAGTTCGACAGCTCTTTAAAAAACACTATTAGGTTCCTAAGTAATGTTTTTGATTAAGTGAATGTATTCGGAAATAATCGCTCCGAAAGTTGTGTAAATTGTGTCCCCCCCCCCTCTATTTTCTAAACCGTGCGCCCGAAAAATATGAAAAAAATCACGAGGGTAACGCTTAATTAATACTTTCAACGAAAATTATTTTCAACAAGATCGAATGTACCGTTTTTGAGTTATTGCCGATAAACTGCGCTTCTCAACAAAAGGACGTAATTGCTATGAAGATACGCTCTTTTGTTGTTGTACTTTTTTTACATCGTATTTTGTACCTTATAGTTACGGCTATGGAACCCTACACTGAGCATGGTCCGACATGCTCTTGGCCAGTTTTTCATTTTACAATGCTGGTTATAGATGTCCAGTACTGGTAAATGGCCTTTTCCTACCCGAAACGCGGAAACGAAATCCTACTTCCTGCCTGGTCATTGGAAGATGTAAAATTAC
This sequence comes from Eudemis profundana, assembly GCA_947034925.1. Classification (NCBI taxonomy): domain Eukaryota; kingdom Metazoa; phylum Arthropoda; class Insecta; order Lepidoptera; family Tortricidae; genus Eudemis; species Eudemis profundana. The sequence continues at coordinate 18,336,796 of OX344803.1, forward strand.
ACTCCGGGCGGTACTAAAAAAATCTCAGATCGATACCACTTACTTTTGCCAGCCCAACGCCTTCAAGCTGCCACAGGCTGGTCACAAACGGGCAACTAGCCCACCTAAGATCCACCATTACGGGAGCTATCGCTTTCGCCACTACCACCACCATTAGTGAGCAGCGTGCCCTGGCTCTGTAGAGCTAGGGTAGAGCCTTCTACGCGCAGCAACTGGTCGCTAAAGCTGACCAAGCTACTAGTCAAGATTAAAAAAAAAAAAAAAAACAGGTCGATACAAACACCTGCGAACGGGGCAATCCTTATTCTACTGCTGTTGTACTATTAATTACAATGTATCAATGACCATAGTAGCTACTTAAGTACCTACTGCTAGACTAACTAACGCTCGAACGACGAGAAGATTTTTCTACCCGGAAATCTGCGCATAATCGTTAAAGCAAAGAAAACGAGAAAACGCACTATGATGATGATTTAAACCCGGCCAATACTGCTTACACGCATGTAAGATATTCGTATTTTACTGCTGCAATAATAATCCAATCCAATTTGGATTACTTCCAAGCGAAGTTTCCAAAATTAACGAAAACATAAAAAGGCTTGCGCATCAAGTTTCATCACTGTCGGAGCCATTCTGGCTTGTCTTGGAGTTTTGTTATAGTTTATTTCTTGTTGGATAAATGTGTGCAAAGAATGTTGGTGGTAAATCTTTTAAGTTGTGAAGTAACGCTCAGAATCAGAACGAATGTGCTCGTACTTATCACAGAAATAGGTATTTGCCTTTACCAGGATTTAAACACGATTAAACACACAGAAATATTAGCCTTACCTAACCAGGATTTAAACACGGTTCAAAACCTCATGGATCAAATCATCAGAGTTGAATTTAGAGAGATATATACGAATTATTATGAAAAATACTGAAATTGATATACATGTGCCTATAATATTTGAGCACCAGCAAGATGGTCTGACTCCGTTAAGAAGTTGTTTGGCGGCAGCTTGCAGTACGCAGTTCACACGGCATATGACCCTCTGGTGACAAACAATATGTGGTCGCGCTCTTCAGTAATGAGGAAACGATGAAGAATATTTGAGGAGTTCCCTCAGTTTGTCACGGATCCCATCATCAGAAGCGGATTTTGAAAAAAAATGGGACCTAGACTTGGGAATCTGGAAGCCTTTCAACGGTTAATTAAAATAACAAAAATATATAATCTACTAGAGAACCTCCTTTTCGTGAAATAGGTTAAAATGTCAAACAAATTTGTTCGGACTAGTCTATACATTTGATGCCACACTACTTAAACTAACCGTTTCAAATACACCCGTAAGTATATCCAGAAGCGACATATTGTAGACACATGTAGATACGGGAAACACGGCTGTTAATTAAGAAGCATGGGCGGTGAACGATAGCACCATGCGTCTTTGTCGTCAGCAGGTGACGTGGCGACAAAACGTATTGTCGACGAGACGAATCGTCGGTTAAAGCGACGAATTGTCGGCGTCAAGGACTTAATTAGCGGAGTTAGTTTGGATGATTGAGGAGTCTAGGCCGCAGGTCATTTTATACCTGCACAAACAGTATTTCAGACGAGGTACATTTTTACAAATGTGAACAAACATTTTTTAGAAGTTTGTAGTAACGCATTGAATCAACTCTTAATTACCTAGTGTTTTATTACGATAATGTAGACGGGTGAAAATGTGAACGCTGGATGGAAATTCCAATCAGTATTCCAAACAGGAAATATTTCTTAAATCGCGCCGTACGGCATGCGGTGAATTCACACATATCCACATGTCAATGCGACTCCGTACCATCTGTCGCGAATTTCTTTTGTCAGGCCTGGTAGAAAACGTCACTTTATGCCTCCAAAAACGTTATATTCTAACAGTTACACCATAAATCGGCTGCAATAGACGCAAAGGCTAATGATGATGAATTCCCTACGGCCGTAAACCGATTAGAAAACAAAGTGTATAATCAAAGTGTGTGTGAAGGTGTAGCCGACAGAGTCTGCCCCCCGAAGATATACAGCAATTTACCCAAAGAACTGTAAATTCTTGGACATAAAGATAAACACAGACCATAAAGAAAACAAAATTGAACTGGTGAGTCTCTCTCCAACAGAACATTATTTAACTTCTCAGTTAAATAAATAAACACATTCTGCAGTTATAAGCCCGTTAAGCACCTAATGCATCTTAGTTCGCAATACGTCAAAATGTCGCGAAGTCTATTTCATATTTCAGGTACACCATTAGGGTGACAATATTAAATATCCTGTGAGGATATTTGATGTATTGCCGCATTATAGTCTAGGTCTGCAGAGCTGGCGAGAGTCCAGTAGCTAGGAAAGGGTGGTTACACTTTTGGTTTTACAAGGACTATTTAACCAGAATGCCGCGAATCTTTATAAATAAATAATTGCTTCATGTATCAACCAGCGTTAGGCGACCATTACCGACGGATCATCACCGATTTGGCTGTTTTTTGTGTTCGTAATTTTCAAGACAGTAATATCGCCTCGCCTGCTTGTATAAAATGAAAAAGGTTTAATAGTCGCGCTCTCGGAGCATTTAGCATGATTTTTGTGTTCGGTTTAATTATTCTTTATTTCATTTCATCATAGAGTGATCATAGCGTTGAATATTAAATAACTATTTAGATAGAGATTAGTACGGAGCCAATTACAGCAACTCACATAAGATATTGATTGCCTACCTTATGGCACCTTTCTTAGAAGTTTATGTGATCATCTAATTTCCAAATATATATTTACTCGTACATACAGAAGCCAAAGAAATGCAATTGAAACAACTAAGTCTACACTTTTAGCAGTAGGTAGTTTTGATTGTTTTTTACTTTAAGCTTTTAGTTTTATTTTAGCTTTTTGTTTCTACTATTGTTTAATTTCTACAATAATAAATTAAATAATTGAAACAGTCTATATTAGAGTTTAGTTAGTAAATAAAATGCAATCACACAAATATTATAGCTAATAAACTTTTCGGCGTTATTTGCTATTGATAATTTACGAGACTGTCCCGGTGCTGGTGTGGAGATGGTCACCGTCTTGCCATCTCAAGACCGTGTTTACCCAATCGCCCTCCTCGAGTTACCTGGAGGCAACATACAGTCGTCTATTGCTAACAGCAAGGACCATTAAAACATGAGGACTGTCATTCACCATACAAAAAGCTGTTCCCCGATATTTACAACGCCATCTATGTATAAGCTTGGTTTAAGAATTATATTATTTACAATTATTCAACTTTGCAAGCGTGAGCGTGACACAGTACTTAAATGTTAGAATTTATTTATTATTAGCTGTTTACTACGAACTAATTGTTACTTTGTTCAATTATAACATCGTTAAAAGTTTTATGCCACACCTGGCCATAAAGTGGCTTTTTCCGCACGCTGCGCGTACGGAAAAAGCCGCTTTCCGGCCAAGTGTAGACATAAAATGATGTACACAACACGTTAGGTAATAAAGAAAGCCCTCGATCGCATATTTACGTCCCTCGCTTGCAGCTCGGGCCGGAAACTTCTGCGATCTCGGCCTTTCTTTGTATTACCACCCTAGTAGTGTAATGTACTATAGTTTTTTAGTGCCATCTAGTTTTTCTAGTCTAGTATAGTTTTTGCCTGGATATCCCCTTGCGGTCGGGGCACGATCCAGAGTATGGAGAATGACAGTCCTCTTGTTTTAATGGTCCTTGCTAACAGGCTCGCGAGTTCACTATTGAGATTTTTAGGTTTTGGTCTCATCATTATCATAGAAGAGTGCTAAAGAGAGCAAGATAGATATTTCGTGGCTGTAAGTTTTTTTTTGTGGCTGTAAGTTAGGTCGTAAGTTTTGGAATATGCGTCACGGTTTGGTTGAAAAACAAAGTCTAACTGTTGGTCAAAGGTTTCGCCCTATTAGGGCGGTTGGCCGTAGCCGCCATAATTTCAAATTGATAAACAATACTAATATGGCTAAATGTAACTAATGTGGAAAATCCTTCTTCTTGATGGCCTGGGGGTGGCTATGTACCTACCAGGAACAACATCTTGGAACACCAAGGTCAATCCTAGAAGGTGTGTCGTTTTCAAAAAACATGTCCGTAGTTAAGGCTTTATTAAACAAAGTGTTTAGTGTGTGTATACATTTTTTGGTAACTTTCGTTACACAAAGGGACAACATTAACACTTTTTTTAATAAAACCCTAACTAAGAATAGCTTTTTTTAAACGAACTAGATGTCGGCAACATCTAGAATCTGCTAGGGGTTCTGGTATTGGATTGGCAAGAGTAGTGCCTTTAACTCATCACGCAAAATAGGCACAGGAGTTCCAGAAAACTAGCCTACGTAACCCCTATTCTTCCCCATATGTTCCCACGGTGTTGCGTGAAAGCCGAAGGCGCTGAGTCGGCGCGCAAACTGCTCGCCTGCCATAACCTAAACAACTCAAAAATTTCAAATTATATTTATTTATTGCAGTACCATATTGACATTAAGGTGTTACAAATATTTTGCGTACAATGGCTACCCTGTTAGGGTGTGGCAATGTCTTAAGTGCTAATCTTTAAAGCTAGGTTTCTTCCAAACATAATAACTATCAAAGTCACATTTCTTAAATTATGCAATAATTGGATTCATAAAATTACAAATAACATACATAAAATTATTATTTCCTTACCTGACCGCAAATTGCAGTGCACCAAGCGTGGTTATTTCTGTTTCGACTTCTCTAGCCGCGTCATAGATAGTGGCCTGTAACTTCACAATACTCATAGTATAATAGTTGCGTTTATAACGTTTTTCTTCCCCGTGTGTCCCGCGGTGTTTTGCGACGGCGGCCGACGGCGCTGAGACGGCGCTGAGTCGGCGCGCAAACAGCTCGCCGGCCATAACGTAAACAACTCAAAAATTCCCTTACCCGCGGCCCGATGTAATTTCAGCGAGCTGCAGTCGCTGAACGCGGTTATTTCGGTTACATTTCGGTTACGATGCAACGAGTTGCGCTGAATTAAAGATTACGACTGGAAACGCGGGTTTGTGTTGTGTATTTGCGTTAAATGTGGTTAAAAGTACTATTTGCTTAGTACACAAATGTCACCACGGTTCAAAGCACCTTCTTTTTGTAAATAAAAGAACTGTTGCAGCTGTCAATGGGTCGATTTTTTTTCCAACTAAATTAAAGATAAATAATGTTTTTTTCATCACACTTGCTCGAAAATGGTGTTGTTACACGTAGGTTTTGCGGGCCGTAAATGACCTATTACGCCCTAGGGCGAAATGGTTTTCTTTTTAAATTTGAAACGATGGTTCTGTTTTACTCTTATTTGTCATGTTCAAAGGAAACGCCAATTTACTTTTTTAAGTTTTATTACTGAAATATTTATTTAAAGAGAACTGTTATTGCAAATACATGTAAACACATATTTCTGTAACATTAATTGAATGTTTAAATAGTGCATTTCAGTATTTTGCAAATATAAAATCAACCATTTTAAGTCTACCGCTATGGTTTCCGAACGTGACTTTACATTCGCATTGTCTATGGATATATTCACTAATGTCACTGTCAGTTTTACAATTTTATTTAGGTTAAGTAAGGTTATTTTAATCAGATTTCCTCACAAGTGTGATGAAAAACATTGTGTGTGCCACGGGCGGTAAAGGAATTACAAACTCGTGTTATTAAAGCCCTCGGCTTCGTCTCGGCCTTGTAACAAACACTCGTTTGTAATTCCTTACTTACCGCCCTTGATACACAATGTACTATTTTTTTTCCGGTGGCAACCTCTGGTCGCGACTTTCATTCCTTTCTTACTTAATATAGCGGCAAAGCAATACAACGAGGATCTTGGAGAGAGATCTAGAGGTCGCCTTTTTACTCTATTTTCCACCTCACGCCAGTCGGGTATTTTGAAGGTACTATGGCCTATTTCGACTTCATCACGTTTATTCATTTATTTTTTATTAAATTAGTCATTAAAAAACTCAGCGCGGTTGAATATTGTCCAACTTTAACGAGCAAACCATCTCTCATCCCTATTGGTGTTTGATTTGTTACATGGAACATGACAGAGTTACTAAATTTCACGATGAAATGCGCCGCTTTTCAATTCGGAACACATTTAATTTTGTTTGACTTTTGCGTTCGTATGTCGACGAGTTTTAAAATTAACCCGCAATAAAATAAACCGGCATTAAGCCGGCGTGATCGTTATTGCTGTTACAATTCAAAGTAAAAAATAAAAATGAAAACTTTAATGGTACCTATATCGCTTTAGGTTATTTCGGGGATGTGTTGGAGCCTCATTTAGTGAATAGGTATACTGGGTGCCTCTGACCATCGGGTTTGAAATAAGGTAAACGTCCCAGTGTTTGACATGCTAATACCCAAAAATTGACACCCAGCTACGACTATTGCTAATGACTTAACATTCAAGATGGCAACTAATAGGACAGTGTCGAGCAATTGGACGTCTACCGTACAAGGAATAAAATTTGTTTGGTTTACTCCTCGAAGTGAACATTTGTTGAGAAATTTAGTTTCCGATAAATTCTTCTAGATTTTTTCTCTTTAAGTATGCCAGTAAAAATAGTTTGTTATAGAAATTAAACGTTTACTTACTTTAATACTTTTTTTGACTAAAATACTGTGTCATAGATTAATATCGTTAAGAAAAAGTACAAACATACAGATTACCTATAAATATTCATTAAAAGCTGTGTGAATGCATGTCAAAACATCTAAGTTTATATGTAAACGTCGATGATGTCATATCTGGTGTAGTGTTCAGCACTGGGAATATTATAAAATGAAATACAATTAGTATGGAGGTACACAGAGCGGTTGATTGATAACGACTGTCTGGCCTTACGGGTAGTTTGGCACTGACTGACGTTTCCCGTCAACCGACCGTATACATTTATTTATATATATATTTAACCAATCTGTAACTACACATATTCCGTAGACACTACATCTCTTCCTTTTTTTCAAGTGTTTATTTTACAGGCAGGTAATTATAATCAGGTTTATTATCACATTAATAAATTTTGTTTTATTGTGTTATCAACTGTACATATTGATGAATACAATACCGATTCGAGCTAATTTACTACGATAATTTATGTCGAGCTAATGGGAGTTTTAGTTGTCGGTTCGCTACCCCTAGCCCAGCTAAGAAGACTCCGACAAGAAACTTAGCTGAGCCCGACCATGGTCGGAGTGAATTTAATCCAGGATATTCTGGTCCTGGGGAACATCGCGGTCCTTATGTGATGCTGTCACGAGGTCGAGGTCGAGGTCGAGGTCGCCCTCACCGGCGGGGTCTTGTATCCTGTAGACTTCATATTGTTACAACACGTGGTAATCTGGCTTTGATCCATGCGTATTGTAAGTTTTATATTTAGTAAATGTTCACGTATTAACATTTTTGTACCATCTGATACTTTGTATTTCCAATTTACATCCATGTATTTCAGGCGAAATAAAGTTTCTGAAATTAAATTGCAGTTAAATTGTTTTTATAAAATGTTAATATTCTTCCTGATTACTCTCAATATTATTCTCGTGCTTTCCTTCCTTCCTTTCCTTTAATTTTACTTTTCCAATTTGTGTGTCTTCATCTGGGTCATTTGGTCCATATTCAATACCTAATCTAGGTGATTTTACCTGTAATTTGCCCCGGTGGAACAATCTATTTTGGACCGACAATTAACTCCTTGGAAAAAAAAAGTTTCCTAATAAATTAATCACAATTACAACCATTATTCATTGAAAATCTTCCATTCTGACCCAAAAGATTATAGTGCTATAACGATATTATAAGTGCGCCATTTGAATTGACGGCTTGTAACGGCCATAAAATAAAAACATCATTCATGAGTAATTGTGTAAGGTTTTATAATAAACTGCCAAGAACCGCAACTGAATTGTCTATTAACAAATTCAAGAATTTTGTAAAGCGTAAACTCATTTCCAAAGCTTATTATAGCACACAAGAAGACTACATTATATTTTTATTTTTATTTTGATGATCATAGTATAAAATCATGTAAATTGACATTGTGTAATTTATACTGTATTTTTATATTATGAAATAAATAAATCAAATCAAATCATGAATGATGAAACACCGTAGGATTAATTACAACTGAAAATTATTTTAAAATAATGTATAATTAGTTGTTTTTCTGTTATTGTACTTGCCAATTTTTTGACACTTAGAGATATATACATACATAATATCTCATATCTCATATACATCTCTAAGAAAAACGGTATTAATTTTATTTTAATGTGATAGCACAAATGTGTCTGATTTAATCTTAATACAAAAGAGATGTATAAGGACTTTAAGTAACATACGTAATTGCGAATCGTGTAGACCTCATTTTGTTAAATTAAAAATCCTAACACTAACAAACATCCTTGTATATTCTCGAGACGTGTAAATTCGTGCGGAAGCACCCTAGTCTATACACTCACTCTAAAGATATTATCTATAAAGGTACTCATAGTTTACGACCAAGAAACAAACTGGTACAAGCTGCAGTCGCCAAACTCAAAATGAACTCTAACGGACCGAAATGAATTCCATGTCGATAAAAATATAAGTATAATAATTTACCGAGTACGATTTCAGCCGAAGATAAGTACACAACTTTTGTTGAAAAGCTGAAAAAACTATCTATTGTCTCAAGTTTCTTTTTTTTTTTTTTTTTTTTTTTTTTATGTAAAGGTATATTTAAATAAGTAGATTAAGTTAATCTTAGTATATGCTACTCCCTACCAGCAGGGTCCATGTTGAACTTTATAAGTACTTGTAACATCTTGTAATACCATGTTGTGCATAAAATAAATGAAATGAAATAATTTACTTTTAAGTTATATCATGTGAGTCGCAGAATGTTTACATTTCTGTAAGATATTTTAGTAAACAGTCCCATTTTATATTTCGACGTTTGGAGGCCCTTTACACCTCCAAAACATAATATTTTGAGAACAGAGACTCTTTACATCTCCATTAATATTACTATCAATATAATTTCTATTATTTTAATTGCCTTGTTTTGAGGCCAAGAGGCCTTTTACATCTCTAAAAATGTAGTTTTAAGTTTATTGTAACGTATTCATGAAATCGGATATAATAATGTCATACTTGTTGTTATATTTAAACATTTAAAAAAAAGTGGCGAGTTTCTTCCGGCGCTTCTTCTGACCAGAAGCAAGCGCCAAAAGAAAGAATAGAATCAGACTTCTTCTAGAATCAGATTTCTTTTTTCAAGATTAGGTTTGGTGAACCATTTGCATGACCCTTAAATAAGAGTAGGTAAGTTTTACCTTGTTGCATGTTCTTTTGTTAAGAATAGGTATGATGTACCTTTTTGTATGCATTTAGGTAAGTTATACCTTATAGCATGCATGCTCTTTTTTTCAAGATTAGGTTTGGTGAACCATTTGCATGACCCTTAAATATGAGTAGGTATATTGTACCTCGTTGCATGTTCTTTTGTTAAGAATAGGTATGATGTACCTTTTTGCATGCATTCCTCATTTTTTTTTTTTTTTTTTTTTAGTAGGTTTGGTGTACCATTTTGCTCGAGCCTTTAGAGAGAGTAGGTTAGGTGTATTGTCTGACCGCCGACTCAAGAGTAAAGGGTTATCTATTATAGAAAGAGTGTAAGTGATTTCTTACGTATACAAAAGCTAACGTAATAGTTAGTACTAAGGTACAATATCAAATGACAGCGCAAAAATTGCAAATGCAATAAAAACATTGGAGGGTAGGGTTGCAACAATCAGGAATTTTCACTAGTACCAGTTCCGTTGAATCTGGTTTAGTGTTTTATGGTTGTGTTTTAATATTTTACTCACTTTTATTACAGTTTTGACAACCCTATGCAGGTGTGAAGATAGCTTTTGTATTTAGAACATAAAAAGCATTTTGAACTTAACTAGAAAGTGTTTAGGTCGAAATTCACTACTTCGTATTACGACTTGTCACCTTTCGAAGTAATAATGCTATTGTAATAAGTTTTATGGCTTTTTACTCCAACGGCGCCGGACAGACTACACCTTGTTACATATCTCAGACTTAGACATGATATACCTTTCATTCACCCTTTTGTATGTGTAACCATACGCAGCAACCATTTCTATGAAACTGGTAGTTAGTATTTTTTATGGATATCCCCCTTTTACTGCTACAGTAAGCTCGCAACATGTAACTGTGCGTGAGTGTGTAGAAATAAACAAAGAAAATATACGTATTATTAATAATTTTCATCACGAGTTTATTTAGACATGTTTGAAGTTCTAAATGAACTAGATAGTTAATAAAGTTCTAAGGTAATATATGGAAATGTACTTGTTAAGTGTGACACTCTTTTACACGTAATAACAAACAATATTCATATTTTTAAGAAATCAACAATGAATACTCTTTCCTTTATGCTATATAAATAATGTCGGCGGTACCTAGGTTTTTATCCGTAGGTACATTAAACCGATTACATATTAATATAATAACATCGTCATTACAACCGTTATACCGGATGGGCAACGCGCATGCGTCACTTCCAGTAAATGAAAGCATCCATAGATTACGTGCGCTAACCGTCAGGAGGGTTTTATGCATATTTGCCACCGACGCGTACATAAAAGTACAATGTATTAATTAGCGTATCAACAGCGACACCCCCAGCTGGCCATTGGTACATAATTTCCTGTTATAGCATGACCTTAGCTCTTTATAACTTTTTAATACACTTGCTCAAAAAGTGGTACTTTTCGTAGCTGTAAATCGTGCGCAAAGTTGTATTTTGCGCACTAGTGCTTTTTACTTTCCAGCAAATTTTTTGAACACTAAATAACACATTTATTTGCAAAAAGTAAAGTACAAAGTAATAATAAATATATATCTTGCTTTTTCATGTTTAAATTTAATTAAATTCTGTATGTTTATTTTCAAAATAATTTCTTTTGATTAGGCTGAATGGTGACAGCTGGTGCCATGATTTTGTTTCACCGACATTTTTTCGCAAATGTATTAAAAAACGTCGTTTGATACACGTGCGGAAGCGTCATTTCCACTCGTCCCAAGTATTTACCCTCGCCTAGCGGCTCGGGCCAATACACCTCGGAACTCGTGAAAAATGACATACTTTCCGCACTTGTATCAAAAAGTACTAAACCAGTTTCGTAGATGGAAGGAGGTACAATAGTTATAATCGGGGCGAAACATTCTCATTGAGTTGATTTGTTCTGTAAACATTCCTGCCCAGATACTATTTAACCATAATTTTTAGTCAGAATTTATCTGTATGTCGCCAGACAGGATTAAGTGAAAATGAGTCGAAGAGATTTGTGGAGTCACGCTCCTTTTTAGGGTTCCGTAGCCAAAATGGCAAAACAAAACCCTTATAGTTTTTTTTTTTTTTTTTTTAACTCGGCTCTTACTCACAGGCATTCGTCATTGTTGTGCAAAATGTAGCAATGTTTATGCAAATCATTTCTGTTTTTCTCACTGTTGTTGACTGCACTCGATAATGACCGTCATACTAAGGCTTTTGAAATGTAGGTAAATATTCATGCTTAATTAACGAAAGTTACAACAGTACAATGTTACTCGGTCTATATAGGTGAACCCTTTGACCTTGAACTTATCATTTGTTTACGTTTTAAGTAGCTACTTCAAACATTACCTACTTTTTCGTTTTTGATGCAATTATAAACGTCATGATTTGTGGTTAGATTTTGAGAAATACCGTATCAACCATTGAATATCGTCAACAACAGTAGACTACATACACAACAATAACATTTATTTCTGTGGTTAGCTTTAGTATCCATGGATAAAAATTGTACTTTTATTTGTGCAACCAATCAGTAACCCATAGGCCTTACCTTTTGTAACATGAAATTGTCATTTATTTACTATCAAATTCTAAAATTCGAATTAATTCATGCATTAGAAAACAACTATAGTGTCAATTTATAATAGATGAACATTCGCCTGCGGCTTCGCCGGCGTTATTTCGTTATTATCCTAAGGGAACTCCTTACAGGGATATAAAGTATCCTGGGTTTCACTCCAGGACTTGGTCTACTTGCATGCCGAATTTTAGCTCGAATTCATGCATTTGACACTGCGATATTTACTAACAACCTCCAAACACCTAAACATCTAAGAAACATTTCCACAAACTTTACGTCTTCACCGTGAAAATAGAACGGCAAAATTGAACATAGTCGCGTATCCCTAGGAATAGGGTGATTTGATCTAATAAAAATAAATTATTCTAGTCGGGTTCTGCTCCCCAAAGTTGCTAGCAAATAAATCTATAATATTTATTTCCGTGTCTTTAAATATCTTTAAATGTCGAAATCAATCATAATCTTCATTTGTTTAAAATAAAGAAATACGAGTACACACGCACGGACGACGAATTTGGGTCATTGAAATACCGCCATATTTCCTAAAATACTTCAAGAAAAGGTTGTGATATTATTGAAGCCTGTTTTGATAATATAAATGAAATGTAAATGAAACAAGTGTCAAATATTGAAAAAACACCTATTTCTATTATTTAAATTACGGTGACCCGAATTCTTTGACCGCGAGTGTATTTTAGCACTTGTTGTGACACTATAAAACTAGTTGCATTATCTATCATTTACTCTTTTGTTCTTTTTTTTCCAACAATTGCTTGTGATTTCACTACAAACATTTTATCTAAAGTAGCACATACCTACGCGTCGAGGTTTGTCGAGCAGTTGCCTTACTAAATACGATTGCATAAATCTTCTATGTAGGTACTTATCTTGAACGAATCATTAAAATGTTCGTTGTTGGAGTACGATGGTCTCCTTTACTATTATTAACCTATTGGTCACTGATTTGTTTGCCATAATTTTGTGCACACAATTTACTCACAAATTCATCCTAGTCGCCAATGTAGTGTTCAGCACTGGGAATATTATAAAATGAAATACAATTAGTATGGAGGTACACAGAGCGGTTGATTGATAACGACTGTCTGGCCTTACGGGTAGTTTGGCACTGACTGACGTTTCCCGTCAACCGACCGTATACATTTATTTATATATATATTTAACCAATCTGTAACTACACATATTCCGTAGACACTACATCTGGGGGCACGGTAGTGCCCCCGCCAAGTCGAGCAAAACAAAGGTATCAGAATTAACCAAAACATAAAACGGCTTACGCATCGAGTTTCGTTAATGTCAGAGCCAATCTCCGTTTGTTTACGACATCTGCTATATTTCATCTCTGCAAAGGTAATTGGATAAAATCGTTACAAATAAATAAATTCGTAACACTTCTTTACAGACTTTTGTTCAATTTCAGTGAAAGTAGGTACAAGTCATATAGAAACTTTAGCTCCTTAGCGCTTAGCTTATATGACTTGTACACTTTTGCACCAGACCTAGAGATTAAAACCTTTAAATACAGATGTATGTTGCAACAATCCTTTCTTACTGTTAACCTACGTTGGTTATATTGTACTTTAGATGTAGCTTCTAGATTATGAAGTAAAGTTTGGGAAGCTAACGGCTATTTTTTGATTTGCCGCCCACTTAGATATGATAAAAATCTTTCAGTGACCCCACGACGCAATGGGGTACCGGAGGGTGCAAATGGAAGCTGACGTAGCTTGGAGACGCAGATGCTCCTGCTAGCGTGATTTGGGGATAGTACCATTTGCCAGGAATATACTAAGTAGTTTATAAGAAAGCTGGCGATTCTACAATCACTAACGATGTTAAAGTTCATGTCGTGGTTGATTTGAGTACGCAAATTAAATCATGTGACCAAGAAGGAAATACATTTCTAACTTGTTAAGACTGATTGAATTATATTGCAATAGGACAATGTCAATGATGCTGCAATCGAATTAATCATGCAGATAATATCTATTTGTATTATAGTTCAAATTGTGAATTAAGTTTTTATTTTCAAAAGCTATAGCGCCCCCCTGGATAACATCAACGCCCCCTAATTTCGTGCAAGGCCCCCCTGTGAATAAGAGGCCTATCTCTCTGTTTGTCAATGTGTTACCTAATGTATAAAGGCTGGCGCTGTACAGGGCTACGCAATGTGAAATGTGCAATGAGTAATAATCACAGAAACCGAAGCTAATATTAAGTAGTTTAAGTTGTGTTTTTTTATTATACATAAATGAGCATTAGAATGAGATAGAAAGATGTTGAATCGATAGCAAGTGTAGACAACAAGAATCGTATTATTTCAGTGTTACCTCTCTCAAAATAGTGCAGGTCAAAAATATATTCCCAATTTCCCACAAATATTAATACTCGCACGAAAGAGATCTTCACATGCCATTTTCATTTATATCCGTTAATACTCAAAAGTACCAGTCCAAATTGTACTGACCGGTCGAGGCGAACGGACTCGCTAATTGTTTCCATTCGGCCAATGATTTCATAATCGGGAATACAGGACCGCGCCGCATCATTTGGACCGTAATGGGAAAATTATATTTCATAACAATTTCAATTCTCGTTACATTCTGTAATATATCAGAATCTATAAAGGCTATAGTTTTGTGCAGATAAATGCTGAACGGTGAAAATGAAGTTAACAATTGATTGGACAACTAATATGGTTCGTATGTGAGTGGGTAATAAAGTGGTGATGTTATTATGCATTTTAGTTTTACGCTCCCCATATTCCGTAATCGGATTAAACTATACCTAGTTTCATTTTAAATTTGAATTTTAATGTTAATAATTTTGCCCACATTTCTTAGTTTTCCTAGGATAGAGGATATTGTACTAAGTTATTTATTTCAGTTTATTACTTATTTCAGTACCTTATTACGTTTTTCTTAAATAAGTACGACTATTCTTTTCCAGCTTCACGATTGTATTCCTTAAAATTGCATAACAAACTGTAATATATGGCAATTTAGGGGATCCCGTTCCACTAAATTCCATTATTCAAGGAAATAGACAAGGAAACCAGCATTGAGCGTTCAGCATTTATTCCTGACTGAAATAATCACATATTGACAGTTATTAATCGTTTAACATAAAATAACGCACGATTTTTCTAATCGAATATGAAATGAAGCTAGTTGAGTAAAGGCTTTTCACACTTTCATAGCTAAGTAGTGTTGTGCGTTGCACATTAATGAGTTCATAAAAATGCCGCGAATGACAATGACAACAAGTGAAATGCGAACACACATTTCCCTGGAGTCAATTGCACAGTGACATCTGCCGTGCACAGGACTAGATTAGACTAGACCCCGCGAGTCCTATTGACGGGCGATTGCTTGCGTTAATCCACTATGAGGCCATTCACACGCCTGTGACGATTAATAAAACCAGATACTATGTTCCTCCCGTGCAAGGCTATGACGTTTAAACTTCATTACGTCATAACTCGTGGCACCAGTATTGTGACGGAGGCATTAAGAACCGGCAGGATGTGGAATTAACTCCCACCTGAGGTGTTCCCAGCGCGCTATGACATGGGGTACTTCAAGAAATGAGTAAAAAGGGCTATCAAAGATCGGCAACGTATATAGGTAACACCCCTGGTGTTGCAGATATCCAAGGGCGATGTTGACTGCTTTCCATCATGCAGCTCGTCTGCTCTCGTCTGCGGGGCTATAAAATATAAGCCACGACCACAGCAGCAGTTTTTCTTCCGACGGAAAGTACATCGGGAGCGCGCATGTGTGCACAAGCAAACATTTACCCATGCGCACCCATGCCACAGTACCGAGTGGACTCACACAGACGCGCGATCGTGCGTCTGCGCATGTGGGCTGAGGCATTCACGTCAGACAATACAAGTCATCTAGACAGTCAGGTTTGAATAAAGTCATATTGTAAGCTTAATAAGCTTGCAAACCCTCATTCTTAGTATTCTCCTTCATTTTACTCAAAAGCACGCGGCATTAGCGTACAAGCATCTAGTTTAGCGTCAAGAGCGATTGAAACCCGCGGAGTGCATTTGAACCCTCACGTTCTATTGAAGGGTAATTCTGGCTTTTGTCAATTGACAGGCTATTCAGGTAACAGAGGCGACGACGCAGGAAGCATGCTGTTCGTGCATGCATTTGTGTTTCAAAGGTCTATCGATTTAAAAGTAAGTGAAAAGCTGTTATTATCGCTATTATGAATTCTTTTTTTATCAACAGAGCTATAACTAGCCACGACCTCGCTTGTCGCGCGACTGAGAATGGCCTGTCACTTTCTCATTATAGTATTGAGTAGAAAGTGATTTTACCTATGTGGGTGTATTTTTGAAACGAGTCTTTTTTCGTAATTTCGCTGGGCAAAATTTTTTTTTCGATATTGGTTAAAATGTCCAGTCACTTCGAAAGACCTTTAAACTGGGATTCTAAATCTGCATGAGGCACCATTCTATTATGAATACTTTAGCTGTAATGAGACTTTGAAATAAAATGTGCCAGCGAAATTATGATGTTGGCAGAGAAATGATGATAACATGCAACAATTAGGTAAGTAAGTGTAAAATTATTGTCCAAGTTATATCCTGCATATTCAATCAGAGTAGGAGTTAAATAAAATAATATATTGCTGTTTAATGGACCATGGGCAAATTTGCCAACTGAAATGAGATACGTATACTCTTAACTGACATATATGTCAGTTAAGAGAGTGTTGCGAAGGCGCAACACGATGATTTTTTACTATAGCGACGATCACCCCAAGAATGGGTTTTTTTTTGGAAAATCGTATTTTGTTTTTTATAATAAGGGCCAAAAAAACAGGCCCCTGTGAAAGACCGCACCGCACTTGCAACCCGCGCGTTTCCGTGTTCGCCTGGTGTCATAGAGTACTACTACTCTGTCGGTTTTTTTTCCTGAGCAATACGTATACTCCATTCCAGTATGGAGATCACACGGAGATTCCACCGCTAGAGTCGCTGTTGTCGTCCATGAGACTGCGGTAGGTTCGTACTATTCTCACTGCGATAGCCCTCTAATTCATCTGAGGTCTTCTTAGGGCGGCTTTATTCTGAACGGTGAGTGCGTCAATCCACACGGGAGCCATACAGAGCCATGCTGAGCAGGACATCGGCATTGGCTGTTGGACCGTCCAATATTAGTCAGCAGCCGATTTAGGTCGCGTCGTTCTACGATTGATGCCTTGGCCGCACTCAAGGTTCGGTGCGACGAGGCAGTTGAGAGAGGGAAGGTAGTTAATCTCACTAGACGTCAAGAACGCATTTAACAGCTTTCCGTTCGAGACCATACTGGGAGCCCTCCGATTTTGCGGAGTGCTGGGATATCACCGGTGTCTATGTATAGAGCAGGACTACCTCCGAGACAGGGTGGTCCGATGGGAGATTGGAGGGCGCAGACGGGAGGCTCCACCATCGCCTCGTTGGGTACGTTGCTCCGCAGGGCCCTGTGTTGGGGCTTGTACTGTGGAACGTTGACTTCGACTGGCTGCTCCGCGGTCCGCTCTTCTCCGGAACTAGCGTAATTTGCTATGCTAATGATACGCTCGTCACAACCCGGGGCCGGACATATCAAGAGACTGCTTGGCTTGGCGAAGTCTCACCCTTGGCGGCAGGTGAAGCTTCAAACTTCATTTCACTAAGCTCGCTCCCAGATTGGTGAGTGCAACCGTGGCACTCGGTAAACTCCTGCAAAACTTGGGAGGTGCACGTGCCGCGTGTAGGCGTCTACTTCGGCGTTGTCCGAAGCCCTATAGGGCACCCGTGTGGGTGGATGCTCTTACTGCCGGAAACAAAACCCTTCTGCGTAGACCGCAGAGGGCGATAGCATTGAGGGATGGCATTGTCAGCACTGCGGCGACTCTCTACAGCACTCCATCCGGCTTAGAGGCTGCAGAAACCTTTCAAAGGCGATCAGCGGCTGGTTGGGGAAGAATAGACGAAGCGCGAGAATAGTTTCTGGCTATACAATACAATGTAGTCACTAACTTGTAAGGCCATCCATGGAGAAGGCCCATTACCTGGCCCATTACTGCCTAAAGGAGGGGATCTTTCCGGAAGGCTAAGCCCCCTCAGGAAGATGTTGAGTCCTGCATACTCCTCGGAGTATCGTCTCAACATCCTACTGGATGAAGTCGGGAAGCTCTTCGAGAGAATGCTAGCGTTCCGCATCATCCAGCATCCGGAGGGCCCACGGGCCCGAACATTGTGACAGTTTGGATTGCGTCCACCATGGACGCCATAAACTCCCTGGGGAAGTCCTCAGGACGGTTAGAGACTACACAACCAGAAGAGGAAAGGGTGAGTAGGTGTAGACATCGGTAGTGCTCTACAAAATGAGGGGAGCTTGGTGACCGCAAGGAATGCAGTGCGGTGTTCCACACGGGCCTGTTTTTGGACCCTTCCCATAGAAAACAAAATACGAGTTTCCAAGAACATCATTCTTAGGGTGATCATCACCATAGTAAAAATCCGTTGTGTTGCAAAGGTCTATTAAGTGACACATGTCTCATCTCTGTTGGTGGGTGCGGACGTTTCTGCTCATCGTCCTTTGGTATATATTTCAATTTAATATTTTTTTCCTATGTACTTCAAACAGTTTGGACATGCTCTATTAATGCTCACAATGCTTTTACACAATAATCAGATCTTAATTTTAAAAATTTGTACCTTGATAGCTAAAAATCATATACTTACAAAAAATCAATAAGTAGCGAGCTTGAATGCGACTCTTAAGTATTTTAGGTCCAGTGCTTTACGCTACAAGTCATGGAAACCTACTAAAATAAAGACTGTATGAAAAAACAACGTTAAAAAACATCAAAAATAATTTCGCTGGGGCAATCATCATTTCGCTGGACAAAACTGCCAGAGAAATGACGCCAGATAAGATGATGCCAAACGCCTATTTTTATGATAAATTTTTAACTATATACTCAATGACTATATGGCTTTTACGTATGAATAAGAACACAGTTAACCATTAAATGCTAAAATATAGAATAAAACAAAGCTACTTTTCATCCGTAAATCGATACCCAGCGAGATTACTTTTAAGGGAACCAAAACACATCGTGAGAGAAATTTACCTTGTTGAGTAGCCAAAATGCGAGTGTTACACGTCCGTCTGGCTTGATTGCCGTAGCACAACTAAAGGTCGTTTCCATAGTAACGAAAACATGGCGGAATAGTCGTCGGCCAATGAAATATTTGCAGGTGTTTGAACGAAGTGACAAAACTGGGTATTCGTGGGACAGTGACAAAATGGTCGGCCACTTGTTAACACAACGTGCGTTCGCGTTAAATATTATACGATGTAATGCGTTATTTAATATTCTTTCTAATAGTGTACAATTTTTGTCAATACGATTCCTACAAACAAAGTTATGCGAAATTGTTTGAACAAATCCGCGCGTGGGACATAGCTCACAGACTTAGTGCACCATACTTTTGTGAAGTTTTGATATTTTTTTTAAACGTTGTTTTTATATTTACGGTGTTTATTTTATTATGTCTCGGTGTATTTTAATGTGCAAAATGTGTAAAAAATATGTAAGTAGTATTTTTAAGCTCGGTTTTTTTTAAATTGGCTTGGGACAGCTAAAAAAGAGCCTTTGAAAATACACCCATGTATTTGAGGAGTCGCGCGTAGCAGCTATTTCTGCGAGATGGATTTCAGAGACAGGTTTAAATAAATCGTCATCTGGTGAGCCCTCAGTCTTAGAATTATCCTCCATATTACACAAAAGCATTAGCGTCGTCGCATCTTGTCCCATCACTACGTATCCCCACGCGTTTTAAATCGGCCAATCGCAGCGCTTTTGACGCTCGCCCCGGACCTCGAGCGTCGGTGAGTTAGGTTTCGTACAAAGATATCAAGCTATCTAGTGGAGGTGATCTGTGACTAGTGGACTGTCGATTCATGTTGCGGTTCTACAGGCTTCGTAATGGTTTGAATATCAGCAGCGTATAAAGAACAGCATTAGGTTTTCGTATTAATTCATTTGTAGTTTAGTGTCGACAGTGAGTGCCCGCGGAGTGCATTTGAACTTGCAGGGCAATTTAAAAGGCTAATTAGGTAACAGTGATGATGATGCAGAAGAATGCTGTTCGTACATTCATTTGTTTTTCAATATCATCATCATTTGAAACCAGACGTTTTTTGCTAAAATTATATATTTTTTAGGCTTTTTGAGAGGTAACATGTCATTTCGCGGAAATAAAATGTATCAGGCTATAAAATAAAACATATTTGATGCCGTAGAAGCAAACAATGACCTGATTTGGTTTTGTATGGACAACTGACCGACTCGGATCACCTTTAGATTAGAATTTTTAGGGCATTTTTGTCCACGTTTATTTTTCTTCATTTTCCTACTATATTAGGGCCGATACATACGGACTGCAACCCAACTGCAACTCCCTACGATTTGTATGGGAACTGCATCACAACTGCGCAGTCGGCGTGCAGTTGTGATGCAGTTCCCATAAAAATCGTAGGGAGTTGCAGTTCGTCTGTATCGGCCCTTAGAGGATAATATTGCACAACGTTCTCTTATAGACGGATATTCGAACAGCGGAAGCTTAGTAAAAGGGTTGACACTCTTTGCATACAGAGCCCCTAAAAGCGCCGCACACATAAAATCTACTACTTAAAATATACTAGTTCGTCTAGTTGTAGATATCACCACAGACTCCACACAGCCTCTTTATTTGCAGAAAGCAAAGCGCCATTGCTCCGGAGCTAAAAATAGCCGCGTCAACAAGCCCCACTGATTAATCCAAAATTAAGTCGCTTTTGTCGGCTCACAGACTCAGGCAGGGCAGATAATGCACGATATTTTCGCTCTCAGATTGTAGACTTAGCCAGTGGTGACTCACTCCGCAATTTTGCGGTGCGGCTACTAGTACCAAATGTTGCCCTTCCGGATGGGCTTAGCCAGCGGCCAGAAAGAGCAAGCGTTATGCGATAGAGAGAGACGGTTGGATCTGGTGAGTTCCGACCGATGGTTGGACGCGAATGTCAGTTTTGTTAGAAAGAGAAACTTCTGTACGCGTAGTAATAGGTAATTCACGAGAGTTGAGGCCACGCACAACAACACTGTCATGTAATGACAGGGGGATTTCGAAATTACTGTTCTTTTTTCGTACCGATAGCAGGCTCAACAGTAAATTCCAAGATAGAACAAAAAGTTTGTTTAAACTATAGCCTTGTGTTTATTTACTCACTCATTGATTTCATTCGTTCACTTTTTTTGCAATGTAACTGTGTGTGTAATCATTCACCGCAGCTCTCGTGAAACTACCTATACCTACTATTATTATCTATTCTAAGACGCGTGAGTATTTGCCACTGTTCCAATAGTTATCATCTTGAAGGTTATGTGATCCGCAATAGAGGTGTCGGCAAGGTGTAAGCTATTGGGCATGGGCATTAGCGTGTCCGACACCATTAGGCGTATGATGCTACGCTT
This sequence comes from Eudemis profundana, assembly GCA_947034925.1. Lineage (NCBI taxonomy): Eukaryota > Metazoa > Arthropoda > Insecta > Lepidoptera > Tortricidae > Eudemis > Eudemis profundana. The sequence goes on from OX344803.1 coordinate 18,358,272, forward strand.
TGTCGTGCGATAAATAAATGATAAAACATCTGTCACGTTCTGACATTTATTTATCGCGCGACAAAGTTTAGCATCATAAGCCTACTTTATCTTGGTAAAATTGTTATATTTACTGCTGCTGTTTTTTAAGCTCACATAGTCAGATTGAGACGCATGGATTATGTGTATTTTCATGTTTGCCTATAGGTACATATTAGCAGTTAAACACACGGAATCGCAACAATTTCGCCGTGTTTTCGGGCGTTCTATTGTTATATGTTAATTATGTAATTTTATTTTTGTACACTTGAGAGCTAATAGGGGTCACTAACTTATTCGCACCATTAGAATGAAAGCGACCAATTCAAAATTTTTGATAATTTAATTTCAATCTTAAAATGACCTAAAACGGTATTAATTCAGTTGTAAAAAAATTTAGATTAGGCCGCTTTCATTCTAACGATGCGTTATAATGTACCTGAATGTAATGACCCAGAATTTTTGCTCTTGAGTGTATTTTAAATTAGCTTACAGTAGATCCAGAAGCTTCAATAGAAGCTTCAATAGAAGTTTCAATAGAAATAAAAATAATTTATTGATAATTAAAAAATATTGTCTATATTAATATTGCTGTTGCAAAAAAAACTGATTTGCATATTGAAAGTATCAGTAATACTAATACTGTCTCGTTTTTTTGTTGATGCGTCATCTGTCATTTTAAAACCTGTGCCGTCGCCCCTCGTAGCAGTCTACGAGCTGTGCGTAGCGGCGCTACAGCGTAGCTCGTAGCGTTAATCATTATGTAAATGCTGACATAACAATATTAGGGTCGTCTTGCTTTATTTGGGTCAATAGAATTTATCTATCTCTGGCCAGGAATATGAGGGTCCTGGGAACGGAAGGAAGTTTATATAAAGTAAGATTTAGCTTAATTTATTGATGCCGGTGCAATTAGGCATTATTTATAAGCCTTGAAATTATTAAGTAAATGCATAGCCTGGCCACTTACCAGCCATGTTGATATTTTTGATGTACTAAATCCTAACAGCCTTACTATGCCGTCCAGTGGCGTGGCGTCAGATATATTGTTAGTAAAGCCGGAGCAGATTTGGATTACTTTTTCTTCAGGAGTATTAGATACTCCGGTCTTATGCTTTAAAATAGGCAAGCCGATGGGAATCGGGTTCTATGGACGCCACGCCACTGTGCCGTCCTATATCTAGACACCGGCTAACCTCTAAACGACCCCATAGAGGTTAGCGGGGTTTTAGTCAGTCGTAGACTAACCCGTCTGTTTTTTTTTTTAAACCACAGAAATATTTCGAGGTAGAAGGAAAAAGTGTATGTACCTCACGGGCTAAAAAGAAGTGACGGCGACCTACTTTGCACGTCGTTAACTTCAGTTGCCGTCAATATTATTGTCAGATATGAAAATTTGATAATAATCCCACTAATATTATAAATGCGAAAGTTTGCGAAGATGTTTGGATGTTTGGATGTTTGTTACCTTATAACGGTATAACAACTGAATGGATCAAGCTGAAACTTGGCATGCAAGTAGACCAAGTCCTGGATTGAAACATAGGATACATTATATCCCGGTAAAGAGTTCCTTTGGGACAATAACGGGAACAACGCGGGCGAAGCCGCGGGAAAATGCTAGTGGTATAATAAATTGTTCAATATCACCTAATGATATGGAAAAATGTGTTTTCCATCACTAAATCATAAATGACACTTTTGGTCGTCAAACTCCAAGCGAAAAACGTTACACGCTTGGTTGCCATACAAATCTACGAAGTATTCTATCTCGATATTTCTGTGATTTTAATGGATCAATTTAATCGCAATTATAATATTTATTGCAACAATTTGCATTGTTAAGGCGAGGTGAGACCAGAATCGGGCACGGAAGCCTAGTTTCCAAATCATTTTTAGAGCACTTATTTGACTCTTAGGTCACTGTAAAACATATATAATAATATTCAGAACTGTATCTAGGGCTTCCTCTCACTTAGAACACGATAGCGAACACTTCGCTCGATAGAAAAGTAGCGCGAAAACACTATAAAATAAAGTATTTTTTTCATTTTTTTTCATTTTGTTCATCACCAGTTACCTTTTCTGACAAAATTAATACCTGACAATCATGATTTCACAGTCATGCAGGGCATCCTCTCATGTTTGGGTTGATAACGTATACTTTTATGTTAGAAATCGAAGATAATCTGCAATAATCTGCATTCCGCCCGACCCTAGTTTGTATGTGAAATGCGAGCCAGGTCCTACCGCGCCTTAACAATGGCACTAAAGCCTCATTACGCTGAGACGGGCCGTGAGCACCGCAGCAGCGCAGTTAACGAGACACGGGCAGCGCTTCAAGCCGAGACGATCGATGCACTTCACAATGCAATATAACGGTTATCTTCTTATATACTGATACTAGCATTTACCCGCGGCTTTGCCCGCATTTTTCTCGTTGCTATCCCTAGGGAACTCTTTACGGGATATAAAGTATACTATTTTTCAATCTAGGACTTAGTCCACTTGCATTCCAAATTTCAGCTCAATCCATCCAGTTGTTACCCCGTTATTTAGTAACAAACATCTAAACACCTCCCCAAACTATCACTTTTATAATATTAGTGTGATAGGATAGGATTATTCTAAAATTGAATTAAGACATAAGTAAAGACAGGCTGGACCGATTTGGTAAATGATTCTATTTTTCGAAACCGTATAACTCCCAGATGGTCTCGTTGTCACCACCGTTATGATTAGGAAATTGGGGGAGCTCTTGAAATATACATGTCGCCGCCAACTAGCTTAATTAGCTATTTGGTTAGCTGCCTAGCCTTTTCATCAAACGGCGCCATTTAGTTACGTGGCTGGATGAACATCAGGCCGTCTAGCCCGTCAAATTTTAGTTGTATAAATCTATTCTGTCCTAGTACCTGATCTCACATGGGGGGACCGGGGGGTGGAGCCCCTTAGGTTTGTTAGTCAGCTTGTGTCCCTCAGGGCAGGAATAGAAGCCCCGCGCAGCGGAGCTTCATCGACCTCCTGGCCGGTCACATAGTTATTTAGATAGAAAACCTTAATCAAAGCCCATTTTCATAGTTACCCTATTCAATTAACGACCTAAGCATTTAGCCAGCTATTTCATTAATTGATGCATTGACGCATTGGCTAAATTTAATTCAGGCAGTTAACTAAATGGCGCCGTTTAGTGAAAAGGCTAGGCAGTTGACCAAATGGCTATTAAACCAGTTGGCTGCGACATAGGTATACCGTATACCCAAAGCGATTTGGGTTTTTAATAATAACTCTTGCAATTTTACTTAGAAAACCGCCGTGAGACTCGAACACATGTTCCGGGAGCAACACGTCGAGTGGATGTCTCGTCTTTTGCACAACGTGAGTGATCCGTTTTTAATTCAATAAACTCTTGCATTTTTAATTGAATTATTTGAGTATGACGCCGATTTTTTTTAAATTTATTAATTATTTATTACTTTGTACCTTTCTGCTCATCAAGACTCAGACTTATCGACTGTATAAACTCCCTGCAGAATAAAGTTAATTTACTTATTTAAATTAACCCGACGTGCTTAAGATCCTCAAAACACGACCTAAAAGTTACAAAGAAAGCCCTTTTACCAATAAATCTGTTGTGCAAGCTTATCATAAGCAGAAGCTAAAGAGCAGAGCCAAGTTAAGCACCCGGGCCCACCGTACAGCACGTCTCTTTTCAAGGGATTGGCTTTGCCTTAATTGTTTACTAATCTTCATATCTTACTGGATCACATAACATAAAGAGAAACCTTAGCGACTGTGAGTTAAGGTTGAATTTGGATGAACAGGGAAAAGCGGATAAGAGTTTTGGTAAGTTAGCAGTACAAAGTTGTTCAGTATTTGTATGTACAAAGTAGTACAAAGCGACCACAGCGCCCGGCTAGCTCTTGCGGTCAGTGTATAGGCCGCATGTGATAGGTTTTATATACGCTAGGCCAGTGGTTCCTAAAGTTGACTAGACACTCTTAACAAAAACTATCTTTATATACTAGGTAATGCAATACCCGGTCAAATTGAAAACCCGGATACCCGGAGTTTAGGGTACCCGTATTACGTTACCTATAATGTACGTGCCGGCTAATTCCGGCCGCGTTAAGGGCCGATACAGACGGACTGCAACCCAACTGCAACTCCCTACGATTTGTATGGAAACTGCATCACAACTGCACGCCGACTGCGCAGTTGTGATGCAGTTCCCATACAAATTGTAGGGAGTTGCAGTTGGGTTGCAGTCCGTCTGTATCGGCCCTAAGTAAGATAAGCAAGCAAGTCGTGTTTTTTCACGTCTGCTTTAAGGCAGCCGGCGTTAGATTTTATTTATTATTTTTGAAATACTTTAATATAAAACGATACATGCATAAATTTTTTATTAATAACTAGGTTTTTATATTACGAAAATCCGGGTTCTCAATCAAAATACCCGGATTTTGCCGGATTCTAAATCCAGTTGGTTACCCCGGTACCCGGGTTTTCGGGTACCCCGGTTGCATTACCTACTCACGACATGTCGAGGAACTTAGTACCTACTGACGTCTTATTTTTGTCTCTGTCGTTCGGTGTATGCTCCTGTCTCAGGGCCCACTCAATTTATTAGCATGCGGCCCATAGTCTGAGAAATGCTGTGCTAACAAAACAGTCACCGTCTAAGCTAGATACGAGTCACAGAGTCCTTTAGGCAAAGCAATCGCGAGGGCCACGGTGTGACACGAGAGTAAGACGAGCCCGATAACGGATCGTGCTAGTAGGCATAGTTTCATACTTTTCAATACAAAGAATATTTATTTTACCTGAAACGTTCATAGTACGGTCATTGTATGATACGGTGTAGTGGGCAGAGACCTTAATTATTATAAGAGACCATCTTTTCAAAAAGCTGTTGAGGTAACTTAGGGTATTTCTACAGTAAGTACAATTTTGTCTACGGTCCAGTTGGTATTTCTACTGAGGGACCTGCTCCAATTTGTACATACTCTTTGTAGCAAGACTAGCAAGTAAGCAAACCATAAATTGTACAGTCCGTGCCCTTATTTCTTATTCGTGGGACGGAACACAGCACTAAGCTTAAAATTTGCAGCTACGACTATTTTATGGTCCGCATATTTTGTCTTTGTCTTTATTTGTTAGTTTTATTGTCACGATGGAAATTTACTACCTATTACTAGTTAGTTACGTGAGAAAACTTATCTGGCAAAATTTTGCAATTAAAAGCTAATATCGATACGTATCGATCGATTCGATATATTTTAAAGCCTAGTCGTAGAAAAAGTATTGTATGCAACGTTGTATAATAAAGTGAAGCTCATGGCGTCTCTATTTGCGATACTCGCCGCCGCGGCGGCTCGTATCGCAACTCGCGTCATTCGCATTTTTTGAGCCTACTTATACAACTTACTGTTGCATAATAGTACATTGTGTATCAAGGGCGGTAAGTAAGGAATTACAAACGAGTGTTTGTTACAAGGCCGAGGCGAAGCCGAGGGCTTTATTAACACGAGTTTGTAATTCCTTTACCGCCCGTGGCACACACAATGTTTTTCATCACACTTGTGAGGAAATCTGATTAAAATAACCTTACTTAACCTAAATAAAATTGTAAAACTGACAGTGACATTAGTGACATATATCAAGACGACAAGTCACGTTCGGAAACCATAGCGGTAAATACTTAAAATGGTTGATTTTATATTTGCAAAATACTGAAATACATAATTGAAACATATAATTAATGTTACAGAAATATGTGTTTACATGTATTTGCAATAACAGTTCTCTTTAAATAAATATTTCAGTAATAAAAGTTAAAATAGTAAGTTGGCGTGTTCTTTGAACATGACAAATAAGAGTAAAACAGAACCAGCGTTTCAAATTTAAAAAGAAAACCATTACGCCCTAGGGCGTAATAGGTCATTTACGGCCCGCAAAACCTACGTGTAATGACACCATTTTCGAGCAAGTGTGATGAAAAATACTATAATATGCTGTTTTAATTGTATGTCTTATGACCTTTGTTTTTGGTGCACAATAAAGACACCTACACCACAGGCATAACTTGACTCTCAACTAATTTGTACGCTTATAGGAATTCAATATCTATCGCAACTACGTTACACGTATTAAAGTATACCTATCTCTTCCTATTTACTATAGTGCAATAGAGATCACCTCAAACGCTAGTCAGCATTTACCGCGCTCTGTACCTCTTATTATATTGCAATTCAATACAGACTAAGTACGTAACTTTATTTCATAATTTAACAGTCAGCGTGCGAGGACCGTTGAACAAGGATTTCAATTCACAACTCGCTAAATGTGAAATCCGGCGATTTTAATGATGTGGTGAGATTTTAATGCTGCTCTACGGATCCTATAACTGCGCGGTAAAGGTGCATTCACACACACGCGATATTTAATTCTTCACAATAAGCAGGAGTGGCTCACTCCGCGATTTCGCCGCGCGGCCTTTGGGGCCCCCGTGAAGGGGCCTTCCTTAGCCAGCAACAAGAAAACGCTCGCGTTATCGCGTTATGGGATAGAGAGAGACAGTCGAACCCGAACGTCAGTTTTGTTAGAGAGAGACGTCTGTACGTAGTACTATTACTAAAATTATTTTGTGTAACAAGGTACTTTACTGATAAAACAAATCAGTTACATTTTATAAAGTGCAATTATTCTCAGTGGTGATTTAATTTTTAGTAATTTAACAATTATTGAAAAACAGAATTAAGAAATATACAGGATGATTTTTTTTTCAAATTTTCGTCCAAATTTTGACAGTGGATTATTTAGCGAAAAATACGTGTTTTTTCAGTCAGTATCTTTCAGTACTAAAATATTGAGAAACAGCAGCTGAAAGATATCCTAAAAAAACATACAGCAACGATCCCCTCCCCGTGACCCCTACCCCGTTCCTGCGCTGAGTCTCCGAGACAACTTACTTACTAGGGCTTCCAATACCGGGATCCCAGGATCACGGGATCCTGGGATCCCGGCTTTTTTGGGCCATTTTTCAATACCGGTATTGACCGTGCAATACCGGGATCCCGGTATAAAGTACAATTAACGAAATGTGCTACTTTAACTGAATTTTCTTATTAAAACAATAATTTTTGGCCACGTCAGAAGCTTGCTACTAGTACTCATGCTAATCTAGCACCTTCGTGTCTTTTTATTACCATGAACCAACCTGACCGAGTACGTCTTCTTTAACAGATAGCCGTGCAATTGATTGAATTTTGTATCCAAAAATACCTCTGTTGATTGACGTAGTATCTTTCAAGTATAGTTGTAATAATATTATCATAGGCCTTCTCCAAATAACGCCATGGTGAGGACTGTATAGATCAATTACCCAATATTTCTTTTCCCCAATATTTTTATTTCCAGTCGCGTTTTTCCCCATTCTACTTTTTTTCTACACATTATTATAACCAGTAGTTAATTTCCTCACACGATTTAATTTCTGCCCGTTTAATTCTCTATACGCGTCTTTGCCCATGCATACATTTAACCACTCCGGATCATTCACATACATATTATTTACCCGCAGAAAAAATCCCGATCGCTTAATTTAGTCACACGTTTAATTTATGCTCATTATTTTGATGATCTCTGTTCCGATGCATAAACGCAAATACTAAGAGGTAAAAATTGGGATCATTATATTTATTTATTAGTTATTTAGACTCTAAATCTACGAAATAGAATGATAATAAAAACTTAATGATCCCAATTTTTACCTCTTAGTATTTGCGTTTATGCATCGGAACAGAGATCATCAAAATAATGAGCATAAATTAAACGTGTGACTAAATTAAGCGATCGGGATTTTTTCTGCGGGTAAATAATATGTATGTGAATGATCCGGAGTGGTTAAATGTATGCATGGGCAAAGACGCGTATAGAGAATTAAACGGGCAGAAATTAAATCGTGTGAGGAAATTAACTACTGGTTATAATAATGTGTAGAAAAAAAGTAGAATGGGGAAAAACGCGACTGGAAATAAAAATATTGGGGAAAAGAAATATTGGGTAATTGATCTATACAGTCATGGTGAGTCGTTCGGCACCACTCGCATCCAGAGACCTGACCTACATCAGACCATCAGTTCTCTCTTATGAAGTTGGGAGATCGGCTCTCAATCCTACAAGAAATATGCTCTGCCCATTGACATATAAGATTTAAAACTACATATTTCGGTGACTTTGGTTCTTCTACAGATCGAAACGTTCATTTCTAATTCGATCTCGCAGAGTAACTGGATATAACCCACTCCATCTTTCTTTGAATGACTTAGAATATTCTTATGAGCCTTCAAAATGAAGTCCCAAGTCCCAACCCCTTCAGATGCAGTCCAGATACGTGGATTCAACTTTGAGAAAGAGGTTAATCTGAATATTCTGAATCGACTTGGTTTGGCAACGTTTGAGGGACGCACAATATCTTATCATTAAATATTTGAAGACGAATGTTTCTATTGGCAATTTGGCAGTGATCTAACAATGTATATTGCCAGTGATTATGAAGTGCAAAGTGACACTAGAATATTAAATACTACTTAGGTACACTACACTCTGCACACGGTGCACACAAATAATTATCAAATAGGAGTTCTTCTATGAGAAATTCGTCTACCTAACGGGCGCTATACCTAGTCATAACCTTAAAAATAATTATGGGTCAAGGCCCCGTCGGTACATTTATATACTACTACTTAGCTTATTATTTGGGCTTATGCATACATACATTTGGCCATCGGAACCAAATTTTATATGGTTATTTTTCATCAAAACTGTTTCCGTATTTCAGTTATTTTGTTATTTAACGCATTAAATATGAATTTATACCAATAAAACCGAGTTCAATTCTGGTTAGTACGTAATTTCGTAATAAATACATTTTTTGTTTTCCAATACCGGGATCCCAGGATCCTGGTATTGCGGAAGATGGTTCCGGTATTAATACCGGAATTGCGAAGGGTCCGGTATTTGGAAGCCCTATTACTTACGCGTCGATACGCGTAATCCTCACGTAAGTAATTATTTTTTCCGATAGCACATTTTATGGTGAAAATTTGACCTACTTTTTTTTTCTTCAGAAATGGCATCTTTTATTGATACCTAATGATCAATAAAAATTCACCCTGTATTCTAGTAAGGAACAAATAAATATTACGAAATGAACGCCTTGTAACGGGCATTACATTCCTAAAATAAGTTTTCACTAACGGAAAACAAAGAAAAAACTTTATTTTAAGAGTTTTCGCATTTGTCATGGACTAAACAGCAATCGAAATAGTTACTGTTGTAAATGGGTGCACGCAATCGGGTGTACAAGCTTTCTCAAATATCAAAATTAAAACTAAAAATAATACTATACTTATACTCATACTACCCAAAAAATTTAAAGCCGCCATACATGATCATATTCATGCGTACCGGCCTTATAGCTAAAGGCGTTACCACACCCGTCAGCGACAGACAGACGAACAGACACAAGCAAGTACAATTTTAATGAATACAGTCAGCTTTGTTTAGCGAAGGAATTGGGTCAACGGTGTTTGGGGCCCGGCCGTTTGTTTTACCCGAGGGTAATTATAACGGTAGCTATAGGGTATGTACCTATGCTTACAATTGTATTAAATGTAGCTTAAGAATATTCGAGTTGAGTTTTCCATATAAATTATCTTATATCCATTTGGGCATAGAAAAAAATATCGACAATAGAAGTTTTAGTTTTATTTTATAAATATATTGTATCGCTGCTCTATAATATGAAAAACTTGGTAAGCAGTCCTACTTAACTATCCATAAGACGCGTGACTTTGAATCGTAGAATTGATAAAAAGAAGAATTATCGGACTATAACCTATATTTTTTCCGATCATAATAAATATACATATTTCGTTGTTGATTCTCCCAGAGGTCGATTTTGAAGGTCGCCCCGTATTGTTTTAAGAGTATAATTTCGACTCATCAGCCTATTTATTCCATTGCATTTTTGTACTCTTATTATAATATACGAGTCCAGCATACGAGACGTAACGCCATTTAAAAACATTTTCGTTCGGCTTTTCGTCCAGTTCATATTATATCGCTCCACCTTAGGGCTCGTCCAGAAATCCTGTGATCACATATGGCCTATTTTTGGTGATTGTAATTATGACGGTGATTGTATCATTTGTGATATTTTTCTGATTCTCGTGATTATTACCACAATGGCAGAGTAAGCCGACATAATTTTTACCAAACTAAACTCAGCCTCGGGACTGCCTTTCGGTTTCATTTTTTTTTTTTTTTTTTTTTTAGTTTATTTTTCCAATTTTACTTAACCAAAATAACAAATATTATTTCTCGCCAAACTGTCACGTTTGATGGCGAGACGCGCTCTGGTTTACACAAACTTAACCTAATTCATATATTACTAAGTTTAAACAATGAAACAGATAAGTATACGTAGAACATCAATATTAGAGTTTCAAGTGGGTAGGTAGATATACTATGAGACCTGCTTAATATCGAGAAAGAGATCACGCAGCTTTGCCTTTAATACATTTATACTTAATTTAGGTGTTTGCCTTAATAAATCAATCTCATTAAATACTTTTGGTACGAGAAAACTTGAGGTTCTTTTACCATAATAGTTTTTAGCACTGGGCATTATTAATTTTTTTTCTATTGCACTGCGCGTGTGATGCATGTTTTTCTTAGTTATTTTATACTCATCGCTGTAGTAATGTTGTAATCCTATCAGGTATTTTACTTTTTTATCTACTGGTAAGATTTTACATAACGGGAATAGTTTATCATACTCTTTATTACACTTTTTTTTAACATTTTTACTAATGAGGAATTTGAGAAGCCTTGTCTGTAGATTTTTTATGTCTTTAATATATGTGATGAAAGTTCGCCCGTACACAATGAGCCCATAACTGATAAGCGAGTCGGCAAGCGCATAGTAAACAACTCGAAGCGTCTTTTTATTCAAAACTGGTTTTAGTTGGTAAAATTTTCCTAACACGGATCTCAGCCTGTTACAGACATCGCTCACGTGTGGTTTCCAGTTGAAATTAGTGTCAATAGTTAGGCCTAAATATTTAAATGTCTTAACATATTCCAGTTTCGCACAAGTACAGTTCATTTTATTTGCATGTAAACAATTGTATGTATGTCCTACTATATTTAACCTATCCCTTTCAACATTTTTAGCTTGCTGGTTGTACGGTGAGTGTATATGCATGCATCTAGTCTTTGCAAAATTTAGGATGATTCCATTGTCATGCGCCCATTTAGTGATACACTCAAAGTCCTCTTGTATGTAATTTTGTATCTCCTGTATATTCTTTGAGGCATAAATCATACACATATCATCTGCATACATAAACACTCGACAGTACTTAACTACATTCGATACACTGTTGACATGCATTACGTACCCAACGGGTCCATAGACCGAACCGGTTGGCACCCCGAGTTCCACGCTCACCTTTTCTCCCGTATAACCTGCGATTTTTGTACATATTTTCCGACCCGTTAGAAAGTCTTTGAACCATTCATTCGTGGGGCCACGGATTCCACATTCGTCCATCGCCTGTAATAAAATCTCGTGGTCTAGTGTGTCGAAGGCTTTTTTATAATCAATAAAAAGTGCTATTAGTTGTTTACCTCAGTCTAAACAACTGTTTACATAGTTAGTGAAACCCATTAAGGCTGTTACTGTACTTCTACCTTTCCGAAAACCATGCTGGGTGTCTGACAGTACATTATTACGTTCAAGAAAGTTACTAATCTGACCAATTATAAGTTTTTCTATGATTTTATCTATAACAGACAAAATGGCGATGGGTCTATAGTTAACATACTCTAAATGACTTCCAGACTTATAAATGGGCCGAATAATTGCACTTTTTAACTGATCCGGGTAAATACTTCTTGTCAAGCAGGCATTCATCAACTGTGCTATAATAGGACTAATTTGATTTCGCAGATATTTGATTTCCTTAACTCTTATCTCATCTAACCCTGGCGCCTTTTGACATGACAGCGAACTTATGACTTTCTCCACTTCTGTTGGGCTCACTAAATTATACCTAAAACTTACATCACACGGCTTCACATATTGACTTCTCTCTAAGAATTTAATGTTACAATTGTGTTTAATTTCCTTTATTTCATGCGTAAATGTTTTCGAAAAATTTGTACAAATTTGAGTAATACTTTCAGTCTTTCCTAAATACTTTAATACAACATCATCTAAATTAGTTTTCCTCCTTCCTAGCCATAAATTAATATTTGCCCATATTTTCCTAAAGTCCCCATTACAATTAAGAATTTCTAGCTGTCTATGCCTATTTTTTGCCTCATTCACCAATTTGTTAACTTTATTTCTAAACTTCGTATAATCTAATCTTTTATTCATATTCTTTGGTTGTGCCTTCCATACTCTAAATAAATAGTCCCTGCGTAATAACATTTTATACAAATTTTGGTCTATCCATGGCTGTTTGTCTCTCTTACCTTTATATTGAACTGTTTTTACAATAGTGCTTTCCTTATAAATACGATGAAAAACTGAACATAGTGTCTGAAACAACGTAAGCGGGCACGTTATTTTGAGTAGTTGCGCCCAGTCAAATTCATCACACTTTTGTTGGACAAGTTTTTCGCTAAGAACCGCGCGCTCACTATCACTATTTTTCCCGTGTAATGATGCGTTCTCGCTCGCGCACAGGTGCAATGATATCCCGACGGCATGGTGATCGGAGATGTGCGCTTCTAACACATACGAGGACAGTCCGCCAATGCTCCGTCCCGCTCGCACCCACACATGATCCAGGCACGACGTGTCGACTCGCCGTAAATACAGCCATTGACCATTACCTATTTCAACAATATTTGCCAAGATGACAATGACGAAAAAACGCTGTTAAACACCGAATATTCACCCTTTTGTGACACGATAAACTATAGGTATACTTATCGCTTGCGTGTCGCTTTGTCGGTGTTGTTTCGTGTGAATTTGAATTAGTGGAGAACCTTAAGTGAAATTCCCAGGTTACAATTCTACCAACAATCTATTTATACCCGCTTAGGCTCATAATGACATAACCACTAATGCCACGGGAGCCATAACAAATCCAAACTTGGTCCGCGTTAATGCGGCCGACTGTACACGTGCTACGATTAGAGGTGTAGTTAGAACGTAATTTAAGTAATTACTTAGTGCTGTTGAGATTATTCAACTTAAGTAATTACATATAAATTAGCCTACTAGTAGTGCTTTGTATAGTACTCTAGATTTTTTTAAAGATTGGTTTCAATAGGCTTGTGTACTAAATTTTCTTTCTGATGTAAATCGATTCTACAATTTGTGAGGAACAAATATATACCTATAACTACTACACTTGGATTACTATAACAGCCACCAATTGCAATCAATTGTAAAACAAAACCATCGTTTCAAATTTAAAAACAAAGCCATTACGCCCTAGGGCGTAATAGGTCATTTACGGCCCGCAGAACCTACGTGTAATGACACCATTTTCGAGCAAGTGTGATGAAAAATATTTTAAGAGTTTCCTCAATGCCTCAGATGATGAAATCCAGATCTGATGATGATGGTATAACCAACAAAACGATTTTTGGTTTTATTTATTCTTATATGATCTGTTTAACATAACGACGAAAATCACCCTTGTTTAGACTGATTTAGTCAAAGGCTCGGCCATTTATCATTATCGTGCACCCTTTTAACCCTGTCCGCGCCGGCAAAAGTGGCCCGAAGTGTGCCAGCGACAGGTGGGCGACCGAAGGGTTATTTGTTAGAAACGCGGCTAATGACATAACTTTTGAACGGATTTAAAAATATATTATTGCATAAAATTTGCGACCTTGGAAAATTTTATAGCGTAATATAATTAAATTGTTTTTAAACCTCTAGGTGTTAGGTACCAATTTTTTTTAAACAGCATGGGAAATTTGAAAGGTCCAAATTAGTCAAAATCCGCGGCCTTGCCCTTATTTTATATAATCGTCCTATTTTTTTTTTTAAAGCCTGACTAACTCGCGACCCTTATTGGGCGTTCCTATTACCGCTTTCTGACTCCATCAACAAACCCGCTCCATAGTACCATATGATTACATTGTCACCGAAGATACGCAAATATACTTACCAAATTGGAGCCCAATCGAACGCCAGGAGGTAGTACTAATTTCCAAACCCTTCACACACACATACATATTAACACGGACTCCCCGTGTAAATAAAAGCTTACCTAACAATAAGAATTAAATCACTTCACCACAACAGAAACGCTAAATATTGACCCGACTATACCGCAAAACAGGAAAAATTTTGCTGCTCATATTTAATTCAGCTTTCAAGCTGCAAACAAAAGACTGGCGACAGGCGCACTACTTAGTAGCTGAGTAGTGAGAAGTAGCGAATTAGTGGAATTAATGGGTTTGTCGCAGCCCGGCGTTACACGGGTTAATTACCTGACACCCGAGACAATGCTACGTCGTCAATGTCTCGTCTGCGGCGAAGGAATAGCACTAAGTATACCTAGCTCTATCCCTTAGGACCGACACGGAATTACCGATACGGCGTCGTGTCTAGCACGATGCGACGTCTTTGACACGACACTGTTTCTCAGTTATCTACCAAGTATATCGTTAGAACTCACTACACGAAGTGACTGTGGTGTGATTAGGTACGACAAAGCCCCTGTACAAAAAAAATACCCCTATGAAAATCAGTTAGGTCTTATATTGAGAGAATTTTTTGAAAGTTTAGTCTTAAGCAGTAGCCAGGCTAAACCTCGGATAGGTTTGATTGCCTTCCTGAGTTTACAAACCCACATTGCACCGCCTATCCGTCACAACGCCCTCGGATAGCGACCTCACAATACACCTCAATAAAAAAAAACTGTAAGTTATACTTAAAAATTAAATTATAATTTTTAACAAGACAACGTCATAGCGGGACAGGGCGTCGCACATGCCACGACACGATGTCATGTCTTGAATACGACACGACGTCGTTTAGTAACACGACGTCGCATCGTGCCACTTGTGTTTCAGTCCTTACACGGCTTATTAATTACTCGCCGCTCGCGATCATACTGCGTCTCGGCGAAGGAATGGCACTTAACCCTTACAACGCTATTATTTCGTGTCGTTGACAGGTGTTAACGCTCTTTTTCATGTTGATTTGTTAATTATTTGGTTAGGCCTTTCATTAACACAATTGCCAAAGGATGTTTGATCAAACAAATTGACAATACACCTACTATTTAGTCTCTTTCCGGTACGGATTTAACTTTTTGTTTATTTTAACATTTAAAACAATCCTGTCTGTGACAATAAAGGCCATTTTTGCATTGAATCTTGAATCGTATTTTAATTAATCCGAGATCTGATTTGTAGGCAGTTATGTATGCTGGTTCCCGACCAGTTACAGTGAATGCATGACTGCTAAAGGCCTTATCACACTTGCGATTTGCGGGTGAGTAAGAAGCGAAGTTCCATACAAATATCGCTCGAGGCAAGTGCGCCGCGACTGATTTTGTATGGAAACTCATCCGCAGCTCGCCCGCAACTCGCAAGTTTGATAAGGCGCTAAGATGTAGGCTTATGATGCTACGCTATGTCACGCGATAAAGCATCCGTCACGTTCTGCCAAATAGTGTGAGAAAGTGACGGATGCTTTATCATTTATTTATCGCGTGACAAAGCGTAGCATCATAAGCCCACATGGTGTTATGGCAAGCGTGCCCACGCGTAGGTGGCTGGTAACGAGAATCGAGCCCACCGTTGTGTGAGATAGTCTTAAGCAGAATAATTTCAGTTGCAGTTTAAACATCAAGCTGTTCACTCGTCCAGTTTTTTATCATTAAAATTAAGTCAAAGTAACTGGAGGTTTGCCTTTAGATATCCTCACACGCTCCCGCATATAAGTTTACTTATTTGTTATTTAAAAAAATCCAAGCATGTAATCGGTTAACGGAACGGAATTCTCCTCAGCATACAATTTCCGAAAACATAAAAAAACTTAACAAATTTTCGCATCGCCCCACTTATCTCAATCAGTGGCCAAAACCGGAAATAACGCGGCCGCACATAAAATTCACGGCTATGGAGTCTGTGCGGAAAGAGAATAGGATTTAGATTTGGGGGCGCTGTAATGCTTTTCTACCGTATTTGCAAAAAAAAATGCCATACGGGTTAGGTCAGTTCCGTTTTTCGCCACGCCTATTCTCTTTCCGCACAGACTCTATCATAGATTCTAGTGCCGCTGTCACCGACTCGCATAACTTTGCGAAGTTGTTTTGTGTCCGATATTGGTGTTCGTCTGAAATATTGAAAGCTAATTTTAACAAAGGTGCATCTTACATCGTCATATTTATAAATAACGCTTTATTCCGTACAGTTAGAGTTCAATTTGGAACAACGTAGAATGAGGTTAAAATTTAACAAAGGTAGAGTTATCCCTTTTGTAGCAACTGACCGCAAAAGGCGACCAAGCTACTAGTCAAGCATTAAAAAAATAACTTTCTGCCGTCTGTCCACTGGGTCTGGGGCCATCCGACGCTCCGGTTACTTATGCGTGGTCGCTACTCCTGGACTTTACTGCCCCGACGGTTATCCGTTCTCCGAGCTATATAGCCTGTCCACTTCAACATGTAATCCTGCGAGCTATGTCAGTGAAATAAGTATGTACATTAAAACCAGAACTAGCATTCCATGGCCAAGTACACCTTAGTCGAGTTGTAGGATTCCCGCCGGCGCTGAACAAAGAGCGCTCGGAGCTTTGTGAGATTTCACTAAATTATATTTCACGTTTAACGCAAATGCAAAGTGGCTTGACGCGGGAACAAAATAACTAGAGGTGCGCGGAACAGCTCCGTTTAGGGTTCCGTAGAGACGTATTACCACTTTGTTAAAAGAGGTCAAATACGCTCAATTACCTATTAACTCTATTTAAGAAAAGCAAGCGCTGACAAACGAGGAAGTGTTTGTTTCGCATAAAGTTAAACGTCATAAACTATTTGTTTAACAATAATCCTAATAATTTAACGGTTTAAAAAAAAATAACACTATAGATCTTTTGATAACTATGGTAGTCTTTTGACGACCGCTTTAGCTTAGTTGGTAGTGACGCTGCCTACGTAGCAGGAGGTCCTGGGTTCACATCCCGGTAAGGGCATTTATTTGTGTGATGAGCACGAATATTTGTTCCTGAGTCATGGATGTTTTCTATGTATTTAAGTATTTGTATCTATTAAATATATCGTCGTCTAGTATCCATAACACAAGCCTTATGGGGCTAGTTCGATTTGTGTAAGATTGTCCCCTAATATTTATTTAATTATAACATTCACCCTACAAGACCGGATAACAGTACAGGAGTAGAAAAATACATTATAAAGCATCCATCACGTTCCGATATGTGTGTGAGAGTGACGGATGCTTTATCATTTATGTATCACGCGACAAAGCGTAGTATCATAATCCTACGAGTGGCATTACGGTTATTGTGTCACATGTACTAGACTCTAGTTCAGTACTAAGAACTGTACCCGGCCGCCGGCGCCGGCCCTCCGAGGCCTCAGGTTAATTAACACCAGTCCCGCCGCTCAGCCAATGCGCTCATGTTTATATTTACTCTTCTTTTACTTACCTACTTACTTTATATTTGAGTACTTCTAGTACAACTGACGCTCGAATGTTTGTCGTGAGACCAATACTTACTACCCGTCCCTTTCTATTCAATATTGTGTATAGTGTTGTCAATGTAAGGAATTAATTCGATTATTATCGTTTTAATATTTGTAATTTAATTTAATTAATCTTACTGCAATCTTTTGTTTGTAATTTTTCGTGACATGTAAAATTGAAAAATATTTTATGAATAAATGAGTATGAGTATCAGTATGAGTAGTGCCGAAGTGACGGCTTGTGCTCTGTCGCAACGAGTCGTTAGCACGACCTGCAATCCGGCAGGTAATACTTGCATTATTTATTTATTAATAGTACATTACACACCTAGGGTGGTAATACAAAGAAAGGCCGAGATCGCAGGAGTTTGCGGCCCGAGCTGCAAGCGAGGGTCATAAATATGCGATCGAGGGCTTTCTTTATTACCTCCCGTGTTGTGTACATCATTTTATGTCTACACTTGGCCAGAAAGCGGCTTTTTCCGTACGCGCAGCGTGCGGAAAAGGCCACTTTATGGCCAGGTGTGGCATAAAAACTTTATTGCATTTATTGCACTAAAAAATGTATACCTAATGATTCAATGACGCACTTCAGCACCTAAAATGAGCTCAATATGATGTATTTCACTTAAAGACTATGGTGACCCATCCATTAAAATTTACTGAATCCTTTGAGTTGATCCTGCTCCCTTCTCGAATCACCCTGTATGTTGAATACTGAGGAAGTTAGCTGATAGGATAATACTTGGTTAATTCTTGAAAATTATCATGCCCCTATGCACGCGTATTGGTGAAATATTCAGAAGATCCCGCGTCTTTAATATGGAAGTTTTGATTACTATGTAGTTCCGGCCAAGCTCTTCAAATTAACCAAAAATAACATTCTAAGGAGGCGGAATATTTTGAATATTTTTCGCCAGAAGAATGATGTCCCTCAAGAATCACCCATCATTGATACCCTACTCACCACAATAACAAAGAAAGAAACACTTGCCAATTTGAGCTTCCAGACCTGTTTCATATTCAAGCAATAATGAAAAATGAATGAATGCCTTTGCAAAGAGCGATTGCGATGATTCTCATCCTGGCCCGCGATGTAAACGAGCCAGCATAATCAACTCCTAAATAAATAAATGCACTCAATCTTGCACGGGTAGCACAAGTGCAACTCGAACATTCAGTTTGAGTCTCTCGTCTCTTTCAACAGAGAGTTCAGAACGAGAGGCGGGTTTGCTTCAGGGTGGATTAACGAACAAATTAAAATTATATGGGCTTCATATCATTTTTTGCCTTTTGTCCTGCACAAGTGGGCATTAAAGTTAATAGCTAATATAATGTTTGCTATCTAGTTGTATTGTATGGTTTTATACGTTTGAGGGGTTGCATAGAAGTCTCGTGGTATCTGCAGCCCAATAGGGTATCCACTTTCTTAACAGATCATGTCATGTTGCTCCCATATTGGCTGTTATAAATTATATAACGTTATAAAACATTTGTTATCGAATATGTTATACCTAATTACTATGAGTTTTATGAAATGTTAGTGAGTGTTATCGTGTTTTATAACGTTATATAACATTTATAACAGCCAATGTGGGAGCACCATTAGTAGCTTGTTTTGAAAGATCAAAACACTTAGATAAATGAAGTTTGTATAATAAAGGTAGCAGTAGCGTGGCGCCGAAAGAACTCGATTCCTACCGGCTTGCCTAATATCAGGCATTTGAGCACCTCATTCTACAACTCTTAAGGAAAATGTACGCCAAATCTGCACCGGCTTGCCCAAGGATATCTTTTACGCCACGCCACTGAAAGGTAGAGACCTTATTACGACACGGTATGATACGGTGTTGTGGGCAGAGGCCCACAACACCGTATCATACCGTGTCGTAATATTACCGTACTAGGCGAAATAAATATTCTTTGTTGTTGAAAAGTATGAGACTATGCCCACTGACACGTTCCGTCACCGATCTCATACCGTGTCTGATACGTTTATAGTACGGTCGTGGTCAGGGGCGTATTTTGAAATTTGGCGCCCCGGGACAATAAATTTCGCCATCCCAGAAGAATTAAAAGTCGGTTGAATGGCGCCAAAACCAAAACTGAATGCAATCGGCTAAGGGCAACTACGCCGAGCCTTTCTTGATTGGCGCCCCGGGCCATGGCCCGGATGGCCCTTTTTTTTTAAGAGGGGAAAATGCGTTACGCATACCACCAGGGTGCGGGGACGGACCCTGATGGTTATGTGGGACTCCCCTGTTGGCTGATGAGGCCCAGGTTTACCCACTAAAAACCCCTCTATATGCCGCCTTCGTGCTATAGGGCGAGACCATGGGAACGGTGTTAACCACTCCACCATAGCCTCGCCAGCGGCTGTCCAAACTCCGGACTCATCTCTGGGGAGACTCTCTCCCCCTTCCTCTCTAGGGCGTGCCGATGGTCGGCAGCCGGCCACTCGGGGACCTGCGTGTAGGCGACAGACGTCCCCGTGCCTGTCGCCCACGGGTTCCCTTATGGGGGAAGTCGGCGGTCGTAGGCCAACCGCTGTCGCCCCACGCGTTTGCGGCGCAATGGCTGAGAGGCCGGATCTTCCTCCCTTCCGCGCTCCGCCTCCTCCTTCTGCGCCATCACATCCTCGCAGAAGGAGGCCGCCGCCTTCCACGACCTGTCGTTGCCGACCATGGCCTCTATCACGGCCGGCAGGGAGAGGTCGTGCCCCACCACGGCCACTAGTGCGGCCCTCTGCTCTGCCCATGCTGGGCACACCGCCAGCGTGTGCTGAGCCGTGTCTACGGCGTCGCCGCACGCGTGGCACTCCTCATTCGGTTCCCGTCCCGCCACCCTACACAGGTATTTGCCGAAGCAACCATGCCCCGAGAGGACCTGTGTGAGGTGGAAGGAAAGAAACCCCTCTTTTCTTCCGACCCATCTCTCGAGGACGGGCCGGATGGCTCCGATGGTCCAGTGGCCGGCACTTGGTACCTCCAGCCTTCCCTTCCACCTCTGGATGAGGACACGGCGGGAGTCAAGTCTCCACCGCCTGATCCGCCTGATCTGAGGTAGCTGGATCCCCCCGGCCCGCGCTTCAGTGACACGCCAATAAACATCGGCCAGCACCCAAGCGTCGAGGTCCCAGGGCGGAGTCCCCGCCAATACGCAGGCTGCCTCGTGCGAGACGGTGCGGTACGCCCTCGCCATCCTAACCGCCATAACCCGCTGCGGCCTCCGCAGCAGGGCTTGGTTTGGTGGGGTCAGAGACCCGACCCAAATGGGTGCACCGTACAGTGCCATTGACCGCACCACTCCCGCGTATAGTCTGCGGCAGCTCACGTTTGGCCCGCCTACGTTGGGGGCCCGGATGGCCCTAGAGTAACCCTGTATGTACCGTACTTCATGGTATGATACGGTGTAGACCTTAAAGTATAACAATGTCATTGTTCGTAAGGATAAAATCGTACCCTCATTTTAGTGTTTGGTCATTTAATAATAGTTGACGTTGTCATCCCACGTAATTTCACGATACAAACAGATACATCTAGAACAGCCTAAATTGAAGACGAAAATTGGGCTCCTATTTTCGGCAAATAAGTACATAGTAGTATACTATGGAATCAAAGTGATAAAGTCAGTCCTCGACGATCCAACTATACGACCTCTGCAGGGAGTTGCAACGCGAAATTGGGGCAGATCCAAATTTAATAACCCGCCGACCTGCGAAGGAGAGCAAATTTCATTAAAATTTTTATTTCGCTCTTTTCTCGGCTTCCTGCCGCGTCAGGGTGGCCACTCCCGCGTTTGGGAACCTGCTAATTTTATTTTGATTTGACTAATGTCTAGTCTAGTACTTACTTTGATCTTTAGATATTTTAAACCAGCTTAATAGGTATTATGAGTTGATCATTAGAAATCTAAGCTCAAAATGTATTGTTTTTTTATTTTAGCTGTTTTGTCGTGCGTATAAAGTAACCTTAGGCAAACTTTTCAAGTTTCAATTTTTTATTAAGACATATTATATGCTTACGTAATGACCAATGGCCTACTTATGCAAATTTGTGGGTATTAACTTTATAGATTCGACGAGAATTATTCGTTTATGTTTATGGCAACCCTACCTACTTCGTAAAAATTTCATCGTGCTCTCGCAATCATTTCTCGTTTGGTTCCGTAGAGTTCTCTAAGCATTAGTTGAATGTAGTACGTAGTGATACCAGTGCAATACCCCTGCTCTATGCATGTTGCGTGGGTACATATGTTGTCGTTAACAGTTATTTAACTTATTTACCATTTCGCTGCAGAAAACATTCTACAAGTAATTTTGTAAAAGGAAAATAATACTAATTAAATAAAAATATAATATTTGACTACTTGAAGACAATTTCATTACGCATGGATCTGTATCTCTATCCGTTTAGTCCTATTATACGATATATAACTCAATCCATTTCCTAATTACATAAGTTCTAGGTTTACCTACGCAGATTTCCGCAACTCGATGTTTTATGTGACCTATTTTCCATGTTAATGTAACAAATACTAATTACTTATCGCTAATTAACCCTAAACCATATAGTTAGATTATATGGACTTTGACACTCGGCAAATCTCGTCATTTTTTGTGAGAGATCGGAAGTGCAAATAACACGAGATACATCGCTGCATATACATAAAATCATAGGGTGCACTTAACCATCTAAACGCGAGTAAATTCTAGGACTTTATATACTCTATGTGAAAACACGAACCTTTACGATTCAAACCGAGACCTCCCGAGTGTCAAAGTGGAAATAATCGTACTGCTATGTAGAATGTGTCTCGGTACCTATTGATACAGATATGAATGTTCTGTATGTTAATCTAATTAAGATTATCGAACTAAGAGAGTCATGCTGAAACCTAGGTTAGTGGTACCTATACGTTAATCAAGTTATAATTTGCATGAGGGACCGTGCACGAACTATAGGTGGCAGCACTGTCAATGTCAAATATAAGGCAGAACCTTTAGAGTGGCGTCACCAGTTGGCAGCAACTTCGTCGTGCACGGTCGCTTCACGACCTATAGGTGGCAGCACTGTCAATGTCAAATATAGGGCAGAACCTTTAGATTGGCGTCACCAGTTGGCAGCACCTTCGTCGTGCACGGTCCCTTTGTGTTAAGGTATATGTGACTTGCGTATACGTTTTTTTTTATTTTGACTAGAGCTATTAGCTCGGCGAGCTCGCGTATAGCACTCCTATGGATGCCTGGTTTGATTTCAGGCGCCCCCGGCCCCCACCTAGTCCGACCCTCTCAAGGTGGTCCGGCCAAGCAACCTGGTCCGACGCCAGAGAACGCGACGGACCCCACCTGATTCGATTTTTGCAACAGCCAGTAAGACTTGCAAGTTTGTCAGGCTTCAAAAAAAAGATAGTCCAGCACGTCTAGCATAACTGGCCGCGATTTGGTTTCTCGCGCGACAGAGCATCACCTGGCACTGTCACACTATATTGAGTAGAAAGAGATAGGTAGCATTTATCGCGCGACAAAGAGTCGCGTGTCACAGTTGTGCTAGAGGTACTGCAAGCAGCGGCCATCTACCGACTTTTCGCTGATCGCTCAAAGTGAGCATAGCATACGGATCAGCGGCACAGATAATGGCAGTATTTTTTCTTCTTACATCGCGTGGCTTGCACGTGTGCGCGCCGTGTACGAACGCACTACAAGCAAAGTTTTGCGTAAGAATGCTAAAGGTACGAATCGCAGCATCTGTGCCACAACCTTAAATAGTTAGGTATCTCGCGCTCCTAAGCTTCGGAGAGGGGCACATCCTTAGTTTTACCAAAGTGGTCAAAATTGACCAAACGGGACACAGACCATCCAAAGAAAAAGGTCCTAAGCAGCCGAAGTGTGACTACTTCTTTGTCTTTATACTTTTGGCAGCGGGATTGGTAGTAGCGGTTCAACTTTTTCTTATTGTGTGGAAACTTTAGTCGACGGTCCGCTAATCGTTTAAAATTTTTTGATTAATATCTAAGTTGGTTGTCTAATAAAAAGCACACATTTAGTGATATTCGCCAACATAAGCAAGATACCAAAATAACTGTTACACTTTTGAGTGTATGTTTTCAAATATATATTTCTTTGAGTTATTTTGTACGCCAATTTCAATAATATATGTAATACAATCATTACCGTATATCCTCTCTACGAGTGGCTCCTTATAGCATACATTATATTTCCTTAAATACTCGACAATCCCTTTATTTAACCCAACTCACTCACGTTTATTGTGAATTTCGCCTTTCGCATAAAACATTAGACGGTTACGAACTCTGTTCATAAATTCAGCTCAAGATTTGCGGTTTGCATCTCAAATACATAATACATACATATAGCATCTGCCGAGTTATGTAACAACATATACAAGTTTTAAACAACTAATTTTAGTCGTGATCCGCAGTGTACCGTTTGCGAGTATTCTATGTATTTAAACAGTATTCTCAAAGTGTGCGCCGTTTTGCTATATAGGGCTCCCCCGAATCCATGAAGTCTAGTGACATACTTATTAGCCCTCGGAATTTTTGAGGACAGATCATAACCTAAATAAGCATTTGCATTACATAGCAATATAATAACCACATTTTTACTAAAAAAAACCCGACCGCGGTGCACTTTGAAACTGCATAAAATCCGCCATTTTGTTTATTTTAACGAACTTCATACCCAGTGACACTCGCACCATCAAGACGAATCTAATGATGTATCATTTATCAAAATCGGATGTGCCGTTGAGTAGTTACGAGCGGACACAGGAACGGACATGCATACATACAGGTCAAACACATAATCCTCCTTTGGGCTTCGCCGCAGTCGGGTAAAAACTCGTTTTGATTCTTTTGTGAATATAATAGTATGTACATGACACACCTAGAGCGGTAAAATAGAGAAAATCTCAGGCCGACCGCCTTAGCGGCTCGGACCGAAGGCGCTTAGTTTGCCCCACCGCGGGCGAGTTTGAGAGTAAAATTGGGCGAGTTACAGTTCATTGTGGGCTGACGCGATACAGTGTGATTGATCGACCATTCCAGATCCGCGATGTAATGCTTCTCGCCCAATATCTCGCCGGCATGGGAACAGGTGCCATAAATAAGCGATATGGGCCAGTGTTGCCAGATCTACTGGTAAAGCAGTCGAATCTACCTGATTTTGATAGATCTACTGATCTACTGAATTATTTCTAAAAATTCAAGAAATCTACCTGCTTTTCTTATATAGATAAAAATCCACACTACTAAATTCACAAAATGAATCAAAATCTACTCCGTGGCCGATCGTTTCGATTCGATCGTTCGAAACATGTATGAAGAGTATGATTCATATTATATATTCTTTTTATTTAAACATGTAAATGTCATGCTTAAACATAACAAGTTCGCAACTTAAGTGTATGTGAGCGGTGTTTTACGCTTCTCCGTACATTTTACAACTTACGCAGTGACAAAAAAGTGTGGGAATTGCTTAAAACTAGCTCAGATAACGATATTTACTTTACACCTTTTCAATCTACTGATTTTTTGCCAAATTTCTACTGCTTGTATCAAATTTCATCTGGCAACACTGATATGGGCTTATTTTATTACCATCCTTAGTAAGTACATAATTTTATGCCTTCTCCCGGCCAGGAAGTGGAATTTTCTCTCCTCGTAGCGGGTAATAAATGCCATGTACGGACTGAGGTAACGTGAAATATAGTAAGTTATGTAACTGTTATTTAATGAAAGGCATTAAAATACGCGTGTGGGTTTATAAAATGAACCATATATTACGACCAACATACAGATAAACTGTTTTGTTAGAACTAATTCCTTATCTGTGAAAATGTTACTATTCGATGTTATTAATAATTAAATTAATTAAATGAATTGACATAGGTAATCCACTGTAATACTAACATTAGTTGTTAAGGTTTTGTTTGTAAATACTAAATACATATTACGACATATTACGACATAGACTCAAGGTCTGAAATTCATTCATTATTACATTCCAATTTTGAATGTCTGAAAAACAAAGCAATTTGATTTGACCTCAATTCTTATATCAGTCGAAATTACGTTTCATTCGAAAAGCAATGTCAATTGCAAACAATTTTGACAAATCTCGCATGTTACTTGATATCAAACCATACAATTAGTAGAGCTCCACTCTAGTTTGTCTCTGAATTTAAAAATAAAAACTATGGCTGCGTGACATGCGTGAGATGTCCCTGCTGCAAGTAATTTGCGTTCCTGGACACATCATAGAGAGCTTATAGTATGTGTGTAGATAAAATAATTCATTGCACAAAAGAATTCGTAAAAAGTTGGTAAATCGTGTAAATAGTTTGAGAATCGCGGCTCTATAACATGTATCTTAGTTAAATGTTTCACATGCTTACTAGAAACTTCTCAAGACCAACACATTAATATCTCATCAGGCAGTAACAGTTTTAAACTGTGATCGACTGCTTTGAGACAAGTCTCGTCTGACCGAGTTGTTCACGCAGGTAACTTTAATACTTAGTGTCGACTTTTGTTCTTAAACACTCTGAAACCACTTTAAGATCTATAAGAACTTAAGACTTTGGGGGATTCACAATTTCGTTAAGTTGACAGAAATGATTATCAATAACTTTCAATCGTTTTTTAGCTACGTCGATCTTTAGTTAATTTTTTGAGGATATTTTAAGTTTTGCGTCGTTATCTAATTTACTATTTGCCCTGTACTCATTCTAAAATTATTGTACATTACTTTCCTAGGGAGGTTAAACAAAGAATATCTCAGATCGCAGGTATTAGACGCCCGAGCCGAAGGCAAGGGGGATAAATATGCGATCTGAGGCTTTCCTTATTACCTCCCGTGGTAAATACAACAGTTTACGTCTCCCCCAGGCCAGGAAGTCGGATTTTCCACTAATAATTAATTGCCACGTTACGGCCAGGTGTGACGTAATAGCACATTACACGAATAGGGTGATAAAACAAAGAAAGGCTGAGATCGCAGATGTTTGCGGCCCGAGCTGCAAGCGAAGGACGTAAATATGTGATCGAGAGCTTTCTTTATTACCTCCCGTGTTGTGTACATCATTTTATGTCTACACTTGGCCAGAAAGCGGCTTTTTCCGGAAGTGTAGCGTGCGGTAAAAGCCCCTTTATGGCCAGGTGTGGCATAAAAGATTTTTTTAGGCTTTCTATTCGGCACCTATGAATATCAGAGCCTACTACCGATGCGGACACACAACAAACCTTGTTAAATATACCCAATTCTACCTTTACATGTGAACATATGTGAATATGTTACAAGCATTCTCGAACAGTCTTTACCCAGTTCCGTTCCAGACAAGGCCGCGTCCTTATCGCCCTTCAAGTTCGTCCCAACTCACCCAACTGTAATAACTAGATATATAGATTCCTACAGTTTGACAGTTAGAATCACCAGTAGTTAGTTATCTTTGACCTAGGATCTCGGGCCCGGAGGATTAGCCGACTGCCCCGGGCGTGGCCTCACTCTGAAACTAATCAGGCGGCTTAATTGACCTATTGCCACAGAATAGTAATAGTACTACGTCTAAAAGTTTATCTTTTTAACAAAACTGAAGCTCGTGTCTGACCACTGGACGGAACGCACCGAATCCAACCGTATCTCTCTATCATATGTGTGCTAAACCTCCGGAGGGTCTTAGCCAGCGTCCAGAAAGAGGAAAATTGGTACTAGTAGCTACGCGGTGAAATCACGGTATACGGTAGTTTTTCTTCCAACAAAAGGTACATCGGGAGCGCGCATGTATGCGCGCCGTGTACGGACGCACCACAGGCAAGCATTTCGGATTGCGCGAGTTTGCTTTAGTCAGGGCTGAGCCATCACTGCGAGCGGTCGATCGCGATCGCACAAAATGTCTGCGCATAAAGTAAAGTATCGAAGTCGTGTATACTGCAGTGTTCGGATATTTGAGGAAAAGTGCGCAAAATCCAGAATTATCATATTTCAAAATTCCTAAGGATCCCGAAAGGAGAGTACCTATTTTATTAGTACCTATATAAATGTTATATTTTAAGTCGTTTATAGAATGTTTGATAATTGTGTGTACTTTCATCAAGGTACCTAACCTTCGATATTAAATCGGGATAATGAGGCAACAGGCAAGATCTCAACAAAACCTTTTGTTTAAAAGACCCATGCAATATTGTATTTCGATAATATTCAACGTCCTACATCGGAAAAAAATTATGATACAGAATTCTTAAGATCACCAATAGGTAGTTCAAATTTACTAAACCTGCTTACACAAATAACAATAAAGAAAACTATAACCTTTGCAATTTGTTGATTTTGTTGTTTAGGGGAGACCGGGTATGGTTGTCTCGCGGGTTGGTTGTCACAGCGGCTATAAAATAATACTAAACGAAATATTAAGTACATCGATCGGTGCTAAAAGATCGCAAGAGCTGTACATCCTTCCGTACTTCACCAATCGATGCACTTATTCCTTCGTTTAGTATTATGTTATGGCCGCTGTGACAACCAACCCGCGAGACAACCATACCCGGTCTCCCCTACCTTCAGCGCGCGCCGTTCAATTGTGCAACTAGGTAGTAAGTAGATATTTTACAAAACCAACGAGCGGCAGCCCTGTGCATTACGTGTCGCGCGCTCCTAAACAGCGAAGACGAACTACTTGGTTGTCTTTATATTTTGGCGAAATCGTGATTTGAGCCACTCTTACTATTGCCTGCATAATGAAGGACATGAATAGATAATAAATTGGACAAATTGTTGATGCACATTATGTTCATACTCGTCGCTCTATGAGCTGTAGACCTCGAGAGTCGGTCAACCCCCATGGCTCCGCCATTTTGAAAAAAATCCAAAAACTTAATTGACATAAAAAACTATATAATTAATGAACCTGCTCACAAAATTTCACGAGAACCGGCTGGAATTTGGGCGACACGATCTGAGCCATTCCTTATTATACCGCCCTAGGTGTGTAATGTAATATTGCTGTCCCTTCTGTGTCAAAACGCCATAATTCACCTGTATACCAGATTGTACTGTGTACACAACGTAAAACCTAAGCTGCAAGCAACGCATAAAGAAACTCCTTTATTCGCGTGCATATTTAATGCCCGTCCGTAATTTTCTTACGCGGTATTACCAGAGGCAGACTTCACAACCTGCTGCCATATTTCACTTTCGCGTGTATTATTTAAACAGCCGCGGGTTCCCAGCACGTCATGAAGCCGGTAGCATGGAGTCCTGCTGCAAGTGAGCCGTAGTCATATGTACATAAGCAAAGTATAACGTCAAGGATAGTGCAATAACCGCATAAGTATCATATGTAGATAAGGTTCAGTTTGAAGCAAATTTGTTAGAAATTGAAACCTTATCTACATGTGCTAGGGGAGACCGGGTATGGTTGTCTCACGGGTTGGTTGTCACAGCAGCCATTAAATAATACGAAACGAAGAAATAATTGCATCGCTCGGTGTTAAAAGATCGCAAGAGCTTCACCTCCTTCCCTACTTCACCAATCGATGCACTTATTCCTTCGTTTCGTATTATTTAATGGCTGCTGTGACAACCAACCCGTGAGACAACCATACCCGGTCTCCCCTACTTACGCGGTATTGGACTATCCCCGACGATAAGGAAAGAAAAGTAGCCACACTCCGACCCTTTAGGAGCACTATTCAAGGTCGATGCGCAGGGCAGCCGTCCGTCGGTTTTTTTCGCATCCGCATACATACTGTAATGTGTTCACATAACACTATGCACGTTTACGATACATTTCGCGGTAACGAGTGACTCCGGCGACAGTCCGACCCCAACGACTGTCCCGGTCCGGTCCGACCCGCCCATTCCTAAAAGTCTACTTTTAGTGCGTTCGTACACGGCGCGTACACATGCAAGCGGCGCGATGTACCATTTGTCTGTTTTGTTTTACTGCTATTGCACTGTGACATAAGTATGTATACCTATTAAAAACATTTATGAAAGTAGTGCGTCCTATTAGGTTTTCTTTTAAAATTCAAGTGTTTTAAGTTCCTGAATTAAAATCAGGTAAATATAATGAATAGTACGCAGCTTCATAGACAATACGAACAAATATTATTTATTACACTAGTATTTATGGTGAAATTGTTTCCTTATTAAATTTTTTGTTATTTTAAAATCGTTAAAGGCAAGAAAATTTGTGAATCTGGGTTTATTTGGGATCAGTTTTGGAAGCTGAATTTGATAATTAGCGTTGAATAATTTATTTTTACTGCAGGAAGCTACCCTATTGTGACTACCTACATTAAGGTCTCTACCAGTCTTATTTCACCCGATTTCATCAACATTATGGAGACCAGTTAATGACACTTGGCACGTTATAAGATTCCTACTTCAAAGAATATTCAGCGATTTTCCAACATTTCAACGCAATTATATTTTCTATATAATTGTTCATAGAAAATGACCCGAATTCATTGTCCGTGAGTGTATAATAACATTAAGCCACTAACCAGTATTGTAGATTATTTAGGCTACTAATAGAACGAAGAACTGGGAAAGAAATGTGCTTTTAAAATATGAGACGACCCATGTAACTAGGGTTGCCAGGTCGCGAAACCATTAGCCGGACAGACCAACCAGTTTGTCCGGACATTTGGATAAAAAGGCCGGACACACTACATTATTGAGGATTTTGTATCTCAGTATTCATCGGTACGAAGCTTTTTTGCCTAACAAAAGCCGGACAAACCGAGCACAATAAACGACTTTGGCCTAACACGCAATCAAAAACCCTAACTATCCGGACGGCTTTATCCAGACGCCTGGCAACGCTATGTAACTGTTCACCGGCTCTCAGACTAGGATGCGTGTACTTCACAACAGCCTTTGTAAGCCTCCGCGAGCTATCATTGTTCGCAAGACCTCAGAAGCTTGTATAAATCACTTTTATATATTTCACGCCTCAGCCACGCCACACTGCAAAAAATGCTCGCCGCGAGATGAGACTAACTTGTAATAGGGGAAACTGCATGCTGGCGTTTTCAATATCCTGCAGGCAGATTTTCTTTTATGTGTGCGTAAAGCTCTGATAAACGTACTAGTATTTGACACGATAATACCCAATAGTTGACATTCCGCTGCCACCCGTATTGTTAATGACTTAACATCCAAGATGTCACAATGTCAAGCATTCGGACGTATAGGAATATGATACCAAATAGGTAAATACGAGTAATAAGGAAATTAAATGAACAAATCATAATTTACGATAGGTCATCTTTTATGAACGCGTAAAGCAAGAATCGTTAGCTTAAATAAATAACATCGAAATATAATATGTTTGTATGGAAGCGTAACTGAAACTCAAAATCGGCCCCACGGAATAAGTACTTACGGGCCGGAGAGTACTTAGTAGGTACTGAAGAAAAAAACTGCAGCGGCAAATGAAATTCTCTCGTCAATTGTAACCAATCACATATTTTATCCAAAAATGAAGACTTCTCAAATTTAATACTAATATTTGTCATAAATGATTTTAGACTCACACATAGTCAGCATTAAGTTGGTTATCAATACCACTTGATACCTAAAGACTTTAAAAAGTGTATTGATTTTAAAAAGTGGACGTTGTGTGGAGTAAGTTTCAACGTCAATTTTGTTAGACGTTAGCGTTCTATATATTATATTTCGATAGTAAAGAACCATCTCAAAAATTATACCTACGATATAGAAAAGCGCGATGGGATTATAATAGGTACCTAGAGACCGGATTTGAAGTAGCGATCTCAATATTAATATGGATATGACTGGTATAATTTATTGTTTTTTCTACACACAAAAATAATGTAACTTATGGGAACAAAAAAATAAAAACCTTTTTAGCTTTCGTAAATACATATTGGGCAAAAATTATGGTGATAATAAATAAAAACATTGTTTGTTAATTTTTGAAATAGTTTATTTTTTTAAGTTCTTCTTCTTTAATATTTCTTCTGCACAATGCACAATAAAAATTAAGACCTTATTATAACCAACATGACATGTATTTAACAAATTGCACGTAGTCATATCCATATTAATATTGAGATCGCTACTTCAAATCCGGTCTCTAATAATACCCATTCATGCCAGAACGATGACAACTAACTACGATCATCAGTCGTATTGGATACGACTAAGAAGACAGTAGACTAGATTCTTAGTGGCTAGATAGTTGCATTCGGCAGTGGTGAACGGCGACTAATTCTAAATATCTTCGTAAAATAACAGCAAAATGTGTCTTTAACTTTTCGATGGCTTTATGATATTGTAATTACGCAAATACCTATAAAGTGTAGAATTTAAAACCTGCCGAGTCACGCCATATTACACTGTCAACATTGTAAGATTTACAAAAGCGATTTATGTACTGTGTCAACCTGCTAAACATTCAACTTCAACAATACCAGTACACATAGCTTAATTATTTATAGCTGCAAGCTGCTTTGTAGTTTGTAACAGAGTACCTAACTCTAGACTAGCTATATTCAGTCAGCTTCCGGAGATGCGGACAAATCCGATCCTTTGTCACTGCACCGCATCTCTCGCCTAATATTGTTTCCACTTAATAGATACAGCCAGTCCAATGCACCGATTTGGCGTCGGTAAATGAAATTCTATTTCATTCGATTATTTAGCACAAATTCAAGTTTAGTCGATATACCACAGCTTACAATGTTTCACAAAATGTAATGAAGATTTCTGACTTTATTAATAATTTTAGGATATAAGCTGAAAGAAAGTGAAAAAGTGACGGCATGTAGAAGACAATATGATCAAGATATATAATGATGATGATCAAGCCTTGGATTTTTCATCGCACGGTAAGATGAAAGAAAACTATGGAGTCTATATTAACATTAAAAATATTTTTACTAAAAAAAAACCGCCCGCGGTGTACTTTAAAAGTGGATAAAATCCGCCATTTTGATTATTTTAACGAATTTCATACCCAGTGACACTCGCGCTATCAAGACGAATCTAATGATGTATCATTTATCAAAATCGGTTGCTCCGTTGAGTAGTTACGAGCGGACATAGGAACGGACATACATACATACATACATACTAGTGATGTAACGAATATTCGTATTCGCATTCGTATTCGCGAATATTCGCAAGATTTTCAATATTCGCATTCGCATTCGTATTCGCAAAAATCGATGCGAATATATTGCGAATATTTTTGGTGCATTTTAGATCCTAAAATTCATGGAAAAGAAAAAAATACGGCCAAGTCCGATCAATGAGTAATTAAAAACTCTGTTAGATAAGTACCGAAATAAAATGAAAATAAGATATTTTTAACTTCCATCGGTTCCAATTTTTGTACCACATGCATAATCATTATCTTTAGCCACAGACCTGACGAATTATTCCAACTTAAACTTCAAACACTCATTTTATTGCAAAACTGAATTAAGTTTAAGTTCATCGTAATTGAAAACGAAGTATTGAATTTTCATAGTTATTAATTTTGTTTATTTCTAGTATTATAAAATTTTATAACCAATATTCGTATTCGCATTCGCATTCGCGAATATCAACGTTGATTATTCGTATTCACATTCGCATTCGCGAATGTTAAAAAACCGATATTCGTTACATCCCTAATACATACATACCCTTCGCCGCAGTCGGGTAAAAATTTTGTCATATTCCTACCCCTTACGTAGCTGTCCTACTTTCGTGGATGATGTGAACTATTTAGTAAAATAAAATTTTTGGGCACCTAAAAAGTTTTAAAAATGCTATTTGACAAAATATTTTCGTATTATTTACAAGGTTTTATCTATCCTCTTCAAAGGAATAAATAATAAAGAAGTGCATCAGGAAAACATTTTTCAGTACCATCTGCACCATGTTTTCATACGGCATTTTAAATCCTAGGTTTTCTTTGATATGTCATTCTAACATAATCTTACGCGTCTCCGATTTCACTAAATTTTAAAAGGACTTATATGCAGTAAACCTTTATACAAATACGATCTTTTCGCAAGAACATTGTACTGTAAGTAAAAGGTTTTCATATTCAAGTAATACTAGCTCGGCGACACATTTCCTGCTGTGTCACCAAGATATGAAAATGCTCCTTTATTACACTAAAAGCATGCGCATCTCTAAAATATGAAAGTGCCAGAAAGCACGTCACAGTCTGTGTCTTCGTGACCGGTTTTAAAACTGATACCACTTTGAGTACATTTTGTTTTTACAAGCTTTTATTTGCCATCTTAATATGAGTAGTACCTACCTACTTAGCTATATTTGTGTGGGAAAAAAGGAGATTGCCGACGCGTCTATGGGGCCTCGTACCAAATCAAAAGTCATTGTGTCAACACGAAACTGACTGTATCTTAAAGAACAAGAAACTGCCTTTCCTAATCACTAAATCCCATTAAAATCGTATTCGGGGATCCATAGGAAATTGAGATTGATTTCCAGATTTCGAAGTGAGTTTTTGCGTAGCAAATCGTCAAAGTATTTGTCAACCGGCCAAATACAAAATCACCTAATAACTTTAATTCCTGACGTTGACGAGACTTCACTTAACTTAGTCGTATGACAATGCCATTTCGGATACCTGTTTTAGGTTTTTTATTGTGCCTATTCAGATTCTTAAAATATTATTATAAAAAAAGTTATTTGAAACTATTTTGATACATCGTGAGATAAAAAATATTGTAACATTACATTTACGCTCAATGTCTCGTATAGTGAAGTATCAGCGAAATATCACTAGTTATTTGTACCAAATAGAATAAATAAGAATTTAAAATGATTTACGACCTTCGACACAAAACTGAAAAGACGTGTCTTATAAAGTACCTAATATTTAAACTTAGAATAAGACAGAATGTCAAGCTGTCAATTTTCGTGCTAAGATCAAGAAAACTACATACATAATTAATTGTATTAAGACGTATCTATAACGTTAGCTTTGTCTTTTACACTCATGTGAGAAGTAGTCTTAAGAAAGAACGAGACAAACATGTTACTTTCCTGGGTATAGGACAGCTGGATGCAGTTCGTATAAGAAAGAACCGCGGAGTTTTATGGAATTAAATTTTTTGTATACATTTGTGTAGACGGTGGTGCCACTGTCATAGGCCTTTTAGATTTTGACCGATTTTGTCTGTCAAATACAGTTTTAAGGAAATCATACATTTTTCATGGTGGCGGCGGAAATCGTACAAGACATTCTTTTTTAATTGATCTCAGATTTCCCATTTTAAATTCAGTAATAAAAAAATCCCTCTGGTTAAAAAAATAAAACTAAGTTTTTGGTATCGTTTTGGTTGTGACACAATTTAATGACGATATTGGTACCAAAAGTCGGCAATCTCCTTTGGAAGCTAAATTACAACCACTTCCTGACGTTCGTTTGGGCTAAAATCTGGTAGGATAGGTACTTGTTATGTTCAGTGACAATACAATTTGGAAAAATCATTAAAAACCCTGCATTCTAGTATTATACCGTTATACTTTGTTTCCGGTTTCCGGATAGCAAAAATTAATTCACAAATTACACTTTTGCTTTCACTATTTACGGTAGAAAGAGCGGTTAGTCGGAGGTGAAGTGAAATATGCCATTGGAAGACGCTGCGTGGGTCCGCCACAAGATAGTCTGACGACGGTTAATGTCGCCAGAAGTCGTCAGAAGCAAAATACATGCGACCGTTCAGGCTCTTTCACATAAACACGATACGATATCGCGTCGTGCTACGACACGGCATCTGGATACTTATATACCTAAACTTTGCCGCGAGCGTCAATGTTGAGTTATATATGAAGGTGGACACAATTTAATTTTATTATTAAATTTCCCTGGCTTTCTAAATTAGCTTATTATGCTAATATAAACACATACTACCTATTTAAGTATATAAATGAACAATTTTCAGTTATTTTTAATTTACTGGTTTTTTGAAGTCGGTTAAAAATAGCCATAAACTAAACATATTCGCGAGATGTAACATTCATTACTATGACGTTCTGTATAATCGTGGAATCCGGGAATTTATATTATTAAAATTAAAATTTTAAGAAGCTGATTCCATATTTGCTTTACTTTTTCCGGAATTCTGCTAACTTTAGGTATAAAGGCATCCAAATTTCCGATACTTGGTCATGATGCAACGTGTAAGAGCCCTAAGGGCCGATACAGACGGACTGCAACCCAACTGCAACTCCCTACGATTTGTATGGGAACTGCATCACAACTGCACGCCGACTGCGTGCGTGTGTGTGCAGTGTATCGGCCCTAAGGGCCCTAAGTCTTTAGGAAAGACTTATGTTCAGCAGTGCACTGGGTTGAAATGGTGATTATGCTGAACGTTTTGTATGGGACGCAACCACTATTTTCATATTTCAATATATCGTCGGGGATAGTGCAATACCGCGTAAGTAGCACGTGTAGATAAGGTTTCAATTTCTTACAAATTTGCTTGAAACTGAACCTTATCTACATATGCTTCTATCCCCGACGATATTGCTCCATTGCGATATTTGTGATACAAAGGTTAACTATGATTTTATTTTCGACCTGGGCAATCTTTGTACTTGTACAATTACATTTGGTTTGTTAGCATGATCGATGCCGGGGCTCATAGTGACACTTGGTCCGATGAAATTGGTTCGTTTAGTCAGTTGAAAGTGATTGATGGACGTGGAACTACATTTTCATAAAATTCGCGCCCCTGACGACTTTTTAATCGGATTTAAATGTCACTTTCAGCGCTTGTAACTGTTAATCTTTGTCTAGCCGTGCTCCATTCCAGTTAGCCTGCTTTAACCAGTTAATTTAAGTAACAATCATGCTGCCTGCCTAACAGAAAACAGAAGAGTACAGCCACATTGCAGCCACAATACATGCTGCTCCTAAAGCAAAATTTACAAATGTGTTGTACATTGCTGTATTGAGAGAAAGTGAAAGACTACCAGATTTTTTACCACAGGACTGGTGACTATCATTATAGGCACTTTTTAGGATTCCGTACCCACCGAACCCTATTTACTTAGCCTCCGCTGTCCGTCTGTCCGTTCTGTTCGTCTGTCCGCCTGTGTAGGGCTCTATCGTTTGAACCGTAATAAGTAGAGACATAAAATTTTCATAGAATGTATATTTCTATTGCCGCTATAACAACAAATAATAATAACAAAATTAATTTTAAAATAAAAGGGGACCATATACAAGAAACGTGTTTTTTTTCTTACTTTAATAATAGAAATAATAGGCTTGTGTCCTAAATTTTGTCTCTAATGTAAATCGATTCTTCTATTTATAAGGAACAAATATAATGTCGTGGACAGCAGCGATAATTCAGGAAATCCTAGATAGTCAATTGACTACTGTAGTACTAAGTAGATTTAAAATGGCGGCGAACGCCGTGTGACGTAACGACCGGTTGCGGCGCACGTGGGCGGGATCGTTGGGCAAGAGTGTCGATTCTCTTTCTGACTGTCGTGGTGACAACACTTGTCTTACGATTCTGTCAGTTCGTCTGCCAGTAGTTAAAGTTGCTACTTGATAATTGTAATTCTGTCGATTAATTGTGAAATGAATCATACTGTGTTACGTAATTGTCTAGATTTGCTCACTCAAGTACCTACGCCATAATATTGTAACAACTATTATAATGCCTGATGATTTAAAAGAGAAACTGGTGAGTTTCTTCGGCGCTTCTTCTCACCAGAATGTCATTACCGAAGTCGCCAAAAGAATCAGACGAATAAATGATTTGATCTGACATGAATCCACTTCTTTAACCAACATACCTCAACGGCCAGGATTCTGCAGCTAACCCATCCTGACCTGACAGTCAGCCATCACGTGGAATCCGACATATACATATAACTACTACACTTGGATTACTATAACAGCCACAAATTGCAATCTAAAGTAGCCGACCGCACCAAGCGTTGAAAACGGCCCATACAAAACGCACCCACCCTGTGACATTATTTTTTCAGTGTTAATTAAACATTCTGAAATTAACTTCAATTTTTCTTTAAGACGATAAAAAAATATCGAAATTTTTTAAAACTTTGTGGTCTCATAACTTTATAATTTTTATATAGTTTTTGTTTATTTCTTCTGTGTTATGATAATTTAGTATTTTCCAATCCAAGTGATTATATTATTTTGTAAAATTCAACATTAGTCAACATCCACATTAGATGCTTGATACGTTCAAAGAATATGTATTTCTATTGCCGCTATAACAATAAATACTAAAAACAAAATAAAGTTAAAAATAAAAAGTTTTTATACTTGCCAACTATGGACAAATTTCACACGCAAAGTCTATAGCACCCTTAGAGTACAATACAACGACGCATTGCGTATACTAGTAAGACAGCCACGTTTTTGTAGTGCCTCAGCAATGTTTGCCGGGGCCAGGGTACCTGATTTCTTTGCCATTGTCAGAAAGAGAATAGCATCGTTCTGGCAGAGGGTTCGGCGTTCGAATAATAGTGTTATTAGAACGGTCAATGATCATATTTACCGTAATATAATTTACATGCACTGGTTGTCGGCGCATCAGCAACCCAATCGCAAATAGCTTTAACTCTACTGTAATGTGTACATTATTTTAGTCTAGTATTATTTATATTAAATTTCTTTCCCGTACACGAGACAATAGTGTCCCGGCCCTTTGGGAGGCGTGCACGGAGCCGAAGCCAACACGTAGAGGCCCTTTCGACAATTTAATGAAAGGCAACATTACATTTATTATTATATTATTATTGTACGGTCGCTTTTAATGACAATTTATTTTATTTGTACACATTTTTAATGGGATTTATGCCTGATAATAATTTTTTTCATTTCATTAATTTTTCATTTCATAAAAAGGGGTCCCCATACAAGAAGTGTGTTTTTTGGAATCTCGACGGTGGTACAGAACCCTTCGTAAGCAAATCCAACTCGCACTTGGCCGACTTTTTTTATCAGTAACAAAATACGCTTTAACAGAACATTTTAAACTAAACATCACTTAATATTCCGTCCCGTCTCCCAAAGCAACGTCTGGTGACTTAGAAATCGTTAGTCAGGATTCGTAATAATCTCTTCTGACAAACTTGAACTAATTAGTGGTAAACAATGGTTTACCAACACACGAAAGTTCCTACTCTGCCACTGCTTTTCGATTTCAGTTACGAAACAAGCGGTAACGCCTGTACAGAATGGAGACCGTTGACAACTAGCAATATGGACCTTTGTTCCATCATGTTCCAAGGTCTTCATAAACACGGCTGGAACGATAACGGAACGGTTACCACGGCCATTACGCTTCCCTAAAACAAATATGGCCATCGATGTCAATGCGTTAGTAGACCTGCGAAATATATGGACAACAGTTGCGTGGAATTACAAAATAAATATTGCATCTAGGCTGGGGTATTGGCTTATCGTAGTGCCATCTAATCAGTGGTAACTGATTGGATTTCTAGCGTTTCAGATTTTAAAAGAAAAATGCTATGGTCATATTAAAATTGATCTCATGCATTTGTTCGTCCATTTGCGCGTCCGTTACAGTATTTTTTTCGGAAACAGTCAGGAAAAGAAGGTGTAATTTGGCTTGCACAGAAGGTTAAAAAATATTATCCAATGCCCGAACTTAAATCTTAAAATAAGGGCCTCGGGCAAGTTTCCTCAATCTCAACAGAACTTACCTTAATGGAGATTTCTAGATATGTACATTTGATGTCCCAAATTTCAGTTCTACAAATGGTCTAGTCTAGTGTTGTGTTTCAGGCCCTTGGTATATAAATAAGCTTCATTACTCTCAGAGACAAACAATAAATGCAATTTTTTTTGGGTGGTCTGTGTCCCGTTGGGTCAAATTTGGCCACTTTGGGAAAACTAGAGTTGTGTCCCTCTCCGAAAGAGTCCGAAGGAGGATGCAAAGTCGAAAAGAAAATTATTTGAACAGTGAAACCAGCGATAGTTAGGCAGAGGTTTCCAGGATAGGCATGTATTTTGGGATTCCATTGGGTAATTAAGAGAAGACTACTAGTCTGGTGTTGTGTTTCAGGTCGTTGGCGGGTCACAATGTATGCAGCACGTATGTACGAGGCAACAAACCGCCACAACAGATGGCCGCATGAATAAAACAGTGGGGGCGCTCTGAATATTTTAGTTTGGGCCGTTTGTTGGACGCGCCGGATAATTGAAAACTAAATTGTTCATGTTGTCGCACAAACGCTGGACCATGGCTAGATAAAGGCACCCAATAAATGAACTAGAATCTCGGACTAGTTGAACGATTGAGCTAGACGAATCCACCCAGATCGTATCCATAACAAGCATATTACAAATATACAGGTTACTTTTTAATGACTACCAAACGTTATGGACAATTATCAACGATGTTGTTTTGTCAATATTGAAGCCCATAACATAAATAAGGTATATTGACCCAATCTCTAGTTACTCATCTGGACGAAAAACATTTCGTTTACGTATCCCATTTACAAAGCACTCAAGCGCGAATGTCTCCTCGGTAAATTTATTCACTCTGCGGCCGCGAGAACGACAAGCCTGTATAATTATACTATTTGAAAAGATTTAATGGAGTTCTTACGTCTACCTAAACCTGTGTAGGAACTTTTATGTGTTATTTATAACGCATAATAATGAGAACGTATATCTGTAACTCTACACAGTGCAATAAGAGATAATTTGGCTGCAAAAAGAGAATCTGGCCAACCAAATTAGGCAATAGCAATGTCATCTCATCAGTCAGTCATGTCAAAGTCACTCGCAGGGTCCGCCCGGATCGCTACCACCATCTTACCCACTAACCTGCCGCCAAAGAGCAGTGTTTGCACTGTTGTGTTCCGGTGTGGGGGTAAGACAGCAGGTGAAATTACTAGTATAGAGGCATTCTTAGTCCTCAGGGTTGACAACGCAATTGTAATATTAATATTGCAAATGTGCATGGGCCTCACAAGTCACTTTACCATCAGGTAATCTGTGTGCATGTTTGCCTTTCCCATGACATAAGCCTGCAGGTCATCAATTCATTTTACGGAGGGGTTATGGAGGGTCTACCCTCGCTGCGTCTTCGGGTGCGTGTAGAGTAGCAATATACCAGCAGTGAAATTTCTGCTTTAAGGTATAACAGCGCGGCACCGGAAAGACCTCACCTCATCGTTTCGCCGTCAACCATACGCAGGCACATAACTGAAGCGAATCGGCACGTCCGAGCTGTCATCGCGCTTACGGCTGCCGCGGTAACCGTTAACCGCGAGGCGGCAGCTCGCCTTGGTACAAGCCAGTGACCCGCAAGCTGCGCGCGGAAGACTTGCCGTCCCCGCACCGACGGCGAGCCGCAAGCACGGCGGTGGCGCGATGTAAGCGCGCTGAGCGGTGACCGTGAGTCACCCACGTGCCGCTAGCTTGTGCTGAGCCGAGACGTTGCCGTTCCAATGCCGATACATGTGCGTTTCAATATGGTGTTTCTTACAAAGAATAACCGGAGTAACCGCCCCTGGCGGACGCATTTTCTTTTGGTTTTGGCGCCATTTAACCAACTTTTACTTCTTCTGGGGCGGTGAAATTGGTGATGGCATTAAGTAGTCTTTATAAACAAATATGTAGATACTTTTTAGGCAATATCTTCTTTATAATTTCACCAACTCGTCTTATCAACGAGATCTCAACGGGCTCAAATTGGTACCATTTATAAAGATCCCCACACATGGTTCTATATTTCATGTAGAACGTTGTCATTTCGCGCGACATGTCTGTGCACTTTGTTTTAGAGGGAAGCCGGGCGCCCGACTGCCCCGGACGTTAACGTCTTTGTCCTAAGGCGGTCTTTATTTGTGTGGGAATATAAAACATCTGCCGATATAATAATGCATTATAAAAGGCTTGACGTAAAGGTACCTGCATATTACATGTAGGTACCTACTTTGAATGTTGTTACCCTTATTTTTACAGGCCTGTTATTTAACTTGCCGTGTAACACACAACACTGAAATCGATAAGAGGTTATCCGTTCATTAACCTTTACAATTTATCCACTTTATTTTACGCAGTAATTAATAAACTAAACAATTCAATCCATTTCAATTGGAACTGTAATCACAGAAACAACTACATAAATACGCAAACAGTTGATCCGATGAGCTAATTGGCTTAATTACTAAAGCTAATGCGGACGGATTACAGCAGCACTCTATTCGGCTTCCAAAATAAATGCTAAGCTGAATTATGTTCAAATCCCTTTTTAAAGGAGATTAGCTTTCAGAAACAAGGTACGAAACATATAATCCCTAAATTGGAGTTGTCCGAGGCGTACTTAATAATTAAAAGACTTATGTCCGACTGTTAACAAATTGGTCTGTACAATTCAGGAGGACGCCGAGCCGCAAATGCGAGGACCACGACCACAGGCGCACGAGACAAAAGGACGCTTGAAAGTATGAAGTCGGTGGAATTATCGTGAGTCGCAAATTGACAATGAATTTATACAATTCAAAGTAATAAACATGCTACCTATGTTCTTAGTTATACCTATATTCGGTTCGGGTGCTGCCGTGCAGTGTGTGATGTACCTAGTGCAGAATGATTTTCCATCGTACTTTATCGGTTCGTGTTTATCGTGCTCTCTCAATTAGCTTCAGTACCCAACTTACATCCGCCATTTTTCACTTTGACATTTGACACTAAACAATAAAGTTCCATATTAATGGATATGAGAACGTCACTCATTTAATACAATCATTGATTGACAGTTCCATATTCCGATTGAGATCCGAGTTTTTCCGATGGAAAATCATTTTGCACTACATCTGTACACATATCGAGGGCTTCATGCTAAAGGGGC
The DNA here is from genome assembly GCA_947034925.1 of Eudemis profundana. Lineage (NCBI taxonomy): Eukaryota > Metazoa > Arthropoda > Insecta > Lepidoptera > Tortricidae > Eudemis > Eudemis profundana. Next base: position 18,400,934 of record OX344803.1, read on the forward strand.
GTATAAGCAAGGACGCTACTTTGCGTATACGCCCCTTTGGCCTGAAACCCTCGATATGCTTATTGTCTGACGTCATGTAATTAGGATAGTTTAGTGACTGTTGTCGTATAAATTTCAGTCTATTTTCTTAATCGGTATCACTCTTGATCTTGATAGAGTGGTCGTTGTCGTTATTTCAAGTGTTGGGGGCACGCTTTCAAATGCGTCGCTACTCCTCTCTAAGGCTATTTTCCTAGTGCATTCGTACAGAGGAACATCTACTGCAGCTTTAACCTAATATGTCCATTTCATAGATAATCTTCCGCTTATTCTATGTATACCTATAATAACATCGAGCGGGCGGGTCGTTTACATGACTGTACAATCGTTTACACGTCAATGCTTTTATCTAACCATCTGAACTTTTAGCTTTATAGTTGATACAAGATTCGGGGACGCATAGATAATCTTCCGCTTATTCTATGTATACCTATAATAACATCGAGCGGGCGGGTCGTTTACATGACTGTACAATCGTTTACACGTCAATGCTTTTATCTAACCATCTGAACTTTTAGCTTTATAGTTGATACAAGATTCGGGGACGCAGACTATTCATATTATAGTCAATATTAAATAACCCGTACATGGAGTGAATGTGGTAGCACTATCCCTGTCGTAATTACAGGTTAGAGAATTTTTTTTATAAAATTGACCACTGCACATTGCCGCTTTTTTGTCTCGCATATAACTCCAATAAATATCCTAGACACTTGCCAAAAATAACAAATTAATAACGTAAAAGAAACGAAACCAAAGTAAAAAGTAAAAACCTCATTTTAGGATTTTTAGAACCCTAAAGCGAGTAAAACAGACAAAATTTCATTTAATCACTTTCCGATTACCTCTAAAAATCATCAAATTGGGCCCTTTCGGGTCCGTTACGGAACCGTATCCTAATTACTATAGGGCTAATTATTGTAGCTCTGATAGCCGCCGGCAGAAGCAATTATTTAAATTCCCTTTTACCCTTTGAGCGGACTCCGACCCAAAGGTACTGGATTAAAATTATTGAATTATGTGTACCTAGCTTACCTAAAGTCATATTTCAACCCTTTTAAGGCTAATGGAGTATAATGACGACTGAAGACGTAATTGTAGTTTACGGTCGTGTTAAATGAGAAATATTACGGTAATTTTTATTTACAAGGGGCACATTAGAAACGGTTATACCTATTTTAATTTAGGTTGGAAAAACCGTGTGTTATCCGTCATGAGATTTTAAGAAAAACATTGTAACTGGGCATTTTTATTTTAAAATCTACGGTTAGGCGAAACTTAAGCTATGTTCAAATACCGTCTAACCTGTCAGTCCGTGACGAAATCTATGGAGTTTGACACTAATCGTCAGTTCTGTGACGACCTGCTATATAACTGTCAGTTAAGAACACACTTTAAATAAAAAAGCCCAACTAGGGAATGCAACACGGGTACCTGAAAAGCCGTGTACCCTGGTAACGAACTTTAATTAGAGTCGGTTAAATCCTGGTATATTACTCAGAACCCGGGTTTTCGTAATATAAAAAAAATCGGGTAATATCCGGGTCCCTAATTGTAAATAGGAGTCGTGCTATCTTTAAAACGTAATAAGTAGACCTAGAATTGTAAGGGGCAAACGCCTGACAGGTATGTACTAGAGGTAGACGAAAATTTTTATCGACATTTATGGATATCGATATTTTTGGCATTAACATATACATATTTTTGGTGCAGAATGAAAAAGCAAGTAGAAAGTTCGCGTATCGATACTCTCCGCGATGCGCGATCTCTCTTCGATGCTTTCCGCCTAAACTAGTAATCATACCCAGCTTTGTGTTATTTAAGTATATGGAAATTATTAACTTAATAGTCTTCGTTTTAAAGGACTTCCTTAGTATTATTTGTCAAGAACTTCATATGGTAAGAAAAGTCGAAAACAAAAATATCGATATCGATAAATGTCGATAAAAAATTTCGTGTACCTCTAGTACTTGTCAGGCGTTTGCCCCTTACATTCCTAGGTCTGGTAATAAGGTACTAAAATAAGTGAACTTAGTACAATATTACCATCAGGGCCCTATTTAATAAACGTTACAATCCTACAATTTTGTAGAAAAGTAACAGATTTGTCAAATTGTACTACAAGTGATGTCTAATAAACCTTACAAATATGTAAGAAATTTACGTATTTATAACTCACAATTATCGCAATTACAAGTACTGTTTAATAAAAGTTTACACATGTAGAAAATGCCCGTAGATATTGATGACAATATTGTACTTACAAAAAAGTAATTGTAGGGTACAATTTACATAAAATGTAAGTGCTTGGTGTAAGTTCTTAATAAAAAAAGGTAGATTTCTTACTCTTCAGTTTAGCATTTTAGTGTTACACGGAGTACTTTCTTGTTGGTTTGGTTTATTAGTAAAGTCATGGATAACAACAACAACGTAACTGACATCTCAATTTTATTATCCTCAATTTTTTTTTAATTATTATTTTATGACATAATTCTAATTTTTTTGTCTTGTATTGTCTTCACGTAATGTTAATTATTTTTGAATGAACATTTTATGTTATTAATTAATATTGTAATTGTTAAATATATAATTACTGAATCGCGCCCAAATGTTGGCACGCCTGCTTGCATTGCTGAGCACATCGGAAGTATCTATTTTATATAAGACCTATTATACTGTGTTCTAGCAATAAATTATTTGAATTTTGAACAAAATTACAATTCTGTTTCTAATATACTAGAATAAAGACATGTGATTCAGTCGAAAAACTATAAGTCATGATATGAAAATCAACAAGCTACCATCACTACTCTCACTACTTGTTGTTAAAACCATGTTTAATATTATTTATTTATTATTGTTTAGGTTGTAGGACACGCTCTTCAAGTTTTGACACACCATGAGTCCACCTGTCGGAATTGTACTACAATTTACATAATATCTAAACTTGTAATTACAATCGTGTGTTTAATATAGCAGTTTTCCCTACAAATATGTGAATTGTCACCTGTACAATAAAAATTTTTATTAAACAGATATTTGTAAAATTGTAGTTACAATACTACAATTATGTAGGTTTTCCACCATTACAAATTTTTAACTTGTAATATTTATTAAACATAAATTTGTGAAATTGTAGCCTGTAATCTACAATTTACAATTTGTAAGTTGTATTGTTTATTAAATAGGGCCCTGTATGTAATCTAAAATGGAACGAATTATAGTTGAGTGCAACGGTAAGATTATTTGAGCCTTGCCAGCTGTATATGCCAGTGGAAAAAGATGGCGAAATCCAAGAACCTTAAAATAAATAGCTGGATGTAGCCTCGCTAATAAAGAACTGAAGCACCTCTAGTCCGCCGGTTTCTTTAACGCTGGTTGGTCAGGACAGTGTGTGCGTGCTGCGGATAGTAGGATAAAACTTGTTGTGTGCGTGCGGCTCGTAAGTACAAAGCAACCGGCTCACTACAAATGCTTCAGTTATCTGTTAGCGAGGCTCCGTCCGGCTATTTATTTAAGGTCCTTGGCATAATCAAAATATCTTCGGCTGGCCCTTTTGACACTCGGCCGTTTGGACTTATGACATGACTATCTGAGACTAGACTTCATCGCACGATAAATAAATTATAAAGCACTTATATTTACACATCGTAAAGTAACGTATAGCTTAATCCCGACATAAAATTGCAATCCTGAGTCGCAATGCCATCAGCGCCGCTCCAAATAAGTTCATCCATTCACGTCAAGTGCTATTGCAGTGGTGGACGAGTCCATTCATGACTCGGGCGAGTCGATTATGCTCGAGATCGGGAGAGGCATCAGTGAAAAGCAAACCTAGCTTGTTTGCTTTTCACGTTCGAGTTTTGTTTTATTTAACGTTTGACATTCGCATGTAAGTTTGTACGTAAGTAAGTAAACAAACACGTAGGTAAGTACAGTTCAATTCTTTCTACTTTGACACTCGGGACGTCTCGGTTTTAATCGTAAAGGTTCGTATTTTCACATAGATAGAGTATATAAAAACCTAGAATTTAACTACTCACATAAAATATTCAAATCTATATAATATAATTAGTAATAAAACCTCAACCTAACTATAGAAAATTCAAAATAGTGTCGGACGCGGTTGGGGTCATTTGATTTCTCTATATGCAGTTCGCGATTATACACAAAAAAAAACAGCCGGCAATAAAATCTTGAATATTAACATCTGAATACACAATCTGCAAATTGAAAAAAAAAAAACAAACAACAAAAAGTAAAGATTAAATATTAACATCTGAATACACAAACTGCAAATAAAAAAAAGCTTGTCTCAAAAATGTTTAGTGCCACACCCAAAATTATCCGCCCAAAAAAAAGAGCTAACAATTTTTCTGATGGGTACCTTTTACCAGGAAACGATACATAAGTAGTTCATCATCATTAGCTGAAAGATATCCACTGGACAAAGGCCTCTCCTAAGGTACGCCACCATGACCCACATCCATCGGACTGATAAACCTAATACACCACCTTGCGGGGGTTGCGGGGGGCCTACCCACGCTGCCTCGTCAGGAATGGCTCACTCCGCCATTTTGCCTTTTTTTGTGCTTGAACAGGTACTAGCTCTAGGAGCTGTCACAACTTCGTGGCGGTAGGCTGCCTCAGCAAAACCTCAGCACCACGGGTGTGTAAAACACATAGTGTGTTTTACACACCCGTGGTGGTGGTAAGAGGAAACAGTAAGGTCGAGAGAATTGAAAATTAGGTATTTGTAAAATGTGTCGCTATCCCGCACTGCCCGCCTCTCACCTGCAGAGCGCGATAGAGACAACTGCAGCTTGGACCGAAAATACCTTTTAAAATTTCATGAAAACAACGTTTCGTAGTCCCCTGATTTCTTCCCCAAAATTTAAACTATTTAAAAATTTTTTTCATTAAACATTAAAGAAAGGCTTTGGCCGTGTTCCTATGTTTTCCTTTTTTTTAATAATCTAGTCAAATTTGTTTTCTGGATGTGTGAACACAGCCAGCACACCCTTTTTTTAGGTTTTTGAAGGTTAATATCTCTTTTGAGAATCAATTTATCGTAAAAAGGAAAACATAGGAACATATCAATAGTAGCCATAGATTTTTGGACAAAAAATGATTGCTCTACTGGCATTATCCAGGGAGGAAACAGGGGACTACGTTTGTATGGAAAAACTGCCCTCCTGTTTCCTCTTAAGATTGCGGTGATTGATCTTGTAAGTTGTTGTCCTGAGATGCAAGAACAGCCAATATTTATAAATATGGGTTATTGCGGTGGCCGACCCCGCCGCCATTTCGCCGCGCGGCTACTAGTTAGTACCTAATTTTGCCCCGCGGAGGGGCTTAGCCAGCGACCAGAAAGAGCACGCATAATGCGATAGAAAGAAACCGTCGGATCCAGTGCGTTCTGTCCGTTGGTCGTTCTGCAGTTTTATTACAGAGAGAGATAAAAAAAATCTGTACGTAATTACTATTACTTATTCTGTGGCATCGTTCCATTGTTGATGGTACAGTCAGCGTCATTGTTTTATGCTTACAATAATAAATATTGTGTTGCGATGTATTTGGCGCTTTGGATGTTACGTACTATTTGATGCTGAATGTTACGGTTAGATAATTTCCATATTTCCAGGTAATCTAGTTTTGTAAGAATCCAAGGTTGGATAATAAGTGAGCCGAGCGGTGCATGCCCGCACGTCTGCGACCCAATTCTCCGCAATGCGGGTCGCATCTCAAAGCGACCGTTTCCTTGCTCCGCCGCGGTAATCCGGTACAACACGTGACAGTTTAGTAACTTCTAGAAACTCTTGTAGTCTGTGTGCTTTTATTCAAAACTATGTACCTAAAACCTAATCCGACCCTCTCAAGGTGGACCGGGAACTAAGCGACCTGGTCGATCCCAGGCGCCCCCAGCCCCCACCTACTCCGACCCTCTCAAGGTGGGTTCGACCCCGGGGTACGCCACGGCCCCCACCTGGTCCGATTTTTGCAACAGTCGGTAAGACTTGCAAGTTTGTCAAGCTTAAAAAAAAATGTCAAAACTGAAGCAGTGGCCCAGTACGCCGCTGCTGCTTCTCACCTCTTTATCGGATGGAGTCCACGAACCGGACGACGCAGCGTATAGTATAGGTCGGCTCTCCACAAGGTCGCTGGAAATCGATGGAGGCAAAAGGCGCGCGAGGTCCGTTCGTTGTGGAGTCTTTGGGGGAGACTTAAAGATAATATCGTCGCTGGAAAGCAATAATGCTGTAACCCTCAAAAAGTAAACTTTTCACTAGAGCCAAAAAACGTTTGCATTTTTTTTGAAAAATTCATAAATCTCAAACAAAAAGAGATTATTAAACCCCCTTTGGTAGACTCGTTGTAAAAGAATCGAAGTTTATAATCTTGGTGGTAAAATTACTATAAACTTGTTTTTAATATGACTTTTGTCGTTTACAGCATTTCGATATTTCTAATCATGGCACGCAATAATGCTGTAACCTACAAAATTTTTGTATGGAAACAATATTTTTACCAAATCTCACAGTCGTTTTAAAATGCTGTAAGTCTAAAAAGTGGTTCGTAATACAATTTTTGGGCCATGAAAACTTAAATTGACAAGATTTTTGCACTGCAATGTTGCTGTAACTGAATGAATGGAAGGAAACAGGTATGAATGAAGCAGTGTAAGTGCGAATGGTAGTTTATGTTGATCCATTTTAAAATGTCAGTGGTAAATAATTGTTGATCTGTAGTAATAATATTTTCTGAACTACTTAATTAATATGCCACACATACATATCTTTAAGCTTAAAATGTTATGTATTGGCTATTAAAAAGTTATCATTAAGTATTGTTATATTTATGCTGTTGGACTGTATGCATCTACATGCAGCAGCACTATGTAATCGCCTAAACTAATTTTAATCATTTGGTTTGGACGATGATTGAGAACGGAAGTATGGTATTTATCAGGCTATGTGGTTGTGGTTGATGAAAACACTAATGGTGGGAAACCCCTTATATCCCTGAAATGTAAGCTCATGGAGATTTAGTGCATTCTACCCATTCTGACTTATGGCGCCCAGTTAAGGTCTAGGAGGACTTCAGAGGTAGAGGAAAGTATTAGAAGAGAGGCTCATGCAGAGCAGTGAGACACTAAATATACTAGTTAAAACAATCGTTGTTTTAAGGATGACGTGTCAATTTATTTAAAAAAAAATATTATTTATCTAATCGATAAATATATTCAATTCAATTCAAAAAATAATAAAGATTGTTTTACAGAACAGTTATGATACACGTATAGTTTACATGCATTAAAGTTTGAACGGAAAAATAATTAACGTGTTTTTCTTTTAAAGTAGGTTATGCTTATATTACCTCTATAATCTAAAGGGAGCTTTGCAAACATTTATATTTAATTTAAATCATGATTAAATCTTTAAAAAACGAAAACTAGCAAACTACAAATAAAAACGACCCTCAATACTATATACATACAAACTTACTATATATTTTAAAATGTATTTACTGTCATTATTAATTTATTACTGTATCTTTAAAATGCTGTACACCATAGTTTATTCACAACATCTCCCGACAAAATGCTGTAAATGACAAAAATTGGTCAAAAGTTGAAATTTACGGAAAGCAAAAATGCTGTACGTGATGACGGAGAACTAATTGCGGAAACCATTTTGCTGTAAACCACAACGCAGTTGAAAACACGGGATTTTATGCGGGTTACAGCGTTTCTTCATTCCGCGATTACAAATTTAGGTGAAAAAAAATATGCTGTATACATTTTATTTATCATCACAGACAAATAATAACTATACCAGTCGACGCAGAAAAAAAAACTGAATAAGAATATGCAAAAAAAGCATTTTCGATGGTGGTGCGGGTTACAGCATTATTGCTTTCCAGCGACGATATGAGCATAATATTCTACTGCTTCTACACAGTATTCCGGCCCAGGGGCACAAACATAGATTTCCCAAAGTGGTCAGAAATATTGACCAAACGGGACACAGACCAACCAAAAAAAAAAAACAGTATTCCGGCGGCCTGGCGCGTCAATACACCGCAAAGGAGGAATCACGAGTCACGACCCTCAGTAATGAGGAAATCGACGCAAGGAGGAGGAGGTTCACGAAGGTATTTACGTGTATTCTTCTATAGAAGAAGGGTTACCCTACCCTACCCTATAAGGTATAATTATTCCTGGGAGACATCATTCCCCTGGGCGCAAATACTCAGATGATCCTGGCTTATCATAATGTCACTTTTGGTTTCGTTTTAGAACTTAGCAGGTTTTAGTCTACACAGTAACCAAAAATTACTTACATTCTAATGAGGCGGGATATTCTGTGTATTCACCTATATGCGTAGGCAGAGGAATGATAAATTTGTAGAAAAACCTTAACTGTACTCTTCTTAATCCGGAGCAGAAAAGGAATCTCGGCGCGTTAGACAAATATATAGCCTACATAGCTACAGTATATTACACAACTAGGGTGGTAACACAAAGAAAGGCCGAGATTGCAGAAGTTTGCGGCCCGAGCTGCAAGCGAGGGACGTAAATATGCGATCGAGGGCTTTCTTTATTACCTCCCGTGTTGTGTACATCATGTTATGTCTACACCTGGCCAGAAAGCGGCTTTTTCCGTACGCGCAGCGTGCGGACAAAGCCGCTTTATGGCCAGGTGTGGCATAAATTAATTTAATACAACAACATAATTCACATTTCACACGACCGATGATCACACTTAGACATGCTACATACGTAGGTCCATAACTTTTATGTTAAACGTCCTCTAACCAATTTTTTTCGCCTCCTCAAATATTTGAGCATCCGCATAATTTACCTAAATGGCGCACGAACCGAGAGGTACATTGGACTCGCCGCCGAAGCTCCCAGTATCAACAGCAAATACGGGTTCCTCGCAAACGAGAGCTTTATGTGTAACCTCCTCCACATATTCTGCTCTTATAGAGCCTGCTATAGTAACGAGTACTGTCGGCCGAATGTTCGGTAGCTCTAGGCACAGAATAAGTAATAGTACTATGTATAGAAGTTTCTCTTTCTAACAAAACTGACCGCCGGTTGGAAAGCACCGGATCTGACGGTCTCTCTCTCTCTCTCTCTCTATCGCATAACACGTGCTCTTTCTGGTCGCTGGCTAAGCCCTTCCGGAGGGGCAACATTTGTATATACTAGTAACCGCACGGCAAAATCGTGAAGTGAGCCATTCCTGCTCTCTAGGTATACATTTTTCACTAAATAATCGTTCCTTTCTTGTCCTCAGTCCAACCCTTCGAAACTTGTACGTGTTCGTGATAGGGTTTTAAAAGTATTAGCGGTTTTTCACGACGTATCGTGTCGCAGGTTCGCATAATCGCCCGATGGGGAGCCGTGTAGGGGACGATGTCTAATAATAGTGAATGCAGGAAAGTATGATAGCTTGATGATTTTATTTAAGGATTGTGAAAACTTTTGACATTGGCACCGTGATGTTCCCATGTGTATGAGCGATTGAAAGCAGTTCGATTACAGACACATCTTTATCACTTTGTCTACAATTTTATGAGAATACTGAATATCGTGATCAATGATACTATTATTTAATGGAGGCGGAATTAAACGAACTCAGTGCTGCTACTTTGTCTCCCTGAACTGTGGTGAAGGGCTTAGTCCAGAGTCAGCATATGCTACTTCCGAAGTCCCGACTGGGAAAGTCCATCGTACGCTCAGTGTGTTACAGGGTCATTGTCAAATAGGTTCGTGGCCTTTCTGGGTCAAGAGTTTTTTGATAAAACTCGTATGAGAATAAAGAACGTTCCTTCTTCTTTAATGTGATGTTATAGCAACATAACCTAGATTCATACAAGCACTTAACTTTTGACCAACTGATGGACGACTTTTGTTTTTTGAACTGACAATGACCCTACATGCTCTGATAAAATAATAGCTAACCTACTTCTCTTCCTGAATTGTGGTGAAGGGGTTAGTCCAGGGTCAGCGCACGCTAATCCCGACTGGGAAAGTCCATCGCACGGTGTCGGTGTGTCACGCGCTCTGATTAAACTCGACCGGAAACGGGTGGAAAGTGCAAATTACTAGCGAGCAGTGCAACAGTGTTACATCCGGTTTCTAGCTAGGCTGTACTCTGTTAAACGTTTGTGCTTAGCACCAAACTTAACAATATTTTTTATCTTTAATATTACTATTTGGAGGCCCATGTTTGTGTATTTTGAGCAGTCAGATCATACCAAAATATAATAACTACTATTAACAGCAGCCTATTTACCGTGTATGTTTGTTTTAATGTGCTCTCGATATTTCGGCAGTTTCAAGCGCTATTGTCAACGAAGTAACTAATATAGGGAGCTCATTAAAACAAACATAGGTACAGTCAAGGGCAAAGATAAACATCCACACAAATTTCCAAAATATGTATACATAAACCTTACTGCCATAATAATAAGAGCTGTATACATATTTTTGAAACTTTGTGGTGTATACATATTGGTGCCCTTGACTGTACATGGTAAATACCCCGCTGTGAATAGATAGTTATTATGCAAATTACCATGTTAGCTTGAAATCGTATATCATAGCAACATTGTTGACACAAATTCCACTATTTCTCCTACAACCATAGGTACCACATTTGCAGATACATAGTTATAGGATATTTTTTAATGACAACGGTGAAGCAAAAATTATGGGTTTGTATTTTTGTGACTTCGTCCGCGACGGTTCTTTAGTATTTATTAAGTCCGTTAAATATTTAGCTATGAACATTTTTAAAATTAAGTATGTTATCCTAAAAAATGCAGAGAAGCAGCGTGCTACATAACTACATTTCTGACTAATTCAATTACTTATTTATCTGTCCAAGAATCTTAAGACACGTCTCAAGCCACTGAGTGATTCCGGCAGCCCCAAATTAGAATAATCAACCGCTAACTTAGTAGACCCCCTATATCTCTGTTACGTTGTAGAAATTTGGACCTTATCTTCGAGCGCATCAGATTTCATTTATAAGTGTGTCTATAGTGAGATACGAGGTTGACAAAATAATCAGTAGTAACGCGATTACACCGTGGCCCGACTAATTTAACACAATTAGGTACTCTGCGATACTCCCGAAGAAGTTTCTACTTTCAGACTTTTGAGGCATTATTTATACAACTTGGTAGTCAGTCAGTGACACAAAATATATATTCTGTCACCTTTTCCGTTCCAATGTAAATTTTTACACCATATTGTTTTTTTTTGTAGTCTGTACCTACTTGGTCATAAATAGGGTATTTGACAACAATCAAAATAAATTCATTAAATCTAACCAGCAAATTACGCTTCCAAAACAGCCCGGATAAAATCATTCAAACTTATTTTCGTGCCATCAACGATTTTACAATGACGAAAACTAAAAATAAGGCACCATGTTGAGCATGACGTCACAAGCACGTCACAAGATAGTATTTCATACTAAACTGCATACTTTCGGAGCGTTTTGACACTTCATAAAAAGAAGCTGATTTGAACTGTCATCAAGTAGCCTATTCAGAAGCTTGAAGACCACCGTCTGTCAACGTCATATTTCCTCCTTTTAATCTAAAACTTCCTGCATTACTCAAAAAGGACCTAATACTATATGGTTAGTCATAACTAGCGCCGTCTGCGGCTTTATCCAAGCCAATAATCAGATATTATTTACTAATGTAACAGTCTTGCACAAGTATATATACCTACTGTCTAGCACAAGTATAAATAAACTGTATTGAATTAGGTTACTAACGAGAACACGATCAAAGGGCTTTTTATTTGGAATGAAATAGTCAAACATTTAGGTAAATTTTTGGTCGACTGGTTGAGCGCCAAGTCAATGGAATAGTAACTTCAGTACAGGTTATTTTTACCCGACTACGGCGAAGCAAAAAGGAGGGTTATGATTTTAGCACCGTATGTATATATGTATGTATGTTTGTATGTTTGTATGTTTGTATGTTTGTATGTTCGTTTGTTCCCTCATAACTCAAAAACTACTAAAACGATTCAAACATGAGGGGTATCGTTAGATTCGTCTTGATTCTGCGCGGGTTATAGGCTAATTAGTTAAAACTAAAATTTAATATACAGACCGTGGTCCTCAAAAAACTCATGGATTAAAAAATAAAAGTCATCGAGTTGCATCGAGTTACATATCAAATTAAAGAGCTTTAAAAACCTATTGCAAAAATATATCACACATGCTGATACAGGTATATTATGCAACAATATTTTCATTTTAATAACAACAAGAACGACATTCAACAGCTTGCTCTCCAGCGATTCGTTTCGACAAGGGCTAGCATAATGTGCCGTTATGCCAGTCGTGGCATGAAATGACATCACCCGTTACTTTCATAATACATTTGATAGAAAAAGAAAAAACATATTTTGATATTTTGACACCTGCTAAATATCAAAATAGCCTGCTATGCTAGACCTTCAGATGTCTCATTCGTATTGAGAGATATCGGGTAACTTCGTATTTGCGAACATTGCCGAATACATGTCATTTTCGTGCCGGCAACTGACGCGTGTGTTGTGTCACATATCACATCAATAATGTTTAAATAAAATCGTTGTAATCCCGTAAATATTACGCTACTTTTACCTATGCTGTCTCACTGCGAGCATATTTAAGAATATGTCTCGAGGAGGCATATATTATCACCGGTAAGTATTATTGTATTAATATCGAAATAATTGTACATGTTTAATTTCGCTATCCGCAATGACAGTTTGCTAAGCTACTCAACTAGAGGTGTCATAAGATGAAGTCGATATTTTTTATCGACATTGGTAACGTATGAATTGATAACTCGGTGCACCTAAAATACAAAATTAACCCTTTCAGGATTCCGAAAGATCCGCTCGTAGAAGAAGAGTGAATGAATACTACCCGCCGGGATACTTTGGTTTCCGCAGCCCCGTAGTAGTAGCACAATATGCGGCGGCCAAGATATTTTTCATAATTTCATACAAACAAAGGAACTGAAAAAGTAAATCTTGGATTCAGGCAACTGCATACATACATATTAAATACGCTCAAAAATATTAACTCTTTAATTGCGATAAACTTCAAGTAACGATGTTTCTAAATACAGTAACCATGTATCATCTTTTTATAGCTGACTGTAAATCGATATCTATAAATCACTCTAGTCACACTTAGTGGCACCTCTATAATAATTATTTCTACTCAATAACAGATAACACTGTTGTAAACTGTTGTTATAATCCATCTGTTGGCGAGCAGTGGAATCAATGACAACATAACTAACGTTGAATCACGAGTTTCAAATTGGTGTTAGTGAAAGATATTATTTTTCTTTGTATTTTGCAGTTTAAGAAGAGCACTTTAGTTAGAATTGATTTTGATAATGCTAAAGTTGTTCCAATTAAAAGCATTTTTACCCGACTACGGCGAAGCAAAAAGGAGGGTTATGATATAAAAGTGTGGCATGTACTTATATGTTTTGCTACGGTCGTATGTCACCGGTTTTCATACTTTTTGACTAATTAACATACCAATTCATGTTGTTTCTCCTCCGCAAGCATTACCGCACAGAGCCAAAGGCATGAAGCGCTCCTGGTTACTTCACGCAAACTGTATATAAATGTCTAATTATTGCGAGCCCGAAGGACCACCAAACAACCCACCATTCCGAAATAATTTTAAGCGGGGCAAAGACCGAATACCGCGTTGGACCAAAGGCACCGAGCGCCCCTGGTTACTTACGTGTACCTATTAGTCTTATTTTTGCAAGTCCGAAGGCCGAGTTTCAGGCTGCGAGGCTGAAAATCGAGCTCTTCCGCAAACACCCCATGTCCCGTAGTAATTTTAAGCGGGGCAAAAGCAAAGCATAAAGCGTCTTATATCGTTGTAAGCAAACCATGTGTTACTGTTGTAATTCTTGTCATTACTATTAAATGGAGGGTGGTTATGAAAGAGCTCGGTCGTTGGCCTCACACGCTGATATGGTTCTTAGGAAGGGAAAGGCGCTTAAAACCGTAACTGAATAATAACTAAAAATACGTAAATAAAATAAAGTTAAAAACTAAAACCCGACTACGAAAAAGTCTAAAACAAGAATCTTAGGTTTTAGTTCAACAGGCACAGATAAATTGCATTTTTTTAATTTAGAAAACGTTTCGAGTATGCCGTCAGTCGTTCGTAGTCGGAGGCCCCGGCAAGAAGACAAACAAAAAAGGGGCCTCCGACTACGAACGACTGACGACATACTCGAAACGTTTTCTAAATTAAAAAAATGCAATTTATCTGTGCCTGTTGAACTAAAACCTAAGATTCTTGTTTTAGACTTTTTCGTAGTCGGGTTTTAGTTTTTAACTTTATTTTATTGTAACAAAATATTCTAAAATGGTATAACATTTAGTAAATGTTATACAATTTTAGAAACTACAAAAAATGCGCCATTTTTTTACGTCATGTGCCAGGTTGTGTTCGCACATTTTTTTTTCACCACGTTCGTTCGAAATCAGACGTGAAATTTGGAAAAATCTGAAAATTCATTTTTGATATTCTACTGTGGCCACACCATGAAAAATTAACAAAAATAGGAATTACATTCAATAGCATAGTTATCTGGCGGGATCCCTTTGTTTCCCATAAACTTATTGTTCCGAATTTTGAAAGTCATTTCCATATAATTTATGTCCATAAATATCATTAGTCATAATTTTGTTTACGTATAATGATTAATAATCCGAACTTTCACAATCTATAATGTTATACATCATACATTACAAAAGTAATAAAATTGATAGCCATAACTTAGCAAGGCATACCGGTAATTATTCAGAAATAGTTTAAGGCATACATTTATAAGTAATAATTGTTGTTCGTCATATCGTTTCATTGGGATCCCCTAGTTACCCATAAAGTAATAAGTCATACTGTATTGTTAGTCATAACTATGGAAAACCGAATGAGAGCATCCCACTCCCACGTAGTTTTGTCTGCCCTAAAATAAAATAAAATAAAATAATTTATTTCTGTAAGTAGGCCCTCAAGGGCTCTTTTACATGTCTCATCATCTCTAATTCTTTTCTTTTGGCGCTTCGGGTAATTGACCTTCTGGTGACTACCCCTAGAGTGTTTTTGCAAACCCGGAGGCGCGGAGGGAGGGCAGCCCTCGCCCGCTGGAACGAAGCGCAGCACCCCGGCGAGCCGCAGCGGCTGAGGCTGGTCGCCGAAGGCGACCAACAAGCCGAGGCTGCGGAGGTGAGCGTGGGTGCATGCGCTTCGTTCCGCGAGGGCGGTGGGGCTGCACTGCCCGCAGCGCCGGCGCCGTTGCATGGCCAAATTAGGGTGTCAAAATCAAATGTTTGGCAATGTGTCTTAATTTAGATTGATTGTTATTGAGATTTTCAACATTTCAATAGATTTTCAATATTTAGAATTTAAAGGTAAGTAGTAATGTTACTACTTACCCACTTGTATATGTCAGTCTCAGGTCTCAGGTACCCACATTATTTAGCGCCACGTAAATAAAGAACGCGTCGTATTGAATCATAATATTAGTGTGATATTATTATCTGTGATTTGTATTTATCAGTACATCCTATAATTTTTTGAATAAGGACAAAACGTGCTTGCATTTTTTTTTAAATAGTATATTATTATTTTGATTAATATTAAGTTTTATACCAGTATGACCGTGAATAGTATGACTAATTAATTGTATGACTAACAATAATTATGACCTGAGAAAAAAAGCCTTCCAATAATTATTCCAAGTGATTTTATTACCATTAAAAATCGGAAGTGTTATACTATGGCAATAATAAATGTTATGACTTAAAATTTTCGGAGTAATAATAATTATGACTTCCGAAAATAGTAATACCAAGTTATAATTCAAAATTGTATGACTTCCGATAATATGACTAATAAAAAATATGACGAAAAATGTTATGGGCAACAAAAATCGGAACAAAAATTTTATGGAAGTCAATATAGATAGACCCTTATCTGGCTACCCATATTAAAAACCAGATTTGAAAAATACTTGATATTTTAGTCATGACACTCAAATAACCGAGTCAGGGTATCACTTAGCACGAGTTTTGCAAAAACGTCAATATCTCGAAAACTAAGAAATTTTTACTGAGGTCAAATTTACTTAATCTGGTGTCTGATGAGCTGGTCTATCAGCCCTTTTCGTATCAAAGTTGGTTTTAGGGACACCCTGTATATATTTTTAACGGCAGGGTATATTAAGAAACTATTCTGACAAATGTTTTAATGGCGAGTTCACACTCGCTCTACTAGTGTCACGCGCGTTGATGTGGTTTATATTACAAAATAATTTAAAGGGAAATAAACCTAATTTCGGAACTGCTGTTTTAATTTAATAATTTTTAGATATAAAATTGTAAAATATGTGACGTTACGCTAGGGAGGTATAGGTCTCACAAATATGACCAACTGTGACAAGGACGGAAGAGGGGTCAGAAAATCACGAAATTAGAGACGTATTTTATATTATGAATGACCCCTAATTGAGGATTAATAATATGTGTGTAGATACAGCAATGTATAGGCATTAAAATACTATTATAAAACTCACATAATAGTATGGGCCGATACAGACGGACTGCAACCCAACTGCAACTCCCTAAGATTTGTATGGGAACTGCATCACAACTGCACGCCGACGCGCCGTGGGCGCTTTATGGCTAGGTGTAGCATAAACTACAGTTTCACGCTACTGCGGTGTCTGGGCCATTCCAGAAGAATGAAACTTCCAGTGGTCTATACTGATTAGTATAGACCTGGCAGTCTTCCACGCGGGTCCATTTGTCTCCATTGGACCGTTCCTTATGAAGCTGGTTACGGCGCCCGTCCCGTTCAGTGCTGACCCAATTAGATTGGCGTTGTAAAGTTTACGAAAGGGACTTTGAGGTCAATTTATTGGTAGGTAATAAGAAGCAATGTAGCTTGTCGGTGTACAAACCATTATGTATATAAATAAATAATAAATATGTATTGTGGAGATAATCTTACATCGACCTAGTCCCAAACTAACAATGCTTGTATTATGGGTATTAGACGACGATGTACATACTTATACAGATAAATATACACTTAAATAGATAGAGAACATCCAGCTCATCACACAAACATTTACCAGGATTTGAACCCAGGACGTCTAGTTTCGTATGCGGTGTCACTTCCACTAGGCCAAACGTGTCGTCTAATTAATATGTTTTTCACAGAGCTATAAGTTATTTAATGGCAGAGTTATAACTAGCATTATCTTATCACTGATAAAACATTATAAGTAAGAAGGTGCAAATTATGATGATATATAAACCCGTGGTTTCGCTATTACCTTGATAGAAATATTCAATACATATAGGTAACTAAGCTTTTAAAATATTTATCCCAACTTATTTTTATATCACAATCGACAAAGAATGTAATAAAAACTGAAACAAAATATATCCCGAATAACACGGTCATTGACACTAACAAACATTTCTACCAGGTAATATATACCAACGTTTTAATACATCTGATACCTACTGAATGCATATATGTCCAAATGTCAATGGCCTAACATATCGTATAGCATTATTCGTAGGTACACGTCTGCATACCTACATCGATAAACGGTATATTTTAAGTACCAGTCTCGTCAACTCGTCACGCACGTCCCCTAGTGAAACATTACTCAGTCGCAACGTATTGCATTACACCATCCCTCACAGGGACACATTATATTATTTACCTACACTTTAAAATGTCCCTTAATTCTATCAACTACCCCCGTCCCTGAAGATGTGGTGTAAATTTTGATTACGACGAAACCTGTAAAATGGACGGTCTTTTAAACAGGCTTTTAGCCCAGGCATTTGTCAAAGGGATGAAGTTATTTAGGAAGACAACAAAAATGTTCTTTATAGGGTTATTTTGTCTACTTTAGAACGTGTATTTTGCTATTGTTTTGCGTGGTACAGGAGCAGATAGCTTATAAGTATTTAACCTTTTTGATTTCCTGGTTTTTATTTAACCGCCAACTGCAGGTATGTCTTGAAAAGGCCCTTGCGGGCATGTTTCTCGTAGTAAAATTAATTCACACAACTATATTTGTTGGTAAAAAGTTAAATAAACATCAAAAACAGGTTCCAAACCCAGACTACCTCAATGGTTATACTGCCATGTCGAGTCTAAAGTACAGTAAGAAAACATAATATGAGAAATGTATTTATTCACTTACTGTACTTTTCTTCCTCTTCATCGTTCCGTCATTACTGAGGATGGCGACCACACATTGTTAATCTCCAAAGGGTGGTGATATAGGCTGTATGAACCGCCAGTCGGATCACATGACATCAACATCACACATCTCTTTTGGGAACTTTGCGTAACTAATGTGGTTTTCTTGGGAAAATAGTGCAATAGTTTCCCCTTGCTTTCTGCACCAGACATTTTGGAGGCTATTTCTGCCTTCAGGCCGCTGTAGCCTCTTCCAGCTGGTAAACCAGCCAGGTGTATGGTTATAGATGCCGCCATTTGACCGGTAGCCAAAGCCTTGTTTGTTATCTAGCAGGGGGCACCATTGTAGCAGCTACACCACCGCCGTCAGCTATTCATACGAACCACCAACGCGAGCAGGAGAGGATGACACTTGGGCCGGTTAAAATGTTATTACCGTTCACCCCTTACCCCCCTGAAGAATCTCTTTGTGTAGATGCCGCGACAATTTTGGCTTTTATCGTGTGTATCATAAGCAACAATAGGCTTGTGCACTTAATTTTGTTTCTGGAAAAAATATATAACTATAACTACTACACTTGGATTACTATTTATAACAGCCACCAATTGCAATCAAAACTAGCCGACCGCCCCGAGCGTTGAAAACGCCCCATACAAAACGAACGCCAACGGTGACGTCATCGTTGAGTCCTCCCTCGCTGTACTCAGTGTATATGAAAAAAATTGCATTCTCTCATTTTGAGCACAAAAAAGTGCGTTTAAGTTAAGCACTTAGTTGCCGTACATACATTTCTTTTTTCAGTGTTATTTAAGCATTCCGAAATTAACTTTAATTTTTCTTTAAGACTATAAAAAAATAAAGTTAAAAACTAAAACCCGACTACGAAAAAGTCTAAAACAAGAATCTTAGGTTTTAGTTCAACAGGCACAGATAAATTGCATTTTTTTAATTTAGAAAACGTTTCGAGTATGCCGTCAGTCGTTCGTAGTCGGAGGCCCCTTTTTTGTTTGTCTTCTTGCCGGGGCCTCCGACTACGAACGACTGACGGCATACTCGAAACGTTTTCTAAATTAAAAAAATGCAATTTATCTGTGCCTGTTGAACTAAAACCTAAGATTCTTGTTTTAGACTTTTTCGTAGTCGGGTTTTAGTTTTTAACTTTATTTTATTTACGTATTTTTAGTTATTATTCAGTTACGGTTTTAAGCGCCTTTCCCTTCCTAAGAACCATATCAGCGTGTGAGGCCAACGACCGAGCTCTTTCATAACCACCCTCCATTTAATAGTAATGACAAGAATTACAACAGTAACACATGGTTTGCTTACAACGATATAAGACGCTTTATGCTTTGCTTTTGCCCCGCTTAAAATTACTACGGGACATGGGGTGTTTGCGGAAGAGCTCGATTTTCAGCCTCGCAGCCTGAAACTCGGCCTTCGGACTTGCAAAAATAAGACTAATAGGTACACGTAAGTAACCAGGGGCGCTCGGTGCCTTTGGTCCAACGCGGTATTCGGTCTTTGCCCCGCTTAAAATTATTTCGGAATGGTGGGTTGTTTGGTGGTCCTTCGGGCTCGCAATAATTAGACATTTATATACAGTTTGCGTGAAGTAACCAGGAGCGCTTCATGCCTTTGGCTCTGTGCGGTAATGCTTGCGGAGGAGAAACAACATGAATTGGTATGTTAATTAGTCAAAAAGTATGAAAACCGGTGACATACGACCGTAGCAAAACATATAAGTACATGCCACACTTTTATATCATAACCCTCCTTTTTGCTTCGCCGTAGTCGGGTAAAAATGCTTTTAATTGGAACAACTTTAGCATTATCAAAATCAATTCTAACTAAAGTGCTCTTCTTAAACTGCAAAATACAAAGAAAAATAATATCTTTCACTAACACCAATTTGAAACTCGTGATTCAACGTTAGTTATGTTGTCATTGATTCCACTGCTCGCCAACAGATGGATTATAACAACAGTTTACAACAGTGTTATCTGTTATTGAGTAGAAATAATTATTATAGAGGTGCCACTAAGTGTGACTAGAGTGATTTATAGATATCGATTTACAGTCAGCTATAAAAAGATGATACATGGTTACTGTATTTAGAAACATCGTTACTTGAAGTTTATCGCAATTAAAGAGTTAATATTTTTGAGCGTATTTAATATGTATGTATGCAGTTGCCTGAATCCAAGATTTACTTTTTCAGTTCCTTTGTTTGTATGAAATTATGAAAAATATCTTGGCCGCCGCATATTGTGCTACTACTACGGGGCTGCGGAAACCAAAGTATCCCGGCGGGTAGTATTCATTCACTCTTCTTCTACGAGCGGATCTTTCGGAATCCTGAAAGGGTTAATTTTGTATTTTAGGTGCACCGAGTTATCAATTCATACGTTACCAATGTCGATAAAAAATATCGACTTCATCTTATGACACCTCTAGTTGAGTAGCTTAGCAAACTGTCATTGCGGATAGCGAAATTAAACATGTACAATTATTTCGATATTAATACAATAATACTTACCGGTGATAATATATGCCTCCTCGAGACATATTCTTAAATATGCTCGCAGTGAGACAGCATAGGTAAAAGTAGCGTAATATTTACGGGATTACAACGATTTTATTTAAACATTATTGATGTGATATGTGACACAACACACGCGTCAGTTGCCGGCACGAAAATGACATGTATTCGGCAATGTTCGCAAATACGAAGTTACCCGATATCTCTCAATACGAATGAGACATCTGAAGGTCTAGCATAGCAGGCTATTTTGATATTTAGCAGGTGTCAAAATATCAAAATATGTTTTTTCTTTTTCTATCAAATGTATTATGAAAGTAACGGGTGATGTCATTTCATGCCACGACTGGCATAACGGCACATTATGCTAGCCCTTGTCGAAACGAATCGCTGGAGAGCAAGCTGTTGAATGTCGTTCTTGTTGTTATTAAAATGAAAATATTGTTGCATAATATACCTGTATCAGCATGTGTGATATATTTTTGCAATAGGTTTTTAAAGCTCTTTAATTTGATATGTAACTCGATGCAACTCGATGACTTTTATTTTTTAATCCATGAGTTTTTTGAGGACCACGGTCTGTATATTAAATTTTAGTTTTAACTAATTAGCCTATAACCCGCGCAGAATCAAGACGAATCTAACGATACCCCTCATGTTTGAATCGTTTTAGTAGTTTTTGAGTTATGAGGGAACAAACGAACATACAAACATACAAACATACAAACATACAAACATACATACATATATACATACGGTGCTAAAATCATAACCCTCCTTTTTGCTTCGCCGTAGTCGGGTAAAAATATCAAAAACTTTGTGGTCTCATAACTTTTATATAGTTATTCTTTGTTTATTTATTCTGTGTTATGAAAATGATAACTTAGTATTTTCCAATGTGACTATATTATATTTTAAATCGGCCATTCTCACGAGGTACCTATGTCTGCGTCACCTAATTACCGCGACGCTGTTTTCATACTAAATGTATGGAGACGCGGTAATTAGACGCAGTCATACTTCGTGAGAATGGCCGAAATTTCAACATTAGTCACCAATCACCAAATCACCATCCCCATTAAACTATAATTATGCATGAAAATGGTGTAGATACAACTGTCTACATAAAAGTGCATAATAGTTTGGACCATAGTTGTGTGACCATAAAAACCTGAGCTTACCGTTCCGCACTGCACTATAACCTATCTTAAGTTCTCAGTTGGTACTATCAGACTGGATGGACGAAGTGCTTATGCGGGTCAATCGGCCTTTGAATAGGTCCTGAATTGCGTCCGATCGAGCGTGTAAGTGAACGCTGGTCGCAGATTTACGGTGAATAGACTATAAGATTTCAATGGAAAGGCGTTATAGGCGGCTCAGGGTAACTACACTTGTGGGGACTCTTTGTGGTGGACACTGAAGATTAAGTTAGGGTCGTTGTTAAAATCTGTAGTATACCTACAGGTTTTTCTGAGTTGTAGAAACATTCTTCAGTCAAAGTATTAATTGGAGATACTTATAGTGTGTAATAAATTAAGTGATTGTAATGTGCTATTTACTAAATGAAAATGCAATGCTGAGAACTCAAATTTATCGGATACTTTTATCCTAGAACTGATACTTTCCACCCTCCTCGCGGATTAAATAGCGAACATAGGTTGTTGAGTATTTGAAGTGAAGGTATTATAGATGGTGAATTTAACATATTTTGATTGCACTATAAATAGTGATATACACTTAAAAGCAAGGACCTTAAAAAAAATTGCCGGACGTAGCCTCGGTAACAGATAACTGAAGCACCTCTAGTGAGCCGGTCGCTTTGTACTTACGAGCCGCACGCACACATCAACAAACGTAGTAGCCTACTACGAGCACCACGCACACATTGACCTGACCAACCAGCGTTAATGCCCGGGCTACACGAGGCTAGTTTTTCAAACTTGGATAGTACAATCAGTGGTGAGGGGACGCTACTAGCCTTAAAATAGAACTCCATCCTATTAAAAACTGTCCTGGCTTGTAAACTAGCTTACTAGCTTGCTATCCTAAGCGACCGGCTCACTAGCGGCGCTTCAGTTATCTGTTAGCGAGGCTACGTCCGGCTATTTATCTTAAGGTCCTTGCTTAAAAGTGTATATCTATGGACATCTGTTATTAGCTTAATTACTCTAAAATCTGCTACATACATATTTTTTATAATGCTTAGGTAGGATATCTCAACAAATAAATATGACATTCTGAATCTATTGACTATCTGACTACTGTTTGACTAATGTGACTATTTTTTTTTTTTACTATATTTATTTTGCCATTGCTTGCCTTGCTAATTGATTTTTACCTTTTTATTTATTGTTTCATTTTGACATGTAATGCAACTTATAATGTAATTTTAAAATGAGAAATGGATAATCTAATGTAATCTAATTTAATATAAAATAAAGTTAAAAACTAAAACCCGACTACGAAAAAGTCTAAAACAAGAATCTTAGGTTTTAGTTCAACAGGCACAGATAAATTGCATTTTTTTAATTTAGAAAACGTTTCGAGTATGTCGTCAGTCGTTCGTAGTCGGAGGCCCCTTTTTTGTTTGTCTTCTTGCCGGGGCCTCCGACTACGAACGACTGACGGCATACTCGAAACGTTTTCTAAATTAAAAAAATGCAATTTATCTGTGCCTGTTGAACTAAAACCTAAGATTCTTGTTTTAGACTTTTTCGTAGTCGGGTTTTAGTTTTTAACTTTATTTTATTTACGTATTTTTAGTTATTATTCAGTTACGGTTTTAAGCGCCTTTCCCTTCCTAAGAACCATATCAGCGTGTGAGGCCAACGACCGAGCTCTTTCATAACCACCCTCCATTTAATAGTAATGACAAGAATTACAACAGTAACACATGGTTTGCTTACAACGATATAAGACGCTTTATGCTTTGCTTTTGCCCCGCTTAAAATTACTACGGGACATGGGGTGTTTGCGGAAGAGCTCGATTTTCAGCCTCGCAGCCTGAAACTCGGCCTTCGGACTTGCAAAAATAAGACTAATAGGTACACGTAAGTAACCAGGGGCGCTCGGTGCCTTTGGTCCAACGCGGTATTCGGTCTTTGCCCCGCTTAAAATTATTTCGGAATGGTGGGTTGTTTGGTGGTCCTTCGGGCTCGCAATAATTAGACATTTATATACAGTTTGCGTGAAGTAACCAGGAGCGCTTCATGCCTTTGGCTCTGTGCGGTAATGCTTGCGGAGGAGAAACAACATGAATTGGTATGTTAATTAGTCAAAAAGTATGAAAACCGGTGACATACGACCGTAGCAAAACATATAAGTACATGCCACACTTTTATATCATAACCCTCCTTTTTGCTTCGCCGTAGTCGGGTAAAAATGCTTTTAATTGGAACAACTTTAGCATTATCAAAATCAATTCTAACTAAAGTGCTCTTCTTAAACTGCAAAATACAAAGAAAAATAATATCTTTCACTAACACCAATTTGAAACTCGTGATTCAACGTTAGTTATGTTGTCATTGATTCCACTGCTCGCCAACAGATGGATTATAACAACAGTTTACAACAGTGTTATCTGTTATTGAGTAGAAATAATTATTATAGAGGTGCCACTAAGTGTGACTAGAGTGATTTATAGATATCGATTTACAGTCAGCTATAAAAAGATGATACATGGTTACTGTATTTAGAAACATCGTTACTTGAAGTTTATCGCAATTAAAGAGTTAATATTTTTGAGCGTATTTAATATGTATGTATGCAGTTGCCTGAATCCAAGATTTACTTTTTCAGTTCCTTTGTTTGTATGAAATTATGAAAAATATCTTGGCCGCCGCATATTGTGCTACTACTACGGGGCTGCGGAAACCAAAGTATCCCGGCGGGTAGTATTCATTCACTCTTCTTCTACGAGCGGATCTTTCGGAATCCTGAAAGGGTTAATTTTGTATTTTAGGTGCACCGAGTTATCAATTCATACGTTACCAATGTCGATAAAAAATATCGACTTCATCTTATGACACCTCTAGTTGAGTAGCTTAGCAAACTGTCATTGCGGATAGCGAAATTAAACATGTACAATTATTTCGATATTAATACAATAATACTTACCGGTGATAATATATGCCTCCTCGAGACATATTCTTAAATATGCTCGCAGTGAGACAGCATAGGTAAAAGTAGCGTAATATTTACGGGATTACAACGATTTTATTTAAACATTATTGATGTGATATGTGACACAACACACGCGTCAGTTGCCGGCACGAAAATGACATGTATTCGGCAATGTTCGCAAATACGAAGTTACCCGATATCTCTCAATACGAATGAGACATCTGAAGGTCTAGCATAGCAGGCTATTTTGATATTTAGCAGGTGTCAAAATATCAAAATATGTTTTTTCTTTTTCTATCAAATGTATTATGAAAGTAACGGGTGATGTCATTTCATGCCACGACTGGCATAACGGCACATTATGCTAGCCCTTGTCGAAACGAATCGCTGGAGAGCAAGCTGTTGAATGTCGTTCTTGTTGTTATTAAAATGAAAATATTGTTGCATAATATACCTGTATCAGCATGTGTGATATATTTTTGCAATAGGTTTTTAAAGCTCTTTAATTTGATATGTAACTCGATGCAACTCGATGACTTTTATTTTTTAATCCATGAGTTTTTTGAGGACCACGGTCTGTATATTAAATTTTAGTTTTAACTAATTAGCCTATAACCCGCGCAGAATCAAGACGAATCTAACGATACCCCTCATGTTTGAATCGTTTTAGTAGTTTTTGAGTTATGAGGGAACAAACGAACATACAAACATACAAACATACAAACATACAAACATACATACATATATACATACGGTGCTAAAATCATAACCCTCCTTTTTGCTTCGCCGTAGTCGGGTAAAAATGAAAAGAAAACCTCGTCTTGCGTCTTGTTATTTCTAGTTAAAATACCGAAACTAAATCGTATCGACGTAAATCGAAGCACATTTCTTGCATGTATACTACGTTACAGGCTGTGACTAGCTCGCACGTATTGAAAATGAGTCCCTGAAGAAATCTTTGCTTAGTCGTGTAAGCTTTCAAAGCCATATACTATAGCAAACTCATATTACACGTTAAGGTTACTTCTAATTTAAACCTAACGTTCCTGTGATAAAGTCGTATTTGTATTGACATGATTTGAGTGTTAGCTAGGTTAGGTAATGTCTGTGTTTGTTCGACAAATTGGTACACTGTAAGCAACTTCAATAATAGGTCTTTGCATACAACAAGGCTTGATTGCAAATGAAAAAATACAATGGAGCCTGAACAAAAAGAAATGGTAGAGGTCTTGTCGCTAAATTATCTCTTCCAAACAACATTTGGGCGACGATACAGAATGAACAAAAACCACATTCCTGATGTCATAAACAGTTCATTAGCATGCTGGCAAAAATAAGAAAACTCATGAAGAGATGCAGGTTTATATTTCAAGTCAAATTGGACGAACTCTACTTAGCCAACTTTATCCTATCCTTATTTTATCCTTTTTCGGTATCACTCTTGAAAAAGTGATCGTGGTAGTCATTTCAGGGGTTAGCGGGGCACTTTGCAACTCGTCGCCTTTTTAGGGTTCCGTAGCCAAAATGGCAAAAACGGAACCCTTATAGTTTCGTCATGTCCGTCCGTCTGTCTGTCTGTCCGTATGTCACAGGCATTTTACTCAAAAACTACATGATGGATATCGATGAAATTTGGAATATAGGTGTCTTTTATGAGCCGCTACTTAGTTTGGTATATAAATAATTAAAATAAATATTTTTAGGGGGGGCACTCCATACATGTTAAAGACAGTAAAAATATTTTTTTTCAGCAAATATCAACGTGTGGTACATAGTTCGACAGCTCTTTAAAAAACACTATAAGGTTCCTAAGTAATGTTTTTGATTAAGTGAATGTATTTGGAAATAATCGCTCCGAAAGTTGTGTAAATTGTGTCCCCCCCCCTCTATTTTCTAAACCGTGCGTCCGAAAAATATGAAAAAAATCACGAAGGTAACGCTTAATTAATACTTTCAACGAAAATTATTTTCAACAAGATCGGATTAACCGTTTTTGAGTTATTGCCGATAAACTGCGCTTCTCAACAAAAGGACGTAATTGCTATGAAGATACGCTCTTTTGTTGTTGTACTTTTTTTACATTTTTACATCGTATTTTTTACCTTATAGTTACGGCTACGGAACCCTACACTGAGCATGGTCCGACATGCTCTTGGCCAGTTTTTTTCTCTGAGTACTGTATTTCTTGTGCATCTGTCATCACGGGGACACTTACTGTGGCTGCAATCTAATCCAGGGATCACCAATTAGTTTCTTCAGCGGTCCGGTTTTTAAAATAAAATTACCATCGCGGTCCGTTTCTAGTTGGGTTTATTAAAACATTTATTAAATTACGTAGGTCCTAAGTAACCTGGGGGCACGGCGGTGCCCCCGCCAAATCAAGCAAAACAAAGGCACTGCCGTACCATCCTTTATCTCGAAGCCATTCAGACCATTTTCAGACTCCCGTAATTTAGTGCTGGCGAAAGCTAGAACTCTAAATTTTCAGGCATGTATAGGGCATAATATGACTTAGATCATATATTCTCAATAACATTCAATTTAAACGTATAGTTGCTATAGCACATCAAAGGCCCTTAGTTTTGTCATTGACTGTCTGACTGACTGATGATCATCATAATTTTAAGGTACTTCTAGCAGACCCACAAGCTCAAAATTTTAAACATAGGTAGTTATTTTTTAGCCTTTCAAGTCACACAAAATCTAAAAATATTGCAATTTCAAAACAAACTGCATAAGTAAGTTTGTAGTCCTATACCTATTTGTAGGTAACAAATACAGGCGATTACAAAGTTACATTTTTAGTTCAAATGGGATATAGAATGGATTGGTATGTTATAAATAAAGGAAGACCATTTACAAAAAGAAATGAGATCCCATGAAAAACATTACATGTAAAAAAATGCAAGTCTCGCAACGCAGTTCTTCTCAAAAAAAAGTTTTGGGATGTAATGTTAAACGAAGTCTATACCTGGGGGGTGTCTACAGAACTCGATTTCCACCGACTTGCCAATAGGCAAGATGAAGGGGAAAGGGAGAAAGGGGGGGAAGGGGATAAATAATAATTTAACCGTGCAGGAACACATTTTATAGTTCTCAAATAAAGACTCCTCCACGGTTAAATAATAGGCAAGTCGGTGGAAATCAAGTTCTGTGGACACCCCCCGGCTGACTTGGTTTAACATTACATCTCGAAACTTGTTTGTTGATACAAGTTACTGTTTACTTACGGTCCGCACAAAATAGGTCGGCGGTCCGGATCCGGACCGCGGTCCGACGTGTTGGCCCCTGATCTAATCCGTCCATGTAATAGACACGTGATTTTGTCTGTGGCCTGGTACCTTCGATGCTTTCTTCCTTATTTTATAAGCTGCACTAGAAACCTTTCATTAGCCCTGCTAATAGGCTATCCTGTGTTATCGCAGTAGTTCCTTATTTATATAGGTATTGGAAGAACCTTAGGCCGCAGGCTATCCGAGGATCCACATACATATTTCCACAAAGTCTTATGTAACTAACATCCTCACTCAAAAAGCAACCTTATCCCGTGTAACTAACGTCGATATTAGTTTAAAATGTCAGAGGATAATGGGTATTTGTGAAGATTATAAATGTATATTCACAACGGACTTCGGCTAACTTTGTTTTCTTATCATTTAGCTGGCTTTACCGAGCGGCGATAATGACTTTGGTAGGGTAATTATGAATTTATGAAGCTACTCTCCGATTGTATAGGAAAGTTGGGAAATCGGCACAAACTGTTAATTTTAGATAATTAATTTTAATTATATAAGAAATATTATCAAGCTCGAAGCGTAACATAACAAAAGTCTTACGTTGTGGAGGGATTGAAGTGGTACTTTTATTGTCGTTACCTTGACTTTACAGACATGTTAGTGTGAAAAGCAGTATATGTCATAATGTGCATCATGACTCTGGCCATAAATACTCAGAAGGTTCCTCCTCACTAGAATGGCATTTTGGTTACTTTGTAGAACTTGGCAGGTTCTACACAAAGCCCAGAAATGCCATTCTAATGACTTAATGAGGCGCGATCTACTGAGTATTTGTTACTATGTATGGATGGATGAATAATATTTTTGAAGAATAACCCAAAATCATTGACATCTTAGGCGTCAACACTTGAATCTTTTGCTACTCTCAGGATTCTACTCCAGAATCCCTCCTTAGGCTTCGGATTCAATGTACGCTCTCGCCGTAAATACATAATTTTGCATAATTCACCATTATTTCAGTGCTACATAATAATTCAGCGCAATCAGTAGTAACGTTCGAAACGTACAAATGTAATAGACGGAAATGGAAATGCGGGCATTGCCTGGCACTTGATAGGTAATATGTAAATAGAAACATGTTACTTTGGGTACAAATGGAGGAACAACTGTGGGACGGGACGCATTGCCTCAGCTTAAAGGGCAGAAAGTTCACAAAATATTGATTTTAACTTTCACGATTTTCACTCATTATTATAACAAAACGGGGGAAATACCGCAATTTCAACCGGGAAGACGGTTTTAAGCTTACTTCGTCGTGGAATCCAGTCATCAGCATTTGTAAACATCATCAAGTGTCTTCCGGCAAATCGCCCGATGTGAGTGTTGTGTGTCCTCGAGTGACAACCTTAGTATGCAAAGTAATCAAGACCAAGTGCGGGTAGTTCGGAAAACCCGCGCGGCTAGAAGATGTTGACACTCGCCTCGCCAGTCCCTTCGCGAACATGGACGTCTCGGCACGTCCGAAACGTGGAGGTAATAGCATGTTTTTACGCCATTAAGTCCCGTTTTGTTATAATAATCAGAAAAATCACATTAAAAGTCTGATACATTGTATAGCTGCAGCATTTGAACATACCTAGATTGTTCGGCCTTTGCCCAGTAGTGGAACACACAAATAAGCTAAAAAATGTAAAAAACAAATGTTGGTCAGGTTGTTTGTCAGAGGAGAACGTCTGGCTAAGGCCCCCCTAAAGAAAAAGTACTCCCTACGAACAGAGGCGGCGTTAGGGGTAGGCGACGCGACGGCCTCTCGGTTCAAGTGGCCTCACGCCTCGAAGGCTCAACGACAAAAATAAAGATAAAAAACTTCGTCGGCTTCTTCATGTGCCATCAGAGGGCCTCGCGAAACGTTTCTAGCCCACATCAAAGTTGGGTCTTGCTCCGCCACTGCCTACGAAATCCAATGCTCTAAGTAGTTTTGAACATTTACTAACAAAATAGGAAAGTTGACAACTTTTGTGACACTCAACGTGTCCATAGAACATTTTGTAAAAACTGTTTTAGAAATGCTTTAGAATTTTTTTATAAACCGACTGAGTGAACCCTCTGTGGTATATTGTTTGTGTCTGGGCCCGGAAAGGATTATGGACAAGGGTGGAGGGTTCCGCGATTCGAACGACTCATGAAACTTAAAACTCACTTGAATTTGAATTCGCCGAGACGCGAAGCGGAGAAACGTAAACGGGGACGTAGTATTCTATTTCTTTTATTCTGTAGCAGAATAAAAGCTTACCTACAGTTACATAACTACCTAGTTAGTACACAATATAAAAACTTTTATTTAATATTGTCTTCGGTTTCTGCGATTATCACTCATTGTAATAAAACAGTTAAACGAATTAAATCACTTATATTCCTTCTTCTTATTACCTACGTCCCGACGTTTCATGAGTCATTTTCAAAAAAATTGTACATAGTTAAGGGCCTAATAAAAACAAAATCACAATCGCTTCCTCTGTGTTACGAAAGTTAGGCATACAAACTATATGGGTAACTTTCGTAACACAGAGGAATAAATTAAGTTTTGTTTTAATTAAATCCATTAATTGTGTACAATTTTTTTGAAAATGACTCTCATAACCCTTTTCAGCGTCCGTGGCCGCGGGTTAGAAACCTTACCTTAATGACCCGCTTAAAGTGACCGTGTTATGTGCAAATAACGTCAAAATTATTTGAGCTCTCATGTATCAATACTGATACACGAGCGAGCAGTATTGAGAACATGTCCAAATATTTGAACACTGTCCGTCAACATGTAGAAGGCTGGTTATAGACTATCTTCAGTTTGCACAGCGTGTATATTTGTTATGTTATGCAATATAGTATCTATCTAGCTTGACAGTGTTCAAAAATCCACTTCCGAGTTAGATATTCGCATACTATTTACGTATAACGGGAACGTATTTATGAGTGCTTTATTCAATAAAATATTATCGCAGAGGACGACAAGTCGGTATTCAATATTTCAAGTATCCACTGAAAATGACATTTTATTTTATAACGAGCTTAAAGAGCTTTAGTTCAATTTGATTATGCAGTACTGTTTCATTTTCAGTTTATATAACATTTAATTTCGTTTATGTAAAGGTTCATTTCACTTAGATAATTCAATTCAGAACATAAATCTACATAAAATAATGACACAATAACGTTATATATTTTTTCTACTCCTGTACTGTTATCTGTCTTTTACTTGGTCACGAACACTAATATAAGAACATACATAATATGAGTTCAGATAAGTCTATACTCTATTCCCCATAACAGCACTAGTGTCGTTATAGTCACTTTACGTTATTGCTAGCATCCACAGACTTCTAAATCTAGGTTAAACTTAGGTCAAGGATTAAGCGCTCAATTCTAACTTCACGATAAAAATTCACAACTACCAACTTAACAAACAATTAAATTCCTACGATTCATAAGAATAACAAAACTTTCCGAATTAAATTAATTGATGCCAACATAAAAAAAAGTATTTTAATTATCGTCACATCGTGTCACCAGCCATATCAAAAAAAAGTTTACCATAGACACAACTGTCATGCCGGCTGTACACACTCGGAGAGACCGGACGAGACACGCGTGACGTCCATGTATTTTATATTTTAGCCTAGTCGTAGAAAAAGTATTGTATGCAACGTTGTATAATTAAGTCAAAAAACGCTCATTGCGTCTCTATTTGCGATACTCGCCGCATTCGCGGCTCGTATCGCAACTCACGCAATTCGCATTTTTTGAACCTTCTTATACAACTGTTGCATAAAATACTATTTTCTACTCCTGTACTGTTATCTGTCTTTTACTTGGTCACGAACACTAATATAAGAACATACATAATATGAGTTCAGATAAGTCTATACTCTATTCCCCATAACAGCACTAGTGTCGTTATAGTCACTTTACGTTATTGCTAGCATCCACAGACTTCTAAATCTAGGTTAAACTTAGGTCAAGGATTAAGCGCTCAATTCTAACTTCACGATAAAAATTCACAACTACCAACTTAACAAACAATTAAATTCCTACGATTCATAAGAATAACAAAACTTTCCGAATTAAATTAATTGATGCCAACATAAAAAAAAGTATTTTAATTATCGTCACATCGTGTCACCAGCCATATCAAAAAAAAGTTTACCATAGACACAACTGTCATGCCGGCTGTACACACTCGGAGAGACCGGACGAGACACGCGTGACGTCCATGTATTTTATATTTTAGCCTAGTCGTAGAAAAAGTATTGTATGCAACGTTGTATAATTAAGTCAAAAAACGCTCATTGCGTCTCTATTTGCGATACTCGCCGCATTCGCGGCTCGTATCGCAACTCACGCAATTCGCATTTTTTGAACCTTCTTATACAACTGTTGCATAAAATACTATAATGCCACGCCTGGCCATAAAGCGGCTTTTTCGGCACGCTGCGCGTACGGAAAAAGCCGCTTTCTGGCCAAGTGTAGACATAAAATGATTTACACAACACGGGAGGTAATAAAGAAAGCCCTCGATCGCATATTTACGTCCCTCGCTTGCGGCTCGGGCCGCAAACTTCTGCGATCTCGGCCTTTGTTTGTATTACCACCCTAGTTATGTAATGTACTAAATGTAACTAATGTTCTATAAATAAAAATAAGCTTTAGAACTTACATAATTTAGGTAGATTATCTATTGTCTCCCTAGCAAGATTTTAAACTTTCACTTAACTTTTGGACTGATGCGATGCTTGAAGTGTCATTTATAAAACTTGACGTAACGTAAATTGGCATCGAAGCACAGTCAGTGCCTAGGTATTTTAACTAACAACTGATATAATCCCATATTTCACTAAATTTCATAAGTAAAACTAACCGTATTTATTCCATTGGCATAAAGTCTAAATTACATACCTATGTAGACTATAAAGTAGGATAGGATTGTGAGAAAATAGCTGGTAATTTTTCTTCAAAGAGGTTGTTTATCAGAATTTTGCGAATATTCTGCCTGTTAGCGGCAATAAGTCATGCACAAAGGCTGTAATGATCCATCAGGAGATAGCGGCGTCCGGAGATAAATGCCAAGACAAAGAGACTGGACGGGACTAAAATTACCGGAGCGGTTTTGTTTTTGTTAAAGTGAAATTACAGCCAGTAAAATCAGTGGGCTAAGAAACGATAAGCACTTCAGTTAAACGTTGAACTAGACTTGTATAAAAAGACAGAAACATTCAGGTTAGTTGAGTAGCGAAACGATAAATTTATTCATGCTTTAAAGCGGTAACCTGTTGCATTATTACAGTACAAACTAACCAACAAATGAGGATTTATTCGCAAAAACCACTACCCAACTTTGTCTTAACATTCGAGTCCCCGTGCACCTTTTAAAGTACACATATTTTTCATACGCCAACCCTTTCTAAATATATGATGAGTGTCGTAGTTTATTTTGCCAGGGCGCAAACGTATAAATTCGCACTTTTAAAACGAAAATGTAACAAAAGAATGCCCCTACCTTAATATTAGTTCTAAAGGCATTGTGATTAGGTGTAATTTTGATTGTATTTGTTTAAGACTTGAGACATGTGGATCTGGAAGGGAGCTGTGGTCGCGGAGCGCGCTCAGCAGCAAACGTGCCTCCACGGGATGCAGTGTCACGCGCGTGTAACCACTACACATGTTGTCGAGTTGTTGGACACGTTCTAGATTGTTCACCGTGCCAGGGTGCGTGTGAACTAATTATTGATAGAGGTAATATTATAAGAGGAAAAGTTCACCTTCCAGTTTGCATTTACAATAATAGTGTAGAACCCAACCCATCATGCGAAATGGGCATCAGGCGTCGAGTTGCGTAAAAGTAGCACGCGTAAATCTATAATCTATTGCATTTACTAACTTGAATATCATTTTGTGCACGAAATTTTGTCCTTTATGTCGGGACAGTTATTTCTTCTATTAAAGCCTGCGAAGGCAAGGAATAAGTAAGGTAAGTTATGCTGATCAACCACATCGTTAATTTTAAAATTAAGACAAACTGTATTGTACTGTAAACGGCTCGTTTAATACAAATATATTTAGTTTCTTTTTAAAAACGTTTATAACTTTCTACTTTTAATAGATAAGTACCTACCTTATCTACGGGTCGGACCAGAAACACTTGCGATGCTACTGCCCTAAGGTGAAATGTATTATCTCCCTTGAAGTTTAAACGTTGGTACGCCACTTGTCACAACATGAAAACGTACCTATACAGCCTCAAAGTGCCCTACATTCGGCGTCAGCTGACTACTCTGGCCTAGTTGCTTATCGCGGATATTTATGGCCCCGCGATGATTTACCGCCGTCGCCGCGCCGCCACCGCTACCGGGAGAACGCGAGCTAATCTTGGGATAGACAACCCTCAACATCGTTACGTTGACGTAAAATGGATGACTTGAGTGGTCTCACTTATGTGCAGTTTATTAATGAGGATTTTAATACTTAATTATAATAGTTTAGAACGATCCTTTGACCATTCTAGAAAGAACCTAAAATGCCGGCATAATGAATAATGAAGAAAACATTGTTTAAGAGCAATCTATTCTACGATATAATAAACGTGGACATTTCTGAAAATGTTTGGAGATTTGTTATTAAATAACGCAGCAAGACTGGATGATGATGATGATGAAATTTGATAAAAATATCCCAACGCGGGGCCCCCATCCGATCCGATGCTGGGCCCCTAGGCAGTTGCCTACTCTGACTAATGGTAAATCCGGGCCTGAGTACTCCCCTGGATTTCAGGATTGCGGAGATGGAACGGGCTGAGGGACGTCAACCGGCAGCACCAGGGATGGCGGTGAAGTTGTGCAGATACGCTAGCCGTACGGTAGCAAGTCAGATTTAAACGAGGTAATAAAAAGCGCAAGTCTCATAGTAAGACTTACGCCTCTTTGCTTGTGGTTCATATCTGACTTGTTGCCTTACTAGAGGCACAGGATCGGGTCGGTTTGACAAATTCGTACCCAGAGTGCGTAAATAGTAAAGGCTCGGCTTTATTCAGCAGCTATCCCCCCGTTACGAGCCCGCGAGGAAGAATAGCTGCAGTGACGGATAGTAAAACGCAAATTGTTGTATATATATATATATTCGTGAATTAATAAACGGATAAAATAATTGATGCGCTCTCTTTCACCTTGAGCAAAAATACTTTCGTATGTCCGTCTGTCCACCTGCTCTCCTCTATAGTTCACATTTAATTTTTCAACTGATTCTTGTGAATATTTGTGAGCAGGTTCGATAATGATACATATGAAATTATTTTATCTATTCAGTTGTTAGTTTGTAAATAGCGGAGCCGTTGTGGTTTACAAACTCGCGAGGGCTACAGCTCATAGAGCTACCATTTATTTTTTGTACATGAATTTAGATAAGTTCAATTAATAAGTTTGTTTGATGTTATAATGTTATAATATGTCTACTGAGTTGAAAAAATTCGCATGAAACTCGAGGGTCAATAACTAATTGAGTAATTACAGTCTCGACTATTACTGCCCTCGCCAGACCGCTCGGGCTGTGCAATACTCAACTTTATTGCCTCACCTCAGTCCAAGTATCATAAATAAAATAGCTCAGCAAAGTATCCGTGAGAGTGCATAGTAAACCTTCCTATTTTCATTTAATCGTATGGCGTTATTTTTAAAATTGTAAGCAAATTATTTAACTTTTTTCTTATAATAAACCAGTGACCCAAAACACATACGTACACCGAGGCTCTACATTATTTACGAGGTACCTACGGGCCGTGCGTGCGGGTCAGGTAGCCATGGCGGACAGTAAAACGCAAATTGTTGTAATTTGGGTTAGGGCTGGCCGGCTTCCGAATTTCGGAAAGTAAAGAGAAAATACTTGAGTATATACTTAAACTTTATAAGTCACATCATGTATCTACATGTACGTACGTAACGTTTGTATATTTTCTCAAACATGCAATGAAATGTTGACATTACGTGCCTAAAAATAGGCCGCAAAGTACCTCGTTTCCCGTGCGGCTTGACACTTGGCACGTAATGGAATTTCATGCTTACAGGCCGGCAATGTATTTTTTTTAATTTCCATTCCACATTTATTTGGGCCACAGCATCACGGCATTCAGCCATTAAAAAAACAAAAAACGATGTTTGCTATATTTTGCAGTTTTATTTATTTCAAATTGACATGAACATAACAAATAACACATTATAAACCATTTTAAATTGCAATTTTAACTACACGAATACACATTTAAAATATTTCATCCAAATATTCACGGTAAAAATGTGAACTGAAACAGCTTTTGGCCGAACGTGACTTGACATTTGCATTGTCTATGGATATAATATGTCACTAATGTCACCTTCTGACAGAGAGTTTGTGTTATAAAACATTAAGTAAGGTTATTAAAGTAAGATTATTTATTTCATTGCATATTTGAGAAAAGCACTATACATACCTCGGCGGGAAATGGGGTTGCCGGCCGAGCGAAGCGAGCTTACGCTTACTTCCCGGCCTCTGCAGTAATTTACTATTTTCTCGAGATAACACTTAATTCACCGAGACTCCTTCTCTAAAGTAGGTACCATTTTCTAGTTATAAAAACCATTAAAAAACCTATATTTACTAACTTAAATAAAAAACTTCTAAGAAGTCTTCTTTATCAATTAAAACAAATAGAAAAGCTCGATTACAAACAACGCTTCAGAAAACTAGAGCATTTGTCAAAAAGCCATTCCTTCTGATATTCACAAAGTTGAACTTTCACAACAGAAAAAGACTCAAATTAATGCACTGCAATCGGCACTCTTTGTGAAAAACATTAAGGTTCCGCGCAATTTAGAAGTTGGACTAGGCCAAGAAAAACAACCATTACCGAGTTCAAAGGCATTCTCCAACTTTGACCATCGAAAAGTAATATCAAAAGCTCATTAAAAATATTCTTAGTCGTTATAATAGCCGCTGTAGCTGTTAGGGGGGCCGCTAACGAGACTGTCGGAGGGATTTGGGGCAGTTAGTGGAGCGATTTGGATCAAAATAATAAGCGATAGGTATGTTTAGAGGAGCATGGTATGTTAGGAGGAAACCTTACGTAAGCTAGACTACCTTTTTAATACTTTTGACATGTAAAATTAGAAAGCTGAATATCTGTATGGTAACATCATAACTTGGCTTTAAGTTTGATAGTGTTTCTTAGCAGCTAATAAGTTTTATTAGGGTAGCTACCATAACGTTACGCAAGTGACAAAAAGTAGATGTTTTTTATGGAATGCTCCTATAATACATCGAATCATACGGGAAGGCTCTTACGGGAAACCTTCTGAATGTCTTTTGGATCAAAAAATTTAAAAGTACCTATTTTTAAAACAATTCCCTACTAAAAATACTTTTCATTATTTAGATTTCTCGTTATCCAGAAATATTTTTTCGGAATAACAGAAATCTGGACTCTGATTAGAATGATAAAATCACAAAAGCTGGGTTTTGGGAACATCAATACTCGTAGGTCATCAGCAGACCTAGGATACGGTAGGTCCTATAATCATATTTTTTTCTCGAAAACACGCGCACGTTCTACATTTCTGACAGTGGCGGATTTGTCCTAAGGCCCAGTAGGCCCGGGCCTAGGGCGCCCAGATATTAGGGGCGGCCAGTCTATATGAAGGGTGTTAAGAAAGGGGCGGCTGGTATTTAATACAGGGCCTGGGGCCTAGAGCGGCTAAGACTGCAAATCCGCCACTGATTTCTGAGATACTATTAACTAATTTTCGCTGTAAATAATATATTTAAAAAGGTTCCAACGAACTGAGAACCTCCTGCCTTAAAGTTTGTACAGTCGAGTTAAAAAAATGTACCTAATTATCCAGTAGTCTCACCAAAAATATCGCACAGTGTGCGCGAGCCTTATCCGGCAGCCCGCCCTATGCTTTTAATTCTTCGATCTCAGCTCCTTTGTAGGCAAAAAATGCAATATTCATCCAGGAAATTCGACCTGACTCGCTAAGCGAGTAATCGTTTATTTTCGCGTTCAGGGCACGTGCGTTGTACTCATTTAGAAAATCCATTACGCTTAATTCGATTTACTCGGTTTTACTTGATGATATTTTAAATATGAGGTAAGTACAGAAACGTATTCAGTTCAGAGTCGTATTAATCTAAGACTCGACTTAGCCAAATTATATCTTTTCCGCCTTCATTATCCAAATATCTGTAAGTTCCAGTATACCCCCGTTTGCACTAAAACTCATTTAGCACAGCAATGGCGGGGCTTTTAACACCCAGTCAGATTAGAGCGTAAACTCGTCAGCTAGGCTGGTACCTAACGGCTTTGTGACGTGTCACTCCATTAGTGCGAGAGGCTATACGAACTAAGTCCTACCTGCAATGGATTTATCAAACTCACACAGTATCAAAAAACTTTCTTGCTATAGAAGAAGAAGACTAAATAACACTGGTTAACAGTGATTTAGCGACTCATCACTAAGCTTTTAATAGTACATTGTTTGCGGCCCGAGCTGCAAGCGAGGGACGTAAATATGCGATCGAGGGCTTTCTTTATTACCTCCCGTGTTAATAACTACTACGACGGGATATTTACCATGTGTGTTTGTTTTTGTGAGATCCCGATATTTCGGCACTGTTGCAAGCGCCATCATCACGGAGTAAATCACACCAGTACCTATTTCAAAATGGGTTATAGTTTTAAAAGTTTTGTCATTTTACAAGCTTTGCTTAGTTTGGGACTAGGTCGATTTGTGTAATATTTCCCGAGATACAACTTAGGGCCTTATCACACTAGCGATTTGCAGGCGAGCCGCGAGCGAGTTTCCATATAAAACCAGTCGAGGAACATTTGTATGGAAACTCGCCCGCGGCTCGCCCACAGCACGCTCGCAAATTAGGGAACGTGCACGACGAAGGTGCTGCCAACGGTGCCGTTAATCTAAATCATATACCCTCTCATGCCGGGGCCATATTGACGAAAACGCCGTTAATAACGTTAATTTATCGCGTTGAAGGACGATTAACGTCAGTGTAGCTACGACTTACTATGTTTGACATTGACACTTACATATTATCATTAACATTAACAGCTTGATTTGACAAGGGCGATAGTTTCCTTTATTGTCCGCCCGTGTCTCTTTTGTCGTTTAGTGTTGCCACCTATAGTTCGTGCACGTTCCCTATAAGCCTCTAAGTGTTGTAGCGGTGACAATGCATTTAACAGCCTTGATTTAAATTTAGCTTGTACCGTAAAACTGCCCAGCAGTCCAATCAACCAACTATGGTCTAAAATAAAACTCATTCATTTCTATAAATATCAATTTTCTATCAGTGGTTTTGTAGGTTTCTATTTAAATTTAATCCGTAAGAATTGTCGTACATTAACGAGTAAGATTCGAGTAATTTGGACCATAGTTGGGTTAACCGGACCGGACTATTGTCGAGGAGTTTTACGGTATGTTTTTCCCAGTCCCTGCTTTCCATAAAGCTAAAGGCTTGTGTGTCACTTGATTAGGCAAAAGTGTGTCTATTCGAAACGCCCAGCTCTTCTTTCCGGCGAAGCGAGCTACGTAGTTCACGAGAGCACGTGAAAGCGCATCGCTCGTCAGGCGACGTCAAAGCGTGTAATCAGATTTCAAAAGGCGGCGTGCAATAGCTAACGGCATTAGTGGTACTCCTGCAGGTGTTTTTGTTCTAGCAAATCTTATGGAGCATTTTCTGTAATGTTCCTTTGACTTGACCGAACAACGACGACGACATTAATGAGCACTTATTGGTCTAATTATACGGCGTGAAACTGTGAAACGTTGCCGTGTCGTTGCACGTTGCGACGTCGTGTCGTGGAAATCTACGACGAGCAACGTAAAAATTCAGGACACGATATCGCAACGTGCCACGATACGATATCGCGGGCTAGTTTCAGTAGTTCGGTTTTTTTAGTCCGGTTCAAACAAATATATATGGACCGGACTAAAATGACCGAACTACTGAAACTAGGCCGATCGCGTCGTCCCACGTCTCGGCATCGTTTCACGGTACGGCGTCCTTACATGGAAAACATTTATTCAAAAAACAACTTTATGTCAGTGTAGAAAGATTAAAAATTAAAATATAATTTTCCACATCACGACGTCGCAACGTGAAACGATGCCGTGGCCATATATATTTAATTCATTTTTAGGGTTCCGTAGCCAAAATGGCAAAAACGGAACCCTTATAGTTTCGTCTTGTCCGTCCGTTCCGTACGTCCGTATGTCACAGGCATTTTACTCAAAAATTACATGACGTATATTGATGAAATTTGGAATATAGGTGTGTTGTATGAGCCGCTATTTAGTTTGGTAGTTAAATATCAAAAATAAATATTTCTAGGGGGGGTACTCCATACATGTTACAAAGGGAAAAAAATATCAAACATCAATATGTGGTACATAGTTCGACAGCCCTTTTAACATCTTAAGGTTCTTAAGTAGGTCCGAGTAATATTTTTGATTGAGTGAATACTTTCAGAAATAATCGCTCCAAAAGTTGCAAAAATTGTGTCCCTCCCCCCTTTCTTTTAAACGGTATGTCCAAAAAAATTGAAAAAGATCAGGAAGGTAACGCTCAATTAATACTTTCAACGAAAATTATTTTCAACATGATCGAATATACCGTTTTTGAGTTATTGCCGATAAACCGCGCTTCTCAACAAAAGGATGGAATTGCTATGAAGATACGCTCTTTCGTTGGTACACTTTTTCAAATCGTATTATTTACTCAAGGGCGAAGCGAAAAGGAGGAGGATTTCAGTGCCGTGTGTATACATAGTATGTATGTTTGTATGTTCCCTCTTAACTCAAAAACTACTGAAACGGTTCTAACATGTAGGGCATTCGTCCTAATTGGACGCAGGTTATAGGCTAGTTAATTGGAACCAAAATTAAGATAGGGATCATGATCCTCTTAAAAAGTGAAGGATTGAATAAAAGTCATCAAGTGGCATCGAATTATATGATAGTTTAATGAGTTTTAAAAGCTCACTTTAAAAAGTATATCACACATGTATATTTCAATTCAATAACAACAAGAAACACGGTCAACAGCCCGCGCTCTTCGCCGATACGTTTACAATGTTCACACTTGGTGCACCAATGTCGGTACTAAAAAAAGTGATAAATCAGTAACGAAACCCTGTAGTGAATAGTTTTACAAATTGTGGAAATTAAGAACTAGGTACTAGCGGCGTACTACGATGTAAAAACAAGTTTATTAAATGGACGTTGATAATGATAAAATAGCAATTTAAAGATAGTTTTCAGTAGGGGTGCTTCCGCTATCTCACTGCTCGGGTCACCGACTTTTGTAATTGATCTTGTGAAGGAAATCTCAAACCGGAAGGTCGAAGTTCCGTCTTCAGGTGCCCTATATGCCGTACTAATGCAAAGTGAAGCTAAAGGCCCAAAGCGTTCCAAATCGTCTTACGCAAACCATATATCAACCTCATTTTTGCGAGCCCGTAGGGCGAGCTCCACGTTGCGAGGCCAAGCTCCTCAACAAGCGCAGTATATCCGCAGTAAGCACAACAGCGGCCAAAGGCCAAGCACCGATTTGGGCCAAAGGCACATAGTTATCTCACGCAAA
Source organism: Eudemis profundana (assembly GCA_947034925.1). Taxonomy (NCBI): domain Eukaryota; kingdom Metazoa; phylum Arthropoda; class Insecta; order Lepidoptera; family Tortricidae; genus Eudemis; species Eudemis profundana. Next base: position 18,442,844 of record OX344803.1, read on the forward strand.
TCGTATATTGTACCTATATATCGACATTTTCGGGAGCCCGAAGAACGAGCTTCAGGCTGCAAAGCCTGCAAAGCTAGAATCTTGTTTAAGTCTTTTTCGTAGTCAGATTTTAATTTTTAACTAGGTATATTTTCATTAGTAGTGCATTTATTTTAGTACCTAACTGGTACGGAACCCTACACTGAGCATGGTCCGACATGCTCTTGACCAGTTATTCATTTTACTAATATATACATATTGTATAATATATTTTAATTAGTTAGGTCAGCGATGCTAGCGATGCATGCGAGCTATTTCTAAATTCTTCGACACTATAGCATGTAATGTATATTAGTTTGGATAGCATATAATGTATATTAGTTTGGATAATTGGTTATTATCGTAACGTTCAACCGTCCTATACATTAGGTATTGATCTCCAAACGTATAGTCAAATAATTCGACAGCTTTTTCAAGTTCTTAATTTTGTATTAATTAAGAGCATACCTACTTACTGCGTTGCGTATTTACTTATACTGCGTATTTGCAAGTTTACGGAAAGTGACCACATTAAAGTTCCCACGTTCTCTGGCTATTATTGAAGAGAAACCTTTCTGCATGAAAGAACGGTCAAGGTCAAGAGGCACTCGATAGCGCTGCATCGCCGACCTTTCGATGCAGACTTAGCGAAGGCACCTATAGTGAAGGTAGCGCAAACCCTTGGAAGGGCAAGGTCAAACGAGCTGTCAACGTTTACCCATTAAACTACTATAGGTAGCTTTTTTTCAAATTAGAGTTTTAACGGTCATATTCGCTCGTTTCTTTGTTTTCCTAGGTTATCAGAAGGTATAATATTATACTAGAGCAAAAATCGAGCGTTTAAACCACCTCACCTCTGTGGACACATTTTTGTTGAGATCCCTGCACTCTTTTGCGGCGTTTTAATCTATTTGGTAGTGATCCCCAGACTTCTATAAATAGTGTTATATCCCATTAAAATCAGCAGAGATATCGACGAAAATGTGTCCATAGAAGTGAAGTGGTTTAAACACTCACTTGTTGGGAAAATCGTAACGAAACTGAGAAAAAATAAAATCTCAGTTTCGTTACGATTTTCCCCTGTATTTAGTTTTGGCGTAACGAAACTGAGAAATTCAAAATTTGTACGGAAAAGTTGGGACATTTTGCACTACTTTTTTTATTTCATACTTAAATGAAAAGTGCTCGTGATTCTGAGTAAAATGGTATAAGAGACACCATGATCAGACAAAAAAGTAAAAGGTACATTTTTTCTGCAATTGACCCTATTACGTTTTAAAAATAGCACAACGCATGTTTTGTCGTTTTGTTAGGAATAGCCAGGTAACATACCAAGTTGTCTTGACAAATAATTTATTTTTCCATCTCCCTAAATATTACAATGTTTCGCCTTGCGTCATCCATCTTGCTATTTCTTCTTTCTTTTTTAGGGTTCCGTACCAAAATGGTAAAAGAGGAACCCTTATGGTGCGACTCTGTCTGTCTGTCCGTCTGTCACAGTCAGATATCTCCTGAGCTACTGCTGCTATCGATATAAAATTTGCCATAGTTTTAAAAGTCGCTAACCCGACTCTATTTGACATAAAAAAATCTTGTAGGTACCTTTTTTACTTTTTTAAAGCGGGCCGTAATGGGAGGTCGAAAATTCAAAGTTGTGCTATTGTATCAAATAGGGTGCCAAATGAAAGGGCTAGTTTTTAGATTCCAAAATCATTTTTATTAATCATGTACTTTTTGATTTATGACCAAAAACGTTAAAAAAGTACAATTCCCCCTAGGTATTCACGTATCTACTTACGACTTTGTACGGAACCCTCGGTGCGCGAGTCCAATTCGCACTTGACCGGTTTTTTTATAACCGTTACAGACCAGACTGCGTTAATCAGCCAGTTTTCCCGCCAAATCGATCGGCTCGCTAGTGCTGCCATCTATTTCGTTTTGTTTAATTAATCGTTAAAATCACTAATGAATTTAAAGCTCAATGTTAAATTATTATAGTATTTTATGCAACAGTTGTATAAGTAGGGTCAAAAAATGCGAATGGCGTGGGTTCCGATACTCGCCGCTGACTAGACTTCTCTGAACTCATATTATGTATGTTCTTATATTAGTGTTCGTGACCAAGTAAAAGACGGATAAAAGTACAAGAGTAGAAAAATAATTTAAATAAGTAATACATCAACTAATACTTATACTTAATTAAAATATCCCAAAACCTTATAGTTTCAAGATTGTTTTCGTGATGGATTAACTAGGTACGCATGATTTTTCTAATCTAGTTAAAAACGAATTATAGAAGACTAGTTTTTATTCTTACAGCATTTCAACCACTTTCCAGGTTCAAATTACCTTTTTTGATTGTTTTTTAGGACGCCTGGACCTAAAGAATATGTCTAAAGATGGTAACCTAAAGACTGAAACACTGTTAGAACTACCCAGGTGAAACTGCTGTAAAAATCTAAAAAAATCGTTTTGCATTAATATCTTTCATTAGACACAGTTGTTCTTGATGTTTCCATCACGATAATACTGGAGAATATCTATTTAATTAAGGTAGGTACTGCTACTACTCGTATCTGCGCTCTGCGCTCTAGGTCTCATTACTTACGTAAAGGTTATTCTGTACTAAGTTTAGTTAATCTAGGAAGTAAATATAGCTCCAGCTGAGATTACGTCTAAGCCCTAAGTAGGAGCTCGTCCCGCCTCTCTATTAAATACCTGATTTACCCAGAAGCCAGTTTACTCTGAGCTATACAATATTGGCAATTGTACGAAATCGAAGGGGATTTGCTGGCATGCTTGTATTGTCAATTTTGATACTCCAACATACTTTGCCCTCTGATTTCGAGCAATTGGTAAGATTTCAAGAATCATATGTCGAATTTGACTTTGGCGTGTGTAAAATAGAAGCCAAGATAAATAGGATGACAAAAAAATAGATGAAATCCTGTTTGTTTGTAAGTACCTACTTATTGCGCGTCCTCGCATGGGCTGACTAAAAAACTGTACCTTTGTAACATCTTACTGGAATTTACAATCCAATATATGAAACCTTTCATTTATTCCTTGAAATAAATAAAGATCAAATAACTAAATGGAATGAATAAACCGAGCGCCACGAAATGTGTGGTCGCGAAAGTGCTAATAACAGAAACATTTAATAATTTGGGGCCGTTCAGGCATCACGTAATGATACTACGGGAGAAGCCTCGTCTACGATGGAATAAGCGGTCCGTTGGTTTCCAGGTAATCGACATACCTACGTCCTGAATTGTGCAGGAACTCTCCTAATTAACGTGTTTGCTGCGCCGTCCGATTTTAAGTGGAAAGTGCGAGAGTTTCGCGACTCTGCTCATTAGGGCATGTTAGCAAGAGCTGTACCAAGGGTTGTCTGGAGCAGTCCCTTGGCAACTTCGTTGGTGACACTCATATGTGTGTTTTTTGTTATGTGCAGCCGTAACTACAGTAAACGGCCATAAAGAATGCACATCGATCTTTGGAAAGAGGCAATCGGCTAATTTCGACTTCGTATAGCGATATCTGTGTCGCACACACCATGACGTTTGTTTTGTCAGTCGTGGTTCAAATGCGAGAGAGTGCAGTCGCATAAACAAGTCAATATATATATAGAGTTGCTAAAACTTTTACAAAATTAAATTTGTACTATGGCATCTATAGGATTAAAAGGTAAGCCGTTGCTTTGCCAGTCACGCGAAATTATCTACAATGTTTATATACCGTCACCGCAATATTACACTTTTTGTCGATCTTTAAACCTACATTTAAATATGCTAGTTGCTAATGCTCAGTCAACCCCTTTAAGGAATATGGGCGTGAATATATGTATATATATATACATATGTATGTATATTATTTTTCCCCAACAAGCAATAATTAAATATAATTACATCATATTTTACAGCTCTATATATTCCACGTGAAATCAAAACAAAACAACAATAAAGTACTTAGTTCTAAATTCAAATTCTGATGATCAATTAATCTAATAATTGATGTACATGGAAATTAGCATTCGTTTGTATTCGGAAATGCGATGATTGCCGATGTGCATTCTTTACGGCCGTTTACTGTACTCACACAAGTTACCGCCAACACGAACGGGGGCCTCCAGAGGCTGCCTCCGTCGGTTGCCGTTCGTGTTGGCGGTAACTTGTGTAAGTAGTTACGGCTGCACATAACAAAAAACACACATGTGAGTGTCACCAACGAAGTTGCCAAGCTATAGAGGGTAGGTAATTCAAACTTCTGCTTCAATCTTGTCCCTAATAATTAGCCTATTAAGGCTATTTTTCAACTTTTTTCTGTGTTACAGAAAGACCTCTCAATAATAGAAATATTAGTAAAAAAAACTCTCCGAGATAGGTACACCCTTTTTACACCTCTCCGCAAAACGTTTCATACTAAAGCATACTACTTAACGGTGTGGCGTCACACAGTCAAACTTTGTATGAGGAAACCAAAAATTTGCTTGCGTTTACCCTAACGGTTTCATTAGAAAATTGCCATAAATTTTATGGGTTATTCAATGGCATTAATCGTTTTTAATATTTCATAGGTACTTTTAGAATGGACTTTCCCACCCAACTTTGTCGGCTCATAAAACAAGTTGCACTTTCGTATCAAACTCACAACTTCAACTATAACTTATTTCCTTATTTTGTTTATTTTAACAGGGTCTTATATAATTTTAGCCAATTTCGGGTACAGTAAACAACCCTATTTGATCCGTGTCCACCAGGATCAGAGGTCCAAATACGTCAGTCCGCTCGTCGCTTCGACTCTGACGAACCGCACCAGCACGACCTCAATTCGGTACGAATTGTTATTACTTGTTCAATAAGTACTTCACCCAAAATAACAATGTAGTATTTGTGGCATGACATGAAGGCAATAAGTGTCTCTCAAAATTCGTGTCATTTTGAGTTAACGAGTAAGTATTATTTCGGTTTTGTATCGTATATCGTTTCATTAAGTTTGTACATTTTAATTCCGTGAGTATAGTTTTGAAAATTGAGTTCACTATTTCATCACTTGTGGTATTAAAATATAACACAAAATAGTGATTTTGCGTTACATTTCAATATCAGAAATAACGAAACAGAAACTTGTACATCATTTTAGAAAAAGAAACATAAATGTACAGTACATTATTAAAGTGCTTCAATGCTACTAAATCTTTCGTTTAGTTCAGTGTCTATTCGTTGGTCAGATAGCTCGTGCCGAGGCTCCTTCGGGAAAATGGTCGATTCGCTACACATTATCCAATTTACGAGTGTGGTGCATTGTGCTACGGCTGTGCGCCATTACTTGCCAATGCTTCAACTTATAACAATGCTTTATGTCGAACTTGGATTGCTGGGACATACCTACGGGTAAATAGTTCACAGTCGAATTCAAAAGTAGCTGGACACTGCGGCCCAGTACGAAGTTGTCCATTAACAACTTCAAAGCAATCATTCTCTTAGGATCCATTCATTAGATCCATGATGTATCTAATGATATTTTTTTTTCTAACTAGATCCATTACTCAAAAGTATGGATCTAACGATTTTTTTTTCTCTTCTGATACATTTTGGTACCCTGTCGCAAGAAATGGATCTATGGACAATGTTTTTCTCAGTAGATACATTGCCTATCATCGGAATAGATCTAGGGAGTGTAGTTTCTCCATAGATCCATTTATTCATTTGTTCATGTATCTAATGAGATCACTTTTCTCGCTAGATACATTTTATAAGATCCATTATGGACCTGGTGAGACTTTTTTCTCATTAGATCCATTGATGCTCTCGATAGTGGATCTACTAAGAACATAATCTCGATAGATCCATTTGCTCTGACCACATATGGATCTGGTGAGACTTTTTTCTTACTAGATCTATTAGTTCGCTAGATAATGGATCTGTTGAGAATATTTTCCTACTAGATCTATTAGTGCGCTAGATAATGGATCTGTTGAGAATATTTTGCCATTAGATCCATTACTTCGTTAGATAATGGATCTGTTGAAAATATTTTCCCACTGGATCCATTACTTCTCGAAATACTGGATCTGTTGAGAATATTTTCCCATTAGATCCATTACTTCGCTAGATAGAGGATCTGTTGAGAATATTTTCCCACTAGATCCATTACTTCTCGAAATACTGGATCTGTTGAGAATATTTTCCGATTAGATCCATTTGCTCTGACCGCATATGGATCTGGTGAGACTTTTTTCTTACTAGATCCATTACTTCGCTAGATAATGGATCTGTTGAGAATATTTTGCCATTAGATCTATTACTTCGCTAGATCATGGATCTGTTGAGAATATTTTCCTATTACATCCATTACTTCTCGAAATACTGGATCTGTTGAGAATATTTTCCCATTAAATCCATTTGCTCTGACCGCATATAGATCTGGTGAGACTTTTTTCTTAATAGTTCCACCTCCAAAAATTTTATTATAAGAGTTCGGCACCTAAACGTCGCAAAGTCGTCCGAGACAATGATGATCGAAGTTTGATGGCTCAAATACAATTAATCAATGGAGAAATTAGTATTGGACATTTCCTGGAAAAACTGAGATAATGTGGCTAAAGTGGCTTTTACCGCACGCTACGCGTACAGAAATAGCCGCTTTCTGGCCGAATGTAGACATAAAATGTTGTACACAACCCGGGAGGCAATAAAGAAAGCCTTCGATCGCATACTTACATCCCTCGCTTGCAGCTCGGACCGCAAACATCTGCGATCTCTGCCTTTCTTTTGTTTTACCACCCCAGTTGCGTAATGTACTATTATCATTAAAAGTTGTATATCCAGTATATCTATTAGTCATATTTAATAACGTTATGAAAATTCCCGTAAAAAAATCTTTGTACAAACAACCCAATTTTTGAACCGGCTTTCAAAAGAAGGACGGTTCTCTATTCGTCTGTATGTTTTTTTTTTGTGTTTGTTCACCGATTACTCGAAGACAGCTGAACCGATTTTGAAAATTCTTTTTTTTTGAAAGGGTACACCTCTGAGGTTGTCCCATTGGAACCAATTCAATTAAGTAGTCAAGGTAAAAATATGTATACATTGAGTTTATTACTGTAGTAATAAGATTTGTACTTATACATATTTTTACATTTTTGTGGTGTATACATATTGGTGACCTTGACTGTACTTCAAAATTATTATGATAAGTAATCATTTGCAAATATTCAAACAATTTTTATATTTTACGCCTTCGTGGAATTTTGTAACCTTAGAACAATAGGTACTTTATTTACAAGTTAGGGACAAAGGAAAAATTAGGGTGGTCAATACATTCGGCTAAGGCTGTACGTGATTATGTAAACAAAAAAAGTTGTGTTAAATGTAAATTAATAAGCTTGTTTTAATTTAATAAATATTTTTTTACAAATACGTTGTTTTACGTAAAATGAAAAAGAAAATTACTAAGTAGGTAGATTGGTTATGATTATGACGGCGATGATTGAATATAAATATAATGTCTATTAACTCATTTCACTAAATTTAATTCATGGACAACAACAGATTTAAAATTTCTCTATTATCCTCGAGTACATTTTGTACAACTTCTCATTAGATCCATAACAACTTGTAAGATCTACTGAGGAAAACATTATCCATAGATCCATTTCTTGCGACAGCGTACCAAAATGTATCAGAGGAGAAAAAAAAATCGTTAGATCCATACTTTCGAGTAATGGATCTAGTTAGAAAAAAAAATATCATTAGATACATCATGGATCTAATGAATGGATCCTAAGAGAATGATTGCTTCAAAGCAATCAGGCGTATCTGCTCTGAAGGCTGCGTTTTTTGCATTGGTCCGTAGTCTGTTGGAATACTGTTCCAATGTCTGGAACCCACAGTACAAATGTCATATAGCAAGGATTGAACGAATACAAAAACGATTCCTCTTTTTCCTAAGTGTTCATCAAAAAAAGCATAGGTCTCTGCACTCATATAAAGGCCGTTTGAAGTATTTTAATATGACCAGCCTCGAAGATCGCCGGTGGGTCTCCGACCAGGTATTACTTCACAAAATAATTAATGGAGGTTTAGATTGTCCCCAGCTGTTACAAAAAATTAGCTTCTCTGTACCGCGATAGCAAGCTCGCGCGGTTAATTTCAGGCCATTTGCTGTGAGCACCTCTAGAACAAATGTCGGCAAACACAGTATTATTTGTAGAATGAGTAAAGATCATAATAAATTTTTCAAAGGTCGATTTTCTGAATATCTCCTTATAAGTTTAAAAAACATTTGTATGAATATAAAACCGGTGTAGATGGTAATTAAGTATTGTGTGTATGAGACGTCTTATTTTCTCTGGATGTGCTGTAAAATTCAACGAAGGATTATTATTTCCCCTGGATGTTTCACATAAATTTGTTTCACATAAATTTGTTAAATGTTAATAATTTAATTTAAAGTCCTATATTATTTCTTGTATAAGTTCCTTGTTCTCCTTTTGAAATGTTATATTTTAGTATTGTAAAATGTAAGCGATAATATTTATGCAAGTTGTGTTTGCCTGTAATTAGGTGAATACTCAAATACGATAAGTACCTACTGTTTTAATTTCGTGTCATATAGTATTGTACCTCTTGGCAAACCTTATAAATAAATAAAAAAATAATAATAATAAGTTTTGGCTGACTGAGTCAGCGATTGATATATGTAGGAAGTCGATATAAGAGAAGTTTATGGGTGTTCGTTGTATCTGTTTATTTTTACGCGCATTACGCAGAAAACTACCGGAGCGATTTCCATGAAATTTGGTGCACAGGTCGAGTATGACCCCGGTTAAAATATAAGTAAGTACAGACAAGTTCTTATATTTCTGATCAATAATTCAATCAAAAATATCTGAAATCGCTTCTACGCCGTTTTTGATACAATTTTTACTATAAGAACTTGACTGTGCCCGACTATGGCAAAGCAAAAGACACATAACTTAGTTCACCGTCACGTACATAGGTACATACGATGCACATACATTCCGGGAGTATGCTTGTGGGCAAGGGCAGGTGACTAGTCGAGCTATATCGTATCTGACTCTTGCATTCACGCATAACCTGGCTTTCCATTAAGTTGTAAGCCCATGACACCTAATTACGATCCTAACAGACGCGCAAATTAGACATTTTTCAAAGCGGCGACTGAAACAGGGGTCGTCTTCCGGCTCATTACCGAGTAACGGTGTAACACAATCCAGTAGCGCTGTTGCAATACAGATACTACCTACAGTAGACCCACTTCATATGCATTTACCCTAAATCCTATTTTATCCGTGTTCTATCCTATCCTACTAATCGCTCGTGTCCAAAATACCGCTTTCCCGAAATACCAGATTTTTCAAAAAAACAGATTTTCGATTTATGAGATTCCTGTCTTACTACATTCCCGTTACAGTAGATTATAAAATCGTAAGTTACTCAAGGATCTAAATCACTTTCTTGGGTGTGTAATTTTGGCAATCTTGTATACGAAGAATCCGGTGTATCGAGAATCCGGTATTTTAAAAATCTGGTATTTTAGGAATGCGGTATTTTGGGAATGAGCGCTACTAATATTATAAATGTGAAAGTTTGTGAAGATTTTTGTTACTAAATAACGAGGTAACAGTATTAGTAGATCAAGTCCTGGATTCAAGCATAGGATACTTTATATCCCAGTAGGAAATTCCCTTGGGATAAGCGAAGCCGCAGGTAAATGCTGCTGGTAATTAATAACGGAAACAACTTTAAGGGGATCTCGTTATATCTAACTTTTTGATGCTAAATTATTTGTCAGACTTGTGGATGTAGGACATGAACTATCGCTAACTACTAGTTCGCAGCGAACGGTCGCGACTCCGATAACTCAAGTACTTCGGTACCATTTACCTCCTTTTGATATTTTCAAACTCAATAAAGGATTTTCAATCGAATTGTCAATCATTTGGGGTCGAATTTCAATAAGACTTTCATTTGGTAACACACGAGAAAGTGCGGTTGAAACTCTCGTGAGCCTTACCCACTTATAGGGGTAAAACTTATTATGAAGTGAACCTGCTGTATGACTTCGTTGTTGCGATCCATGCCTTCGTTTCGCGTACTAATGAGCGTGTGTAGGGTCTCTATAAATAGCTAAGCATCATATTCCTCAGTGTTTTATGACAGTGACCCAGAGGTCATTACCGACCCTTGTCCGGGTCAGAAAAGCGGGTCATGTTCGGCGTAGTTGCTCCTGGCTACGTTCGTTTTAGTTGTATTGTTATGAAATAATTTTGAAACAATATAATCTCTTGTAGTCGTGTAACTTCCGAGCCGGATATACGAGGCTGCAAGGGTGAGATGCAGTCGATGCCCTGACTTAAGTATCCACTATCCAGGTATATTTGTAGTTTTGAATACACAGTCGATATATTGTGACCGTTAAAATGGTGTACACCGTAAAGATATCCAGAATCTGATGCTGCCAATAAATAGTACCGACGAAATACCTAGGTAAAAAAAATAGTACCCTTAAACTTTTCGATATACACTTAAGGCCTGTTCACAATGTACGCTACCGGGCCGTCAAGCTGGCATACACCACTTGTACTCGTATCTCTGAAACGGCTTTGTTTTCGGAAATCCCACTAATATTATAAAATAATGTGAAAATTTGTGAAGATGTTTGGATGTTTGTTACCTAATAACGAACGGGGTAACAACTGGATGGATCAAGCTGAAATTTGGCATGTAAGTAGACCAAGTCCTGGATTGAAACATAGGATACTTTATGTCCCGGTAACAATAACGGGAACAACGCGGGCGAAGCCGCGGGAAAATGCTAGTGCTTTATATCTCAAAAAATATTACTTGAATAGTACCCTAAGGCCCTAAAATGTAGAAGCCGAGATAGTCCGATTAAAAAATGAAACAACAACAATATTGCAATATTTTCATATTAACATGGAAAATGTAACATAAAACGATTCGAGACTCAGTACATGATGTCAAACTAATTAAAAATAAATAATAATTATATGTACAGCAAACAATTCTGAGGCAGGAGTATGGCTACCATTATCACGTGTATAGTCACAAATTATAAAAAAAACATCAGAATATTTGGCAAACTGAATTAGTGTATAATATCATTATGCAGATCATTCTGAAAGGCACTGTGTAGAGAGCTCCGAATTTAGTTCGCGATTTCTACTTACCACGAGATTTAGAGCGCGTAACTCTTTTTTCATTACCATTTTATTTTCTTATTGTTCATTTTTTGGTCTTGAAAGGACTGAAGAAGTGGGAGACGAGATTTAAAGCGCGTAACTCTTCTTTCATGAACTTTTTATTTTTTATTATTAATTTTTTGGTTTCGAAAGGACTGAAGAAGTGACCCACAGAATTAATAATAATAATTAATGTTATATCCAGAAAAAAATAAAAGTATTTCAGCGCAACAAGTGTTTCGGAATATTAAAGTTCGGAAGAATTATGCTTTCGGAATTGTGACCAATTTGCGTTTGTGTTGGACTGAAATTTCCTCGTATACATGCGGGGTAACACTATTCAGTTTACCAAGTATTACGTTAAGGAACCAGTATTGCCTGTAAACTAACATCAGAAGCCCAACCTTAACAGTTTAAAACATAATTTATGCCACACCTGGCCATAAAGTGACTTTTTCCGCACGCTGCGCGTACGGAAAAAGCCGCTTTCTGGCCAAGTGTAGACATAAAATGATGTACACAACACGGGAGGTAATAAAGAAGCCCTTGATCGCATATTTACGTCCCTCGCTTGCAGCTCGGGCCGCAAACATCTGCGATCTCGGCCTTTCTTTGTATTACCACCCTAGTTGTGTAATGTACTATAAAATATACATCTGCTGTCATATCCTAAAAGGAGCGTTATAAAAAACACAGCCTTTTAATGACAACCAATCTGACACTACCTCAATGTATTTACTAGACGAAGTCTACGACTTCTTGAGCCTTTTCATTACCGTTCAACCTAGTTTGATTGACAGTTACATTCATTCGGATACAGCATTGCATTTTTATATGTAACTAGCGAGCCGCCCCGGCTTCGCACGGGTGCAATGCTTATACTAAATGCATGTATTATACATATAAACCTTCCTCTTGAATCACTCTATCTATTAAATAAAAGCCGCATCAAAATCCGTTGCGTAGATTTAAAGATCTAAGCATACATAGGGACAGACAGACAGCGAGAAGCGACTTTGTTTTATGCTATGTAGTGATATTTAAGTTTTTATTCCTATTTCATACATGGCATGTATTCAAAAGAATTGTGAAAGCATGCGAATTTAGCCAGTTTTTTTGATATTTCTCTTATAACACACATATATTTCGACCGATTTTTCATGACATGTTATAAAGACCGATATTTGCTATTAATGTATTATATGTCACCTTAAGCCGTAAGCGGCATTTTCCACCCGGTAAAGTAAATTCCACTTCCTGACCGAAGCGAGACGTAAGATTGTTTACACATCCCGGGCGGTAATAAAGAAAGCCCCAAATCGCATATTTAAGGTGCATAAATATGCAATTTGGGGCTTTACAAACCCCTTTTGGGGCATTTTTCTTATTTTACAGCCCTAAACACACAGGATAATCTGCGAGCGTATTTGACAACCTTTATTCAATGTACAAAAGAGTCGATTTCAGGCGTTTTTCCAGCGTTTTTTGTAACTTCATTAGTGTCACTGGAGTTTTACCGTGAAGGACTATCGAGTGACGACAACTTTTGATTTAATCATGTGTAGCCTCGATACCGTCTACCGTTTATAGTAAAAGTTAACTGTGATCACCACCGCTTGCTGCTATATTTGCTGGAACACGAATGAAAAAAGCCGCCGCGGTCGAAACGCTCTGAAATCGACCCAAAACACAGTATCCGTTCTAGAATAGTGTAACTTTTGCGACGAAACATGGCCCGTCTAACTTTCTACTATTCACTATATAATAAATTCATTGAGGTAGATGAACAACACATTATGTTAATTAGGTACATGTTCAACACCAACACAGACTTTGACGTCAACACATAAAATGAGTATTTCGTTCGCTCGATCCTGGCAAAACCTTCCATAAAAAACATAAGGCTTTTCAAAGCGAGGGTATCCGAGAAATATGTCTCCCGCACTAAAGTACAGTTTCATTCTTCTCATGGTACAATATAAACCAACAGTGGATGACGTCGTATGGACTTAACTAAGTCATAAGCATATTATCGTCATTACTTAAAAAACAACACGTATCTGACTCTGGGGCATTTCTCCAGAAATATGTCTGCGGTCACCTCATTCATCTGGCCCTTTTTCATACTAAATGTATGGAGACAGATGAATGAGTCGCAGACATATTTCTGGAGAAATGCTCTCTGACTCCAGCTGAAAACGCAGCAAGTGTATATGACGTTCGTATGTAACTTTCGACGTTTTTCTCTGCGACGTTTATAGATACGAGTTTTTATTTTCAATGTAGTGACATTGAAACTGAAACACCGCCGTAGTAAACAAGTTTCTACTCTCAAGATGCACCTTGATTGTTTCAAACCAGTTCGCCAGTTTTTGACCTAAGGTTACTTAGGTACTATTTTCATGGGAAAGTACAGTTGGTTAGGTAATTTCAATTCTGAAATTTCAGAAATAAGATTTATTTCATTAGATTAATATACTTTAGGTTAGGAATACCCTCGCTTAACGACGTAAAATAAAATACAAAAATCGTACTATGTTGCTTGAACCTCATTGATATATTTGTAATACCTTCCGTTTATATTTTTACCACATCAAAGCAGGAACTATATATTTAGGCATTACAAAACAACTAACTCATAAACACTTCCAAAAAACTCTGACAGAATGTATAGTAGAAATTGAAAAAGTCGAGTTGACATTTCTATCGCGAAACATCCTCATTATATTTGAACTAGGTGACAAATCCGGAAGCAAAAGCCTTAAGTATTTTTAGCCATCAAAAAATATTATCTTATCCTCACAACATGGACGATCCGACAACACAGCCCGTCTCTCTCACACTTAAGTTGTAAAGTGATCGAGTGTGAAAGGGAACGATACATTTCGTTTTCAGAACGGCCAGAACCTATCACAGAATGATTTTCACAATTTGCCGTTATCGAGTTGAGTCCGTCAGATTACAATTATAAAATTTGCCATTTAGTATAGCGGAGCGGACATTGACCCACCTTTTCTTTTTTTTATTTGATATCAATCGTGGGCCTCCTTGGCTCTTACCTTTACGATGATGTCGAGAGGGATGCGAGAAAACGTAACACACGTAACAGTTCTAACAGCATTTCAACCGCTCAAACTTTCCTGGTCGAATTATGAGCCATGTAGGTTCGCATTAATATTTTCAGTAATTTCCTAGAGGTCTAAAGGGCTATTCTTCAGAAATATGTCTGCGACTCATTCATCTGTCTCCATACATTTAGTATGAAAAAGGGCCAGATGAATGAGGTGACCGCAGACATATTTCTGAAGAATAGCCCTAAGACACATTAACCTTAACACGTTCACTGTCCCCATACAAAACTATCGGACAATGTCACAAGTCACAGTACAATCAGTATGGGGAAGTGACACCATAGTGGAAGCACGGACTCCTGAAAAAAACATTTATGACTCCACATTGGGGACACTGGGACAGGGAATGTGTTAAATAATTATCCGAGCTTACAGGAAAATGGTTCATAGTTCGACCAGGAAAGTGATAAGGTTTGACACGCTATTGTAACCGCCCTATTACGTTTTCACAAAAGCTAGGTCAATGTCCGCTATATCCCGTTATCTGGCAAATCGTATGTACACCGATTTGCTTAATCTAAACCCCTGAAGTGCTAGACTATCAGCATCACTCTCTCACTAAGGCAGTTGGAAGAGGATAGTTGCAATAAGCATGCAAACCTCTGAACTACCGATTACAAATAACTCCATTTAATTATTTTTCAATAATGTGTAATATGGTATATTGAATCAAGAAAAAATGTTGAAAGTCACTTTGGAACAATTAAATTAGTATAGTGACAATGTATAAAAATTTATAGATTCCACGCTGACTGTACAATAAATTCACATAAACCAGTATCATGACTCAACCTGCATGAAAGAGATGTCAAACTAAAGTGATATGATACTACTGTAATGATGGCGAAAATTAATAGATAAAATCCGTACCTGAGAAGCATAACACTGCAAGTGCCTCCATAGCCGAGAAGCACAACACTGTAAGTTCATGTATTTAACATAGCACATACAGTGTTTTGCTCCTCAGGTACACAGGCACTTATAGTGTTATGCTTCTCAGTTACGGAAATATCAATCAGATCAGTATATTTCACAGGCACAGAGAGATGCTTCGGATAAACAGCATTTTGACTACTTTTTGAAAAAAAAAACCATTGACTCAAATTGAAGGTACATTTACAAAAACACAATACCCGACGTCTACGATAAGAATCACTTTGTATGTCATTCAGTAAATTTGGGTTAAGTTGCTCGGAAAAATACCCCCTTTTACCCGTGGTCCCACCAACATGTCCCCCTCGTGGGTGGGGGGAAAAATATGGCCACTGTGGGCCATAGCGGTGGGACCACGGTTAGAAGGGGAAAAATACAAAGCCAATTCCATCTAACACTATGACTTTGCACTAATACAATTATATTTTTCACATATTGTTTGACAAGACCGCAAACCGCTTCTTACTAAAAAAGTTAAGATCCACATTGACCATTCATAAAATAAATTGCCCTAGCCACTAGAAAGTTAACGAACTGTATCAGAGAAATCCTCTGTACTAAAAGTAGGAATGTGGCTGGAACTCTAATGCGCACGATAATTTTGTAATCGTTCAAAGTCATTGCGTTACTTTGCTCTCTATTTTATTACTATAATCAACAAGGCGGCACCATTTTATACCTTATTTTCACTATTTATCAGGTAAAAGCTGGGATCAAAGGCGAACCAATATCTCAAAATTGAATTTATTTTAGCACTTCCCACCGACGGTCCCATAAAATGTGAGTACCAAGGCAATTACCCTTTTTGACTTTTCCACAGTCCAGTCAAAAAAGGGCAAATCATGATTTTTTGTAAACATCTCTTCAATAGGGTAAAATTGTGAGTCAGTAAAATGAACTTTATGCGTAAAGGAGATCTTTTTAGAAATAGAGGCCATTCGTTTCAATTAATAGTATCTCCTATTAATTGTAAGTTATTATCAATATTTCTCACTTTCTTAGAGAACAGTATACACACTGCAGCGTCAGTCATCACTAAATAGCTTAAAAATATTTGAAAATTTTGATCTAATTTTATGTACATTCCTGAATGTCGTACATCTAGGAAGGCTTAGCAAGTATAGTCAACATCAAATCTAACTGATCATTTTAGTAGCAATAACTAAAGTTGATCTTTTTTAAAGTGACTGTATCTACTTAACATAAACAAAGGCTTTGTACCTAGTTAGACAATGGTTTTATTCGCTATTTGCTACAATGATGAACGATACCGCAAGACGGTTTCTTTTGCGCAAAATGGCATTGTTCAAGTACAAATCCTTTGTCTAACATTAAGTAGATACGGTCTCTTTAAAAAAGACCAACTAAAAAAAATTAGAAAGACAAGATTCTAATATGATCAGTTAATTTAGACAATGGCTGTAGGTACACTAGGTACAGTCGCGTAGAGTAACTCCACTTTATCAAAAGCTACCCAAAATACAGTTACTCGCATTATCCAATAGCCAACAATACCTAAATGTCGATAAACATTTACACTACTGTAGTTTGACTACGTTTACTTCTCTAGAAAGGTCGGATTCATAGAAGTTAGCAAAAATGTCAGATCACAAAAAACTATACAAATTTACTGATATCTTTTCACTAACTCTGAAAATCTCAGCCTGAGAATATAAGAGGGTTTAGCACCTCTGCCGTTGAAAACAACTTTTAACTTAGTTTCAAAATATGAAAAATTCAATTTAGTTATCTAAATGATCAAAACGTGATCGCAAATGAAGAACGCTTGTGAAATCGATTATATTTCACAACGCGTAAAATCGATTTGTACGCGGTCAACATAGCAAAAAGTCCACTATTTTGCAATCGGTCAACTTCGCAATCGGTCAACTTAGCGATCAGTCAACTTCGCGATCTGTCAACTCATCGCGCGGTTCACGCGTGGCAAGCATTCGAGCAGCGAGCTGTCATCGAGTGGTCCAAATGAGCTGTGACCTTAAGGCCGATTGTAGGCAACTCGCTACTAAATCCTCTTTAGCAAGCCCAAAAGGGTACTCGCCATAACGAACTCTCGCAAAATGAGCCCAAATTCGATGGGTTAACTAGGTAAAGGTGACCGTGGAGCCATTCGTGGTTCTATCGGGAATGTTGCGGTGCGTTTGGTTGCGAAATGGACCATTTGCGAAGTGGACCGTATACGAAGTGGACCGTATACGAAGTGGACCATATACGAAGTGGACCATTTGTGAAGTGGACCATATACGAAGTGGACCATATACGAAGTGGACCATTTGTGAAGTGGATCATTTGCGAAGTGGACCATTTGAGAAGTGGACTATATGCGAATTCCCTACAGTGGACTTCTTGCAATGTTGACCGACTGCGCACAAATCGTAAAATCATGTCAAATTGATTATTAAACTCCGCCAATTAGTTTTTATTTACGGGCCATTGCATTTATTTAAAAAAAAAACTATAATTTCCTAAAAAATTGTCAATAGCCTTAGCTTCTGTAGACATTGAATGTCAACGTTATATTAAAATAAATAATGTCAATAACGGTCCGTAACACGAGATAACAGGCAACTTAGCTATGTACAATAACCTTAATCAACTTACGTAGAGTAATGTATGACTGGGGAACTCACTGTCCACGGACTATCACATGCGTCACCTCTGGCACTGGCTCGCGACGATCGAGTCTCGAGACTCACGTCTCGTGGACTCGAGCCTCGATACTCGCGACTCGTGGACTCGAGGCTCGTGAACTCGAGCATCACGACTCGTGGACTCGGGTCTCGCGACGCGCAATTCGCGGACTCGAGACTCGCGACTCGTGGGTCGAGACACGCTACTCGCGACGCGGGCGCTTGCGCCTCGGGCTGCGGCGATATTATGTAAAGTCGTTGAACTGGGCCAGGGCGGTCTTCACTCTGCGGACAAAATATAAGATTTAAGTACGGTCAAGTCCAAACACATATATACTATTTTTAACGTTTTTCCACAGACATATCAGTTTCTTTTCCGGATACGCCACACTACACTGTATAAATAAATAAATAAAATAAAAATAAAAATAAAAAGCCTTTATTGATTCCTTACAATACTACTTAATTACATCGTAACATTTAGTTTAAAAAAAACAGTTAAATAAACAAAAGAAAATTAATATATATATTTTTTTCAAGCCGTTTTACGAATGCTTAAGAATGCCTCAGTACGGATCACACTGCCTGCGCCTCGACTTTGAATAGATGGCCGAAGTTTGACTACTTGTTTGTCTTTAGAGCCTCCGCACATTGGGCCACTAGTATGTATGTATTTATGACTGTATGTAAACACTTTATTGCACAAAATAAGACAAAGCACAGGGTTACAAAATAAAGGTACATGTACAGAGGCGAACTTATCCCTTTAAGGGATCTCTTCCGGTTAGCCTTTGAGCAGTTGAGTGATGAGACAATAGAGGTATTTATATGTAATCAGATAATATAAATACATATACTGTACGCATTATATGAGTATATACATATCGCCGGGTGAGAATACGTTTGTGCCATATCCAGCCATTTCCATACAAATCGACTGGATATGGCACAAACGTATTCTCACCCGGCGATATATTAATGTAGCTGAAGCTGTTGGTTCTCCATGTAAATAAAATAAAATATACACAAGTCGTGCAGCCGAGGCGAGCCGCGCCTGGCGCGCCGCGGCGCCCGCCTCGCCGCGCCACACCGAGCGTCCCGCCACGCACAATGTGCGGCCCCGCTATACTGCGCCAGTACTGACTTGTCGTGCAGCTGGTGGTCGCGCCGCGCCCGCAGCAGCTGCAGCGCGCGCAGCACGCCGAGCGAGGCGAGCCGCGCCTGGCGCGCCGCGGCGCCCGCCTCGCCGCGCCACACCGAGCGTCCCGCCACGCACAATGTGCGGCCCCGCTATACTGCGCCAGTACTGACTTGTCGTGCAGCTGGTGGTCGCGCCGCGCCCGCAGCAGCTGCAGCGCGCGCAGCACGCCGAGCGAGGCGAGCCGCGCCTGGCGCGCCGCGGCGCCCGCCTCGCCGCGCCACACCGAGCGTCCCGCCACGCACAATGTGCGGCCCCGCTATACTGCGCCAGTACTGACTTGTCGTGCAGCTGGTGGTCGCGCCGCGCCCGCAGCAGCTGCAGCGCGCGCAGCACGCCGAGCGAGGCGAGCCGCGCCTGGCGCGCCGCGGCGCCCGCCTCGCCGCGCCACACCGAGCGTCCCGCCACGCACAATGTGCGGCCCCGCTATACTGCGCCAGTACTGACTTGTCGTGCAGCTGGTGGTCGCGCCGCGCCCGCAGCAGCTGCAGCGCGCGCAGCACGCCGAGCGAGGCGAGCCGCGCCTGGCGCGCCGCGGCGCCCGCCTCGCCGCGCCACACCGAGCGTCCCGCCACGCACAATGTGCGGCCCCGCTATACTGCGCCAGTACTGACTTGTCGTGCAGCTGGTGGTCGCGCCGCGCCCGCAGCAGCTGCAGCGCGCGCAGCACGCCGAGCGAGGCGAGCCGCGCCTGGCGCGCCGCGGCGCCCGCCTCGCCGCGCCACACCGAGCGTCCCGCCACGCACAATGTGCGGCCCCGCTATACTGCGCCAGTACTGACTTGTCGTGCAGCTGGTGGTCGCGCCGCGCCCGCAGCAGCTGCAGCGCGCGCAGCACGCCGAGCGAGGCGAGCCGCGCCTGGCGCGCCGCGGCGCCCGCCTCGCCGCGCCACACCGAGCGTCCCGCCACGCACAATGTGCGGCCCCGCTATACTGCGCCAGTACTGACTTGTCGTGCAGCTGGTGGTCGCGCCGCGCCCGCAGCAGCTGCAGCGCGCGCAGCACGCCGAGCGAGGCGAGCCGCGCCTGGCGCGCCGCGGCGCCCGCCTCGCCGCGCCACACCGAGCGTCCCGCCACGCACAATGTGCGGCCCCGCTATACTGCGCCAGTACTGACTTGTCGTGCAGCTGGTGGTCGCGCCGCGCCCGCAGCAGCTGCAGCGCGCGCAGCACGCCGAGCGAGGCGAGCCGCGCCTGGCGCGCCGCGGCGCCCGCCTCGCCGCGCCACACCGAGCGTCCCGCCACGCACAATGTGCGGCCCCGCTATACTGCGCCAGTACTGACTTGTCGTGCAGCTGGTGGTCGCGCCGCGCCCGCAGCAGCTGCAGCGCGCGCAGCACGCCGAGCGAGGCGAGCCGCGCCTGGCGCGCCGCGGCGCCCGCCTCGCCGCGCCACACCGAGCGTCCCGCCACGCACAATGTGCGGCCCCGCTATACTGCGCCAGTACTGACTTGTCGTGCAGCTGGTGGTCGCGCCGCGCCCGCAGCAGCTGCAGCGCGCGCAGCACGCCGAGCGAGGCGAGCCGCGCCTGGCGCGCCGCGGCGCCCGCCTCGCCGCGCCACACCGAGCGTCCCGCCACGCACAATGTGCGGCCCCGCTATACTGCGCCAGTACTGACTTGTCGTGCAGCTGGTGGTCGCGCCGCGCCCGCAGCAGCTGCAGCGCGCGCAGCACGCCGAGCGAGGCGAGCCGCGCCTGGCGCGCCGCGGCGCCCGCCTCGCCGCGCCACACCGAGCGTCCCGCCACGCACAATGTGCGGCCCCGCTATACTGCGCCAGTACTGACTTGTCGTGCAGCTGGTGGTCGCGCCGCGCCCGCAGCAGCTGCAGCGCGCGCAGCACGCCGAGCGAGGCGAGCCGCGCCTGGCGCGCCGCGGCGCCCGCCTCGCCGCGCCACACCGAGCGTCCCGCCACGCACAATGTGCGGCCCCGCTATACTGCGCCAGTACTGACTTGTCGTGCAGCTGGTGGTCGCGCCGCGCCCGCAGCAGCTGCAGCGCGCGCAGCACGCCGAGCGAGGCGAGCCGCGCCTGGCGCGCCGCGGCGCCCGCCTCGCCGCGCCACACCGAGCGTCCCGCCACGCACAATGTGCGGCCCCGCTATACTGCGCCAGTACTGACTTGTCGTGCAGCTGGTGGTCGCGCCGCGCCCGCAGCAGCTGCAGCGCGCGCAGCACGCCGAGCGAGGCGAGCCGCGCCTGGCGCGCCGCGGCGCCCGCCTCGCCGCGCCACACCGAGCGTCCCGCCACGCACAATGTGCGGCCCCGCTATACTGCGCCAGTACTGACTTGTCGTGCAGCTGGTGGTCGCGCCGCGCCCGCAGCAGCTGCAGCGCGCGCAGCACGCCGAGCGAGGCGAGCCGCGCCTGGCGCGCCGCGGCGCCCGCCTCGCCGCGCCACACCGAGCGTCCCGCCACGCACAATGTGCGGCCCCGCTATACTGCGCCAGTACTGACTTGTCGTGCAGCTGGTGGTCGCGCCGCGCCCGCAGCAGCTGCAGCGCGCGCAGCACGCCGAGCGAGGCGAGCCGCGCCTGGCGCGCCGCGGCGCCCGCCTCGCCGCGCCACACCGAGCGTCCCGCCACGCACAATGTGCGGCCCCGCTATACTGCGCCAGTACTGACTTGTCGTGCAGCTGGTGGTCGCGCCGCGCCCGCAGCAGCTGCAGCGCGCGCAGCACGCCGAGCGAGGCGAGCCGCGCCTGGCGCGCCGCGGCGCCCGCCTCGCCGCGCCACACCGAGCGTCCCGCCACGCACAATGTGCGGCCCCGCTATACTGCGCCAGTACTGACTTGTCGTGCAGCTGGTGGTCGCGCCGCGCCCGCAGCAGCTGCAGCGCGCGCAGCACGCCGAGCGAGGCGAGCCGCGCCTGGCGCGCCGCGGCGCCCGCCTCGCCGCGCCACACCGAGCGTCCCGCCACGCACAATGTGCGGCCCCGCTATACTGCGCCAGTACTGACTTGTCGTGCAGCTGGTGGTCGCGCCGCGCCCGCAGCAGCTGCAGCGCGCGCAGCACGCCGAGCGAGGCGAGCCGCGCCTGGCGCGCCGCGGCGCCCGCCTCGCCGCGCCACACCGAGCGTCCCGCCACGCACAATGTGCGGCCCCGCTATACTGCGCCAGTACTGACTTGTCGTGCAGCTGGTGGTCGCGCCGCGCCCGCAGCAGCTGCAGCGCGCGCAGCACGCCGAGCGAGGCGAGCCGCGCCTGGCGCGCCGCGGCGCCCGCCTCGCCGCGCCACACCGAGCGTCCCGCCACGCACAATGTGCGGCCCCGCTATACTGCGCCAGTACTGACTTGTCGTGCAGCTGGTGGTCGCGCCGCGCCCGCAGCAGCTGCAGCGCGCGCAGCACGCCGAGCGAGGCGAGCCGCGCCTGGCGCGCCGCGGCGCCCGCCTCGCCGCGCCACACCGAGCGTCCCGCCACGCACAATGTGCGGCCCCGCTATACTGCGCCAGTACTGACTTGTCGTGCAGCTGGTGGTCGCGCCGCGCCCGCAGCAGCTGCAGCGCGCGCAGCACGCCGAGCGAGGCGAGCCGCGCCTGGCGCGCCGCGGCGCCCGCCTCGCCGCGCCACACCGAGCGTCCCGCCACGCACAATGTGCGGCCCCGCTATACTGCGCCAGTACTGACTTGTCGTGCAGCTGGTGGTCGCGCCGCGCCCGCAGCAGCTGCAGCGCGCGCAGCACGCCGAGCGAGGCGAGCCGCGCCTGGCGCGCCGCGGCGCCCGCCTCGCCGCGCCACACCGAGCGTCCCGCCACGCACAATGTGCGGCCCCGCTATACTGCGCCAGTACTGACTTGTCGTGCAGCTGGTGGTCGCGCCGCGCCCGCAGCAGCTGCAGCGCGCGCAGCACGCCGAGCGAGGCGAGCCGCGCCTGGCGCGCCGCGGCGCCCGCCTCGCCGCGCCACACCGAGCGTCCCGCCACGCACAATGTGCGGCCCCGCTATACTGCGCCAGTACTGACTTGTCGTGCAGCTGGTGGTCGCGCCGCGCCCGCAGCAGCTGCAGCGCGCGCAGCACGCCGAGCGAGGCGAGCCGCGCCTGGCGCGCCGCGGCGCCCGCCTCGCCGCGCCACACCGAGCGTCCCGCCACGCACAATGTGCGGCCCCGCTATACTGCGCCAGTACTGACTTGTCGTGCAGCTGGTGGTCGCGCCGCGCCCGCAGCAGCTGCAGCGCGCGCAGCACGCCGAGCGAGGCGAGCCGCGCCTGGCGCGCCGCGGCGCCCGCCTCGCCGCGCCACACCGAGCGTCCCGCCACGCACAATGTGCGGCCCCGCTATACTGCGCCAGTACTGACTTGTCGTGCAGCTGGTGGTCGCGCCGCGCCCGCAGCAGCTGCAGCGCGCGCAGCACGCCGAGCGAGGCGAGCCGCGCCTGGCGCGCCGCGGCGCCCGCCTCGCCGCGCCACACCGAGCGTCCCGCCACGCAC
The DNA here is from genome assembly GCA_947034925.1 of Eudemis profundana. Lineage (NCBI taxonomy): Eukaryota > Metazoa > Arthropoda > Insecta > Lepidoptera > Tortricidae > Eudemis > Eudemis profundana. The sequence continues at coordinate 18,466,422 of OX344803.1, forward strand.
AATGTGCGGCCCCGCTATACTGCGCCAGTACTGACTTGTCGTGCAGCTGGTGGTCGCGCCGCGCCCGCAGCAGCTGCAGCGCGCGCAGCACGCCGAGCGAGGCGAGCCGCGCCTGGCGCGCCGCGGCGCCCGCCTCGCCGCGCCACACCGAGCGTCCCGCCACGCACAATGTGCGGCCCCGCTATACTGCGCCAGTACTGACTTGTCGTGCAGCTGGTGGTCGCGCCGCGCCCGCAGCAGCTGCAGCGCGCGCAGCACGCCGAGCGAGGCGAGCCGCGCCTGGCGCGCCGCGGCGCCCGCCTCGCCGCGCCACACCGAGCGTCCCGCCACGCACAATGTGCGGCCCCGCTATACTGCGCCAGTACTGACTTGTCGTGCAGCTGGTGGTCGCGCCGCGCCCGCAGCAGCTGCAGCGCGCGCAGCACGCCGAGCGAGGCGAGCCGCGCCTGGCGCGCCGCGGCGCCCGCCTCGCCGCGCCACACCGAGCGTCCCGCCACGCACAATGTGCGGCCCCGCTATACTGCGCCAGTACTGACTTGTCGTGCAGCTGGTGGTCGCGCCGCGCCCGCAGCAGCTGCAGCGCGCGCAGCACGCCGAGCGAGGCGAGCCGCGCCTGGCGCGCCGCGGCGCCCGCCTCGCCGCGCCACACCGAGCGTCCCGCCACGCACAATGTGCGGCCCCGCTATACTGCGCCAGTACTGACTTGTCGTGCAGCTGGTGGTCGCGCCGCGCCCGCAGCAGCTGCAGCGCGCGCAGCACGCCGAGCGAGGCGAGCCGCGCCTGGCGCGCCGCGGCGCCCGCCTCGCCGCGCCACACCGAGCGTCCCGCCACGCACAATGTGCGGCCCCGCTATACTGCGCCAGTACTGACTTGTCGTGCAGCTGGTGGTCGCGCCGCGCCCGCAGCAGCTGCAGCGCGCGCAGCACGCCGAGCGAGGCGAGCCGCGCCTGGCGCGCCGCGGCGCCCGCCTCGCCGCGCCACACCGAGCGTCCCGCCACGCACAATGTGCGGCCCCGCTATACTGCGCCAGTACTGACTTGTCGTGCAGCTGGTGGTCGCGCCGCGCCCGCAGCAGCTGCAGCGCGCGCAGCACGCCGAGCGAGGCGAGCCGCGCCTGGCGCGCCGCGGCGCCCGCCTCGCCGCGCCACACCGAGCGTCCCGCCACGCACAATGTGCGGCCCCGCTATACTGCGCCAGTACTGACTTGTCGTGCAGCTGGTGGTCGCGCCGCGCCCGCAGCAGCTGCAGCGCGCGCAGCACGCCGAGCGAGGCGAGCCGCGCCTGGCGCGCCGCGGCGCCCGCCTCGCCGCGCCACACCGAGCGTCCCGCCACGCACAATGTGCGGCCCCGCTATACTGCGCCAGTACTGACTTGTCGTGCAGCTGGTGGTCGCGCCGCGCCCGCAGCAGCTGCAGCGCGCGCAGCACGCCGAGCGAGGCGAGCCGCGCCTGGCGCGCCGCGGCGCCCGCCTCGCCGCGCCACACCGAGCGTCCCGCCACGCACAATGTGCGGCCCCGCTATACTGCGCCAGTACTGACTTGTCGTGCAGCTGGTGGTCGCGCCGCGCCCGCAGCAGCTGCAGCGCGCGCAGCACGCCGAGCGAGGCGAGCCGCGCCTGGCGCGCCGCGGCGCCCGCCTCGCCGCGCCACACCGAGCGTCCCGCCACGCACAATGTGCGGCCCCGCTATACTGCGCCAGTACTGACTTGTCGTGCAGCTGGTGGTCGCGCCGCGCCCGCAGCAGCTGCAGCGCGCGCAGCACGCCGAGCGAGGCGAGCCGCGCCTGGCGCGCCGCGGCGCCCGCCTCGCCGCGCCACACCGAGCGTCCCGCCACGCACAATGTGCGGCCCCGCTATACTGCGCCAGTACTGACTTGTCGTGCAGCTGGTGGTCGCGCCGCGCCCGCAGCAGCTGCAGCGCGCGCAGCACGCCGAGCGAGGCGAGCCGCGCCTGGCGCGCCGCGGCGCCCGCCTCGCCGCGCCACACCAAGTTCCCCGCAACGAACAACGCCGCCTCCTGCAGTTTGCTCTCGGGGTGTGCCTGCAACCAGATAGGCATTATTCGAATAAATTTTTATTTAAATGATCATTCGAATAAAAAATTATTCACGATATTTATATTCGCGGATGATTTATTCGTAACTAAATCGCGAATAAATCATTCGACAACTTTTTAAATGACGGATGATTTAAAAATATTTAAAGTACAACACGAATAATGTTTAAAATGACTTGTTTTTATTATATATTGGTTCTAATGTGTTTCTAAAGGCTCGCGCCTTTTAGCCTGAAATTTTTAGCTCCGGAGCCCTTTTTTGGAGCTATACTGATAGAAATAGCTAGTAGTTTCAATAAGGCTCGATCCTTAAAAAAGCTAAAAGCCTTTTGTGAATGATACCTTTTGTAGCCTATTGGTTATGGACCGATTGTGATTATTGAAAATTGTTGATGAAATTTGGTCTGCAAATAATTGGACGCAGTTTAGGGAAAAGGATCCAATCCACACAAGCCAATTTTAGAATGATAGAATTGAAACGCTTAAACAAGAAGTTGACATTTCAATGATAATTTTTTTGTGGGTTGGATCCTTTTCCCTAAACTAGGTACGTCCAAGTTGAGATCCGAGAATTGACGTAGGGTAGTTTTTTATCCCGAAAATCATCCCTTAACAACACTCTTGCAGTTTTGTTTAGTTATAATTTTTTCGAGAAAAGTTAATAAGGTGTTCCAATAAATAATTATTCGCGGCAATTTATTCGCGAATAAATCATCCGCGAATAATTTATTCCACGAATAATCATCCACCAAATTTATTCGTCATCCGCGAATAATTTGGTTATTCTTATTCGTCATTCGAATAAATTAGCCCATCTCTGCCTGCAACACACCACAAATCAAGTTCAGAGCCGCTTATTCGTCAAAAGTATAGTTCGATCAAGTTTTATGACCGTAATTATTCCAAGCACACGTAGACGACGTTTAATGCCGCGCATGACTGTGTTTGACTTATAATATATCTGTCGCAGCCAACTAGTTAAACCAGCTATTTGGTTAACTGCCAAGCCTTTTCACTAAACTATGACCCGCCAGCAGGTCGACGAAGGCCCACTGCACGGGGCTTCTATTTCTGCTCTGAGGGACACAAGCTGACTACAAACCTAACCTAAAATAAGGAGTGAGTTTAATGAAAAGGCTAGGCGCAGCTAACTAAACTAGTTGGCGGCGACATATATCCACTGCTATAGTCCCTACCCTACATCATATCCTTCCAAAACCTGTATTTCAATTAGAATCATATTTCACAAACAACAACGTTCCTTCTGCAGTGATGCGCTTGGGCGGATTCTAATATTTTTCATAATATGAAACATGTGTTAACACAGCCCGAAGCTAAATGGGTTATTGTTAGACCGTTCCCCGCGCGTCACTTTCGTGAACACATTTTTGTTGAAGTTCCTCCAAATTTTAATGAAATTCCAAGATATTTTGTGCAAGTCTCGGACAAGTACCAAATAGCTCGTTATGAGACTAAAATCTCAGGGAACTTCGATAAGAACGTGTCCACGAAAGTGACGCCGGTGAGACGCTCAAATAAGGACCCAAATACGAAAACCACGCAGTTAAAGCACGTATCTTCAAAGCAAAAAGACAGGGATGCGTAAGAGAAAACAAAAAAATTAGGGGAAAGAAAGTGGAGAGAAAGGAAGAAAGACAACAGAGGAAACTGAAGAAAAGGGAGAAATGACGACGAAACAAGATGTCTTGACGACCTGGTTAAGGTCGCCGGAAGTCGAAGCAGCCAAAACGCGTCGAGGATTCAGTGATTCAGTATAGAAATCTTTGGCGGAGATCAATGTTTAGCAGTGGACCGGACGTCTTAAGGTTGAAATGATGATGAATGATGAAGACGAAACGATATTGATGAAAAAAGGGAAAGAGATAGAGAATCTCACCAGATAGTCGACCAACTTCCTCAGGACGTCCTCGTTGGCCATGATGAGATCCTTCGCCTTCTCACCGTCACCGATGTTGCCCAGGATACACAGCGCCTGTTCCTTCACTTCCGCGGGGTACGAGCCTTCCAGCACCACTATGACAGCCTGATACAACGTAAAACAAAAATGTTGGTGCCAATTCTCATCTGTCTTTATTTCAATTGTCGTTAATTCTGTATAAAAGAAAATGTTTTATAATTGAATGTGGCTACTGAAGTCCGGTTATAAAATTGAGTGGAACCATATGAAAATCATTACCTACTTTTACCAGTGTTATACCCAACGGCACTCTATACCAGGAAGTTTGAACCCAGTATTTGGTCTACTTGTATGGCCAATTTCATCTCAATCCATTCACTTGTTACCGCTTTATTTATTAAAAAACATCCGGCATCCACATCTTCCCACACTTACCAATTTATGATATTATAGTAGTAATAAAAAAAAACGAAGTTTAGGTACCCTTAGGATCATACAAATTTCCAGAACACGTTGTTGCGTTGCTCTATCGTTCCACCTACATTCTTACATCAAACTTAGCCGTTAATGTAGCAGTAAATGTTAGCCTACCTGCATGACTTGCGAGGAATATTCGCTCATGATAGCGTCGATGTGCTGCCTGGTGGACAACAGGTTCCGTAGTAGCCCCAGGGTCTTCATGATGACACGGGTGTCCGCGTCGCTCAGTAGCCTGAACATTTGCTCAGTGCCTAAGCAGCTTAGGATGCGTTGCTTCACTTTTTGCTCCGCCTAGAAATTCAACCTTATGTTGTTGAGGTGAAGATTGATATTCGAGTACATGTGTTAAGAGCGTTTACCACGGAACGCGCTCTTCAACATTCGGTTCTTCCAAAACTACAAGTATCGTACTATTTCGACATTCAAACTGGACATAACCAAATATGATTTTCAAATTCGGCGAAACATCCATCTTCTAGAAATCTGGGGCTCAGAATGGCGAGTCGATACTCACGCTTCGCGTTTTAAAGGTAGTTTTGAATGAGCAAATACATATATTTTTCAATGTATTGTTACTTTTGTTGATTGATTACGATAGAAGATAAGTTGTTTCGTCATGTTCATGTATAAACTGGCCTTTTGTTTAGCAATTAGTTAGCAAAAACGTGCCATGAAGTTAGCGAAAAGCTCGTGGTTTTCATCAATGAAATTAGTCAAAGAACACATAATTAGTCGCAGATTTGGGCTATTGCGGAAATAGAACATTTTATTAAGTTTCTAAAAATGTATATTGTTTCCTAATTTTACACAATTTAGAATTTTAACGCCGAAAATGACAACATGTTTTGGCAAATTTTGTAAACGTGCATAAAAGTGCCCCAAATCGTAATAAAACATAATAAAATGCAAAATGTAGTCTATCCAACCGTATGAGTTGTTTATTATTATATTCTTATAATATTTTTGGTGTAAACCACGAAATCTGCGCAAAATCATGGGAAATCAGCCATTTCACGTTTTTCCATCGTAAACCCTCTTAATATAGCTTAAAATGCGACAGGGCTGATTAGATATGTAGTAAACAGATGCAATATAATGACTCAAGATCATACAGAGAGCCTCTACGAACAGCAAACCTCGTCGACGATGGAAAGGATTGAGACTAATATCTAAACAACTTGCCAGATGCAGCTAAAAACTGCTACTAGGGCGGAGGCCTTTGTTTAGATAGGCTTGTGAAAATATTTGAACCGCCCAGAATTTAAACCTTATATTGAAGACATGAAAAATTCAGGAATTATTAGTCCAATCCTCATTTTGGCGAATTCCAGTTGTCATTTTGGCGACAACGCAACTAGATACATCGCAATCTACAAATTTACCAATCATCAATCAATCAATCCACCAATCAGAGGAACCGATCTTTGCAACATTCACTATGTGGTTGTACTATTATGCGGTTAACGACAAAAATTTAACTCTCACCTGAAAAGCCATATTCATTAGGGCCCAAATACCATTCAGTCTTAAAGCGGCTTCTGGCCTTTTCGTTAGATTACACAGCATTTCCACAGCACCTGAAATCAATACATACTTCAAATAATCTATATTATGTATAATAATCAATATATAATTAATTGCAATTAATTGGAAAGACCAATACAAAGAGTTATTTTTGTGCATTAGACTTTAATATCAGCAATAAGTAAGTTTTTGCCTGTGCGAGTCTATCAGGCTAGCTAGTTTCATCAGGTCAGTCCATTCGAAGATGTAAAGATTTTTTAAATTATTTTAGTATCTTGTCCGTAAGGTTGCCTGGAAGAGATCGCTTATTAGAGATAAGACCGAAGATGTTTTTCACCATTTAATATAATGTTTTAGATTTAAGATTTTATGATCTCTTGATTTGGTTCACAATAAAGAATACTGTATTGTATTGTATCTTGAATTTTTAGGTTACTTTTTAGGGTTCCGTAGCCAAAATGGCAAAAACGGAACCCTTATAGTTTCGTCATGTCCGTCCGTCCGTCCGTCCGTCTGTCCGTCTGTCCGTCTGTCCGTATGTCACAGGCATTTTACTCAAAAACTACATGATGGATATTGATGAATTTTGGAATATAGGTGTCTTGTATGAGCCGCTACTTAGTTTGGTAGTTAAAAATCTAAAATAAATATTTTTAGGGGGGGCACTCCATACATGTTACACACATTAAAAAAAATTTTTTTCAGCAAATATCAAGGTGTGGTACATAGTTCGACAGCTCTTTAAAAAACACTATATGTTTTCAAAGTAATGTTTTTGATCAAGTGAATATATTTGGAAATAATCGCTCCGAAAGTTGTGTAAATTGTGTCCCCCCCCCCCCCTCTATCTTCTAAACCGTGTGTCCGAAAAATATGAAAAAAATCACGAAGGTAACGCTTAATTAATACTTACAACGAAAATTATTTTTAACAAGGTCGGATTAACCGTTTTTGAGTTATTGTCGATAAACTGCGCTTCTCAACAAAAGGACTTAATTGCTATGAAGATACGCTCTTTTGTTGTTGTACTTTTTTTACATCGTATTTTTACCTTATAGTTACGGCTATGGAACCCTACACTGAGCATGGTCCGACATGCTCTTGGCCAGTTATTTGAAAGACGATTGCATACCTTGATCCAGCATAGGTTCTTTGGCCGGTGAGAATTCTAAGAGAAGATTACAGAGAGTGGAGGATCCGACGGTCAGGAGTTCGGTGCCCGGCGAGTCACTCAGCAGCTGCATCAGAGGTCTCCAGACTGCATGATCCTACAAATTGATAAATTTACTTAGATTTTTGTAAAGGTTACAACTGGTGACATTCCTAAACAAAGCAAAGTGTACCGTAACACTTTGCCGCTGAAACAAATTTGCTATTTATTATCAAGTGGCAGAGAGTACCTTTTGCCTGGGAACCACACACTCAATAATCAGTGCCTCCAGTAAAAAAGAGAACAAGTCATATATAAACTAGTTATCAAAAAAGTCGCAACTCACAGTAAGACTTACGTCTCTTTGCATTTAGCTCATATCTGACTTATTCCCTTTCTTATCGGAAGCACTGTTACAATCTTATAAAATTACGAACTATTTAGAACGTTCGCTAAATAATCTTAAGACATGCGATTACAATAGTAGATAACTTAGGCAATAGTACCTGAAATGTCGTTCGTAGTTGCTGAACAGATCTTGATAGGGAATGTAAACACCTAACTGCCGCTAACCGCACCTAGAATAAGAAAATTCTTCAGTTAGTTAGTTATTGTCAGTGTCAAAAAGACCCAAATGACACAGTTGGAAGAGAACAGAATCCAACACTACCATTCATTCAGTATGCTCGTTAATTCTATCAAGCGATTATAAAGTTGTTCATTATTCTTACCGGCCGTGGGTCTCCACGATCCTCTTTCGGATGTCCTCATCATTAGCCCTGAGCGAGGTGAAACACTAAAACATTAGCCTGTTAGTCACTTACTGCAGGCTCCGGGTTGTTCATTCCGTTGACGACGTGCACCATGAGGCCGTGGGTCTCAACGATCCTCTTTCGGATGTCTCCATTATTAGCCCTGAGCGAGGTGAAACACTAAAACATTAGCCTGATAGTCACTTACCGCAGGCTCCGGGTTGTTCATCTCATTTACGACGTGCACCAAGAGGCCGTGGGTCTCGACGATCCTCTTTCGAATGTCCTCATCATTAGCCCTGAGCGAGGTGAAACACTAAAACATTAGCCTGATAGTCACTTACCGCAGGCTCCGGGTTGTTCATCCCATTGACGACGTGCACCATGAGGCCGTGGGTCTCGATGATCCTCTTTCGAATGTCCTCATCGTTGGCCCCTAGTGACGCGAAACACTTGAAAGCGCCCTGTTTGGCAGCAGCACTGTTACAGTTGACGATGTCGGCCAGTGAACTCATTAGGTGGTTCGATATGGCTGCTAGCCTTTGCAGTGATGTGTCTACCTGAAAATTGAAAATTAGGCGCTCACTTTTAACTCGTGTACGCCTGGTAACTAGATTTCCATGCAATGTTCTTGTTTTAAAAGAAATTGGAAGATACCTTTCTTCCAATCTACCATACCATATTAATCCACAGTTGAGGTGTCAATGATCCATGATGCAGTATACTGTCAGTTAGACTTATAATTCATAATTCATTTATTGCTTTTCCATGTTGTACAGGGGTTTTAGGACACAGCAAAAAACACTAAAATGTAACACTCTAAAACGCTAAACAATTTCGTTAATTATTAAATGTAATAGAATAAAATTAAAACTTACTTCTGCTAAGTATGCTAAAGTCTCTGCCGCCGTTGCTCTGATCTCTTCCGGCATTTCCTTAGTGCAGAGACGCGCAAGACAGGGCAGGGCGCCGAAGACAACTCTGTAACCAAATCAGGTGATTTTTCACGAATTTGTAGCTACACACAAAGTATTAATTTATTTAAGATACAAACGGTAGTTCTTAAATACTAACTATCTTAACTATGTGCGAAGTGCATGGTGGGTACCTGGGTGGGTGCATGGGTAGTAAACGATTGGAGCGTACGCCGCATTCAAATTAAAACCTTAGATAGGTAAAGGGTACAATTTCCCCCACCTTAATTACTATCATCCGCCCTGAACACACCGGCCCTATGTAATCCAATACGAACCTTAACACATCATCAAAGAGTACAATTTCTCGCCCTTATTTACTGTTCTCCGCCCTAAGCACAAAGCTCTATGTAGTTTCGAACCTTAATACATAAACAAACGGTATAATTTCCCTCGTCCCTACCTACTATCAACCACCCTGGCCCACACTGGCCCTGTGTAGTCTAATTCGAACCTTAATACACAGTCAAAGGGTACAATTTACTTTGCCCTTACTGTCATCCACCGTGAGCGCAACAACCAGCCCTGTATACTCGAATTTAAACCTAAGATAAGAGCAGCAGTAAAGTAGAATAGGGACGACGACTGGGTTAAAAATATGTAATTCTATTTAATCCGTCAGTTAGATAATGAAAAAATATGGGACACGTATTTTTCGGTTTATCAAATTAAGTATTAAATACGACAAAGTTATAGATCATCAAACTTCCGGAGTGGGGGCTTGTGACGGCACTCCTAGATGAAAATTGTACCAAGGAGTGACGTCACTCGAAACTCCTAAGCGCTGTATACTGTTCATTTTTTGTTTGTCAGACAAAAGAAAAAATACGTGTACAATATTTTTTAATAACCGACGGACTAAAATTATTTTTTGTCGTCTAGCCTATTGCAACCCGCCTTTACCTATCCTATGTGATCGCACCGGCCTTGTGTAAACCAATTTGAACCTTAACACATAGTGGAAAGGTACAATTTCCCTTACCTACTATCATCCGGCGTGAGCGCGCCGGCCCTGTGTATGTAGGTGAGGCAGCGCGCGGCGCCCATCGCGACCGGCAGCGGCTTGTCCCGGGACACCAGGTATGTGAGGAGCTCTGGTATTGCTCGGTCGTTATACCTGAACAATGGAGTAATATAAGTTGAAGTTGCCTCTAAAGTAACTGGGAACCATTTTCGAGAATGTCTCAAGGCCTATAGGTAGGTTATATAGACTTGCCAGGTTTGATTGCCTGTATTACCCGTTTGTATATGTCGCCGCCATCTGGTTTAGTTAGCCATTTGGTTAACTGCCTAGCATTTTCACTAAATTATGACCTGCCAGCAGGTCGACGAAGCCCCGCTGCGCGGGGCTTCTATTTCTGTTCTGAGAGACACAAGCTAACAAACCTAACCTAAAATATGGAGTGTGATTAATGAAAAGGCTAGGCAGCTAACCAAATGGCTAACTAAACCAGTTGGCTGCGACCTATACATACTGACTTCATTTCAGAACCAATCAAATGAGACCAAACATGGTGGATTTATCTTATGTTATATAACTAAGATAACGGTGTCGCCACCTTTCGGCTCCGTCATCAACTGAGCTCCATATGTCATAACATAATTAACATTACATTGACATTCATTTAAATATATATATGTATAGGGAACGTGCACGAACTATAGGTGGCAGCACTAAACGATAAAAGAGACACGGGTTGGACAATAAAGGAAACTATCACCCCTGTCAAATCAAGCTGTCAATGTCAAATATAGTAAGTCGTAGCTACAGTGACGTTAATCGTCCTTCATCGCAGTAAATTACGGCGTTTCCGTCAATGTTGCCCCAGCATGACAGGGTACTTGATTTAGATTGGCGGCACCAGTTGGCAGCACCTTCGTCGTGCACGTTCCCTAAATGCATGCAAAAAATCCACCCGGTCGGTTCAGTGCAAAATTTGACCCCAAATTCTAGACGTTTCTTTAATATTTCTTTCATAACATGCACCCCAAGAACTAAAGAGGATTCATAATTTAACTTAACCACAAAGAATTATGGATTTGGGAAAGTCTTGTATTATGTCACTGTAAAATAATAATCGTGTTTGATAGAGTAACAGCATTGATAAGCAAAAACTGAATGGCTAGATAGAAATATCAGAATAAATTCAATATTTACTAATAATAACGATAACACAACATAGTTATATAATTATACTGGGTGTATTCGGTAAGTGTTGCCAGGCAATTATTACCTAAATGTAACAGATATCAGAAAACGTTAAACTGATATCGAAAGTACGTTAACCAATGAGTAAAATCACATCAATAACTTTATTTTAATAAAACCAGCAATATCCCAATTACGGTAGGGAAATTACAGCCTCAAGGAACGTCGTACTAAATGTATGGGAGCGTTTAAACTTAATATTTTTAATATGACTACTATTATTTAAGAAAAGTTATTAATGTGATTTTACTCATTGAGTAACGTACTTTCGATATCAGTTTAAATATTTCTGATATCTGTTATATTTACATAATAATCGCCTGGCTCCACTTAACGATTACACCCTGTATAATTCATATATAATGCATATATATTTAATTCAGTTATTCTTGACTACTCTAAAGTAACATTGTTTTCAATAAATTTATCCTGTGTGGTCTAGTAAATACGCAAAAACAATACTCATATTACATTTAGCATTCAATGCATATGAATGATTCACATTTTATAATGCACTTGTCTTGTAGTTCAAATAGGGTATTTGACAACAATCAAAATAAATTAATTAACTCTAACCAGCAAATTACGCTTCCAAAACAGCCCGAATAAAATCATTCAAACTTATTTTCGTGCCATCAACGATTTTACAATGACGAAAACTAAAAATAAGGCACCATGTTGAGCATGACATCACAAGATAGTATTTCATACTAAACTGCATACTTTCGGAGCGTTTTGACACTTCATAAAAAGAAGCTGATTTGAACTGTCATCAAATAGCCTATTGCGACAAATAGGAACTGTATGAAACTTGGCAAGCTTAGCGTTATGCGCTGCCAACTTTGTTGACCCGTGGTGAGGTATTTATTGGAGTATTTAATACGCCTCATTAAATAATGATTTGAGAAGTTATATACCAATATTTCAAAAATGTAGGTAATCAGGTACAGGTTCAACATATATTTTCGTTACAGCAACACTTTTGGTTTGCCCTCAATAGGGTAGGGGATTTTTTAAAAAGGGTGTCATCAAATTTCTTTGAGACCGGCAACGCATTGGCAATGCATCTAGTGTTGCAAATGTCTATAGGCGGCGGTGACCGCTTTCCATCAGGTGGGCCGTCTGCCTGTTTGCCAGTGTATAGCAATAAAAAAAAAAAACCTGACAGATAAAGTCGGTTACTATTTATGAGGAGCTAATACGCTTAAATAGTATGAAGTTTCTGAAGGAAAAAAATGTTATGCTTGATTGCAGTTCTCCTTAGTTTGTTGCTTGCGTCGAAGCCGCGCGTTGTGTAGTAACAATTAAATAATCTGACCAATACAGTACTAGCCAAAAATATATCAATCTTCTGTTACGAATAAAATAATACTGCCACAATCGCTATATGTAGCCAAGTATTCTCATCGGTCGTCCAAGTAGTCTACATACTACCTACTACCTGATGCAGTATTGTACAAATGTTTTATAAATTATAAAAAGAACTTCTGCCTTAAAAACGTGAAGGTGATATATTTTTGGCCAGTACTGTGTCTTACACGGCAGGGTATATCCTTGAATGAATAATGCCTCGCCCGGTCCATGGACGCAGCTATCAGTGGCGTGGCGTAAAACATATCCTTGCCGAATGCACATTTAGTGTACATTTTCCGAGTTCTTCGGACGTCACGCTACTGGCAGCTATACACTCACCTAGTATTCATAGCGACCTGCGACACATTAGCGTTCTCGAAGCACATAGCGGCTAACAGATCCAACGCGGGCAGCACCCGCGCTTGCGTGGACACGGGCCGCGCGTTGTGCAGTAGCGCAGCGACCGCCGCGCATGCGCCCGCAGCACATAAAGCCTCCTGTTCCCCCGGACCCGTGCACCACAGGGATAAGACGCGGACCACGCAGCCGCGAGCCATTGGAGAGCCCGAGCAGGCTATCTCTGTACAAGGGAAACATTTCTGTAGGTCTAGTAATCAGGGGCGTATTTACCCTAGGCACAGGTTGGAGAATATAAACAGATATTTCATTGACGCGCGTTCCATACAAAAAACAAGAATTCCCACGCTCGCATCCAAACAATAGACCCCCACCACCACAGGCCACAGGACGGTAAACTGCGCACAGTACAGTACGTTCTCGCACAGTTCTCGGTGGCGGGCGTCGGCCGGCGTCAACGGCGTTTGCGTACTGTCAGGATAATTATATTGTGCCACTGTGACGTTTCGGTTGCCGGCGACCGGATCGGCTACGCCCACCGCGCGGGAGGCCAAAATCGAGTGAAGTGCACCCGCCCTAGGGCCATCCGGGCCATGGCCCGGGGCGCCGATCCGCCAAGGGCGGCGTAGGCCCATGGGTCATTGCATTTTGATTTGGTTTTCGCGCCATTCATACAAATTTTACTTCTTCTGGGGCGGTGAAACGTATTAGTCTGAGGCGCCAAATTTCAAAATACGCGCCTCCTAGTAATAACACTTTCAGTGCCAAGCTCCCAACTTTCCATACGAAATGAACCCGATAACCGTGTGACGACACTGCAACTTAGCGACGCTCGATCGAAGAAGACAGTAATAGCAATCAACGTCAGATGACGCAACACACCCATACAAACGGCACCATTCCCATACTTTTCTGCATCACACTATAGAAGTGTTTATAACACTACATATACCACTTTCAACTAACTTCCTTTGGACTTGGGTCCCCAGGCACAACACCTGCCTGGAGAGAGATATCTCTATTGTCCTCTCTTCCAAAGTCGGGTTCTTGACACTGAATGTGTTAAAGGGTACAAATAAACTAGGTAGAAAAGATCACACACTATTGTAAAATATATTCAATAAGGGTTTTCAGAAGTCATAATCAGCTTATGGCAGTTTTTTGACGTCAGCTGTCAAAAATCTCTTACTTTATTTGGATTTTGAAACCTCTCCACCAGTACCCTAATGAAATTTTGTTCTGAAAACCCTAATTCACTGAGATATGTATTTGATAATTAATCAGATGTTTTACAGGAAAAATAAAATACATTCTGTACAGTAAGTAATACAATCTAATCAGTAGCACATATTTATTTTTAGTATTTGTTTATCTATAATTTATTTATTACTAAATTTTTTAACCCAAACTGAAAATACACACAGTTGCATTAATGATAATCAAAACATGCAACAGTATAATTTAATACATCAACTTACGTGTCAACCTAGACAACAGCCGCATATCTGCAGGCAACGCTGCCACCGGCGCTGGTGGGTAAAGGAACACGCTCCGCAGGGCACACAGCACCGCCTCTGCAAGCTTTGAGTCTACCGGCACAGTCTTCAGTAGTTCCACTAGTACTGTAGCCGTGCCCTGCTCAACTAATGCTGCTACATTTTCCGCTGTGCCTTTTGCTAAAGAACCTAGAAATGTAATTAAAAGCAAACTTCATTACCAGTGGTTGGCACTATCGGTGCAAAACTTCAACAGAACTTCCCATGCGGACATAATACGGTACTTACAGCCATGAAAATAGTAACATCTTCATACTCAAATATTGTAAGTACGAGATTTCGATACAGAGTTCAATTTAAAACCGATTTGCACATAATATTCTTATTTCTCTTTATTGTTTTGTTAAAGTTTGTTCTTTACATTACATTTGAATGTAAATTCATTAAGAAATTATAGGTTTAATGCCAGATAAAGCAGCTATAATTACGAGATAGAAACATAATTAAATGACATAACAACCATTAGACACAATCTTGCTGCAAAATAAACTACTACAAATAAGTTAGTAACTTGAACTTATCACTAAGATCAAAAATATAAACAAACATGTATAACTTTCCTAGGCGTGTTATTACATTTGCGTGTCAGATCATGGTTCAAGGTGTGTAGAGTTAACCTTCATAGTCTAGACTAGAGTAAGATAGAACTGCAGGCATACAGTGTAAATAGCTGTTTCTTACATACCGATAGTGATGGTAGCCTCCAGCCGTATGTTTGGATCCAGGGTCTCATCCGACATGAGTTGCAGCAGCCGCGGCACTATCCCTTGCTGGATTACAGAACTTTTCTGTCGGTTGCTCCCGATCACTGTGTTCTTCAACGTCACCAGTGCTTCTACGATCTTGCCCCCATCCGGAGAATACAACTCGTCGATATATGAACGGGAACTTTCTATGTCCTTTCGGCAAAATAGTAAAGGTTAGCATTAAGACAAGAGAAGTTACACAAAAACATTTACTTGTGCAAAGCTTACCATGAATATGGTTAATTGCTGCATTTTATTTTATGACCACGATACACTTGTATTATACGCAGTGCAATTATCTTTGTAACAAAATAATATCGTTGGAATTTTTTCAGAGGCCGATCGCACTGTCAAGAACACGCAGTATAGCAAGCAAAGCACCGCGAATGACGGCTAGCTGACGCAGTGGAGTCGTACTATCTTATATTTCTTTAAATAAAATAATCAAACGAAAACAGTTTATGTTCCAAAAGAGTGTAATTGGCTAAAATTTATTACCTACAATATTTATCGAAATATTATGTCCAATCACAAGCGATAATTTAGAAGGCGACGTTTCGATTCGTTCGATAAACGGATAAACATTAAACGATTTAAACGTGACATTAAATTGTAATCTGTGGTAAAAGCTATTCGAGCCTTGAAGTGTTGCGTAAGGAGTTATCATGACCGAGGTGTATTTTTCTGGAAAATATCTTACTGTCAAAGTGACAATATATTTGACAGTAATTCACAAAGCAAAGCAAACAAGTTCTGTGTTATTTCTCTATTTGTGTCCTTTCCCTGTATGAATAAATAATAAATGATCACGTTTTAATATAACGTTTTGGGATCTTAACATATTCGAAAACACATAATAATCGTGAATTATGGCCGATTCGGGAGTCGACACTAGCAATGAAAGTAGCGATAACCCAATTTTCGACCATTCGCAGTGTGTGTTGGAATTCAATCCTCGAGCAATACCTATTAATCCGGCTGGGCAACCCATGCCTGTAGAGTTCTTAAGTGAACCCAACCCACACGACCACATCGGCAAAATCAAGTGTTCTACCAAAGCAAGACACTGCAGACTCAAATATCGTTATGGTGGGACTATCTGCTCGTCAAGAAACCAGAAACTTCGTTTCGCCGCTTCCACGAACAACACCGAGCTCGTGGAGAAGTTGTTACTGTCGGGAGCTGACCCTAATTCGTCTGATGAGCACAAAAGGAGCCCACTACACCTCTCGTCCTGCCGCGGTTACGTCGACGTGGTAAGAACCTTGTTAAGACACGGCGCTAACCCTAATATTAAGGACACTCTTGGCAACACTCCTCTCCACCTTGCAGTTTGTATGAATCACATAAAAGTAGTGATAGAATTACTTGATGCTGGCACTGATGTCAGCTCACACGACAACAATGGACGCAATCCTATTCAGTTAGCTCAGAGCAAGCTTAAGCTTATTCAAATGCGCCCTAGTGTTGCTGGACACTTTGAAGAGACCAAACAATTGATAGCTGATATTTGCTTGGTGGTTGAAATGATGTTGAAGTTTATGAGGATGCAGAAAGCTGATCCCGGAGAACTGGAGTCTGTTCGTGAGAGACTGGAGCGTGTCAGCACGCGGGAACAAGTAGACTGTGAAGTTCAGAATTTACTTGACAGCCTGGACTCGTTGAAGCTCAGATAAAATTCCTTAACGCAATAGGATCTTTCGAAGACTGCTTACAAAGTAATGGTAACAACTGCCTAACATGAGCTCACAATTTTAAAGTAGGTTGTAAATGTGATTTCAATGAAAGAATGAGTTAACAATGAGTTGACTAGACAATGAGGTCCAAACAATATGCAACACACTTGCATGAACTGTATTTTGAAATGCCTTTTGATCTCAACTTTTATACAGCTCACCATTACTAGAAGTCTGATAATATATCTGATTGGACATGCATTTGTGAAAGTGGGTTATTTTATACTATGAATTACGTTTTATAACATGCAGCTGTGGTGAAATCTTACACAATATTGCTGCGACTTGCATCACTGATTTTAGAGAGAGTAGTCAATAACTGAAGCCAATTTTGAATATTTGGGGGCACCCCAAACATATTACTTTACAGTACTTGATACAATGATCAATAGATAAGTTAGGGTAAGCATAACAATTACATGGTAGGCAAATAATTTACTTATAGAATAAGAATCATTTTTTTAATTCTTAATTGATGTAATTTCGAAAATGCTACAAATTGAGGTTGAAAATTACTAACTAATAAGTATGATAATTTATAACTTACTTTTTATTATAGTATAGTCAATTTTCGAATGAATTTAAATAACATTGAGATGGGATAGTTTTATTTTATATAATAGTTATTTTAATCATGAAATCAAATTTGTTAATAGGTAAATAAATACATAATAATAAAGTTTTTGAATTTATTGAAAAAATAGAGACTTTAATTTTTGTAAAACCCTACCCCACACTACTGTAAATAGTGTTGCCAGGTGTCCAGATACAGCCGGACACAGTTTAGGCTTTTTACCCGACTGCGGCGAAGCCCAAAGGAGGGTTATGTGTTTGACCTGTATGTATGTATGTCCGCTCGGCACAACTGATTTTGATAAATGATACATCATTAGATTCGTCTTGATGGCGCGAGTGTAACTGGGTATGAAGTTCGTTAAAATAAACAAAATGGCGGAATTTATGCACTTTTGAAATGCACCACAGTCGGGTTTTTTTTAGTTAAAATATTTAGTTATTGATTGTGTGTCCAGCCAAAATAAAAGGTGACCGGCCAATTTTTTTGTTGTACCTATTAATACTGAGACACAAAATCCTCAATAATGTAGGGTGTCCGGCATTTTACCCAAATGTCGGACCAAACGGGCTGGTCTGTCCGGCTATTAGGTTTGGCGGCCTTGCAAACCTAACTGTAAAGAAGCAATATGGTACAATATACTAAACCCATGGGATACAAGGTTCTAATATGAGCTACCCTTTTTTAAGCAGACTATTCAATTGTAGCTTTACTAAAATCAAGTGTGTCAAAATAAACAAGCAAGTTGTTTTAACATTGTGTTTATGTCAGAGGTCACCAAACTTCTAGAGTCAGGCACAGTGTAGCAGTAATTTTTAAAGATTTAATATGGTTATAACATGGTATTTATACTTCTTTAACGGGGTGACTTTAGGAAAAAATGGGGCTACTTTGATAGATTTAATATGGTTATAACATGGTATTTATACTTCTTTATTTGGATGTAGTTTAATAGTTAGTTGCAAAATCAACCAAATTTATTTCGTATATTGAGTTTAGTAAAGGAAAAATCGATTATATAACAGAAAAACTGATTTTGCAAAGTCACCTCTGCATTTTAAAGTAACCCCGGTTTACCGGTACATCGCGTGCTAATACCTATGTGTGCGCGCCGAGAACGAACGCACTACAAGCAAAGTTTTAAGGATTCCAGTACGGATCTGGCGGGGGCACTACCGTGCCCCCGCCGAACAAAACAAAGGCACGGCCGCACCATCCTTTTCTCGAAGCCATTTTCAGCCTCCCGAAATTTTGTACTGGCTAAAGCTAGAACCCTGAAATTGCAGGGATATATAGGACACAATAAGATTTATATATCGATACCTTTAGACTCAAAGGGCGAAAACGCCGTCGGTTTTAATGGCGTTTACGCCCTTTGAGTCTAAAGCTATCGATATATTCTCAATATCATTCAATTTGAACGTGTAGTTTAAGAACTATTATGCAATAGTTCTGACATGCGTCAAAGTTCCTTAGTTTTGTCACTGATTCACTGACTGATAATCATCATAATTCTAAGGTACTTCTAGCAGACTTACAAGCTCCAAATTTTAAACATAGTTAGTTTTTAGCCTATCAAGTCCTAAAAAACCTAAAAATATTGCAATTTCAGTCACAACAGCACACATAAGTTTATAATCCTATACAATTTACATGCGATTACAAAGTTAGTTTTGCAGTTCAAATTGAAAAGAATGGATTGGAATGTAATAAATAAAGGAATACCACTTACAAAAAGAAATGAGATCCCATCAAAAACATTACATGTAAAAAGATGCAAGTCTCGCAACGCAGTTCTCCTACAACAAAAAAGTTTTGAGATGTAAAGTTAAACCAAGTCAGTACCGAGGGGGTATCAACAGAACTCGATTTCCACCGACTTGCCTATAATTTAACCGTGGAGGAACACATTTTATAGATCTAATAATAGGCAAGTCGGTGGAAATCGAGTTCTGTTGATACCCCCCCGGTACTGACTTGGTTTAACTTTACATATCAAAACTTTTTTGTTGTAGGAGAACTGCGTTGCGAGACTTGCATCTTTTTGCATGTAATGTTTTTAATGGAATTGCATTGTCTTACGTACTTTGTATACGTATAGCGCGCTCCTTAGCGGCCGAAGTTTGACTACTTGTCTGTCTGTATATTATGGACAAAAGTTTTGAGGCTATGAATATGATCTCAAAAAAATCGTGAAAAAAAAACAACTATTTAGTTTTGAATAATAATTTATTGACAACAGTTTCATAAACTTGAAATTTGAATAACATTTATTCACAAAATCGGATGATGTTTAAAATTCTTCATTAACAATAATTTAATGATATTTTCTTAGAGAAATCATCACACAAAGTCAACATGCCTTTGGTGATATATTTCACGGACAATAATTATATTGCTTTACCCAGTTTTGCATAAACAAAACCTGATTAAAATTTTATTATATTTGTATTACATACCTTTGGAATTTAATTGTAATGCTTATAAAAATCTAATGATATAAGCCCTAATTACATTCAATAGATTGGCTTGGCGCATATCAGTTTTTCTAAATTACACACATTGAGCTTAGCTTCTAATGCTTTTCCATACATACCCTTATTGATATGGCATAAGGATGTCCGTGACCAACCAACAATCACATAATGGAACCCAGAAATAGTTTTGTACTAGTTCCTTAATACCCATTATTCTACTAATAAATTACACCCTTATGCTAAACATAACGAGGAATAAAAAAATAGATCGGAAAATAAAATTAAAAAGTATTTCTGCCACACCTGGCCATAAAGTGGCTTTTTGGCCAAGTGTAGACATAAAATTATGTACACAACACGGGAGGTAATAAAGAAAGCCCTCGATAGCATACTTACGTCCCTCGCTTGCAGCTCGGGCCGCAAACTTCTGCGATCTCGGCCTTTCTTTGTATTACCACCCTAGTTGTGTAATATAATATTAAGATTGTAAGTAGTGCTTATAGATTTCTACGGAAATGTATCAAGAAATGTATCATTATTCTTATTGGCCCTCTCGTGCCTTCATTGATAATTATAAAAATGTATTTGATACTTTAAATATATTAAAAAATACAGCAATAGCAGTAGGTAAATTCAACAAATTATTTAGGAAATATTTTTCCTACAGTTTTAAAACATTTGTGCCACCTAAGAAAGTAGACATCATTTATATACTAAAGAGCTGCAAAGTATTATTAAAGGTATATTAGTGAAAGTCTAATATTTAATACATTTTCCTTTATACTTACATTATAAAATTTAATACTAAACCCTCCAATAATTTGTAAGATAATTAATTATAATAAATAAATTAGGCGTCTAACTGGGGTCTGGCTCCTCCCCGCTGCTAGTGTCAGTACAACATGTTATAGTCTTTAATTTTTAAAGATACCACATCTAATTATCATACACATTCAAGGGCTTTGTACACAACACATTGTCGACAACAGTGGGACACATAATCTAGAATCTTCTATAGTGAACAATGTTATTGTACTGTATTGATTGTACATTGTACAATTCATCTGATTAAGTTAGTAGATAAGGTTTCTTTAAAAATTAAAAACTAATCGATTGCATCGATTGGAACGTATAAATCATCATTATGGCAGAATTAATTATTATCACAGAAAGTTTTAAAAATTAACTTTAAATTATACTTAACACAGCTAAAAACAAACATAAATTAAGTATATCCCAAACATCCCAACCCAACCCATTGCACTATATATTAATTAGGTTTTAAAAAATATAAAAAATCTACAAAAAGGCAAGTAAACATTACATGTAGGTAATAATTTTAAATGTATATAACAAATTGCTTTTATTATTAATAAGAATAAATTGGTCCTTCATTAAATCAAACTTGGAAATGGAATGAGAGAGACAACATCAATGGACGTATTACTTTACTAGTTTTTACTTCATTTAATTTAGTGACTTGCTCGTTAACCAATAAAAATGAAGCAAGATTATTAGCAGCCCTATTATTGAGCAAACTTGTATATCAATTCCGTAGAAAGATGCACAAGTAGGTAACACATTTAGAGTGCGGACATTTGGCACTTATTTTCGTTTCGAAAACTGACTAGTTGCATTTTTAACAACCGATTACATGCATGAAATTATTATCACATATAGCCGTGGAACCAAATTCAAAACATTATGCGTAGGTACTATAAAACTAAATCACAACGTCCTTGGAATGACCACAATTCGTACTGAAATAAAAGCTTTGGTGTTAAATAATTTAGACGTTTCCTTAACGCAACACAACCATCAACGAATACTTGCTGCGAACTAAACGCCGCATCTCGGTTAAGTAGTTTAGGTAACTAAATCAGTCATTTTCATCAATCAGGCTTCGCTTTCTACTTAGATGTTATTTGAGGTCGGGGACGAGAAGATTGACTATGTTCGGGAAAACCTCCGCTTGGATAGGTCCGTACTCGACCAACTCGCCGTCGACCGTGAGCGTCCCGCCCGAACCTTCCGGAACGATGCGGAACGCACTCACAGGTATCAGTTTTATATACTCGTTGTTCCCATCCGCGTGATTCCCATTCCCTATTCCCAATAAAAACGACAACAGCTGAGATCTCGGTATGCCGGCTTTGATGATTAGCATCCACATCACTCCGTCGGATAGCTGCGAACGCGGCGCGAAGAGTAAATCCTCGCCGATGTACGCCTGGTACGAGACGTGTACCATCACGAATTCGCCTTCTTCGTGCGTCCAGTGGGCGGGGAGCTGCGACATCAACGCTGGGAGGTGCGGCGCGGGGCCGTGCATACACGCGTGGACCGGCGACCGCATTTCAGACCCGGCGCTTGTTACACTGTGGTATTCTGAGCCGCGTGTGCTGTAGAATGCACTGCGGCGAGAATTGACGGAGTACCAGGAGTCCACGCGTTGGTGGCGCCCCGGCCCCGCGGTGTTCCAAACGTTGTCCTGCTCATCGCAATCGATGAAAGCCTCCGCGTCTGGCGAATCTAGCGCTCCGTCTTGGCTGATACTGTGGCTTAGAACTAATGGCTGCTTTGGCTTGGGTAGGTTACTGACATCCTTGATGAGCGCGTAACTGACGACGCCCTTGTACCGCCGGAGCCCGACGAGCCTGGCGAGCGCCCACACCGCGAACCTCTGTCCGCCGATGGCTCGCAGTCGCTCGCTCTCGATGTCTATGTCCGATAGAAAACCCCAGCCGACCGATAGGAAGGAGAACATTATCTGGAATTAAAAACGTACAATTATAATCACGTGAGGAAAATCCGCGTCTCGGGTATTTATGGTTTTGCAGATCGATTTAGTAATTATAGATCGAAGATAATACCGGTTCAAATCAAATAATAACTCGAGCCTTGACTCTTGGACTGTAGGACACAAAAAAGCAGGCGGCATTTTTTGAGCCTATTTCGATTTGAATAGATGAATCTGTAATGCTATTTATTGACGGGTGGGCCGAGATATAGTGAGCTCTTTCTATAAGAAATTTCCGGGTACGCCAGCTTGACGGTGTGAAATTTTGTACACCGTTAAGTCATGGAATATCTCGGCTTCTACGATAGCTAGAGAAATGAAATTTTAGGGCCCTAGGGTACTATTTGGGTACTATTTTTTGAGATATAAAGCGTTTCCAAAAACAAAGCCGTTCCAGAGATACAAACGGTGTACGCCAGCGTGACGCCCGGTAGCGTACACCGTGAACAGGCCTTATATTTCGTAAAGTTCAAGGGTACTATTTTTTTCACCTATGTATTTCGTCGGTACTATTTGGGTACTATTTATTGGCTGCATCAGATTCTGAATATATTTACGGTGTACGCTATCTTGACGGACACCAATTTAATATTTTGGCGAAGATATACACCATGCACAACTGTGCATTATGCAAAAAATATATACTGAATCATTAAAAAATATTAATATCGGAGGATTTTTTTAATAATCTACCTATACGTTCTGTGTCGGTATGTATACGTATTCACCATAATCAGCGTGTCGGATCCATTAGGTATATGTAAATGTAAGTAATCGTATCCGTGAAGTGAGTACGGCGTTTGCGACGGACGCAGTCAATTGAATAGTGTAACCATATCTCATGATCTTAATGCCCTGGCAATCGGTTTATGGCCGTCATTTCACATAGATCATAATTAGTCTGCATTGTAAATGGTCGGTAAAACGATAAGATACGTGAGATTATTGTTAAGATGATCGCAGTTCGTTTTACGGGTGAATCGACAACGACACAATGGACGTTCTAGAAATAGCAATTCCAACAGCTGGCATCTAGGTGGTGAAAGGTCTATTTGACAGAAGATGTTAAAATGTTATGGTATGGTTGGTGGATTTTGACATCTGGGTGTTTACATATATAGATACAGGAAATCAAAGGACACAGAAAAACTAAATGGCACTCGCCTGTGTACAGACCTAGCTGACCTAGCTGTAGCTGTTAAAGTTGTGCATCAATGGGGTGAGAAACCTGTATAGGTTTCTCATAGATGGCGTTTAGGTTAATTTCTATTAAAACAGGAAGATGCGGAAGTCAAGGTACATGGCAGAATTGAAGGCGTTTTCTGGGTGTACGGTAGACGAATGGTTGAGTCGCTGGGCCGGAAATCCAGAGGTACCGGGTTCGATTCTCGGTCTGTACAAAGGCGAGTGCCATTTAGTTTTTCTGTGTACTTTGATTTCCT